>QOVD01002360.1:0-744627 GCA_003521225.1 Tuber microsphaerosporum
CCGGGCTCGGCGGCCGCAACGCCGCCGCCCAACCGGGCGCAATTCGCTCCGCCGACGGTTACGCCTGCCTTCCAGGCAAGGCCGACAGTCGTCGCACCGCTGCCACCTCCGCCGCGCCCGCCGCAGCGTGACCTGACACCGCTCGCGATCGGTGCGGGCGTGGTGGCCGGCGCCGTGATCGGAGCCACCATTGCCGACCTGCACAACCAGCGACGCGAGGCCATCGAAGGCGGCCGCACCGTCTACACCGAACCGGATCGCATCATCATCCGCGATCCGGGCGGGCAGGCCTACGTCCGCGGCAACGACCTCTATCGCTTCCGCTATGGCGCCCGCGACATCCGCACCGACACCGTCGGCGGCGAGACCCGCACGGTCGTGATCCGTCCTGATGGCAGCGAGGTCATCACCGTGGTCGGTCCCGACGGTTCGTTGCTGCGGCGAATCCGCAGGGACCCCGGCGGGCGCGAGATCATCATCATCGACAACAGCTACCGCGATCCGCGGTCGGTCGGCGGCTTCTATGTCGATGCGCCGCCGCCGGTCGTGAACATTCCCTACGATCGCTATATCGTCGACGCCGAGGAAGCATCGCCGGACGTGATCTACCAGACCATGGAGGCACCGCCGGTACAGCGGATCGATCGGCGTTACACGCTTGACGAGATCCGCTACAGCCCCAATGTTCGCATGCAGATGCCGAGCATCGACGTCAACACGATCACCTTCGAGACGGGCTCGTGGACCATCCCGCCGGACCAGGCGGCCCGGCTGCAGGGGATCGCCGACGGTCTCAACCGTGCGATCCAGCGCAACCCGCGTGCGGTGTTCCTGATCGAGGGACACACCGACGCGGTCGGCAACGAGGTCGACAATCTGTCATTGTCGGATCGCCGTGCGCAGTCCGCGGCCGAATTGCTGACCCAGCAGTTCGGGGTGGCCGCCGAGAACCTGACCTCGCAGGGCTATGGCGAGCAGTATCTGAAGGAGCAGACGCAAGGACCGAGCCTGATCAACCGGCGCGTCACCGTCCGCAACATCACGCCGCTGCTCAACGGTGGCCAGGCCTCGCTGCCGCCGCCCCCGCCCGGCACCGCGCCGCCGCGCTGAGGCGAAGCACACATGCAAAATGGCCGGGAGCAATCCCGGCCATTTTTGTTTGGATCAGGCGCCCGCTGCCTGAAGCGGCACGCAGGCAGAGCAGATGGCTGCGGCATGCCTGTGATCGGTGCCGCAGCAGCCGCCGAGCAGTTGCATGCGCGGGAATGCCCGCCTGAGCGCCACATAACGGCGGCCGAGATCGGCGGGATCGCCGCTGTCGAGCACCTCGGACTCATCGAGCTCGGCATGACTCTTGGCCGACGCATTGGCCCTGACGCCATGAATGCGTTCGACCCATGGCTCGCCAGCTTGGAGGGCACTCTCGAAATGGGTCGGATGAGCGCAGTTGATCAGGAAATATTCGCAAGCGCTTTCCGTTGCACGATCGACGATTTCGATCGCCTCCCGCAGGGTCTCTCCCCTGATCAGGCAACCGTCAGTTTCGACCGTGAAGGAGATGGCAACCGGGATCGCGTGCATCTTTGCAGCACGCACCACGCCGATGGCTTCATTGACGCTGTTCAGCGTGAACGCGGTGACCATGTCGGCGCCGGCCTCGGCGAAGGAGGCGATCTGGGACGAATGATAGTCCATCGCCTCCGTCGCATCCATGTTGCCGGCCTTGTAGCCGTCGCCCCGCGGACCGATCGCACCGTTGATCACACAGGGCAGGCCGGAGGTCTCCCATGTGCCGCGCAATTCCTCAAGAAAACGAATTGCCCGCATGTTGATCGCCGTGAGCGCGTCCATATCGTAGCCGAGCTTGACACCCCAATCAGGATTGGCGCGCCAGGTCGGACTGTCGAGCACGAAGCCGAGCCCATGCTGACGCGCGATCGCAAGATAGGCCTCGTAATACTGCCTCAGATGCGAGCGGCCGGCCTCGCTCTCGAGCAACACGAAGGCAGCGAAGTGAGGAAGCTCCAGACCTTTGTGAAAGATCAGGGTGGTCTCCATGCCGCCGTCGGTCAGGAAGATGCCGCCGCGGCGCTGAGGCAGATTGTCTCTGTACTTCGCCATTGGTCGCTCCATCGCTGCGAGGCCCCACTCATTCGGTCGTTTCAACCTCCTTCCGGCCTCATGCGAGGTGGTGCCGCATAATGTCGCGCGGTACGCGACTGCTCCTACTGCGCCGCGGCGAGTCCAAGTGCATCGACCATCACGCGAAACACCTCGGTGTTGTCCATCGAGCCGTGCACGCGCTCGCTGCCCGGCCCGGTCGCCGTCAGGATGACGTCTTCGCCCGAATGCACGCTGGCGCCGATCATCGCCGACAGATTGCCCGGGCGCAGCACCGCGCCGGGGACGTCCTTGTATTTGTCGTTGGCCTTGAAGGTCCCGTCGTCACCGGACTTGACGGTCGGCTCGTTGGGATTGTCGAGCTTCGGGCGGAACGTCTCGTAGTGATCCGGCAGGCTGGCCGAAAAGATGGCGAGCCGGCGGCTCACATCGACGCGTGACGGATAGCCCTCCGCATCCGGCGCCGGATAGTTGGGAAATCCGGCCTGCTCGTAGACGCCGACACGCTCGCGCAGCGGCACGTTGGGCGTGGTGCCCATGTCGTCGTTCACCGTGCCGACAAGGCTGTTGGGATGATTGTGGTCCGCCAGGACCAGGATGAGGGTGTCGTCGCCGCGCGCCCGTGCCCATTCGCGCGTCTGGCGCACCGCGTTGTCGAGCATGATCGTGTCGTAGACCGCCCGCTCCATGTCGAGCAGGTGCGCATATTTGTCGATCAGTCCGGATTCGACCATCAGGAAGAAGCCGGTCTCGTTCTTCGAGAGGATGTTCAGCGCCGCCCGCACCTGCTCGGTCAAATCAGGCTGCTCGGTAAATTTCTTCACGCCGCCGCCTTTGAGGAATTTGCGGTCGAGCACGCCGTCCATGTTGCCGGTCGCGAACAGGCCGAGCAGCTTGCTTGTCTCCGGCTTTGCGGCAGAAGCGCCGAGCTCGCTCGCAGTCGTCGCGACCTGATAGCCTGCGTCGCGGAACTTCGCGATGTAGTCGGCCTCGTCCTTGCGTTTGGAGCCGGCCGCGGATTTCGGCAGAAAATTCGCGCTGCCGCCGCCCATCAGCACATCCGGCTTCGCCGCGAAGAACTGCTCGACGATCTCGTCATAGGCGGCGCGCCGGCGGGTGTGCGCAACCATCGCGGCCGGCGTCGCGTCTTCGATCTCGGTGTTGGTGACGACACCGATCGCCATGCCGTGCCGCCGCCTGGCAAGACTCGTGATGGTTTCGACGCGGGGATCGTCGAACGGGCTTGCGGTGCGGTCCGCATAGACGCCCAGGGCGTTGACGGCGCTCTTGTGACCGGTCGCATAGGCGCTGGCCGAGTTCGCGGAGTCCGTGATGATCGAGTCCGAGCCCGCGGTCGCCACCAGCGCCATGTGGGGCATGTCGTCGATCGCGAGCTTGCCGCGGCTCTTGCCTTCCGCAATCCCCTTGGAAAGGATTCGCGCCGCGACCCGATGCGCCGGCGACATGCCGTCGCCGATGAACAGGATGACGTTCTTCGCCTTGCGCGGACCGGTGTCGTAAACCGTCCATGCGACGCTGCGCTGCTGCGTGCCATCGCTCACCTCAACCGCGACGCTGCCCGGCTTGGTCAGCGTGACATCGCGCAAGATCAGCGCCGACTGGTCCTTGCCGTCCTCGCGATCGACGAACGTTCCGGCGCGGCCGAACGCGACGGCATAGTCCGCGCCGTTCACCGTCACCTTCAGCCTGGCCGGATCGACCGGCCCGGGAAACTCGACCTTGAAGTCGAACCGGGCGCCGGCCAGGATCTCGGCACGATCGATCGGATAGATCGTCTGCGCCGACAGCGACGTTGTCCAACAGAGGACGATGAGTGAGGCGAGTGCCGATCCCTTGACCATGCGCGATGCTCCGCAATCCGTTCCCAACAGGAACGGAAAGCTAGCGATCGAGAATGACACCGTCATTAAGTCGCGCGTCGCCCGGTCGGGCGACAAAAGGCCTCAGCCCAAAAAGGCCTCAGCTCTTGTCGTTCTCCAGCCGGAAGATCTGCGAGCCTTCGCTGCCCGACAGCAGGCCGGTATCCGTGTAGAGCTTCAGCTTGGTACGGGTGTCAGCGATGTCGAGATTGCGCATGGTGAGCTGGCCGATGCGATCGGCCGGCGTGAATGCGGCGTCTTCGACCTTCTCCATGCTGAGCCGTTCCGGCGCATAAGTGAGGTTCGGGCTCTCGGTGTTGAGGATCGAATAGTCGTTGCCGCGGCGCAGCTCCAGCGTCACCTCGCCGGTGACGGCGCGTGCGACCCAGCGCTGCGCGGTCTCGCGCAGCATCAGGGCCTGCGAATCGAACCAGCGACCCTGATACAGCAGGCGTCCCAAGCGCATGCCGCTGATGCGGTACTGCTCGATGGTGTCCTCGTTGTGGATGCCGGTGACGAGGCGCTCATAGGCGATGTGCAGCAGCGCCATGCCGGGCGCCTCGTAGATGCCGCGGCTCTTCGCCTCGATGATGCGGTTCTCGATCTGGTCGCTCATGCCGAGTCCGTGGCGGCCGCCGATCGCATTGGCTTCGAGGAACAATGCGACGGGATCGCTGAAGGTCTGGCCGTTCAGCGCTGTAGGCTGGCCTTCCTCGAAACGCACCACGACCTTCTCGGCCTTGACGTTGCAGTCGTCACGCCAGAACGGCACGCCCATGATCGGGTTGACGATCTTGATGCCGCTGTCGAGGCTCTCGAGATCTTTGGCCTCATGCGTGGCGCCGAGCAGATTGCTGTCGGTCGAGTACGCCTTCTCCGCGCTCATCTTGTAGGCAAAGCCCTGCGCGGTCATGAATGCCGACATTTCGGCGCGGCCGCCGAGCTCGTCGATGAACTGCTGGTCGAGCCAGGGCTTGTAGATGCGCAAGCTCGGATTGGTCAGCAGGCCGTAGCGGTAGAAGCGCTCGATGTCGTTGCCCTTGAAGGTCGAGCCGTCGCCCCAGATGTTGACGCCGTCTTCCTTCATGGCCGCGACCAGCATCGTGCCGGTGACGGCGCGCCCGAGCGGCGTGGTGTTGAAATAGGTGATGCCGCCGGTCGAGATGTGGAAGGCGCCCGACTGGATCGCGGCGATGCCCTCGTGGACGAGCTGCGTGCGGCAGTCGACGAGCACCGCCTTCTCGGCACCGAACGCCTCGGCCTTGCGCGGGATCTCGTTGTAGTCGGCTTCATCGGGCTGGCCGAGATTGGCCGTGTAGGCGTAGCAGCGCGCGCCCTTCTGCTTCATCCAGAGCAGCGCCGCACTGGTATCGAGACCGCCCGAAAAAGCGATGCCGACTTTCTCACCCTTGGGCAGGCTTTTCAGGATCGTGGTCATGGGGCTTCCAATCGGGTCTCAAGGGGCTGATGGCGTTTGTGGGTTGACCGCGCGAATATCAAATTTCGCACACCTCGGCACGCATTTAATGGCTCAAATCGACGGCTCGGGGCCTGTCTTGCGGCCGAACAGGCGCTGGCGGAGCCGGTAGGCGGGCATGTTCAGCCGGGTCAGGGCGGCATCGACCGCCTCGTCCGAGAACCGGGTCCGCGGCCAGCGGTAAATCAGCGCGTAGGCGAACCAGATCACGACGAAGGTGACGAGGCCGGCGATCGAGACGTCCGTGAAGAAGTGGCCGCCGAAGGCCATCCGCAGCCCGCTGGTGACCATGCCGAACACAACCGCACCGGCATAGGCGAGCGGCCGCCATGCCGGCGGCGCCAGCGCAGCCGGCGCCAGCGTCCAGAACGCGGTCGCGCCCTCGCCCGAGAAGAACGAGCAGTTGCGCGCGCAGTCGCCGCGCGGATCCCACCACGGCACGAATTGCTGGTCGCCGGCGAACTGCGTCACCACCACCGGGCGCGGACGGCCCCAATAGGTCTTGAAGGTGAGGTTGGTGAGGATGCCTGCCGACATGACGATGGTGACCAGCAGGAATACGATCGCGCGCCCCGATACCATCAGCGGCCGGTCGGGTCGGATCATCTTGACCACAAGCGCGACCAGCGGCGGCAGCACGAATGCCCAGGCGACCCACATGGCCGCGTCGCGCGCGACGCCCGCCCACTCATTCAGCTTGAGCGGAAACGTCTTCGTCTCGGGGTCGAAGAACAGTGCGGCGAGCTTGAGATCGAGCTCGGGATAGAGGCCGAAAACGACGCCGATCACGAGCCACAGCGCCAGGGCGATGAAGAGTCCAGTCCGGTTCATGGCGCGCGGTTTAGCGGAGTGGGGAGGAGATGAAAACCCCGGAAGCGGCGCGACTCATCGCGCATCCGGCCGCGAATTCGACGGCAGCGGCGGAGGCGGCTTGTGCGGGGGCGGCGGATTGCGCCAGGCGCCGGCGTTGCGGCCGGCGATCAGCCAGTAGACGACGCCTGAGACGATGCCCGCGCCCGTCATGATCTCCAGATGCCGCCGCACGATGCCTTCGAACTGGAGCGTATCGGAGTGGAAGGGGATGAGGCCGAGATAGCAGGCTAGGCCAACTACGCCGCCACCCACGGCATAAGCGAGCGCGCTGCGGATATAGAGCGCTTCGGTGATCGCGACGATCACCGCCGCCGGAACCAGCGCAAAGCCCGAGACGAAGATGAAGCCGAAGCCGAGCAGGATGTCGATCGCGCCCTGATCGACGGGACCAGCGCCGAGATCGGCGAATTCCGGAAACAGCAGCGCGACGACGACGATCATCCCGCCGACGAAACAGGCGGCGAGGAAGCCGATGAAGATGACGATGAGGCGGCCGATCAGGGACATGACAGAAATGCCAATTCCGCCGTCATTGCGAGGAGCGAAGCGACGAAGCAATCCAGACTGTCTCACCGGAAAGATTCTGGATTGCTTCGCTGCGCTCGCAATGACGAGGATGCGAGAGCGAAGGCATGAACTATCAATCCGTCATCGCCATGGCGCGGAGCGCCTGGCGCTCGCGGGCGCTGAGCTTTTCCGTCTCCGACTTCAGCTGACCGCAGGCGGCGAGGATGTCGCGGCCGCGCGGGGTGCGCACCGGCGAGGAATAGCCGGCGTTGAAGATGTATTCTGAGAACTTTTCGATCTGGTCCCAGTCCGAACATTCATAGGCCGTGCCGGGCCAGGGATTGAAGGGGATCAGGTTGATCTTGGCGTGAATGCCCTTGAGCAGTTTCACCAGCAGTTTCGCATCGTCGAGCGAATCGTTGACGCCCTTGAGCATCACATATTCGAAGGTGATGCGGCGTGCGTTCGAGGCGCCGGGATAGTCGCGGCAGGCCTGCAATAGCTCCTTGATCGGATATTTGCGGTTGAGCGGCACGAGCTCGTTGCGCAGCTCGTCGCGCACCGCATGCAGCGAGATCGCGAGCATCACGCCGATCTCGTCGCCCGCGCGCACGATGTTCGGCACCACGCCCGAGGTCGACAGCGTGATGCGGCGACGGGAGATGCCGATGCCTTCATTGTCGCCGACGATGAGCAGCGCGTCGCGCACCGCGTCGAAATTGTAGAGCGGCTCGCCCATGCCCATCATCACGATGTTGGTGACGCGACGCGTGCCGTCCTCGCGATCGGCCCAGTCATTAAGGCGGTCGCGCGCGACCATCACCTGTCCGACGATCTCGCCGGCGGTGAGATTGCGCACCAGCCGCTGCGTGCCGGTGTGACAGAAGGAGCAGTTCAGCGTGCAGCCGACCTGGGAGGAAACGCAAAGCGTGCCGCGATCGGTCTCGGGAATGTAGACGCACTCGACTTCATGCGCGCGCTCGACGTTGTCGCCGCTCGGCAGCCGCAGCAGCCATTTGCGGGTGCCGTCGTTCGAGATCTGCTCGGCCACGACTTCGGGACGGTCGACGGTGAAGTGCTGCGCGAGCTCGCCGCGAATGCCCTTCGAGATCGACGTCATATCGTCGAAGCTTTGGGCGCCGCGGAAATAGAGCCAATGCCACAGCTGCTGGACGCGCATCTTGCGCTGCGCGGGCGCAACGCCGATCTCGCCGAGGCGGTCGGTAAGCTCGCTGCGCGACAGGCCGATCAGCGAGGGCCTGGCCGGCGGCACATAGGTTTCGAGCGGAGTCTTCTCCACCAGTATTGCGTTGTGCGGCTCGGTCGTCGGTTGCATTGGTTGCCTGATATCTCTCGTCATGCCCGGGCTTGTCCCGGGCATCCACGTTCTATTCCGCCCGTTGCTAGCGCGTGGATGGCCGGGACATCTGGTGCGAAGACGCGCTTCGCGCTTTAGCCCGGCCATGTCGGCTGCACCTTTGGGATACCCCAATATAGCAACCGGAACCGCCGATTGCGACCGTGATACCGACCGCAGCCTTAACGCGGCTGGTTTACCGCCTGCAATCCTGGGAAATCCGGTCCAGCGCCTGGGCGAGGCCCTTCAACGAGAAGGTATCGGTTGTCTCCGTTCCCTTGGCCGAGACGCCCTTGACCACGAGATCGGCGGATTTGCGCATGGCCTCGACCATCCGCTCTTCCTCGGCCGCGTTCTTGATCCAGAGGCCGTCGCCCTGCGTGTACATCGCGAAAGCGGCGCCGCCGACCTCGACCGAGGATTCCGAGCCCGGCTTCAGCGCATAGCCGATCATGACCGAGACTTCGTTGTTCACCTTTTCCGCCGGCCGGGTCGAAACGAAGGCATAGGCGGGATCGCGCGGGCGGTTCGGCGGGTTGGTCTTCGACGACGACGGCTTGGCCAGCGCGAAGCAGACCTTCTTGCCGTTCGGTGTGGCCGAATAGGCGCCCCAGGTGCCGAACTGGCCGATCAGGGTCGGCTCCGCGCCGCCCGCAACCGCCGTGGCTGGAGCCACCGGCTTGCTCTCGGGCTTTGCTACTGTCTTTGCAGCCGGATTGGCCGCCGGTGCAGCCGCCTTTGGCGCGGCTTTGGGCGCCGGTTGCGCCGTTTGCGCCCGCGCGGAATCGGTGATTCCCACGGCCATAACGCCCGTCATCAAGGCTAAAATCAGCACCCGCCACATGCTGGAGTGGTTCCCTCAATATTGTGACTGGAAGATGGCCCGGCCGCGCTTTGTCCCCCAGCAGGGATAACCGGGAAAGTCCAATTTGGGAAGGCAGTTAGCGGCTTAGCCTTTGGATCGCGCAGCCCGCTGCTCGGCCCATTGGGCGTCGGTCCAGCGCAACAAATCCTCGGCGCCGGAACTGCGCAAATGGGCGCCACCGTCGATCACGACCATCTCGCCATTGATGTAACCGGCACGGTCCGAGACCAGGAAGCTGGCGAGGTCGGCGAGCTCACTGTGCTCGCCGGTACGCCCCATCGGGTTCCGGGCGGTCCAGCCTTCGTCGCGGCCCTCAGGACGGAGCTGCCCCGAGGCGCCCGCGGTCGGGAACGGGCCCGGGGCGATCGCGACGGTGCGGATGCCCTTCGGGCCCCACTCGACCGCGAGACTCCTGGTCATCGCCAGCACCGCCGACTTCGCCATCGCCGAGGGAACCGTGAAGGCGCGGCCGGTGATGGTGGAGGTCGAGAGGATCGAGAGCACGACACCGCCATGCTTGCCGTCGATCCAGCGCTTGCCGGCGGCGAGCGTGCAGTACATCGCACCATGCAGCGTCGGCGCGAGGATCGCGTCCGCGGCGCGAAACGACAGATGCTCGCTCTGCGCGATGAAGGTTGCGGCAGCGTTGTTGACGAGAATATCGAGCGGCGCCTCGCGCCAGATCGCGTCCATCATGCTCTCGACGGCGCCACCGTCACGGACATCGCAGGCGATCGTGGTGACCTTGCCGCCGGTCTGCGCGCGCATCTCGCTCGCCGTTGCTTCCAGCCGGTCGAGCTTGCGACCACAGATCACGAGCTCGGCGCCGAGCGCGAGAAAGCGGTGTCCCATAGCGGCGCCGAGGCCGGAGCCGCCACCGGTGACGAGGATGCGCTTGTCCCTGAGCAGACCTGTTTCAAACATCGTTTGAATCCTCTTTTTCTTCTTGCTTCGTCATTGCGAGCGCAGCGAAGCAATCCAGACTATTTCCGCAGGACGGATTCTGGATTGCTTCGCTGCGCTCGCAATGACGCGAGGATAGGCCTGCGCATCCTCTTGCGCAAAGAAACCGGATTGTCGGACCGCACTAAATCCGGCAGAAACGGACCAACTATAATTCCGCCTCGAAACGCCCAGTATTCTCAAGAAGGTGCCGCCATGAAAGCCATCCTCTGCTCGCAATATTGCCAGCCCGATGATCTCGTGCTTGCCGACGTGCCGGATCCGGTGGCAGGTCCCGGCGAAGCGGTGATCGCGATCAAGGCGGCGGCGCTGAACTTTTTCGACATCCTGATGATTCAGGGCAAGTACCAGATCAAGCCGCCGTTCCCGTTCTCGCCCGCCGCCGAAGTCGCCGGCGTGATCGAGAGCATCGGTCCCGGCGTGACTGATCTGAAGGTCGGCGATCGCGTCGTTGCGTCTTGCGGCCACAACGGCGCGCGCGAAAAGATCGCGCTGCCGGCGGCATCGATCGTGAAGATTCCCGACAATCTCGACTATGACCGCGCGGCCGGCATCATCATCATCTACGGCACCGCGCTGCATGCGCTGGAAGACCGCGCGAGCCCGAAGCCGGGCGAGACGCTCGCGGTGCTGGGCGCAGCCGGCGGCACCGGCTTAGCTGCCTGCGAGCTCGGCAAGCTGATGGGCCTGAAGGTGATCGCCTGCGCCTCGTCGGACGAGAAGCTCGAATTCGCGAAAGCGCATGGCGCCGAGCTGACGCTCAACTACGGCAAGGAAGATCTGAAAGAAGGCCTGCGTAAACTCACCGGCGGCAAGGGCGTCGACATCATCTTCGATCCCGTTGGTGGCGCCTATGCCGAGCAGGCACTGCGCTCGATCGCCTGGGAAGGCCGCTTCCTGGTGATCGGTTTTGCCGCCGGCGACATTCCGAAGATGCCGCTGAACCTCGCGCTGCTGAAGGGCTGCGACATCCGCGGCGTGTTCTGGGGCGCGTGGACCCGGCTCAACCCGGCCAAGAACCGCGCCAATCTCGAGAAGCTCGTGAAGTGGACCGCGGAAGGAAAGATTTCCTCGCATGTCGACCGCACCTTCCCGCTGGCACAAACCGCCGACGCACTGAAGGTTCTGGCGGGACGCCAGGCCATGGGCAAGGTGATCCTGCATCCGTGATGGTGTGAGCCGCAGCGCTTGCCTGCCACACGCACTCGCCACATTTGCGACCGTCGTCGCCCGCCTTCTGCGCAATTGCGTACTGAGGCGGGCGGTCCAGATTTCAGAGACGCCAGAGATTTCAGCCGAGACGCCGCGGCCCAGTGGATGCCCCGGGGTCAAAGCCAGCGGAGTCTAGGAAAACCTTCCTCAACCATCACCGCCAAAATCGTGGTGCATTCCTCCGCTCCGCCTCAATCAAACCCAAATATTTCCTAATTCGCGCAAACCGTCGTCGTTTTTTGGGCTGATTCCAACTGCGTTTTACCGGTTCCATTTGCGGGACACTTTGGACAAAAGCAAGAAGACTTAAGCCGAATTGCCCCTGCGTTGCGTTAGTAATGGGGAGCATGACCATGGAGACGACGGCACATCGCCCGTCGAAGGAGTCGAAGGCGTTCGACTCCGATCGAGCCACATCACATCCGCCGACCGCGTCCTTTATCCGTGCGCGCGCCGCGCGGGCCGATCTTTCGCAGGACGATCCAATTCCACTCTTCCTGTCCGATCCGCTCGGTGCGCCGGACCCAGGGGAATATGCGCCCATTGAGGTGCGCTCCAGAATTGTCCCGCGTGTTCTCGCGGCCGTTCTGACGGCATCCACCCTGGCAATTCTGGTCACACTGTATCAGTCCGACTTTCGCGGCCTCTTCCCCGCCAATGCCGTTAGCTGGATGGGCATCGCGCCGGAGCAAGCCATGGCGTCGGCCAACACGCCGGCCATGACGCAGAGCTCGCTGAAGGATTCGGACCGCGCGACCAACACGACGCTGGCGAGCGCCGACACGCAGGTTCTCCCTGCACCGTCAACGCCGAGCCGCGAAGCGATCGCGACCGCCTATCAGACGGCGCTGCAAGCCCAGGCACCCACACCTGCGCCCGCACCCGTCGCGGCGCCGCCGGCGCCCACTCCGCCCGCCAAGACGCTAGCCAAGACGCTCGATGCCGACACGCTGGCCGGGCTGATGACACGCGCGAAGAGCCTGTTGAGGATCGGCGATATTGTTGCAGCCCGCCTGCTGCTTGAGCGCGCGGCCAATGCACAGGATGCAACGGCCGCGTTTCTGCTGGCGCAGACCTACGACCCGGCCGTGCTGGGCACCAGCGACGCGCGGAGCATCGCCGGCGACGCGACCGTCGCGCGTGACTGGTACCAGAAGGCCGCGGCACTCGGATCGGCGGAGGCGCGGCAGCGCCTCGCTCAGCTTCAGAACTAGAACTTTTCAGAGGGTATCATGCGTAACGCTTTGGGAATGGCGGTTGCCGCCATCATGACGATTTGCGCCTTCGCGGCACGCGCCGAGCAGACCGAGTACGATCCGGCCAAGGTCTCGGACGGCCTGAAGGCCATCTTCCAGTTCGGCTCGACCTCGACCAAGCAATCGCTGAACGCCAATACGGTCACGCTGATCACCGGCACGATCGGCGGCACCTACGTGCAGTTCGGCGCCGACCTCGCCTCCGTGCTCGACGACGGCAACAAGATCCGCGTGCTGCCGATCGTCGGCCGCGGCTCGGTGCAGAGCGTCGCCGACATTCTGTTCCTGCAAGGCGTCGATCTCGGCATCGTTCGGGCGGATACGCTCGACTATCTCGAGCGCAAGGGCTTTGCCAAGGACATCAAGAAGCAGTTCACCTATGTGACCAAGCTCTACAATGAAGAGATGCAGGTGATCGCGCCGAAATCGGTCGCGACGCTGAAGGATCTCGAGGGCAAGAAGGTCAGCGTCGATCTGCCCAATGGCGGGACCTTCGTCACCGCGCTGACGGTGTTCGAGCGGCTCGGGATCAAGGCGAACTTCGTCTATGTCGAGCAGCGCATCGCGATGGAGAAGCTGAAAGCCGGCGAGATCGACGCCGTCATCGTGGTCGGCGGCAAGCCGTACAAGTCAGTGTCGACCTTCAGCAATGACGGCCGCTTCCACCTCGCGGGGGTCGACTATGCAAAGCCGCTGCAGAGCGACTATCTGCCGGCGACGCTGACCGCCAAGGACTATCCGAACCTGATCAAGGAAGGCGATAACGTGGACACCATCGCGGTGCCGGCGGTGCTCGCGGCCTACAACTGGGCGCCCAACACCGACCGTTACCGTAAGCTTGCGCTGTTCGTGGATGCGTTCTTCACGAAATTCCCGACCCTGCAGAACCCGCCTTTCCATCCCAAGTGGAAGGAAGTCTCGCTCCCGGCACCTCTGACGGGCTGGAACAGATTGCCGGTGGCGCAGCAATGGCTCGACAAGCACGGCGTCGAACCGGTGACCCGGGAGCGCTTCGAGGCGTTCCTCAAGCAGAACCCCGCGGCCCAGAAGGTGTCTGACGCAGACAGGGAAGCGCTGTTCAAGCAATTCCAGGCGTGGGACGCGGGGAACGCGCGGGCGGAGAAGAAGTAACGAGCGGCATTGCGGCCGATGGTGTTGCAAGCGGCACCCACACACTCGCTGTCATCGCCCCGCTTGACCGGGCGATCCAGTACTCCGTGACGTCAGTGATTGAACGCTAAAGCTTCGGCTGCCCTGGACCGCAACCCCGGCGAAGCCTTGGCGTAGCCGGGTCGCGGGGAATGACAGCGGTGGGCGTGGCTACGGCGTGTAGCCAACAACGCCTACTGCGCCGCCTCCGCACCATCCACCCCGCGCTTCAGCACGGCGCGGGCGGCTTCGCGGTGCTCCGTCGTGATGTGGCTGGCGACCATGCGGATGGCGGTGGCGAGCACGGCGGCGTCATCGGTGAAGCCGAGGATCGGCATCACGTCGGGGACGAAATCGAACGGCAGGATGAAATAGGCGATCGCTCCGAGCAGCGACGCCTGGACATGGCGCGGCGTCTGCCGGTCGAACGCACAGTAATAGGCCGCGAGCAGGTCTTCCGCGAACGGCAATTGCACGGCGACACGCTTCAGCTTGCGCCAGAAACGGCGGCGCACACTCTCATGATCCTCCGCGAGCCGATCGGCCGGCTCGAAGCCGACGCTGTGTTCGGCAGCCATGTTCGACAAACTCCCCGTTCAGCCAGGGCGGCAGATGGCCGGATCTCCTGCTGATCACAACATGGGGATGCAGCCGATCCTCGCAAGGTGTCAGGTAGCTGTCAGCTTGGCGATCGTGTTCATCGTCCTGGCGAGCTCGATGTCGAGCTTGGTGACGCCGCCGGCGTCATGGGTCGACAGCACCACCTCCACCGTCTTGTAGACGTTGCGCCATTCGGGGTGGTGATCCATTTTCTCGGCAACCAGCGCCGCGCGGGTCATGAACCCGAACGCCTCGTTGAAATCCTTGAAGACAAAGGTCTTCCCGATGGCGTCGCGGCCCTGAACCTCGGTCCAGCCCGGTATGGCGCCCAGTGCCTGCTTGCGTGCTTCCGGCGTCAGCCGCTCTGCCATGATCGCCTCCATTTTCAGGGGAACTTTACCCTAACACCGTGCATATCGCCCTGGTTCAGACCGGATTTGGTCCATCCGCTAACCATGACGGAGATGTAACCCCGCGGGACAAGAAATTTGCTATGATTGCAGGTGTAAATCGCCGGCCAAGATGAAACTGAGCCTCAAGCGCCTGTTTGGGAGATCGATGACCGGGGGATTGGACCTGGCCGAAGCGCCCACCCCGCCTTCGCCGCGATCAGCGGCGCGGAAGACGGCGCTCGTGTCTCTGGCGCTGGTGCTTGCGATCATCGGCGCGCTCGTCGGCGGCTACTACTTCGCGATGCGGCCGGTGACGTTGAAGATCGCGGTCGGTCCGGCCAATAGCGACGACCTCAAGGTGGTGCAGGCGCTGACGCAGGCTTTCGCGCAGCACAAGAGCTTTGTGCGGCTACGCCCGATCCAGACCGACGGCGCCACCGCCAGCGCCGATGCGCTCGCGGAAAACAAGGTCGATCTCGCCATCGTGCGCGGCGACGTCGACGTGCCGAAGAACGCGCAAGCCGTTGCGACCCTGCGCAAGAACGTCGTGGTGCTGTGGTCCGTGCCCGGCAAGGGCAAGAAGAAGGGCGCGAAGATCACCAAGATCGCGCAGCTCGCCGGCCATCGCGTCGGGGTGATCGGCAGAACCCAGGCCAACGTCAACTTGCTCAAGGTGATCCTCCAGCAATACGGCGTCGATCCCGCCAAGGTCGAGGTCATACAGTTCCCGGCCAATGAAGCCGCCGAGGCGATCAAGGCCCAGAAGGCCGATGCCTATCTCGCAGCCGGCCCCGTCAACAGCAAGATCACGTCGGATGCGATCGCGGCTTCCGCCAAGGATAGCGGCACGCCGACGTTCCTCGCGATCGATTCCGCGGACGCGATCGCGCAAAACCATCCCGTCTACGAAGCATCGGAGATTCCCGCCGGCACCTATGGCGGCTCGCCCGATCGCCCCGATGACGAGGTCAAGACCATCAGCTTCTCGCACCACATCGTGGCGCGCAAAGGTGTGTCCGATACCACCATCGCGGCGTTCACGCGCCAGCTCTTCGCCGTGCGCCAGCAACTGGTGGCGGAATTCCCGATGGCGGCGAAGATCGAGACGCCCGACACCGACAAGGATGCGGTGATCCCCGTGCATCCGGGCGCCGCCGCCTTCGTCGACGGCGAGGAAAAGACCTTCCTCGACAAATACAGCGATTACATCTGGTGGACGCTGATGGCGCTCTCGGCGATGGGCTCGATCGGCGCCTGGTTCGCGGGCTACCTCAAGAAGGACGAGCGCGACAACAACAGCCATTTGCGCGACCGCCTGTTCGACTTGATCGCGGCGGCGCGCAAGAGCGAGACGACCGACGAGCTCGACCAGATGCAAACCGAGGCTGACGAAATCCTGCGCGACACGCTGCGCTGCTTCGATCACGGCGCGATCGAAGAGGGCGGGCTCACCGCTATCAACATCGTGCTCGACCAGTTCCACGCCGCCGTCGCCGACCGCAAGGCCGTGCTGTTTGCCATGCCGCAAAGCCTGCAGCGCGCAGGCGCGCAATTCAGGGCCGCCGGCAACGCGTAAACGCTTGCCGCGTTATTGCTGCGTCATACTGTCTCAGTATAGCTTTCGCTGTCATTCCGGAGCGCGCGCAGCGCGAGTCCGGAATCTCGAGATTCCGGGTCCGGTCGTTCGGACCGTCCCGGAATGACGACGCGAGATGCGCACGAGACAAAAAGCGAAGCCGCCATGAACATCAAATTCTCCCGCCGCCGCTTCCTCACCACCAGCGCCGGCGCACTCGGCGCGATCGCGATGCCCCATCTCTCGCGCGCGGCCGACCGGCCGGCGGTTACGCATGGTGTGCAGTCCGGCGACGTCACGGTCGACGGTGGCGTGGTCTGGGCGCGCACTGACCGGCCATCGCAGATGCTGGTCGAGGTGGCCACGACCGAGTCCTTCAAGAATGCCCGCGCGCTGCCGCCGATCGCGGCGCTGCCGGAGAGCGACTTCACCGCGAAGATGCTGATCGAGAACCTGCCGGGCGGACAGGACATCTTCTATCGCGTCCGCTTTCGCGATCTCTCGCATACCGCGATCGAGGGCGAACCAGTGGTCGGCCGCTTCCGCACCGCGCCGGCCGACCGTCGCGACGTCAGCTTCGTCTGGGGCGGCGATGTCGCAGGGCAAGGCTGGGGCATCAATCCCGATGATGGCGGCATGTTCACCTTCTCCGCGATGCGCAAGCATCGCCCGGATTTCTTCCTGCATTCCGGCGACACGATCTATGCCGACGGTCCGATCGAATCCGAGGTGAAGCTCGCCGACGGCAAGACCTGGAAGAACGTCACCATCCCCGAAAAGGCCAAGGTCGCCGAGACGCTGGACGAGTATCGCGCCGCGCACAAATACAATCTCACCGACGACAACGTCCGCGCCTTCAATGCCGAAGTGCCGATCTTCGTGCAGTGGGACGACCATGAAGTGACCAACAACTGGTCGCTGTCGAAGGAGTTGCCGGCGTCCTACAAGGTGCGCGACATCTCTCTGCTGGCAGCCCGCGCCGGCCGCGCCTTTCACGAGATGTATCCGATGCGGGAGAGCATCGTTGAGCCGGGCCGCGTCTATCGCCAGATCTCGTACGGCCCGCATCTCGACGTGTTCATGCTCGACGAGCGCAGCTATCGCGGCCCGAACGGCGCCAATCTCGAAACCGCTTACGGGCCCGCCAGCTATTTCCTCGGCCCGGACCAGATCGCCTGGCTCAAGCGCGGCCTTCTGAATTCGCGTGCGACTTGGAAGGTGATCGCCTCCGACATGCCTATCAGTCTCGTCGTATCGGACACGCCGAAGGGCGGATCTGAAGCCATTGCGCAGGGCGACGGCCCGGTACGCGGCCGCGAGTTCGAGATCGCCGACATCCTGCGCTTCATCAAGATGGCGCCGATCAGCAACACGGTATGGCTGACCGCGGACGTGCACTACGCCGCCGCGCATTATTACGATCCGAACAAGGCGCAATTCCAGGAGTTCGAGCCGTTCTGGGAATTCGTCTCCGGCCCGCTACATGCGGGCACCTTCGGTCCGAACGCCCTCGACAACACCTTTGGGCCCGAGGTGCGCTTCGTCAAAGCGCCGGGCAAGGACAACCAGAACCTGCCGCCGTCTGCGGGCATGCAGTTCTTCGGTCACGTCAAGATCGACGGCGCATCCGGCCAGATGACGGTGACCTTGCGCGACCGCGCCGACGTCGCGCTGTGGTCGACCACGCTCGATCCGAAATTTGCCTGAAGCCGGGAGAACGCCGACGGGCGATCAGGCGCCGCCCGAGCGCAGCGCGGCCTCCAGCGCTTCGCTCGAACAGGGCTTTTGCAGCCGCGGCCGCGTCTTGAATTCGGGAGCGATCCGATCCTCGGCGCCGTAGCCCGTCACGAAGACGAAGGGAATTTGCGCCGCCGCCAGCCGGTCGGCGACGGCAAAGCTTTTCTCGCGGCCGAGCTCGACGTCGAGCAGCGCGAAATCCGGCGCGCGCGCTGCGATCGCCGCCAGCGCCTGCGCCACCGACCCCACGGTGCGCACGCTGCTCACGCCAAATCCGAGCAGGCGATCCTCGAAATCGATCGCAATGATCGGATCGTCCTCAACGATCAGAACATCGGCGGGCATGCCGGCAGAGCCGTCCGGGGGAGCAGGTATCATGATGGTGGATATCGAGGGCTGCATGTTCTTACCGATTAAGGACAGCCTCATCCCGACGCCTGCGCCCAGCGCATCGGAGGGTTCCCGGAACGAAACTCACCACAGAACAGTTTTCACGTCTGTCCACTTGTGCACATAGCCCATGATCGGACCTCGCTAGTGTTGAAAGGAGAGCAGGGGATTTACGATGGACGCGCGCATCAGCAAGACAACCGAAGTCGGCAGCCGGCCGGCCAACAATCTGCTGCGACGCTTGAGTCCGGCTGACTACGCGCTGCTGGCACCGCACGTCACCCAGGACACCGCCGGGGCCAACGACCTGCTCTATAGTCCCGGCGACGATGTCCAGGTCGTGCACTTTCCCTGCGGACCGTCGCTCGCGACATTTCTCGTTCCCAATGAGGACGGCCGCGACGTCGAGACCATCCTGGTCGGCCGCGAAGGCGCAGTGGGCGGCATCGTCAGCGAGGGATTTTTGCCGGCCTATACCCGCATCTGCGTGAAATTCGGCGGACCATTCGCGCGCATTCACGTCGCCAAGCTGGAAGCTGCCAAGATGCGCTCGGCCTCGCTGCGCAACATTTTCGCCCGTTATGCCGACTGCATGCTGGCGCAGATGTTCCAGTCCACCGCCTGCAACGCCATCCACTCCATCGAACAGCGTACGGCCAAGTGGATCATCGCGGCGATGGAGCGGACCGGCGACGAGAGCAGCGTGCCGCTGACGCATGAGCAGCTCGCGACGCTGCTCGGGGTCGGCCGCAGCTATGCGAGCCGCGTGCTCCAGTCGTTCAAGGCCGAGGGCGTGCTCGATACAAGACGCGGCGCGATCCTGGTCCGCAATCTCGACGGCTTGCGCCTGCGCGCCTGCCTGTGCAACGAAGCGGTGAAGATGCACTTCGAGGAGGTGCTGCGCGGGGTCTATCCGACCGAGGAGACCAGCCCCGGCTCGGCGCAGGGCTGATCGAGGCCTCGTCCCCGAGCAAAGGCCGGTTTGGTGCTGGATTTACCCTAACCCCCGGGGATTCCCGGACAAAATTCAGTCAACCAACCAGCAAAGAACACATTGTTTTTTGGCGGTTTTTGCATATATTGCGCCGCAACGCGTTGGGTGCCTGGTCGAGATGGCCGGGCGGCCCTTTTTGGGCGGAAAGCGCCCGTTTCCAGTCTTCCAGCGTTGTTTCGAGAAGAGGTCCCGGTCCGACCGGCGAGATCGCGCTTAACCCATTGTCCGACCGCAAAGAAGCTCACTCATGAACCTCCGTAACGTCGCCATCATCGCCCACGTCGACCACGGCAAGACGACCCTGGTCGACAAACTCCTCCAGCAATCCGGTACGTTCCGCGAGAACCAGAAGGTGACGGATCGCGCCATGGACTCCAACGATCTGGAGCGTGAGCGCGGCATCACCATCCTGGCCAAGGCGGCCTCGGTGCAATGGAAGGACACCCGCGTCAACATCGTCGACACCCCCGGCCACGCCGATTTCGGTGGTGAGGTCGAGCGCATCCTGAACATGGTGGACGGCGCGCTGGTGCTGGTCGACGCTGCCGAAGGCCCGCTGCCGCAGACGAAGTTCGTGGTCTCCAAGGCGCTCAAGGTCGGCCTCAAGCCGATCGTCGTCATCAACAAGGTCGACCGCCCCGACGCGCGCCCGACCGAAGTCATCAACGAGGTGTTCGACCTGTTCGCGGCGCTCGACGCCAGCGAGGAGCAGCTCGACTTCCCGATCCTCTATGGGTCGGCGAAGCAGGGCTGGATGGCTGAAAGCCCCGAGGGTCCGCAGGACAAGGGCATGGAGCCGCTGTTCGACCTGATCCTGCGCCACGTCGCACCGCCGACGGTCGAGGAAGGCCCGTTCAGGATGATCGGTACCATCCTGGAGGCCAACCCCTATCTCGGCCGCATCATCACCGGCCGCATCTCGTCCGGCGTTCTCAAGCCGAACCAGCAGGTCAAGGTGCTGCATGCCGACGGCAAGCTGGTCGAGTCCGGGCGCATCACCAAGATCCTGGCATTCCGCGGTCTCGAGCGCACGCCGCTCGATGAAGCTGAAGCCGGCGACATCGTCGCCATTGCCGGCCTGACCAAGGGCACCGTCGCCGACACCTTCTGCGATCCGACCGTCGAGGTGCCGCTGCCGGCGCAGCCGATCGACCCGCCGACGGTGTCGATGTCGTTCATCGTCAACAACTCCCCGCTCGCCGGCACTGAAGGCGACAAGGTGACGAGCCGCATGATCCGCGACCGTCTGCTGCGCGAAGCCGAGGGTAACGTCGCGTTGCGCGTTGTCGAGGCCACCGACAAGGATGCGATGGAAGTGTCCGGCCGCGGCGAATTGCAGCTCGCGATCCTGATCGAGACCATGCGCCGCGAAGGCTTCGAGCTCTCGGTGTCGCGCCCGCGCGTCGTGTACCAGAAGGACGAAGCGACCGGCGCCACCATGGAGCCGATCGAGGAAGTCGTGATCGACGTCGACGAGGAGCATTCCGGCGTCGTCGTGCAGAAGATGAGCGAGCGCAAGTCCGAGCTGGTCGAGATGAAGCCGTCCGGCGGCAACCGCCTGCGCCTGGTGTTCTACGCGCCGACCCGCGGCCTGATCGGCTATCAGGGCGAACTGCTGACCGACACCCGCGGCACCGCGATCATGAACCGCCTGTTCCACGGCTATGCCCCGTACAAGGGCGAGATCCAGGGCCGCCGCAATGGCGTCCTGATCTCCAACGACCAGGGCGAAGCGGTGGCCTACGCCATGTTCAAGCTGGAAGACCGCGGCCCGATGATGATCGAGCCGGGCTGGAAGGTCTACAAGGGCATGATCGTCGGTGAGCACACCCGCGACAACGATCTCGAGATCAACGTGCTCAAGGGCAAGCAGCTCACCAACATCCGCACGACGTCCAAGGACGAAGCGGTGCGCCTGACCCCGCCGATCCGCATGACGCTGGAAAAGGCGCTCGCCTATATCGAGGACGACGAGCTCGTCGAGGTCACCCCGAAGTCGATCCGCCTGCGCAAGAAGCATCTCGACCCGAACGAGCGCAAGCGCGCGGAAAAGTCCAAGGAAGCGGTGGCGTAAGCCGCTGCACACCGTAGTGCCGTAGGGTGGGCCAAGCGTAGCGGGCCCACCACTTGAAATGCCGGTCGGCAATGGTGGGCACGGCGCAAGAGCGCCTTTGCCCACCCTACGAAGGTGGATCACTCGCCCCAGTGCACAACGTGCACACAAGGCGGATGATGACAGCTCACTTTGTGGTGGCTTCAGCGCTCTTCGCGAACGTGCTAGAGCCCGCTGATGACCTCCCTGCCCTCCTCCGTCAACGTCGCGATCATCGGCGCCGGCGCAGCCGGCCTCGGCGCAGCGCATGCGCTGCATGGCTCCGGCCTCTCCGTGATCGTGCTGGAGGCGCGCGACCGGATTGGCGGACGTGCCTGGACCGTGCAGGCCTCGCCTGAGGTCACCTTCGACGTCGGCTGCGGCTGGCTGCACTCGGCCGACAAGAACTCCTTCGTCGGAATCGCCAAGCAGCTCGGCTTCGAGGTCAACAAGGACCTGCCGCCCTGGCGCGAGCGCGCCTTCGGCAACGCGTTTCCACAGGCCGAGCGCGACGATTTCATGCGCGCGATGGACGCATTCTACGAGCGGCTGTGGCAGGCCGCGCAAAAGGGCAAGGACGAGCCCGCGAGCCTGAGCCTCGATCCGGGCAATCGCTGGAATCCCATGATCGATGCGGTCTCGACCTACATCAATGGCTGCGAACTGAAGGATATGTCGACACTGGACTGGGACGCCTATGAGGATAGCGACCTCAACTGGCGCGTCCGCCGTGGCTATGGCGCGCTGGTCGCGGCCTATGGCGCCCCCTGCCCGGTGGCCCTGGGCTGCAATGTCACGCTGATCGATCATTCCGGCCAGCGCCTCCGCATCGAGACGTCGCAGGGCACGCTGACCGCCGACAAGGTGATCGTCACCGTGCCGACCAATCTGATCGCGGACGAAGCCATCCGCTTCTCTCCGCCGCTCCCGGCCAAGGTGAGCGCCGCAGCCGGCCTGCCGCTCGGCGTCGACGACAAGGTGACGCTGGCGCTCGACGATGCAGAAGCCTTCCCGAAAGAGGGCAATCTGCGGGGTGCCACCATGCGCACCGAGATGGGCACCTACCACATCCGCCCGTTCGGCCAGCCCTGCATCGAGGGCTTTTTCGGCGGCAGCTTCGCCCGTGAGCTGGAAGACGCCGGCGACGGCGCCATCGCCGCGCACAGCATCGACGAGATCGCAGGCTTCCTCGGCAACGACATCAGGCGAAAGCTCAAGCCGCTCTACGAGTCGCGCTGGGCCCACGACCCCTTCGCGAGAGGATCGTATTCACACGCACTGCCAGGGCACGCTGGAGACCGCGCGGTGCTGGCAGCGCCGGTGGATGGGCGGCTGTTCTTCGCGGGAGAAGCGACGTCGCCAAGCTTCTTCACGACGGCGCATGGCGCCAGGGACAGCGGGGAGCGCGCGGCCAAGGAAGTGCTGGCGGCTTCAGGCAAGCCGTAAGCGCCGGCTACGTCACTCAATCACCCGCGCCCGCAATTCGGCATCGGGCACAAAGCACGCATCATACTTCCCGAAGATGCGATAGCGGTTGCGCGCGACGAGGCTGTACACGGGGTCCCGCAGCAGTTTTGGCACGGCAAACAACGCGCGCACCCAACTCCATCCCGGCAGATGCGACAGCACGGTCAGCGCAGCGTCGGACTTCATAAAGACCACTCCGCCGTGAACCACGGCATTGGTGTCGGGATCGTCAGGATCGATGCCAAAGGTCCGCGCGAGCTTTGCGCCGTACTCCGACTGGATCGGCGTGAAGCGAAACCGCCTCGCCGTGTCGCGCTTGGCGACGAAGCGGACCCAGCGCGAGCAGAAGATGCAGACGCCGTCGAACAGGATCACGTCATCGTCGGGCCATTTGCTCATCAGTCTCTCTATCTTACGCGTTTTCTTCACGCGAACCGGGATCCACTTCGCTCGAAAAC
Organism: Tuber microsphaerosporum; assembly: GCA_003521225.1. Lineage (NCBI taxonomy): Eukaryota > Fungi > Ascomycota > Pezizomycetes > Pezizales > Tuberaceae > Tuber > Tuber microsphaerosporum. The sequence continues at coordinate 23,367 of QOVD01002360.1, forward strand.
GCTAGCGATTATCCAGCATCAGCAGCGCGACCAGCATCAGCACGATGGCCGGCCCTGTCTTCACCAGCGCGCCGAGCGGCTCGATCCAGAGGTCGGGCGTGAGGATCGCCGCACCGACCATATAGCCGAGCGAGGCGACGATGCCTGCGACCAAACCGATCGCCGCGGTGCGGCGGAAGGCGATCAGCGCGCCGATGCTCATGTCCATCAGGCTGGTGCCGATGGTGATGGGATCGACCAGCGCGGGCGAAAAATTGTGCGCGCTCAAAATTCCGGCGGCGGCACGGTAGGAGACGAACAGCGCGATGAAGCCGGAGACGAGCCAGAACGCGACCAGGCTGGCGAAGATCAGCGCCTTGATCAGGAACAGCCGCGCGAACCATTTGTCCTGGATGGTGGCGGGATGGCGCCCGATCGCATCAGCCAACGTCTTCGGCGCGATGCCCGTGGCGGCGATCCAGGTGGAGGGATCGCCGGTCACGCCGCGGCGCAGCTCGGCGATGGCGGTGGAGCGCATCGGCGGCATCCAGCCGAGATAATTGGCGAGATCGCCGATCTTCGCGCCGAGATCGAGTATAAACGACGGCATCGCGAGGCGCGGCGAGCCGGCGGTGCCGAAGGCGTGGCGAAACTGTTTGATGACGCCCGCCATGGCGACCGGCTCGGCCTGCATCAGGTCCCACGTCACGGCTTTGACTGAGGCGTCGTCGATATCGCGCGCGGCGAGCCAGGCGATGGTGGCCGAAATGTCCTCGACTGCGACGGACTGGAATGGCGTCGACGTCTCCTTCTGCGGCGGGTCGAGCGGGAAGGCGGCGAGCGCACGCAGCATGGCGCTGCCGCCATAGGCTGACGGTGCGACGACGAAGCCGGGCCGCAGGACAGCGTGGGGAATGCCGGAGGCTGCAATCAGGCGTTCGGCCTCGCGCTTGGTCGTCGCGAAGGCGGTGCGATCCGCCTCCGCGGTCCCGGGGATCGAGATGTGCACCAGCCGGATCGCGCGGCCGCTGTCGGCGATCGCCTCAAGCAGGCGCGCGACGAAATCGCGATGCACCGCGCCGGTGTCGCTGCCGGGACCATCCTGGAGCACGCCGAGACAGTTCACGACGACGTCGACGGCGTGCTCGCGGAAGAGGCGCATCAGCGCGGCTGCATCGAGCGACAGGATCGGCTGCTCGATGTCCAGCGCGCTCATCTTCTGCGCGGGCGACAGGCTGCGTGCGACGCCGACCACGCGAAATCCCCGCACACGCAGATCGTCGGTGACGAAGCGCCCGATCAGGCCGGAGGCACCGAGCACCAAAACGGTTCGCTGGGTCATCGCATCTCTCAAAACGGTTTCGCGACCATCAGCCACAGGATCAACATCGTCGCGCCGAAGCCGGGGAAGCCGAACGCGAACCAGCGGCGGTAGAGCACGAAGTAGCGTTCAGGCAGAGCGCCGCGCTGCTCGGCCGCCTTGCGCGCGAGATCGCGCATCTCGATCTGCATGAAGACGACGGGGACCCAGAACAGGCCCGCAAAGACGTAGAGCCCAAGCGAGGCCAGCAGCCAGCGTTCCGTGATCGGCATGGCCGAAAGCATCATCAGCACGCCGCCCGTCACCGGCTGGAGGATCACGGCCGACAGCGTGAAGATCGCATCCGCAATCACCACCACCGAAGCGGTGCGCGCGATGAATTCGGCGTCGTTCGTGCGATGCGCCATCAGCATGAAGAAGGCGATGCCGGTGCCGGTGCCGAGAATGACGATGGCGCCCAGCACATGGAGGTATTTGACCAAGAGATACAGCGTCATGGCTTCTTGGCCGCCGTGGGTTTGGCCTGGCTCAGCGCAAGCCCGAGCTCGCGGCTGGCGGATTTGACGCCGGCTTCGCTCTCGATCATCCAATGCCCCTCGCTGCCGACGGCCGGCAATGTGCGGAAGTCCACCTTGCCGCCTCCGCCGCGAAACGCATCCGCCAACTGCCGCGAGAACGCCGGCGCGAAATAGCTGTCGTTGGTCGCCACGAGCCATGTGACGGGAATGCGCGCCGCCTTGCCGAACTCGGCCGCCGCGGCGAGAAGCGTCTGCGGCGCGCAGATCCGGTTCGGTCCATCGTTGGCGTGGCCACCGCGCCCCGGCGCAAACGCGATGATCGCGGAGATCGCGTTCGGATCGGCGTTCGCGAGCGCCAACGCCCCCCAACCGCCGGCGGAATGGCCGAGCACGACGACCGAGTCTTGACGAACGAAATCCTGCTTTCGCAAAAAATCCAGCGCGAGCGAAATTTCGGCGGCCGTCGCGCGACCCGAGCGCGCGTAATCCGCCTCGTCGCAGCCACCCTGGTCCTCGACATAGCGGCCGCCGGTCGCACCATGGCCGAGCCGCTCCGGCACCAGCACGGCGAAGCCGTGCGCGACGAGAAACGCGACCAGCGCGCGGTATTCAGGCTGCGGCATTTGCGCCCGACGCAGCACATTCTGCGTCGAGGCATGTGCGATGACCGCAAGCCGGAACGGACCGGCGCCGACGGGGCGAAACAGCAGCGCATGCGCGGCAATGTCGGTATCCGGCGATGGCACGCGCCATTGTTGCCGGCGAAACGGCTCGCCCTCCTCACCCGATGACCCAAACGTGACCTGTGCGCACAGAGGCGACGCCATCAGCAAGGGCAGCAGAGGCAGGAGGGCGAAGATGTTGAAGAGGCGCATGAATCGCCGCAGACGAACACGGACAGCGACGGATCTGCAGGAACGAATCATTTTCGGCGGACTTTTTGCGTTGCCATCGCGGTTCATTGGTTGCCGCAGGGCAGTTTTGCACCGGCAATGGCAGGTCGGTGCCGTTCGAAATGGCGTCTTGTCTTCTTTCGGTACAACATGGTTAAAATACTGATGCACAAAATCCACACGTTAACCGATAATTAACGATAGGTCTTGCCGCCGGCGCGGCGACTTGGTTTGATCGTGTCCATGAGCACAACCCTGATCGAGGTCCGGCCGGCCAAAGCTGCAGATGCAACTGCGGTGGCGTCCACCCATGACGAAGCCTGGCGCTCCGCCTATCAGGGCATCATTCCTGGCGGCGAACTGGAAAAGCTGATCAACCGCCGCGGTCCGCAGTGGTGGGACAGTGCGATTCGCAAAGGCAGCCGCGTCAGCGTGCTCGTGTTCGGCGACAAGATCGCCGGCTATGCCAATTACGGCCGCAACCGCGCCCGCAGCCTGCACTTCGACGGCGAGATCTACGAGCTCTATCTGCGTCCGGAATTCCAGGGTCTCGGCTTCGGCCGCCGCCTGTTCACCGCAGCCCGCCGCGACCTGATGCAGAGCGGCCTGAAGAGCATGGTGGTGTGGGCGCTCTCGGACAACGATCCGGCGACCGAGTTCTACCGCGCCTTGGGCGGCCGCATGGTGGCGCGCTCCTCCGAGCGTTTCGGGCCGAAGTCGCTCGACAAGGTTGCCTTCGCTTGGACCAATTGAGCTGCTGAAAGTCTAGCCGGCAGCGCTTCCCATCCGTCGATACCGTTGCCTTTTGAGCCGGTAGTCGCTGGATTCATTATTTCACAAAAACACGATGGATTGGCGCGCCAAGCCCGCGTATGACAGCGCCAAAATCGCTGCCGGGCGCGATTTAACCTCGGCAACAACGGAGCCTTGAATGCGTATCGATGCGGTCTCGATCGGAAAAAACGTACCCCACGACGTCAACGTCATCATCGAAGTCCCCGTGGGCGGCGAACCGATCAAATACGAGATGGACAAGGAAGCCGGCACGCTCGTTGTCGACCGCTTCCTCTACACGCCGATGCGTTACCCCGGTAACTACGGCTTCATCCCGCACACGCTGTCCGATGATGGCGATCCCTGCGACGTGCTGATCATCAACACCCGCGCCATCATCCCCGGCGCCGTCATGAGCGTGCGCCCGGTCGGCGTGCTGTTCATGGAAGACGAAGCCGGCGGCGACGAGAAGATTCTCGCGGTGCCGTCGTCGAAGCTGACGCAGCGCTACGACAAGGTGAAGTCGTACTCCGACCTGCCCGACATCACGCTGCAGCAGATCCAGCACTTCTTCGAGCACTACAAGGATCTCGAGAAGGGCAAGTGGGTGAAGATTTTGCGCTGGGGCGGCCCGGAAGACGCGCAGAAGCTGATCCTCGAAGGCATCGAGCGCGAGAAGAAGAAAAAGGCGTAAGATTGCGTGTCCCGGACGCGGTGCATCACGAAGTGATGCGCCGCAGAGCCGGGACCGAGGGTGCCACTTGCAATGGGCCCCGGCTCTGCAGCGCATCGTTGCACGCTGCGCTGCGTCCGGGGCGCGAGACCTGGAGTTAAACCGCCGGCTTCGGCAGCCCGGCGATCGCGCAAGCCGCGCGCAGCGTATTCACCAGCAGGCAGGCGACCGTCATCTGGCCAACGCCACCCGGCACCGGCGTGATCGCGCCGGCAACGGCGAGTGCTTCCTGATAGGCGACATCGCCGACGAGACGCGTCTTGCCGTCGTCCTTGGGGATGCGGTTGATGCCGATGTCGATCACGGTCGCGCCAGGCTTCAGCCAGTCGCCGCGCACCATCTCGGGCTTTCCGACCGCGGCATAGACGAGATCGGCGCGCTTCACGAGCCCGGGCAGATCGCGCGAGCGCGAATGCGCGATGGTCACCGTGGCGTTCTCGTTCAGCAGCAATTGCACCAACGGACGGCCGACCAGATTGGAGCGGCCGATGACGATGGCATTCATGCCTTCGAGCGAGCCGTGGACGCTCTTGGTCAGGATGATCGAGCCGAGCGGCGTGCAAGGCGACAGCGCTCCAAAGCCGCCGGCGAGCCGGCCGGCATTGTTCGGATGCAGGCCGTCGACATCCTTGGCGGGATCGATGGCGTTGATGACGGCCTCGGTATTCAGGCCCTTCGGCAGCGGCAGCTGCACCAGAATGCCGTGCACGGCCGGATCGCGGTTGAGTTTTGCGACGACGGCCAGCAGATCGGCCTGCGACACGTCGGCCGGCAGCCTGTGCTCGAACGAGGCCATGCCGGCCGCCTGGGTCTGGGTGTGCTTGGAGCGGACATAGACCTCGCTGGCGGGGTCGTTGCCTACCAAAACCACCGCGAGGCCCGGCACCAGATTGTGCTCGCGCTTGACGCGGGCAACCTCGTCAGCGACGCGCGCGCGGAGTTCCGCAGCGATGACTTTTCCATCGATGATCTTGGCCGTCATGTCAGTTCCCTTGGTCTGTCGGTTTGGCGTCTGCCGATCTGGCTTGGGCGAGCTTGCGCAGGGCTTCGCCGAGCCGCGCCGGATCGCCGTCGACCGCGATCTGCTTCAGCCGCGAGGTGGCACCGGATAGCAGCTTTACACTGGCCTTGGGGACGCCGAGCGATTTCGCCAATAGCACCAGAACGGCCTTGTTGGCCTCGCCGCCATCGGCGATCGCGCGCACCCGCACCTTGAGCACGCTGCGGCCGTCGGCCAATTGCTCGATCCCGTCGATGTCGTCGCGGCCGCCGCGCGGCGTCACCCGCAGCGCGATGCTGATTCCCGCGGCCGAATAGCGCCAGGGTTCCTTGAAGGCCTCTTTCGCAATCAAGGCGCTCCCGCCTGCTTAGATCACGTTCGGGTAGATGTAATACAGGATCACCCGCTCGATGAACATGATGAGCAGGATCAGGATGATCGGCGAGATATCGAGGCCGCCGAGGCTGGGCAGGAAATTGCGAATCGGCGCCAGCACCGGCTCGGTGATCCGGTACAGGAACTCCGCCACCGCCGAAACGAACTGGTTGCGGGTGTTCACGACGTTGAAAGCGATCAGCCAGGACAGGATCGCGGAGGCGATCAGCAGCCAGACGTAGAGGTCGAGCACGATGATGACGATGTCGAGAACGGCACGCATTGAAGACTCTGGCTTTCGGTCGGGATTGACGCTTTTTGCTAGATATCGGTTCCCCCCGGCCCAAACAAGGGAAGTCGGTGCCGGGGATGGTTAAAACCGGGTCACACCCGTCCTTGACTTGACCTTGGCGGGGACTTAAATGGCGCCCGGTTGTCGGCCGCATTCACCAGAGCGGCCGCCAAACGGGGCCATAGCTCAGCTGGGAGAGCGCGTCGTTCGCAATGACGAGGTCGGCGGTTCGATCCCGCCTGGCTCCACCAGCCTTCGCTCGCTTCGCGAGCTACGGCTAGGCAAGCCAGCCGAGCTCCCTCGTAGCGAAGCGAGCGAAGGCTGTCCCGCCATAGCCCGAAGGGCGACGGCGGACCTTTTCCCCGAGTTCAGCCCCCTACTTCCCCGTAAACCTCGGCGGCCGCTTCTCCATGAAGCTCGCGACCCCCTCCCGGAAATCGCTGCCGTTCAACGCGACCATCATCTCGCGGTTCGCCTCGATCGTCGCCTCCGCCAGGGTCTGGAATGGCACCTCGTAGAGCTGCCGCTTGATCACGGCCATCGCGCTCGGCGAGACGAAATCGGCGAGGTCGCGCGCATAGGCGTAGGTCTCCTCGCGCAGCTTTTCCGGCGAGCAGAGCCGGTTGACCAGGCCGATCCGCAGCGCCTCTTCGCTCGACACGCGCCGGGCCGAGAGCAGCAAATCCATCGCATTGGCGTGGCCGACGATGCGCGGCAGCATCCAGGACATGCCATGCTCGGCGATCAGTCCGCGCCGCGCGAAGGCTGTCGTGAACACGGTATTGTCGGCGGCAAAGCGCAGGTCGCAATAAAGCGCGTGGACGAGGCCGATGCCGGCGGTCGCGCCGTTGAGCATGGCGATGACGGGCTTTCCGATCGACGGATAGAAGCCGTAGCGCGTCTGCCAGTCCGGCCGGCGGTTCATGTCGAAGGGCGGCAGGTTCGAGGCACGCCTGACGTCGTTGGGGTCGAGCCCCTTCAGCGCATCCATGTCGGCGCCGGCGCAGAAGGCGCGGCCCGCGCCGGTGAGCACGATGACGCGGACATTGTCATCGGCGCTCGATGCTTCCATCGCATGGCGCACGTCGCGCTCCATCGTCGGCGTCCACGCATTCATGCGATCAGGGCGATTGAGCGTGATGGTCGCGACCTTGTCGCTCACCTCATACAGAATGTGTTCATAGGCCATGACGCTCTCCCTGTGTTTGCCGGCACGCGTTCGCGCGCGCTCGTTAGGAACGAGCCTAGCATATCCAGGGATGAGGCAAGGGCTTGCGCCAAGGCCTTAGGTGAAGCACCTGCGCGAAGGCGCGATCACTCGGCGGCTTGCGCCAGCACCTGCCGGCGCGCCAGCCAGCCGTCGATGAAATGATCGAGCCAGGCCCGTTCCGCAACGTCGTACACTGCACGGTCCGCGAAATGATGATGCCGCTCGCGCGCGCCGGGCGCGCTAAGGCCATCATAGCCGCGCGTGGTCCAGCAATGCATCATCGCGCAGGTCACGTCAGGATGAAACTGCACCCCGAAAGCGTTGCCGGTGCGGAACGCCAGGATCGGAAAATCATCGCCTTCCGCAAGCAGCTCAGTGCCGACGGGCAGTTCAAATCCTTCGCGATGCCAGTGATAGACCTGTGCCGGCCAATTCGGGCAGAGCGCGTGGCCCGCGGCGGTCGGGCGGATCGGATAGTAGCCGATCTGGGTCAGCGCCTGCGCATGCGGTGCGACACGGGCCCCCAACTGCATCGCCAGCATCTGCGCGCCGAGGCAGATGCCGAGGAACGGTCGCTGTTCGCGAAGCGGAATTTCGATCCAGTCGATCTCGCGACGGATGTAGTCGTCGGGATCGTTGGCGCTCATCGGACCGCCGAAAAAAACAGCGCCGGCATGCTGATCGAGCGTATCGGGCAGGGGATCGCCGAAGCGGGGACGGCGAATGTCGAGGCGATGGCCGAGCGCGCGCAGCGCATTGCCGACGCGGCCGGGCGTCGAGGATTCCTGATGCAGGATGATCAGAACCGGCAACCGGGCTTCGGAGGCGGCGGCGCTCGGCGTCCTTCTTGGGAAGGGCACCAATTCTGCGCCACCAAACCTGTCCGTCCGGAACGACATGGCCTCTGCGAGTGCTATCGGTTCAGACCGCCAGCATAGCTAAGCGGTAGTTAACATCGTGTGAGTTCGCGCACACGCGTCCCGATTTTGAAGCAAGCTCCGGGCCACTACGGAGCTCTGAGCTTTCTTTAAAGCGTTTTCGAGCGAAGTGGATACCGGTTCGCGTAAAGAAAACGCGTCAAAACAAGAAATCAGTGCCTCTGCCTCTGGAACCGGCTGGTGGCGGACAGGATGAAGCCGCGCGGGAAGAAACGCAGCGCGAACGGCACGATCTTGATGCCGAGACCAGGCAGCACTGCCCGCTTGTTGGCCATCAGGCCTCGATAGGCCTGCTGCGCGACATCGGCGGCAGACACGTTGAGAAGAGTCGTGTCATGCCCGGACCCGACGCCGGCGCGCGCCTGGAATTCGGTGGGCACCGGACCCGGGCAAAGTACGGTGACGCGAACGCCGCGCGGCGCGAGCTCCGCCCGCAAGGCCTCGGTGAGGGAAATCACATAGGCCTTGGACGCGTAGTACACGGCCATGCCGGGGCCGGGCAGAAAGCCCGCGACCGATCCGACATTGAGAAGACCGCCCTTGTTCCTGATCAGCTGATCGGCAAAGCGCAGCGACAGATCCGTCAGAGCCCGCACGTTGACATCGACGATGCCTACCTGCTCGACACGGTCGCGCTCGATCGCATCGCCGAACACGCCGAAGCCGGCATTGTTGACGAGATGGTCGAGCTCGACGCCTTCGGCGGCGAGCGCGGCCGCTATCTTCTCGCCCGCATCTGCCTCCTGCAGGTCGCAGGCGATCACGATCGGCTTCTTGCCGCCCTTGGCGGCGAGCTCGTTCGCAAGCGCCTCCAGCCGGTCCGCCCGTCGCGCCGTCAGCGCGAGGCGATGCCCGTTGGCGGCGAACACACGCGCCAGCTCCGTGCCGATGCCCGCCGACGCACCGGTGATCAACGTTACCCGCTCAGTCACGATCGAAGTCTCTTGAATTGAAGTTTTTTGGCCCCGCAATGGCGGAACGAGAGCATAGGCCGAGCGCGAGAGGCAAGCGTCACCGGCAGCATGGCTGCTTGAGCGGGCAACAGGGAAGCAGGAAAACCACGGATTTTACGGGGAAATCCGGGGCCGGGCTGGCCGACGGGGGTATATTAAAGTTTCGTCATGTGGTCAGCACAACCGCCGATAATACCGCGTCGAGACGGCTCAACCCCCGACGGCACCGTCCTTGACCTGACCACCGGCGCGGTTTGCGACCGCATGCTTGAGGTCGATCCGGTCGCGCTGGGCGATCCCGAGCAGGTCGGAGGCACGCCAGACGACGTTGTCCTCGAACTCGGAGACCTGGCCATCGGCATAGACCAGCTCCCACATCATCTGGACGATGCGCTTGCGGCCCTCTTCGTCGAGCGAGCGCATGATGACACTGGTGAAGTGATAGAGGTCGACGGCCTCGCCCTCGACCTGGGTGGCGTCCGCGATCAGGCGATCCGCGGTGCCGCGATCCAGCCCGAAATGGTTTTCGATCAGGCTGTGCAGCTTGCGCTGCTCGTTTGCCGTCGGCTGGCCGTCCAGCGAGACCACGTGAACCAGCAGCGCGGTCGCCGCAAGCCGGTAATCGCTATCGCCGAATGCGCGGTCCCCGGCATGAGGGGCGACAATGTCAGCGATGAATTGGCGCAGGCCGTCGAGCATAGGATCCTACCAAAAACGATGAAGCCGCGGGAGTGCGGCCGCCACCAGCATTATATGAGCGGGAAACCCAACCGCCGCAACGTGCGTCAGCTCCGCGCGGGCATTACCTTTCAGCAATCTGGACGAGCTGGTTACCGTCATGACCGGGCTAGTCCCGGCCATCCACGCGCCACAGCGAAGCAAGAAATGGATGCCCGGGACTAGCCCGGGCATGACGACAGTGAGTGTGGCACGCACCTGTCTCCACATCGTCATTGCGAGCGCAGCGAAGCAATCCAGACTGCCTCACTGGAAAGACTCCGGATGCTCGCTAAGCTCGCAATGATCGGGAGTGCCATCCTCACGGTATCTCGTACACCACCATCTTGTCGGCGATGCCGCGCAGGGCCGCCTGCTTCTGGATCGGCTTGATCGCGCGCTGCTCGAGCACCTCGGCGACTGCGGGCGCATCGAGCACGGGGCCCGTGATGTGGATCTCCCGCGCCGTCGACAGGCTCTGGACGCGGGCGGCGATGTTGACGGTCTGGCCGAAATAATCCTGGCGTTCGTTGAGCATCACCGCAAGACACGGGCCTTCATGGATGCCGATCTTGACGATGAGATCGTCGGTGCCGCGCTGCCTGTTGAGCTCGTCCATAGCGGCCCGCATCCGCAGGCCCGCGACGATGGCGTGCTCCGGACGGACGAAGGTCGCCATCACGGCGTCGCCGATCGTCTTCACCACCGCGCCCTTCTCGGAGGAGATGATCTCGAGCAGCGCATGGAAATGCGCGCGCACGAGATCGAAGGCGGCGAGATCGCCGACGCGCTCGTAGAGCGCGGTCGAGCCCTTCAAATCGGTGAACAGGAATGTCAGCGACGTGATCTGGAGCCGCTGGTCGAGGCTGAGATTGTCCGCCTTGAAGACATCGCGAAACGTCTGGTTCGACAGCATGCGCTTGGCGGTGAGGAACGGCTTGCGCTTGCCGATGAGATGATGGAGCGCCTCGGCCGCGATGAACACCGACGGCAACACGCGCACGCCGGCCTGGTTCTCCAGCGACAGCCGCAGCGGCCCCGGCCGCATGGTCGTCGTCCCCGTCGGAGCCTGCACCTTGTTGTACATGATCGCGAACTTCTGGCGCTCCTTGGTCGGCTCGCCCTGGACGTCGATGAAATGGGCGGCGTGCGTCACCGGCTCGAAGATGATGATGAAGTCGCCCGGCAGTTGCAGCGACATGGTCGCTTTCTCGCCTGCCGGGAGCTCGAGCGTATCGAGCGTCACCTCGTTGGCGAGCGTCGCGAAGGATTCCTTGTTGAAGTCGACGCCGGAACTCCAGAACACCTGCTTGAAATATTCCCACACCGGAAGCGTATCGGGATCGTGCGCCGCGATGCGCCGCACGCGCGGATTCACGGTGAAGGAGACCTCGACCTGATCGTCGACCGACGCCTTGTAGCCGCAGGCGCAGAGCGCGCAGTGATAATCGTCCGGCTTGAGCGCCTTCAGCGTCGAATGGGCGCCCAGCACGCCGCCGCAGCCCGGACAGAGCACGTTCCAGCCGAGATCGAACAGTCCAAGCCGCGCCGAATGCAGGAAGGTGGAGATCGTGTGCTCTTCGTCGAGGCCATGATGCCTGGAGAAATCGAGGACATTGACGCGGTTGAGCTCGTGATCCTCGCCGTCCTCGATGAGGCGCGCAATCGCGTCGACCACCTTGGCATCGGCGGTCTGCTTCAGAACGGATAACTGGGCCTGGATGTCGCTCATGGCGGAGGCTCTATCTGGGGTGGATCGCGCCATCGGGCAGACGAATGTCTGTCACCGACGCGTGATGCGGAACAAAGGTGAGTGGTCCGGCTGGGTCGTCACGACGCCGAGCGGGATCACCGGAACCCTGTCGGCAAGCTCGATACGGAACGCGCCGATCAACCGGGCCAGCGCCAGCACGGATTCGGCTTGCGCGAACGGCGCGCCGATGCAGACGCGCGGACCCGCGCCGAACGGCAGGTAAGCGAAACGGTCGGGCGCCTCTTTCGACATGAAGCGTTTTGGAATGAAGGCGTTCGGCTGATCCCACAGCTTCTCGTGCCGGTGCAGCAGCCAGGGCGCGATCATGATGATGTCGCCCTTGCCGATCTCGACGCCGGCCGCATTATCCTTCTCGCGCGCGGCGCGCGCGACCAGGAAGGCCGGCGGATAGAGCCGCATGGTCTCCTCGATCACCGCGCGGGTGAACTTCTGGCGATCGATGTCGGCCATGCTGTCGAGATGCTCGCCGTGGGTCTCGGAGGCAACTTCCTCCTGCGTCTCCGGATCGAGCGCGAGCAGATAGAGCGCCCAGAACAGCGCCGTCGCCGTGGTCTCGTGACCTGCCAGGATCATGGTCGCGACCTCGTCGACGAGTTGCGCGTCCGAAAAGCCCTTGCCGGTTTCGGGATCACGCGCCGCGTCCATGAGATCGAACAGGTCGCGCGGCGGCGCGCCGTCCTTCTTGCCCATCGTGCGTCGCTCGGCGATCAGCATCGCGACGAATTCGGTCCAGCGCTTGCGGAAACGCGCGCGGGCAAAATCCATCGGGGTCGGCCAGGACACCGGCAGCAGCATGTCGAGGAAATAGGGCCGTCCCAGCCGCGCGCCGTATTCCATGACGAAGTTGCGCAAGGTCGGGCCGTGACGGTCCATGCCGAACGAGAACATCGTGCGCCCTGCGATCTCCAGCGTCATGCGCTGCATCGCCTCGCGCAGATCGACCGGCTCGCTTGTTCGCGCATCGAGCATTGTGATGGTCTCGTCGAGCACCGCGGTCATATGCGGGACGAGATTTGCAGTCGCACGCGGCGTGAAGGCCGGCGCGAGCGTACGGCGCTGATGCGTCCAGGCGTGGCCTTCCGCGATCAGAAGTCCTTCGCCGAGCACCGGACGCAGCATGCGGATCCCCGCCGGCGTGCGCGTGTAATTTTCATAATTGCTGAGCAGGACATGCCGGATTGCGTCCGGCTGATTCAGGATGAAGCTGTTGTGGAGGAAGAAGCGGCCCTTGATGACCTCTTCCTCATAGGCACGCTGCCCCCAGGTTGCGATCATGTTCTGCTTGAGGACCGCGACCCGGCCGAAAAACGACATGTCGTCGGGCGCACGCGGCGGGGTCGGAGGGATGATGGGCCGACGCACACTGGCGATGTTCATGGCTCTCTCCCGCAGATATAACCCAGGCCAATAGCTAGTAAGTCAGCTCGGCAATCGCAATCCTGTTCTCGGAGGCGGGCCAGGCGCGCGCCACAATTCGTTCTTCGGCGAACTGGGCCACGATGTTACGCCCGGCCTCCGCGGCCGGGAGCCGCAAGGTTGCTGCCGAATCCGTGGGCACACCCGGCTTGACGTCGGCCGGCTCCTTGCCGTCGAGCAGCACCACGTCCCGCGGCAGGCCGAGATAGCCGCGCGGTCGCGACATGATCACGACGCCGCCGGCATCCTTGTCCGCCGGCCCGAGCGGGCGCGCGGCACGCAGATGCACGACATCGGACGAGCGCGCGAACGGCGAGCGGTAGATATGCGTCGTCGGCGCATCCGGCGAAGTCAGGACGAATTCGAGGAACCAGGAAGGCTCGACCTGCGCCGGACCCCAGCGACCGTCGGCGCCGGTCTTCGCGCTGTGCACCGCGCCGCCTTTGCGCTCCCCGGTATCAGGGTCGACGCGGAAGACATCGACGGTTGCACCTGCGACCGGGCGATTGGTCGACACGCCGCCTGGCGTACCGGTCACGACTCCGCTCAACCTGACGCTCGGCTCCGGCACAATCGCGATGCGCGCGGGCTCGCGGCCGGCAATGAATTTGTAGATCTCGCGGAAGGCGCGCGGGTGAAACGCCACTTCGCGATGGTCGAGCGCGCCGAGCACGAGATTGGTGGCGCACTTCAACTCCGGCCCTTCGACGGTAACACCGGTCGGCGTGCCGGGCTTGCCGATGAAGCGGCCATCCGCCTGGGCGTATTTGTCCATGCCGTCGCTGCGCAGCGTAAGGAAGGCAACACCCGGCGTCACCTCGCTCTCGCCCTCGTTGAGACCGCGCAGAAATGTGCCGCGGCCGTTAAACTCGTTGTTCGGCTGGTCATCGGTCGCGAACACGCCGTGATTGGGTGTGCCGCACAGCACAGCATGGCTGACATCGCCGGCACCGCCGTTCCTGATGACGTTGCGAATCGCATAGCCACCGCGCGAGCTGCCGACCAGCGCCACGCGGGCCGCGCCGGCGCGGCGCTTCAATTCCGCGATGGCCGCCGCGAGCTCGCGGCGCTGGTCCTCGGTCGAGGAGCGCCCCGCTTGCTCGACCTTGTCGTCGCTCCGCGCATTGGGATCGGTGAAGTTGATCGCCATCATGCGATCGCGCGCGACGCCGTTGGATTCCATTCGCCACAAGGTCGTCATCCAGAGCGCGTCGTACTCGCCATTGCCGTGGACGAACAGGATCGGCGGCACCTCGGCATTCTGAGCCGTGGGCGCGGTCTGGGCCAGCGCGCCTGTCCGCAAGCTCGCAACCGCGAAAGGCAAGCTGCCTGCCCCCAGCAGGATCGACCGTCGCGACAGCTTCATATGTTTCTCCGGAAAAACCATGTCTTTGTGCCGCTTATAGCGGTCTAACCACTGGACAGCGAAGGACTTTCGCAGGCATCACTGAACCTGCCGGAATCACCCAAAGACCATTCCAAGACCACTTCTGCCAGCCCATATGGAAGGGGATATGACCGAGCAGCCGAACCGTCAGAAATTCGCCGGCGACGGCATCGCCGCACCCCTGCGGTACACCGTGTTCCGGCGCATCTGGCTCGCCAGCCTGCTCTCCAATCTTGGCCTCTTGATCCAGGGCGTGGGCGCGGCCTGGGCGATGACGCAGATGGCGGCCTCGGCCGACAAGGTGGCGCTGGTGCAGACCGCACTGATGCTGCCGATCATGTTGATCTCGATGCCGGCCGGCGCCATCGCCGACATGTATGACCGGCGCATCGTGACCTTGATTTCGCTCGCGATCGCGCTGATCGGCGCGACTGCGCTGACGGTGCTGGCCTGGCTCAAGCTGATCACTCCGGAAACGCTGCTCGTCTTCTGCTTCGTGGTGGGCAGCGGCAATGCGCTGTTCGGGCCGGCGTGGCAATCCTCGGTCAGCGAGCAGGTCCCGCCCGAATCACTGCCGTCAGCCGTCGCACTGAACGGCATCAGCTACAATATTGCACGCAGCTTCGGTCCCGCGGTCGGCGGCGTCATCGTCGCCTCGCTCGGCGCGGTGGCCGCCTTTGCCTGCAACGCGATCCTCTATCTGCCGCTGCTGGTGGTGCTGCTGCTCTGGCGGCGCAACACCGAGCCCTCGCGCCTGCCTCGGGAGAAGCTCAACCGCGCGATGGTCTCGGGCTTCCGCTACATCACCAATTCGCCGCCGATCAAGATCGTGCTGTTGCGCACGCTGGTGATGGGCCTGATCGGCGGCGCCATCATGGCACTGATGCCGCTGATTGCGCGCGACCTGCTGCATGGCGGCGCGCAGACCTACGGCATCATGCTGGGTGCCTTCGGCATGGGCGCCGTCGTCGGCGCGCTCAACATCCATGAACTGCGCAAGCGCATGAGCGGCGAGGCCGCGATCCGCGCCTGCACCATCTCGATGGCATTCGCGATGGCCGCGCTTGCCGTGAGCACGGAGCCGGTCTTGACGGCGGCGGCGCTTGTGCTCGCCGGTGCGGTCTGGATGGCGGCCGTCGCGCTGTTCAACATCGGCGTGCAGCTCTCGGCGCCGCGCTGGGTCGCGGGCCGTTCGCTCGCGGCGTTCCAGGCCTCGATATCCGGCGGCATCGCGATCGGCGCCTGGGGCTGGGGCCATCTCACCGATTATGCCGGCGTCGAGGTCGCGCTGCTGACGGCCGCCAGCCTGATGTTGATCTCGCCGGTGCTGGGCATTTGGCTGGCGATGCCGCGCGTCGGCGCCCGCAACGAGGACGCGGACGTGCTCGCCGATCCGGAAGTCAAACTGTCGCTCACGGCGCGCAGCGGGCCGCTGGTGGTCGAGATCGAATACAGGGTGTCCCAGGAGAACGCGCGCGCCTTCCACAATGTGATGCAGGACGTGCAGCTCTCGCGGCAGCGCAACGGCGCCTATGGCTGGTCGATCGCGCGCGACATCGCCGACCCCGAATTGTGGACCGAGCGCTACCACTGTCCGACCTGGCTCGATTACTTGCGCCAGCGCAATCGCTCGACACAGTCCGAACGCGCGTTGCATCAGCAGGCGATCGATTTCCACATCGGCCCCGATCCGGTGCGGATCCGCCGCATGCTGGAGCGTCCGTTCGGCTCGGTGCGCTGGAAGGAAGAGACGCCGGATCGTGCCGGCGCCGAGGTGCTGCCGGTGGTCGCGAGCGCGGCGGGAAGCAGCACGTAGATTCTCTCGGAAGGTAGCCCGGATGGTGCGAAGCGCAATCCGGGTCGATCTCACCGCGCGGGCAGACCCCGGATTTCGCTTATCCGGGCTGCGACGGCACGTCTTACTGCCCGTGATCCGTCAGCACCTTGTCGCAGGCTTTGCTGAGGCGGGTGCGGTTCTGCTTGAGGCAAGCGAGCACGGCGCCATCGCCATTGTTCATCACGGCACGGCAGAAGCGCGTCACATCGCGCGCGCAGGCATCGTGGCCGGGCTGCTGTTGCGCTGAGGCGCTCGATGCGCACAGAATCAAAGAAACAATGAAAAGAAATCTGGTCATCGCGTAATGCCTCTTACCCCAAGGAAGTGCGGGCGAAGCTAGTGCGACGATCCCGAGGCCGCAACGGCTTTATTGCCGAGCGGGACTGGCGCGCGTGGCCCCGGCTTGACGCCGGGAGCACATCGCGAGGGGAGCCAACAACGATCGCCGTTGCGCGTTGTCCTACTGCTTGTCCTGGGCGTCAGCGACCTTGCGTGAGGCGCCCTTTGCGAGGTCCTTGTCCATCACCGCGCGGCAGCCGGCGCTCAGATCAGAGCGATGCTTCATCATGCACGCCGTGATCTTCGGGACGTTGGGGATTTCCGAGGAGCACAGGCGGAAGGCATCGCCGGTGCACTGCTGCTGCGCCTCGGCCGAGAAGGCGAAGCTCGCGGTCGTCGCGACGATCGAGACGATCGCGGCAAAGCCCAGAGCCAGGCTGGTGTCGCGGATCCTACTCGTCAGCAATTTCGCAGAGAAAGACTTAGCCGAAGAAGATTTGGTCATTTGAAGCTCCCATTGGCGCCGCTGGAAGCGGGGCCCGTTGTTGGTGGGAACTACGATGCTCCGGCAAAACAGTTTCCACTGTGATGACGGTCACGGGCGGCCATCCATCTGTGACCTCCGTCACATGGCGCACCTCGCTGAAAATCCGGCGCAAACGCCGTCGTGTTGGTGTCACGTTAACTGTTCCTTCGCATTAATGGCTCGTCGCGCGGGAGATTCCGCAGGGTTGGTTGCGTAATTGGAAAGAATAGCGATGCGTAATGCGTTGGGCCTGATGCTGGCCAGTGTAGTTGCGGCGGTCGTGATCGCCGTCGGCGGTTGGTTTTATTACTCCGCGCGCGCCGATCAGGGCGCCCCCAAAACAACGGCCGCCCGTGCCGCCGATCAATTGCCGGCACAGGCGAAGCTCGCCGCCAAGGATGACGTCGAGACCACCGCGGCGATCGCGGCCAGGCCGACGGCAGTTGCTCAGGCAGCGGCGCCTGCGCCCGCTCCGGCCATGCCGGTGCAGCAGCGGTCGACCTGCGCCAATCCGAACGCGCTCGGCGTTGCCCGCGTGGTCGAGATCGACACCACCGGCGGACCCGGCTTCGGCTTCGAGCATTTCAAGCAGTTCGACTTCCTCACCGACAAGGAGGTCGTGCTGACCTTCGACGACGGTCCGTGGCCGGTCAACACGCCCGCGGTCCTGAAGGCGCTCGGGGATGAATGCACCAAGGGTCTGTTCTTCTCGGTCGGCAAGCACGCGACCTATCATCCGGAAATCCTGCGCCAGGTGCTGGCCCAGGGCCACACGGTCGGCACGCACACCTGGTCGCACGTCAACCTGAACAGCAAGAAGATGACGGAGCAACAGGTCAAGGACGAGGTCGAGAAGGGCTTCAGCGCGGTGAGGTTCGCGCTCGGCACCAATCCGGCACCGTTCTTCCGCTTCCCGCAGCTTCAGCACAATCCGGCGATGGTGAGCTATTTCGGCACCCGCAATGTCGCGATGTTCTCGACCGACATCGACTCCTTTGACTTCAGGAAGGGTGCCACGCCGGAGAAGATCGTCGACAACGTGATGACCAAGCTCGACAAGCTCGGCAAGGGCATCATCCTGATGCACGACTTCCAGAAGCACACCGGCGAAGCGATGCCGGCGCTGCTCGCGCGGCTGAAGGCTGGCGGCTACAAGGTCGTGCAGATGAAGGCCAAGGCAACGCTCCAGACGCTGCCGGAATATGACGAGGCGCTGCTGAAGGACCTGAAGGTGCCGACGTCGAGCGCGCGTCCGATAACGAGCGTGGTGCAGACGGTGTCGCAGTAAGCCCGCAACGCTTCCTCAATACGCGCATGGCCGGGCTCTTGCCCGGCCATTTGCTTTTGGAGCGAGCCGCGGCCTTACCAGTAGATGCCGTGGCGGTGCAGCTCGCTGATGATGCGGCCTTCGGTCCAGCTGCGCTTGTGCTTCGGCTTGCCCGCCTTTGCCGTCTTCGTGGCAGTCGCCGCCGGCGCTGAGGTCGTCGTTGTCGCGGTCACGGCAGGAGCCGTCGCCACGGCGGGAGCAGGGGCCGAGACTGCCGGCGGACGATCGACGTATTTCGGAGCTTCCGCGGCTGGCGCGACTTCGCTGATTTGCATCGTCGGCGCGGTGGTCGTGGTGGCTTGCGGAACGGCCGTCGCCGTGGCCAGCGACAGGCTGCGGTCGCCAGCATGGGCAGATGCAGAAGCCAGGACCATGGCGGCGACCAGAATGATCTTGCGCATGTGAAATCTCCCCGTGTTTGCGTGACCAGGAGACTAGGGGAGATGGGATCTGCATTATGTGACTGTCATCACGTAGACTGCGCGCTCGGTCTTGAACCCGCGATCAGCATTCGCGGCGATCGACCCGCAACGTCATGTCGCGTTTCGCGATTGTTTCCAAATGTTTCTGATTGTGGTAGACGCTCGACACGTATCACAAGGCGTGCCGAGTCCGCCCGTTATGACCTTCATCAAGCGAGTGAAGCGTAAGCTGCTGCCGCCGCGAGAGGTTGTTCAGGGGTACGAGAATCCGGAACTGGTCGAAACGATTTTCCTAAAGACAATCAACTACAACCCGGACAGCGACTGGCCGCTGGTCGCGGGCATGAACACGGTTCTGGATTTCGGCGGAGGCGCTGGCCTGCATTACAAGGTGGCGCGCCGGCAATGCCCGGACATTCGATGGGCGGTGGTTGAGACGCCTGCAATGGTGCGGCGCGCCAAGGAGCTTGGCACCGATAGGCTGATGTTTTTCGAGCGCATCGACCAAGCCGCCGACTGGCTCGGCACTGTCGATCTCCTCCACTCGAATGGGGCCATACAGTACGTCCCGGATGCATTGGAAACCGTCAGAACGCTGTGCTCGGTTCGGCCGGCAATGTTGGCATGGTACCGCGTTCCGATCAGCGAAGAGACCCGGCGAGAGGTTCAGACCTCGTACCTGAGCGACAACGGTCCAGGATCGTCGCTCGCCTCCAGGGAGAAGCTCGTCAGATACGAGCGCAACTGGATCTCCGAGCAAGCATTCATCCAGGCTCATGAGGGATTTCGCATCACTGAGCGGAGCCCGGATCCCACCGAGCGCGGCACGCAACAATTCAGGTTCGCGCGCATCTAGCTTGCGACAATACGGGGGCGATGTGTTCGACAAGTTTGCAGACTGGTTACGTCAGACGGCCTTTTTCTCGACGGCTATCGACATCGCGCGCCAGACGTTACCGGAGCCCGCGCTGATCTGGTTGCGTACGCAGATGGTGCGCAATCTCCGTGGAACGCCTGGCGAAGTGTTCAGCGAGATCTATCGGCGTAACGTCTGGGGTTACAAGGAAACCGCTTCCGGCGGCGGATCCACGCTGCACAATACCCAAAGGGTGCGAGAAAGCCTTCCTGGTCTGGTTGGCGACCTCGGGATCCGTACCCTGCTCGATTTGCCTTGTGGTGATTTTCATTGGTTGTCGAAGATCGAACTTCCAATTTCTCGCTACATTGGAGGAGACATCGTTCCGGAACTGATTGCGCGAACGGGTGACCAATACAGTCGCCCAGATCGCACGTTCCTCCGGATCGATCTCTGCAACGATCCGCTCCCGGAAGCCGACCTGCTGCTCTGCCGCGATTGCTTCATTCATCTGTCCGAAGAGATGATTTTTCAAGCAATCGACAACATTCGTCGATCCAACATCAAGTATCTCCTGACGACCACTTACCCGGCTGGCCGAAATCGTGCGATCCGCACGGGTGACTTCTTCTCCATCGATCTGAGCGCTCCGCCCTACAACTTCCCGCCGCCGATCAAGGTGCTGGACGATTACGTCCCACCGTTCGACCGGCGGCAACTGGCGCTGTGGGAAATCGAAAGCCTGCGCAAAGTCTGAGGCGATGGCATGCCGTCTCGCGGCGAGGCTGCATCGGAGGATGAAACAACGGCGCGGAAAACAACGAAAAATCAGAGCGATAAATGGTGCCGCAAGAGGGATTCGAACCCCCGACCCCGTCATTACGAATGACGTGCTCTACCAACTGAGCTATTGCGGCGAACCCTGCCGGGACCCGCGCAGTGCAGGTCCCGATACGCGCGCTCCTGATATCGGGCATGGCCCGAATTGGCAAGGTGGAGCGGGCTTCGAAATGTGCCTCACGCGCCCCAGCGGGACCAGAATCCGCGCCAGCCGCCGGCCTGGGCCTTTGCATGGGTTCTGGGCGTGCCGATTTGTTCCGCAAATTCATCGCTCGGACCCTCGTCATCGATCCCGGGATCATCGGGGGCGCGGACGATGGGGATGACGGCCTGGACCGGGGCCGGCGCAGGCTTGCCGAGGTCGGCGCGGGTCCGGAACACCGGCGTTGCCGCCTCCGGCGATGATTCGGCCGCCTCAGGGGCGGGATTGACCGGCTCGGCGGCCGGCGTGACCGCAGGCTCTTCCTTGGCGGCTTCCCCGGTCGTTTCCTTGGCCTCCGGGGGCGAATTGTCCTGTGCGGCGGGGACCGGATCCGGTGCAGCCACGGGCGGTTCCACCGGGGCTTCGCTCGGGGCTGCCGTCACCCGCTTCGGCAGCGGGGCGGCCAGCATGGCTTCCTCGAAGGCCGAGGATTCGATCGTGGCGCCCTTGTCGGAGGGCAGGCTCGCGACCGGCGTTTGCCACTGGAAGGCATCGAGACGGCCGGTGACCGGCGACACCGGACGCCAGCGGTCGCTGACATAGCCGTCCGCGGTCCAGGCCGGATCGTGGCGGGCGCGCACCGCGCGCAAGGTCCAGGCGCGGGCACGGCCGCCGTCGCCATGCTCGGTACGCTCGAGCTCGGCCATCAGCAGCGCGACGCGCTGGGTCGGATCATTAACGTAAGGCGCCAGCACCGCGCGCGCACGCGCGAACTCGGAGGCGTCGATCGCCGCGCGCGCGATCGCGAGCTGGCCCTCGACATGGCCCGCTTTGTCGGCCGGCGTCTTGGCCGCCAGCGTCTCGACCCGCTGCAAGCGCTGCCGCGCGGAATCGCCGAGCTTCACATGCGCGTAGGCGTCGGCGAGATCCGGATGCGGATTGGCGAGCCACGCGGCCTCGACCAGCTTCATGGAGCGGCGCACCTGATGCGCTTCGCTCTCGAACTTGGCCGCGAGCACCGCGGCCGGCACCAGCGTCGGCGCGAGCTTGATCGCCTCCATCACGCTCTCGCGCGCCACGTCGCGGTCCATGGTTTCCAATTCCAGCGCGCGGGCCGTGAGCAGCACGCCGCGCTGGCGGCGATAGGCCGCCTTGTCGATCAGACCCGCGGACAGATTCGAATCCAGGATCGCGAGCGCGCCGCTCCAGTCGCCGCGCGCGCAGCGGAAGCCGAGCACCGCGTGCGAGGCCCAGGTCGAGGACGGCGACAGCTTGATCGCTTCCTCCGCGATCATCACGGCGCCGACCGCATCGTCGGCGCGCTGCGCCTCGATGAACAGGCCGCGCAGGCCGAGCAGCCGGGTATCCTCGCGCTCGGCCATGACGCGGAAGACGCGCTGGGCCTCGTCGCGATTGCCTTCGAGCTGGGCCGACTGCGCGTGCAGCAGCAGTGCGAGCGGATCGTTCGCGGCCAGCCGCCGCGCCGTATCGGCGTGACGGCGGGCGAGGGCGGTATCGCCATGACCGATCGCGAGCAGGCCGTGGGTGATGGCATGGCGGCCGCGCGCATGGCGTTTCTCATGACGGCGGCGGCGCAGGCGTCCCGGCGCGCGCCAGATCATCGTCACGATGCTCCAGACCAGCACGACCGCTGCTGCAAAGACGCCGAGGAGAAACACGAACCTCGGAAGCGTCGTTGACGCGCGGAAACCGCCCGCGGTCAGGACGAGATCGCCGGGCTGATCGGCAACCCAGGCCGCGCCGGCCGCCGCCAGCGCGATCAGGACGAGGAAGAGGACGATGCGAAGCATGGCGATCCCTAATACGCGCTGATTATTGCGCGAACCTTTACTGAGCAGGCTTGACCAGATCGGGCTTGGCGAGATCCGCCATGGCATCGTCGGCGAATTTGCGGGAGGCACCGAGCGCGGCGTCGCGCGCATCGGCCTTGTCGAGCCAGGCCTGTGCCGGTGCACGATCGGCCTCGGGCAGCGTCTTCAGCTCGCGCCGCGCCTCGACGAAATCGTTGCGGAGCGCCGCCGCCGTCACCCGTGCGACGATGGCGCCGCGATCATTGCCGACGCCGTCGGTGCGCTCGATACGAACGAGTTTCGAGGCCCCCGCCTGGAGGCGCTCGACGATGCCGGCACCGGCGGCCGGGGCTTCCGCCGGCGGCGAGAGCTTGGGCACGATGTTGAGCAATTCGCGGCTCAGCGCGACCGGCGTCGGAATGCCTGACGACGCAAAGGTGTCGAGCGGCTTCAGCATATCGGGCTTGGCCGCGAGCGACCGCGCCGTGGCCAATTGCGATTCGTAAGGATCGCCATGCCGAACCGCGACGTCGAGCAGAGCCGCCGCCACGACATGGCGCAGCGGCTTGTCATTCGTCGCCTTGTTGTCGGCAATCTTCTCGCTCTGCTGTGCGAGCTCGGCGCGCTCCGTCTTGCTGGCACGCTCCAGCTGCGCAATGCGGTCGCTGAGAGCGGCAAGATCAGGCGCTGCAGCGCGCGGTGCCGATTTCACGTCGTTGGCGGTCTTGTCGGACTGTGCGCGCAGATTGGCGATGTCACTGCGCAAGGCATTTGCGGATTTCTCCAGTGCATCGATCCGCGCCACCACGGCCGGATCGGCGGCGGGCTTGCCCGCCTTGGCTTCGACCGCGGCGACACGTCCGCTGAGCGCGTCGACCGTCGCGCTCGTGACCTGCGGCGCGGCCGGCGGCGCCTCCACGGCGGGCCAGCCCAGCATCCATCCGACGGCAATCACGATTGCGGCTGCGACCGCGCCGGAGAACGGCGCAATGACCCAGGGCGAAACCGGCGCCGACGCGGGAGCGGAAGCAACCGCGGCCTCCGCGTGCGCGGGCTCCGGGTCAGGCCTGGCCTCTTCGGATTTGGACTCTTCGACCGTGGCCTGCTCTGGCGTGGCCTGCTCCGGCGTCGGCTGAACCTCCGGCTCGGCGGCCGCCGTTGGCTGCGGCTGGGTCGAAACTTCGGTTGCCTCAAGGTCGATGGTGGGCGGGGTGCGCTTGGCACGGCCTGACTCGGGAGCCAATCCTGCGTCTTCAGGCTTGTCGTCGGCCATCGTGACGGTTCCTCACACTCAAATGCCCTGAACGGACCCGATCGCGTCGGATTCGGCCCGACCTCTTACGCCAAACGGGTCCGCAAAGCACGCTCCAAGGTATCAAATAGGGCATTTTCGTCCGGCGTCGCAGCCCCCAGAACCTGCGACGCGCCGGCATCGCGCAGCACGCTGGCGACCGTCTCGGACAGGCAGCATTGCGGGATCGCCAGCGCCGAGATTTCGACGCCTTCGTCCCGTGCCGCATCCAGGAAGGCCCGCGCGCTGCGGCGGGAGTAGTGCAGCACCGCCTCGATCCCATGCGCGGCAAAGCCATCGCAGACATCGCGCGGCAGGATCTTGACCGGAGTCATGCGATAGGTGGTCTGCGTCACCACGCTGAAGCCCTCCGCGCCGAGTTCGCCGCCGAGATCGCGCGACAGATCCGCGCCCGCGAGATAGAGCAGCGTGCTTTTCTTCTTCAGCACCTTGTCGCGCGCGCTCTGCATCACCTTGTCGCGCAAGGCCGCGGCGTCGCCGCCGGCGACGATCACCTCGGCGAAGCCCGCGTCGCGCGCCGCGGCAGCCGTGTGCTCGCCGACCGCAAACAGCGGCAGCTCCAAAAGGCCAAGGTTCTTTAAGCCAAGATCCTGCAATTGCGGCGCGACGGCGCGGATCGCATTGGCCGACGTGACGATGATGGCGCCGTAGTCGGCCTCACTCTCGTCATGGAAGGCGACCGGCTCGAACTTGAGCATCGGGGCGAGCAGCACCACATGACCCCGCGCCCGCAAATTTTTCGCCGTCGCCTCATTGTCGGGATGCGGCCGTGTGACAAGAATGGACATCGCTTGTGTTCCCGAACCACGTGGCGGTGACGCATTCACGAAGGCGGCTGCGCGTGACGATTGCGCAAGTGGACCCCGGAATGCTACCGGACGTACCAGAACTCTGCTTTACGGATGAGCGCAAGGGCGCAAATTGGATAACAATTCGCCAATGCTGGTACTGGGCATCGAAACCACCTGCGACGAGACCGCCGCGGCCGTGATCGAGCGCGCGCCCGACGGCAGCGGCAAGATCCTGTCCAACATCGTGCGGTCCCAGATCGAGGAGCATGCCCGCTTCGGCGGCGTGGTGCCGGAGATCGCCGCGCGCGCGCATGTCGACGTCCTCGACGGCATCATCGACCGGGCCATGCACGAGGCCGGCATCGACTATGCGCAGCTCAACGGTGTCGCCGCCGCGGCGGGGCCGGGGCTGATCGGCGGCGTCATCGTCGGCCTCACCACCGCGAAGGCGATCGCGATGGTGCACGACACGCCGCTGGTCGCGGTCAACCACCTCGAGGCGCATGCACTGACGCCGCGCCTGACCGACGGAATTGAATTTCCCTACTGCCTGTTCCTTGCCTCGGGCGGGCATACCCAGATCGTCGCCGTCACCGGTGTCGGCCAATATGTGCGGCTCGGCACCACCGTCGACGACGCGATGGGCGAAGCCTTCGACAAGGTGGCGAAGATGCTGGGCCTGCCCTATCCGGGCGGGCCGCAGGTCGAACGCGCCGCGGCAACCGGCGATGCCACGCGCTTCGCCTTCCCGCGCCCGATGCAGGGACGGCCCGATGCCAATTTCTCGCTGTCGGGATTGAAGACGGCGGTGCGCAACGAGGCGAGCCGGTTAGCTGAGATCGCGCCGCAGGATATCAGCGATCTCTGCGCGAGTTTTCAAGCCGCAGTGCTCGACTCGACCGCCGACCGGCTGAGCGTCGGCCTGAGGCTTTTCTGCGAGCAGTTCGGCGCTCCGCATGCCCTCGTCGCCGCCGGCGGGGTCGCGGCCAATCAGGCGATCCGCGGCGCCCTGCATGACGTCGCGCGGCAGGCCGGGACGCAACTGATCATGCCGCCGCCCGCGCTCTGCACCGACAACGGTGCGATGATCGCCTGGGCCGGCGCCGAGCGCCTGGCGCTCGGCATGATCGACACGATGGAAGCCCAACCCCGCGCACGCTGGCTGCTCGATGCCAACGCCACGGCGCCGGCCGGTTACGGCAACACGCGGGCGGGATTCTAGCTATGACGGCGTTCCGGTCCGTCGCGGTGATTGGTGCGGGCGCATGGGGCACGGCACTGGCGACGGTCGCGGCGCGCGCCGGACGGAACGTGACGCTCTGGGCGCGCAACAGCGAACATGCCGCGCGAATCGCCTCGACCCGCGACAATCCACGGCTGCCCGGCGTGCGGCTGGCGCCGGAGATCGTCGTGACGCACGAGCTTGCGGAGGCCGCGCGCGCGGACATGGTGCTGATCGCAACGCCCGCGCAGCATTTGCGCGGCGCGGTCAACATGCTGGCCTCGCATCTGGCAAAGCCAGTACCCATCGTCGCCTGCGCCAAAGGCATCGAGCACGGCACTCATAAATTCATGACCGACGTCATCGCGGAAGCCGCACCTCACGCGCAGCCGGCGATCCTGTCGGGCCCGAGCTTTGCCGACGACGTCGCGCGCGGCTTGCCGACCGCGGTGACGCTGGCGGCGAAGGACGAAGCGCTGGCGAGCGCGCTGGTGCAGGCACTGGGCTCGGCGACCTTCCGGCCCTATCACACGACAGATGTCCGCGGCGTCGAGATCGGCGGGGCGGCCAAGAACGTGCTGGCGATCGCGGTTGGCATCGCGGTCGGGCGCAGGCTCGGCGCCTCCGCCCAGGCTGCGCTGACGACCCGCGGCTTTGCCGAACTCACGCGCCTCGGCCGTGCCCTCGGCGCGCGCGGCGAGACGCTCACGGGCCTGTCCGGCCTCGGCGATCTGATCCTGACCTGCTCGAGCCCGCAATCGCGCAATCTCGCGCACGGCCTTGCGCTGGGCCGCGGCGAGCAGCCGCCCGCGGGCAAGCTCGCCGAAGGCGAGTTCACCGCGCCTGTGTTGATCGAACTCGCAGCTTCGCACAACATCGAGATGCCGGTATCAGAAGCGGTCGCTTCGATCCTGAGCGGCCGGAGCACGATCGACGCTGCGATCTCGGGGCTGTTGACGCGCCCCTTCAAGGCAGAGGAATGACGTCTTTCTCGTCATGCCCGCGCTTGTCGCGGGCATCCACGTCTTGATATTGAATTGGTGGCAGAGACGTGGATGGCCGGGACAAGCCCGGCCATGACGAACGGATAGGACGCGCGATGAACTACTGGCTGGTGAAATCCGAACCGTCGGTATGGTCCTGGGACCAGCAGGTGGCGAAAGGTGCCAAGGGCGAGGCCTGGACCGGCGTGCGCAATTACACCGCGCGCATAAACCTCGTGAACATGAAGAAGGGCGACAAGGCGTTCTTCTATCATTCCAACGAGGGCAAGGAGATCGTCGGCATCGCGGAGGTCATCAAGGAGGCCTACCCTGACCCGACCGACAAGACCGAAAAATTCGTCTGCGTCGACATCAAGGCCGACAAGCCCTTGAAGACGCCGGTGACGATGGCCGCGATCAAGGCGGACAAGAAGCTCGCTGACATGGCGCTGGTGAAATATTCGCGCCTGTCGGTGCAGCCGGTGACGGCGGAAGAGTGGAAGCTCGTCTGCAAGATGGGCGGGATGTAATCGACTTGAACGGCAGGATGGGCAAAGCGTAGCGTGCCCACCAATCGAGACCCGAGCTTGCCGTGAGATGGTGGGCACGGCGCGCAAGAGCGCACCTTTGCCCACCCTACGGCAGCGCTGCTATCCCGGATTAGGCTTCACTCTATCCGGTTACGATATCCGGGCTTGCGTCTCCGGCAGCGCAAACACTTCGCATGGCGAAGCGATGCCGCGCAGCGGATGCGATCCGAGCGAGACGAGAGGCGTATCCGTCTCCGCGGCCAGCGCCCCCGATACCAGCACGGTCCGTTCCAGGGGCTTGCACAATCCCTCGAGCCGGCTGGCGAGATTGACTGCGGGACCGATCGCCGTGAAATCGAGCCTGTTGGCGGCGCCGATATTGCCCCAGAGTATTTCGCCGAGATGAAGGGCCGCGCCGAACGCAAGCGGCGGCAGTCCTTGAGCGCCGCGCTCCCCGTTGAGATACGCCATGCCGGCTTCGGCTGCGCCTGCGGCACGCAGCGCGGCGTCGCAGGCGCGGCGCGGCGACGCCTCGACCACCGGGAAGATCGCGAGCACGCCGTCGCCGATGAATTTCAGCACCTCGCCGCCGAAGGCATGAACAGCACCGGCGATGCGATCGAACCAGGCGTCGAGCGCTGCGATGACGTCGGCCGGCGGTGTGGTCTCCGACAAGGTCGTGAAGTTGCGCAGATCCGCATAGAGCAGCGCGGCTTGAATGGTCTCGCCGAGATCGCGCCGCAGCGGCGCCGCCAGCACCCGCTCCGCGCTGCGCTTGCCGAGATAGGCATCGAGCGTCGCGCGCAACGTGGCGCGCGCAGCGAGCACGGCCAGCGGCGTCGCGGCGAAACGCGCAGCCTGGCGCAATTGCTCGATCTCGTCTGCGGTGAACGGACGCGGCCCGATCCAGCCGAGCTGCGGCCCATCTTGTCGTCCGACCACCTCTTCGTGCACCTCGCCGCGCGCGATGTCGCGCAACCAGCGGCGACCGGCATCATTGGGCGGGTCGGGCGCGAGCCCACTTGGTGCGAAGCCGAGCGCCTCGATGACCCGACCGGTCTCCGCGCGCCATAGCCAGGTCCGCTTCGCGATCAGCGGATGCGGCACCTCCAACGTCAGGCTCCCTGCCGCAAGCGGCACACCGTCGGCGACCAGATGAGCGCCGAGTTCCGCGAGCAGACGGTCGGCCCCGGGGCAATCCGAGGCGGCATCGACGAGCCAGGCAAGGGTCCGGGAGAGTTGCATGGCCCGATGATGGCGAAGGTCGGCCATCTTTGTCACGGGCAATCCTTGACGCACCGCTCCACCGCCGCCATGTGGCCAGTGTCAGCCCAGGGATGATCGCCGATGACCGAGCCGTTCGTAGTGCGACGGGAAACCCAGATCGCAGCCCCCCGCGCCACCGTCTTCGCCTATTTGACCGATCCAGAGAAAATCCTGAGCTGGATGGGCTCCGACGCGACCACGGAGCCGCATCCCGGCGGGCTCTATCTCCTCAAGGGCATCGGCCCGCGTGGCGGCGTCGGCCGCGGCACCTTCCGCGAGGTCGTGCCGGTGCATCGTCTAGCCTACACGTTCGGCTGGGAGGGCGGTCAGGAAGTGCCGCCCGGCTCGAGCCTGATCGAGATCGACCTGATCGAGCACGACGGCGGCACGCTGCTGCGCATGACCCATAGCGGGCTCCCGACCGAGGAACAGGCCGCCGCGCACGCGAAAGGATGGGCGCATTATCTGGGCCGGCTCACGAGCGCAGCCGCGGGCAGCGATCCCGGTCCGGACAAGGGTATCTCAGACAAGATGTAGCTCTCGTAGGGTGGGCAAAGCGAAGCGTGCCCACGCGGCCTATCAACAATCTCGTGAAGAATGGTGGGCACGGCGCTTCGCGCCTTTGCCCACCCTACGGCACCGCCGCTTAAACCGCCGCGGTCGCCACCACCTGCTGCAAAAGTTGCTCGCGCCTGGCCTGCGAACGCTGGCCCTTCATGGTCGCGGCGAAGCGTTCGAGGATACCGTCCTCGAAGGCGGTGACGATGGTGTCGTGGACGTAGCTCTTGCGGCAGATCGCCGGCGTGTTGGAGAGCTTGTCGGCTGCGGCGCGGATGGCGTCCAGCACCTGCTTCTTGCGGCCGCGCTGGCTGGTCGCCGGCGTGATCCGCGACAGCGATTCCACCACGACTGCGGACGCCATCAGGGTGCGAAAATCCTTCAGCGAAATCTTGATGCCGGCGATCTCGCGCAGAAACGCGTTCACCTGCGTGGTGCTGACCGCGCGCACGATGCCGTAGGCGTCGCGATACTGGAACATGCGCTTGCCGGCAACGCCGTTCAGGATGCCGATGGCGCGTACCAGCTTGGCCGCGTCGCACTCCTTGCGCACCGCCTTGCCGCCCTTGGCCTTGAAGGTCAGCACGAAGGAATCGTCCTCGAGCGTAACGTTCGACTTCAGCATCGTGGTGGCACCGCGGGTGCCGTTGAGGCGGGCATAGGATTCATTGCCGGGGCGGATCGCGGTGCGCGCGATCAGCTCGATCACGGCCGAGAGGGCGAATTCACGCGTCGGCTCGTCGCCCGACAGGAACGCCGAGACCTTGCGCCGGATCTTTGGCAGCGCGCCGACGAGCTTTTCCAGCCGATGCGCCTTGCGGTGCTCGCGGACCTTTTCCCAATCGGCGTGGTAGCGGTATTGCAGCCGGCCCGCGGCATCGCGTCCCACCGCCTGGAGATGCGAGCTCGGATCGGCCGAGTAGCGCACCTGGCGATAGGCCGGCGGCACCGCCATGGCGTGCAGCCGGCGGATGGTGCGGGCGTCGCGGACATGCGCGCCGTTGGGACGGACGAAGGAATAGCCCTTGCCGCGCTTGACGCGCCGGATGGTCAGCTCGTTCTGGTCGCCGAGCCGCAGGCCCAGCTCCTTCGCGATCGCCTCAACCGAGGTCGCAGGCGCGGTGTCGAAGACCTTTTTCGGGCTGAGACGGGCGGAACCGGCCGGTTTCGGCCATTGTCCGAGGGCTTTGGCCAGCGCGACAGCAGCAGGATCGGCCGAAGCGAGCCGCATCGTCCCGAGATTCTGCTGATCCATCATAGTCTTAAGCCTTAGCCCTGTCTGTTATCGGTCAATGCCGCTGTTCTGATTTTTGTTCCAAGGGTCTATTGGACAGTCTCTTGGACGGTCTCGTTGGACCCGGGTTGGCCATTTAGGGTGTTCCGAACCGCATTGCGAGTCCCGAATCAGTGACAGGCGGTTTCTAAATACCTCCTGCGGCGCATGGACGCCCTGCACGGGCCTATTCCGGCGTCTTGGTAAAGACCTGGAAAGCCGCGCCGGCCGTTTCAGATCTGCGACAGTCGCGCCAGGCGGCGTTGATCTTCCGCATGGCTGCCCGCTCGCCGAAGGTCCAGCTTGTGCTCCTTGTCGGGTCCGGTTAGGCGGACGCATAATCGGTTCAACGATGACGTCGGCTCGCCAGTCGCCTGGGCTCGGCTTGCCGTATCTGGAGGGAAGCATGTCCGAGAAGACCTACGACGTCCCCGCGGAATGGGCCAAGCGCGCCTGGATCGACCAAGCCAAGTACAAGGACATGTACGCCCGCTCGATCTCCGACCCGAACGCGTTCTGGGCCGAGCAGGCCAAGCGTATCGACTGGATGCACGCGCCGACGAAGATCGAGAACGTCTCCTTCGCGCCCGGCAACATCTCGATCAAATGGTTCGAGGACGGAATCCTCAACGTCGCCTGGAACTGCATCGACCGGCATCTTCACACGCGCGCCAACCAGACCGCGATCATCTGGGAAGGCGACGATCCCTCGCAATCCCGGCACATCACCTACAAGGAGCTGCACGACGAGGTCTGCCGGATGGCCAACATCCTGCGCACCCGCAACGTCAAGAAGGGCGACCGCGTCACCATCTACCTGCCGATGATTCCCGAAGCGGCCTACGCGATGCTGGCCTGCGCGCGGATCGGCGCGATCCACTCCGTGGTGTTCGCGGGCTTCTCGCCCGACAGCCTCGCCCAACGCATCAACGACTGCCAGTCCAAGGTGATCATCACCGCTGACGAAGGCCTGCGCGGCGGCAAGAAGGTGCCGCTGAAAGCCAATGTCGACGCAGCGCTCGCCAAGGCCGATGGCGTCGACTGGGTCGTCGTTGTCAAGCGCACCGGCGGCACGGTCGAGATGAATCCGTCGCGCGATCTCTGGTATCACGACGCCGCCAAGATGGTGACGACGGAATGCCGGGCCGAGCACATGCACGCCGAGGATCCGCTGTTCATCCTCTACACGTCGGGCTCGACCGGCCAGCCCAAGGGCGTGTTGCACACCTCGGGCGGCTATCTCGTGTTCGCCGCGATGACGCATCAATACGTCTTCGACTATCACGACGGCGACATCTACTGGTGCACCGCCGACGTCGGCTGGGTCACCGGACATAGCTACATCCTTTATGGGCCGCTGGCGAACGGTGCGACCACGCTGATGTTCGAAGGCGTGCCGAACTATCCGGACAATTCCCGTTTCTGGAACGTGATCGACAAGCACAAGGTCAACATCTTCTACACCGCGCCGACCGCGATCCGCGCACTGATGCAGAGCGGCGACGAGCCCGTGAAGAAGACGTCGCGTGCAAGCCTCCGGCTGCTCGGCTCGGTCGGCGAGCCGATCAATCCCGAAGCCTGGGAGTGGTATCACCGCGTCGTCGGCGACGACCGCTGCCCGATCGTCGACACCTGGTGGCAGACCGAGACCGGCGGCATCCTGATCACGCCGCTGCCGGGCGCGACCAAGCTGAAGCCGGGCTCGGCGACGCAGCCGTTCTTCGGCGTCGTGCCTGAGATCGTCGATGCCGACGGCAAGGTGCTGGACGGCGAGACATCAGGCAATCTCTGCCTGACGCGCTCATGGCCGGGCCAGATGCGCACGGTCTATGGCGATCACGCCCGCTTCGAGCAGACCTATTTCTCGACCTACAAGGGCAAGTATTTCACCGGCGACGGCTGCCGGCGCGATGCCGACGGCTATTACTGGATCACCGGCCGCGTCGATGACGTCATCAACGTCTCCGGCCACCGCATGGGCACCGCGGAAGTCGAGAGCGCGTTGGTCGCGCATGAGAAGGTGTCGGAGGCCGCCGTGGTCGGTTACCCGCACGACATCAAGGGCCAGGGCATCTATGCTTATGTGACGCTGATGGCCGGCGTCGAGCCGAGCGAAGAATTGCGCAAGGAACTCGTCACCTGGGTGCGCAAGGAGATCGGCCCGATCGCCGCGCCCGACCAGATCCAGTTCTCGCCCGGCCTGCCCAAGACTCGTTCCGGCAAGATCATGCGCCGCATCCTGCGCAAGATCGCCGAGGACGAACCGGGCAGCCTCGGCGATACCTCGACGCTCGCCGATCCGGCCGTGGTCGACGATCTCGTGAAGAACCGGCAGAACAAGAAGTCGGCGTAAGGCACGCTCTCGTGCCCCGGACGCAGCGCAGCGCTTCTTCAGCGGTGCGCTGCAGAGCCGGGGCCCATCGAATGGCAGAGCGTGTGGCCTCCCGGGTCCCGGCTCTGCGCAGCAGCGCCAAGGCGCTGCAGCGCGTCCGGGACACAGAGCCCCCCGAAATAACAGCCATTCACACCTTCACGCACTTGTCAGGGCGCGATCCGTCGCGCCCGCGTCTTTCCAGCCAAGTGTTGTTTTCTTGTCATTTACTTTATTTCGAACATTTTCTTTGTTCCGCGTGCTGGCGGGCCCTTGGCGGCCGCGCGTGGAAACCATCCGGTTAACAGGCGCGGTTAAGAATATCCGGGCAAGCGGGCAATTGCCGGTGCTGCGTAGTTTTGGACGATCCGTTCGGGGCAGAGGAAAAATTGATGTCGGTAAGGATTGCTGTGGCGCTCGCCGCCACCATCGGGGCAGGGGTCTGGACGTCGACGGCCGCAGAGGCGCGGCCGGAAATGGTTGGGACGCACGTCGCCAACTATTCACCCGGTACCATCGTGGTCAAAACCAACGAGCGGCGGCTCTATCTCATCCTCGATGACGGCCACGCCGTGCGCTACCCGGTCGGCGTCGGCAAGTCCGGCAAGCAGTGGGCCGGCACCACCCGCATCGACGGCAAGTATCGCAATCCGGCCTGGTCGCCACCCGCCGAAGTGAAGCGCGACAAGCCGCAGCTTCCCGACGTGATCCCGGGCGGCTCACCGCACAACCCGATGGGCGTCGCCGCGATGACGCTGGCCGGCGGCGAGTATGCCATCCACGGCACCAATGTGCCGGGCTCGGTCGGCGGCTTCGTCTCCTATGGCTGCATCCGCATGCTCAACGACGACATCACCGATCTCTACAGCCGCGTCTCGGTCGGCACGACGGTGGTCGTGACGCGCTGATCTCCAAACTCGTAACAGAATTGAAAGAGCCGCGTCCATCGACGCGGCTTTTTGTTACCAGAAGCGCCAGCCGCGCACGCACCAGCCGTCGCGATGGCCGCCATTGTAGCTCCGCGCGTAACCGCCCGCGAGCAACGCGGCAGATACGTCCGCAGTTCGCCTTGTCGCGACATTGGCGAGAACACGGCCGTATTTGTCGGGGCCGAGATTGGTGATCGTCACGCCGCCCTGGCCGAGCAGATCGCGCAGCGCGCCGGTCGCCGCTTGAGCCTTGTCCAATTCATCCTGGCAGGATGCCTTCATCTCCGGCGCATCGATACCGCGCAGCCGAACGCGCGCAACGAGAACGCGTCCGTCGCGCTGGCGCACGCGAGCAAGAAAGGTATCGCCGTCGATCGTGCGAATGACGTCGACCGGCTGACGGATGTCCGGATTGGCCTGCTGCAAAATGATCTGGGCATCTCGCGATTGACCATCGATCGCATGCGGGAAGGGCCAGTTCATCCCGTGCCGGAAGGTAAGCACGACGGCCACCACGATTGCGACCACGAACATCCACGGCAACAGCCCCGAGAAGTGACGGCCGAACGGCGAACCACTGTATGAGGGCCGGTATGGATGGCTAGGATCGAAGCGCGGCATCCGCGCACGCTAGGGCTGACTCGGGCGATCCGGCAAGATGGCCTCAAAAGCCAGCCTCAAACGACAGCCTCAAAAGTCCGAGGCGATACCTTTGCGCTCCCAATCGCCGTAGCGGGTGGGCTCAGGTCCCTTCGGTCCCTGCAATTCCTTCGGCGCCGCCGCGGCGTGGGCAGCAGCAGCCTGCCGGCGCGCTTCCGCCTCGGCCAGCGCGCGCTGGGCGGCCGGCGGGAGCGGCTTGCGATCGGGAACGGGGGGCTGGTCACTCATCTCGGCGGTTCCTAGCGCAGGATCACGGGGTGTGCGACGTCCAATAACGCATTGCTGAGATGGTCATGGCGGGCTGTAAACGCGAGAGGCCATTCTTACATTTGGCATATTCGCATGCCAGAGATAGGTCTCTCGAGGCATGCGCCCATTGCGGCGGAACTGCCGCTCGCCAAGAACCTTAAGCCGCATGCCATCTCAACGTTTCGCTCCTCCGTCCGAAGTGCCCGGTCTCGCGGCGCGGCGGATCGCCGCTGACATCGTCGACGGCGTGCTGCACAAGCACCGCACGCTTGACGATCAGCTCGACGGCAGCGGTGCCCATCCCGGATTGAAGACGCTCGCCGACCGCGACCGCGCGCTGATGCGCCGCCTGGTCGCGACCGTGCTGCGCCGGCTCGGCACGCTCGGCCATGTGCTGTCCCGCTTGCTCGACAAGGGCATTCCCTCCGAGGCGCCGCGCGCGCAGAGCGCACTCCTGATCGGCGCCGCCCAGATCCTCTGGATGGACGTGCCCGATCACGCCGCGGTCGATCTCTCCGTCCGCCTCGTCCAGTCCGACCGGCGTGCCGCGCGTTATGCCGGCCTCGTCAATGCCGTGCTGCGCCGCTGCGCGCGCGAGGGCAAGGCGCTGGTGGATGAAGTTGCCACGCAATCGCTGGACCTGCCGCCCTGGCTGCTCGCGCGCTGGAGCGCGCATTACGGCGAGGCGACCGCAAGAGACATGGCGCTGGCGCTCGGCCACGAGCCCTCGCTCGACCTCACCGTGAAATCGGACGCCGCGCAATGGGCGAGCCGGCTGCACGGTGAAGTGCTGCCGACCGGATCGGTGCGCACGGTGCTGCACGGCGCCGTGACGATGCTGCCCGGCTTCACCGAGGGGCAATGGTGGGTGCAAGATGCCGCCGCCGCGTTGCCAGCTCGGCTATTTGGCGACATCAAAGGCAAGTCCATTGCCGATCTCTGCGCCGCCCCGGGCGGCAAGACCGCGCAACTGGCACAGGCCGGCGCGCATGTCACGGCGATCGACCGCTCACCCGCCCGGGTGGCACGTCTGCGCGAGAATCTGACGCGGCTGTCGCTCCAGGCCGAGACTGTCGTCGCCGATGCCGTGGAATGGGCCGGCCCTGCCGAAGGTTTTGACGGCATCCTGATCGATGCGCCCTGCACATCGACCGGCACGATCCGGCGCCACCCTGATGTCGCATGGCTCCGGCAGGAATCCGACGTCGCCGCCCTGACCGCGCTCCAGCAGCGGCTGCTGAAGAAATCCGTCTCGCTGCTCAAGCCGGGCGGGACGCTGGTCTACTGCACCTGTTCGCTGGAACCCGAAGAGGGCGAGCAGGCGATCGCGGCGCTGCTGGCCACGGAGGGCGGCCTGCGCCGCGTGCCGATCGAAGCTTCCGAGGTCTCGGGGCTCAGCGAGATCATCACCACGGAGGGCGATCTGCGCACGCTGCCCAGCCACCTGCCGAACGCCGATCCCAAGCTCGGCGGGCTCGACGGTTTCTACGCAGCCCGGCTCGTTAAATCCTGATTTTGCACCGGTTTTTGCGCCAGCGCTGATTCGCGACGCTTCAAGATGGTGTCAGACGTCCGATTTTGGGATTAAGAAGGATTCGTCGTTCATCCTCTCCCCCTTCAAGGCAAGGCGTGTCGGTCGCTCAACGCAGACGTATCTCGACGCTGGTGATGAACCGCTTCGCGCGGAACATGCTCGCGCGCGCGAGCGGCGGTTCCGTTGCGCTGTCACGGGTCTGGCCCGGCCGCACCGACCGGCTGATCATCGCGCCGCATGACCTGCGCACCGCGGATGCGACCCGCGCCGCAGAGATCTATGCCGGCCGCTTCGTCTTCGCCGGCAAGATCGTCAATTGCCACGGCCGCTCGATCTTCGATCTCGAACCGCCGTCGGAAGACTGGGAGGTCGCGCTGCTCGGCTTCGGCTGGCTGCGCCATCTGCGCGCCGCCGACACCGCGCTGACGCGGGCCAATGCGCGCGCGCTGGTCGAAGACTGGATCGCCAACCCCGCCAACAAGCGCCGCGCCGTCGCGCGGCGTGCCGACGTGCTGGCGCGGCGTGTGATCTCGCTGCTGTCGCAGGCGCCGCTGGTGCTCAACGACACCGACAACAAATTCTACCGCCGCTATCTGCGGGCGCTGGCGCGGGAGATCCGCCTCCTGCGCTACACCATGGTCAACATGCCCGACGGGGTGCCGAAGCTCCAGGTGCTGATCGCGCTGTGCTACGCGGCGCTGTGCCTTGCCAACCAGGCGGGACAGATCCGCAGTGCCTCGAAAAAGCTCTCGGACGAGTTGCAGCGGCAGATCCTGCCCGACGGCGGCCACATCTCCCGCAATCCGGGCGCGCTGATCGAGCTCCTGATCGACCTGTTGCCGCTGCGGCAGACCTTTGCCGCGCGCAACATCGCGCCGCCGCCGGCGCTGCTCAACGCGATCGACCGCATGATGCCGATGCTGCGCTTCTTCCGGCACGGCGACGGCAATTTCGCGCTGTTCAACGGCATGAGCGCGACGCCCTCGGACCTGCTCGCCACGCTGCTCGCCTATGACGACACCCACGGCGCGCCGATGGCGAACATGCCGCATACCGGCTTCCAGCGCCTCGACGCCGGCCAGACCACGCTGATCATCGACACCGGCCCGCCGCCGCCGGCCGGCGTCAGCCACGACGCCCATGCCGGCTGCCTGTCGTTCGAATTGTCTTCCGGCATCAGCCGCATCGTCACCAATTGCGGCATGCCGACCACGGGGCGCGA
Organism: Tuber microsphaerosporum; assembly: GCA_003521225.1. NCBI lineage: Eukaryota > Fungi > Ascomycota > Pezizomycetes > Pezizales > Tuberaceae > Tuber > Tuber microsphaerosporum. The sequence goes on from QOVD01002360.1 coordinate 60,587, forward strand.
CAATTGGCGGCCGTTCGCACGCGGCACCGCGGCGCATTCGACGCTGACCTATCATGAGGCGTCCTCATGCCAATTCGTCGAGATGTCGGCGATGAAGCGCCTCCTGCACGGCTCGCCCGTCACCAACGGCCCGGTCGAGGTCGAGAGCTATCGCGAGATCGTGCAGAACGGCACGCTGCTCACGACCTCGCACGACGGCTATCTCGCGAAATTCGGCGCGATCCATCGCCGCGTGCTGATGGTCGCCAATGACGGCGCACGCATCGACGGCGAGGACACGCTGTCGCCACCGCAGGGCGGACGCTTCAAGGGTGCCGACGCCGACTTCGCGCTGCGCTTCCATCTGCATCCGGCGGTGAAGGCGAGCCGGTTGTCGGATGCCCGTGGCGTCATGCTGGTGCTGCCGAACCGCGACGTCTGGACCTTCGAGGCGCTCGACGACAAGGTCGATCTCGAGGACAGCGTGTTCCTGGCCGGCAATGACGGCCCGCGCCGCACCGCGCAGATCGTGATCCGGCAGGATGCGCGGCAGGCGCCGTCGATCCGCTGGAGCTTCGTTCGCTCCACCGCTTCGCCGGCGGTCACCAATGCCCGCCGCAACGCCCGGCGCGAGCCGGAACTTCCGCTGTAAACGCGCACGATTCGGCACCATCTCATCGTTGTGAAAACGGCCGAAAGCTGCTATCGAGCCCTCGCTCGCGCGACTGGCGACCTTGGATGGAGCACCATCGGGAAGCGCGGGACAGAGACGCCGCGCGCCTGGGCATAGACACTCCTTAAGACAGAGGATCTTGCTCATGACTGACCATCCCCGCCGCGTCACCCGTGCTCTTCTCTCCGTTTCCGACAAGACCGGCCTGGTCGAGTTCGCAAAGGCGCTTGCCGCGCACGATGTCGAGCTGGTCTCGACCGGCGGCACCGCCAAGGCGATCGCCGCGGCCGGCCTCAAGGTAAAGGACGTTTCCGACCTCACCGGCTTCCCCGAGATGATGGACGGCCGCGTCAAGACGCTGCATCCGAAGGTGCATGGCGGCCTGCTCGCGATCCGCGACAACAAGGAACATGCGGAAGCGATGAAGGCGCACGGCATCGCGCCGATCGATCTCCTGGTCGTCAACCTGTATCCGTTCGAGGCGACCGTCGACAAAGGCGCGGGCTTCGAGGATTGCATCGAGAACATCGACATCGGCGGCCCCGCGATGATCCGCGCCGCGGCGAAGAACCATGACGACGTCGCCGTCGTGGTCGAGGCCGAGGACTACAAGGCCGTACTCGACGAGCTCGCTGCCAACAACGGATCGACGACGTTGAAACTGCGCCGGCGGCTTGCCGCAAAGGCCTATGCGCGCACCGGCGCGTATGACGCCGCGATCTCGAACTGGTTCAACCGTCAGCTCGAAATCGACGCTCCCGACTTCCGCGCTTTCGGCGGCAGACTGATCCAGTCGCTGCGCTATGGCGAGAATCCGCACCAGACCGCGGCGTTCTATGCGACGCCCGACAAGCGGCCGGGCGTCTCGACCGCGCGGCAGCTCCAGGGCAAGGAGCTCTCCTACAACAACATCAACGACACCGATGCGGCCTATGAGTGCATCGGCGAGTTCGACGCCAAGCGCACCGCGGCCTGCGTCATCGTCAAGCACGCCAATCCCTGCGGCGTGGCCGAAGGCTCCGATCTCGTCAGCGCCTATCGCAAGGCGCTGGCCTGCGATTCCACCTCGGCTTTCGGCGGCATCATCGCGATGAACCGCGCGCTCGATGCCGACACCGCGCGCGAGATCACAAAAATCTTCACCGAGGTGATCATCGCGCCCGATGCCAGCGAGGAGGCGATCGCCATCATCGGCGCGCGCAAGAACCTCCGCCTGCTGCTCGCCGGTAGCCTGCCCGATCCGCGCGCGCCTGGCCTCACCGCCAAGACGGTCGCCGGCGGCCTCCTCGTGCAAAGCCGCGACAACGCGGTGGTCGACGACATGACCTTCAAGGTCGTGACCAAACGTGCGCCCACCGACGCCGAGATGCGCGATCTGAAATTCGCGTTCCGCGTGGCAAAGCACGTCAAGTCCAACACCATCATCTACGCCAAGGATCTCGCCACCGTCGGCATCGGCGCGGGCCAGATGAGCCGGGTGGATTCAGCGCGGATCGCAGCGCGCAAGGCGCAGGACGCGGCCAATGAGCTCAAGCTCGCCGAGCCGCTCACCAAGGGCTCGGTGGTGGCGTCGGATGCGTTCTTCCCGTTCGCCGACGGCATGCTCGCCTGCATTGAGGCCGGCGCCACCGCCGTGGTGCAGCCCGGCGGCTCCATGCGCGACGACGAGGTGATCAAGGCCGCCGATGAGCACGGCATCGCCATGGTATTCACGGGCACGCGGCACTTCAGGCACTAACTCACCGCGAGCGTAGCCCGGATGGAGCGCAGCGAAATCCGGGTTTCACGTCTCAGCAACAGCGGCCCCGGATTGCGCTTCGGTCCATCCGGGCTACGCCACTAATCCCGTACCCGCATCAACAACCCAAGCCCCGCGACGAAGAACACCACCAGCACGGCCATGCCGGCCTTCTGGCTCGCCGTCACCGCGGTGATCATGCCGATCAGCAGCGGGCCGATGAAGGACGTTACCTTCCCCGTCAGCGCGAATAGGCCGAAATACTGCGCGATGCGATCCTTCGGCGCGAGGCGGATCAGCAGCGTCCGCGAGGCGGCCTGAAGCGGGCCGCCGGCAGCGCCGATGAGACAACCCAAAACGAGATAAGCGCGCTCGGCAGCGCTCGAGAACAGGGGCGCGCCCGGAAGAGGCGGCGCGACCTTGACGAACAGGACGCTGTCCTTGTCGACCAGAAGAATCGCCGCCACCGCCAGCAACAGAACAAGCAGGCTGCCGGCGATGACGCGCTTCGGCCCGAGACCATCGTCGAGCTTGCCCCCAAGCCATGCGCCAAGGGCGCCGGCAATCGCGAGCATGATGCCGAAGGTGCCGATCTGGATCGTGTGCCAGCCGAAGGTGCCGGCGGCATAGATGCCGCCGAACGCGAACAGCGACACCAGGCCGTCGGTGTAGATCATGTTGGCGAGCAGGAATGCCGCGAGCGATTTCCGCTGCGGCAGGCCCTTAATCGATTGCTTGAGATCCGACAATCCCTCGTGCAGCGCCTCGCGCACCGGATGCTTCGCCGGATAATCCGGCGTGAACAGGAATAACGGTGTCACGAAGATGATGAACCACAGCCCGGTCAGCGGTCCCACGATGCGATCGCCCTGATGGCTGACCGGATCGAGCCCGAACAGCGGCTTGAAGCCGAGCAGCGTGCGGCCGGTTTCGGGATTGGCGGCGAGGAAGCCGAGCACGATGACGAGGCTGACGATGCCGCCGATGTAACCCGTAGCCCAGCCGGTGCCGGAGAGCCGGCCGATCCGCTCAGGCGGCACCAGGGTCGGCATCATCGCGTTGTTGAAGACGGTGGCGAATTCCGCGCCGACGCTGGCGAGCGCGACCGCGGTGAGCAGCGGCGCAATGATGGTGGGATCGCCGGGCTTGCCGATCCACAGCGTGCAGGCCGCCAGCACCAGCAGTGCGCCGAATCCCGCGATCCACGGCTTCCTGCGGCCCGAGGCATCGGCAATGGCGCCGAGCACCGGCGACATCAGCGCGATCGCGAGGCCTGCGGCCGCCATCGCAAAGCCCCACAACGACTGGCCGGTGGCGGCATCTGGCGCAATGCTGGTGGCGAAATAGGGTGCGAAAACAAAGGTCGTGATCAGCGTGAAATAAGGCTGCGCGGCCCAATCGAAGAAGATCCAGCTGATAACGGCGGCGCGCGGCGGATAGGTCCGCTGCGCGCCGGCCAAGCGCGCATCCGAGGCGATCGTCGTCATATTCCAGTCCCCATCACGAACAGTTTTGCCTCTGTTGGGGCAAAGCGTATAGCATTGAAGCGACGCGTGGGAACTGGCCTGAGGCCGCGACGGAAGCTTGATGATGTCGTCATATCCGACACGGCGGACATTTTTCGCCTTCATTGCCACTCTGGCGTTTGGTTTTTCGTCTGCCACCGCACAGGATGCGCGGCGAGCCTATGTCCCACCCGCGCTCGACACGGTGCACGCCGTTCCGTCCGAGCACGGCATGGTGGTGGCGCAGGAAAAGATATCGGCGCAAGTCGGCGCCGACATCCTGCGCCGCGGCGGCAACGCGGTCGATGCCGCGGTCGCCACCGGCTTTGCGATGGCCGTGACGTATCCGCGCGCCGGCAATATCGGCGGCGGCGGATTCATGGTGATCCATTCGGCCGAGCGCAACGAAGACATCACGATCGACTATCGCGAGACCGCGCCGGCTGCGACCACCCCGCAGATATTCCTCGGTGCTGACGGCAAGCCCGATGCCGCGAAGTCGCGGGATTCCGCGCTCGGCGTCGGCGTGCCCGGCACCGTCGCAGGTCTTGTGCTGGCCTTGGAAAAATACGGCTCGGGCCGGTTCACGCTGGCACAGCTGCTCGAGCCCGCGATTGGGCTCGCCCGCGACGGTTTTGTCGTCACCGACGACCTTGCCGACACGCTGCCGGGTTGGCACCGGCGGCTGGCGCGCTGGCCGTCGTCGGCCAAGATCTTCTCGCGCCCCGACGGCACACCGCTCGGCGAAGGCGACAGGCTGGTGCAGAGTGATCTCGCCGAAACGCTGTCGGCCGTCGCCGCACAGGGGCCACGCGGCTTCTATGAGGGACCGATCGCGGACAAGCTCGCCAAGGCCGTGACTGACGCCGGCGGCATCATGACGCCGGCCGATCTGAAATCCTATCAGGCCGTGATCCGTGCCCCGGTGCGCGGCACCTATCGCGGCTACGACATCGTCTCGATGCCGCTGCCTTCCTCCGGCGGCGTGGTGCTGGTGGAGACGCTCAACATCCTCGAGGGCTTTCAGCTGGCCGATCTGAAACAGGGGTCGCCCGCTTCGCTGCATCTGCTGATCGAAGCCATGAAGCGCGCCTATGCGGATCGTGCGCGCTATCTCGGCGATCCCGCCTTCGTCAATGCGCCGATCGACACGCTCACTGCAAAGGACTACGCCGCCAAGCTGCGCGCCGGCATCTCCACGGAGCGCGCCACGCCGTCGAAGCAGCTCGTCTCCGCCCCTCCCGCGCCGCACGAGGGCACCAACACCACGCACTTTTCCGTCGTCGACGCCGGCGGCAATGCCGTCAGCAACACCACCACGCTGAATTTCAGCTATGGCGTCGGCCTCGTTGCCGACGGAACCGGCGTGCTGCTCAACAACGAGCTTGACGATTTCACCGCGGCGGTCGGGGCTTCCAACGCCTATGGCCTCGTCGGTTTCGAGCCCAATCTGCCGGGGCCCGGCAAGCGGCCGTTGTCCTCGATGTCCCCGACCATCGTGCTCAAGAACGGCAAGCCGGTGCTGGTGACGGGCTCGCCCGGCGGCAGCCGCATCATTTCGACCGTGCTCCAGGTCATCGTCAACGTGCTCGACTACAAGATGGATGTGGCCGCCGCCGTCGCTGCGCCACGGCTGCATCACCAATGGCTGCCGGACGAGGTGCGCGTCGAGAGCGGCTTTCCCGGCGATGTGCTGTTCGAGCTGAAGGCGATGGATCACCTCATCGTCGAGCCGATGGGACAGACCTCGGCCAATTCGATTCTCGTGACGCCGAACGGTCCACTCGGCGCGCCCGATCCGCGTACCCGCGGCGCGGAAGCCGCGGGACAGTAGTCTTGCCGTTGCATGGCACGGCAGCGCGCGCCTGCTTGCGCGGGCTGCCGTGCGTGCTACCACCGCGCAGCTTTAAGGGACCGCCGGGGAAACGCACATGAGCACAGCCGATCCGACCCAGCGCATTGAGCGCGCGGAGATCGAAGACACCAGCCTTCTCGCCTTCTATCGCGACATGAACGCGCCGGAGCGGCGGACGTTCTGGGCCTGCGCCGCGGGCTGGGCGCTCGACGGCATGGACTTCATGATCTATCCGCTGGTGATCGGCACCATCATCGCGCTGTGGAAGGTCGATGCGGCCTCGGCCGGACTCGCCGGCACCGTGACGCTGCTGGCCTCCGCGATCGGCGGCTGGCTCGGCGGCTATCTCTCCGATCATATCGGACGTGTCAGGACACTCCAGATCACCATCATCTGGTTCTCGTTCTTCTCGCTGGTCTGCGCGGTCGTGCAGAATTTCGACCAGCTCCTGATCGCACGCGCCGTGCTCGGCCTCGGCTTCGGCGGCGAGTGGGCGGCGGGCGCCGTGCTGATGGGCGAGGCGATCCGGCCGCAATATCGCGGACGCGCAGTCGGCTCGGTGCAGTCGGGCTGGGCGGTCGGCTGGGGTCTCGCCGTGCTGTCGCAGGCGATCCTGTTCTCGGCTTTGCCGCCGGAGACGGCGTGGCGCTGGATGTTCGTGATCGGCGCGCTGCCGGCGCTGCTGGTGTTCTACATCCGCCGCTCCGTCACCGAGCCGGAGATCGCGGCCGAGGCCCGCGCAAAACAGGCCGCGAGCGGCGATCGTCCGGCGCTCTGGGAAATCTTCTCCGGCCCGATCCTGAAGACCACGATCCTGGCCTCGCTGATGGCGACCGGCTGCCAGGGCGGCTACTACGCCGTCACCTTCTGGGTGCCGCAGTTCCTGACCAAGGAGCGGCACCTGTCGATCGTCGGTTCGACCGGTTATCTCTCGACGCTGATCATCGGCTCTTTCATCGGCTATCTCGTCGGGGCCTGGCTCGCGGATCGCATCGGCAGGCGCAATCTGTTCCTGATCTTCTCGATCGGCGCCATGGCCGTGGTGCTGCTCTACACGCAGCTGCCGCTCACCAACGAGATCCTGTGGGTGCTCGGCTTCCCGCTGGGCTTCTTCGCCTCGGGCTATTTCTCGGGGATCGGCGCGTTCCTGACCGAGCTCTATCCGACGCGGCTGCGCGGCTCCGGCCAGGGCTTCTGCTACAATTTCGGCCGCGGCATCGGCGCGCTGTTTCCGTTCCTGGTCGGCGCGCTCTCGGCGACGACCTCGCTCGCGAATGCGATCGCGATGTTCGCGGTGGTGGCTTACGTGCTGTTCTTCATTGCCGCCTTCGCGCTGCCGGAGACGCGCGGGCGCGTGCTGCACGCGGACTAGTCCGGCGTTATCACCCGGGGCGGTGAGGAAATTTTACCGCCCCACTTGGTACGGCCCGCCCTTTTCCAGCGCTCTGGCGTACGCCGGCCGCGCGTGAATGCGCTCCAGGAATGCCATCGCCTTGGGATGGCCGAGCTCGAGCCCGCCACGCGCTTGCGCGGCTTCGAGCGGGAAGCTCATCTGGATATCGGCGGCGGTGAACTCGCTGCCGGCAAACCACTCGCTCTTGCCGAGCTCGCCTTCCCAATAATCCATGTGCTGCTTGAGCTGCGGATTGACCAGCGCGGTGAGCGCCTGGTTCGAGACCTTGCGCACCAGCGGGCGAAGCAGCGCGGGTGCGCGCTTCGGCATCAGCGTGAACAGCAGCTTGAGCAGCAGCGGCTGCATCGCCGAGCCCTCCGCATAGTGCAGCCAATAGGTGAAGCGCAGCCGCTCAGGCGTATTCGGCGGCGGAATCAGCCGGCCGTTGCCGTAGGTGGCGATGAGGTATTCGATGATCGCGCCTGACTCGGCGATGGTGTTGCCGTTGTCGGTGATGACGGGCGACTTGCCGAGCGGATGGATGGCGCGCAGCTCCTTCGGCGCGCGCATGTCCGGCTGGCGCTGATAGCGCACGATCTCGTAGGGCACGCCCAACTCCTCGAGCAGCCACAGCACCCGCTGCGAGCGGGAATTGTTGAGGTGGTGAACGGTCAGCATCGTTGAGGTCCCCAGGCTAGGCGTGGTCGGTCGGCCGCGCCGTTCGTGCCAGCCCGGGAACGCAATGTCGAGCCATCCAGACGGATAATTTCACCCGGGTATATTGACGTCGGCAATTTACCCGGATATTAAAAGGCCAACATCATCAATACGGCAATGATTTCAATGCAACGGATTTTCACAGCCTTCCAGGGCCATCGCCGCCTGGCGTCCGGGCCAGCGGGAGAGGTCGCGCTGGTCGTCAAGCGGATGACGTCACCGCCGGACGAGCCCATCATCATCTTCGAGGACAGCACGGGCCGACCGATCGACTTCGATCTGCGCGGCGGGGATCGCGAGGTGCTGGCGCGGGTGGCGAAGCTTGTCCCGCCGCCGGTCGAGGAGACCGCGCCACCGAGCGAGCCCCGCGGGCGCGGCCGGCCGAAGCTCGGCGTGGTCGCGCGCGAGGTGACGCTGCTGCCGCGGCACTGGGAGTGGCTCGGAGCCCAGCCGGGCGGCGCTTCGGTCGCGCTGCGGAAACTCGTCGACGAGGCGAGACGCGCAAGCGGCGACAAGGACCGCGAGCGGCAGGCGCGTGATGCCGCCTATCACTTCATGTCGACCATGGCGGGTAATCTGCCGCAGTTCGAGGAAGCTTCGCGCGCCCTGTTCGCGGATGACCGGCGGCGCTTCACCGGACTGATCGCCGACTGGCCGGTCGACGTCCGCGACCACATCGTCAAGCTCGCCTACAGCGACCGCGCTTAGGCGCAGCACTTTCTCTCACCCCATCGACGGCCGAGCCGCGCGCGCATCGCGCGGCAACGGCTTCGCACGCCCCGATGAAAGGCCTATCCATGTCCGCGCCAAAGCCGCTCTGGACGACATTCCTCCGCTTCCTCGCGCCGCTGGTGCTGAGCAACGCGCTGCAATCGCTGTTCGGGACCGTCAGCAACGTCTATCTCGGCCAGATGATCGGCGTCGACGCGCTCGCAGCGGTGTCGGCGTTCTTCCCGGTGATGTTCTTCCTGTTCGCCTTCGTCATGGGCCTGAGCACCGGAGCCACTGTGCTGATCGGCCAGGCCTTTGGCGCTGGCGAGCACGGCAGGATCAGGATCGTCGTCGGCACGACGCTCGCGATCGGCCTGCTGCTCTCGCTTTCGGTTGCATTGGCCGGCGGCTTCTTCAGCCGGCAATTAATGACGATGCTCGCGACGCCTCCGGACATCCTCGACCAGGCGAGTGCCTATGCGCGCATCATGCTGCTCACCATGCCGCTCGGCTTCGTCTTCCTGCTGATGACGGCGATGATCCGCGGCGTCGGTGACGCCGTGACGCCGCTGCTGGCGCTGGCCTTGTCGACCACCATCGGACTGATCCTGACGCCGATGCTGATCCGCGGCGCGTTCGGGATGCCTGCCGCCGGAATCACCAGTCCGGCCTGGGCGGCCGCGATTGCCAACGCGCTGACGCTGCTCGCGCTGGCCGTCTATCTGCTGCGGACGAAGCATGCACTGGCACCGGATGGCGCGCTGCTGCGTCATCTGCGGCTCAATCGTGCCGTGCTCGGAAAGATCCTCGGCATCGGACTGCCGAGCGCGGTCGGCATGGTGGTGATGGCGATCGCCGAGCTGGTGCTGCTCGGGCTCGTCAATGGCTTTGGATCGGATGCCACCGCCGCGTATGGCGCGGTCAACCAGGTGATGGGCTACACGCAGTTCACGGCAATGTCGATTTCGATCGCGGTCTCGATCCTCGGCGCACAGGCCATCGGCGGCGGCGACAGGACGCTGCTCGATGGCATCGTGCGCACCGGCCTCATGTTCAACATCGTCCTGACCGGCGGGCTCGTGGGGCTAATCTATCTGGCGCCGCCGACCGTGCTCGGCCTCTTCATCACCGACAGTGCCGTGCTCGACCTCGCCGGGGGACTGCTTCACATCGCGCTGTGGAGCTCGGTGCCGTTCGGCCTGGCTACCGTGTTTTCCGGAGCCATGCGCGCGGCGGGCGTGGCCTTGACGCCGATGCTGCTCTCGATCTTCGCCATTGTCGCAATCGAGCTGCCGGCCGCGGTGATCCTGAGCCGTACGATCGGCCTTGAGGGTGTGTGGGCTGCCTATCCGATCGTGTTCTGCGCCATGTTCGTTTTGCAGATGGGCTATTACCTCATGGTGTGGCGCAGGCGCGCGATCCAGCGTCTGATCTGACCGGATCATCAAGATATTATGACCATCATTAAACGGTGGACCCGTGGCGCGCCCTGCGCCACAATGGATGAAAAGCCAGATCAAAAGCCAGGTCAGGGAGAACGATTTTGACCCGCACAGCCCCGCAATTCCTGTTCGATTTCGGCAGCCCGAACGCCTATCTCAGTCATCTCGCGATCCCGGCGATCGAGCAGCGCATCGGCGTCAAATTCGAGTACGTACCGATCCTGCTCGGCGGCATCTTCAAGTCGACCAACAACAAGTCACCGGCCGAGACGCTCGCCGGCGTCAAGAACAAGCGCGAATTCCAGGCGGTCGAGACCGAGCGCTTCGTCAAGCGCTTCAAGGTCCAGCCCTATGTCATGAATCCGTTCTTCCCGGTCAACACGCTGAACCTGATGCGTACCGCAATCGCGGCACAGGCCGAGGGCGTGTTCGAAAAATATGTCGAGGCCGCTTTCCACCACATGTGGCGCGAGCCGAAGAAGATGGATGATCCGGAAGTTGCGGCGAAGGCGCTGGCGTCGTCCGGCCTGGACGCCCAAAAACTGTTCGCCCGCGCCCAGGAGCCCGAGGTCAAGGGCAAGCTGATCAAGAACACCGAGGACGCCGTTGCCCGCGGTGCGTTCGGCTCGCCCACCTTCTTCGTCGGTAACGAGATGTTCTTCGGCAAGGAGCAGCTGCGCGAGGTCGAGGAGATGGTGTCGGGAAAGTGAAGCGCGCGAATGGCGCGTAGCGAATAGCGAGTGGAAATCGTGCCTGCTATTCGCTACTTCCTAATCGCCATCCGCCAAAAATAAAGCCAAGTATAAAGCCAAGAATAAAAACGGAGTTCTCCCATGCGTATCTTCGTGGTCGGCGCCGGCGCCATCGGCGGCTATTTTGGTGGCAGGCTGTTACAGGCCGGCCGCGACGTCACCTTCCTGGTCCGGCCGCGGCGCGCCAGCGAGCTCGCGAGCGCCGGCCTCGTCATCAAGAGCCCGAACGGCAATGTGACCTTGAAGAATCCACCGACCGTTCAAGCCGACGCGGTCAAGGAAAAGTTCGATGTCGTGCTCTTGAGCTGCAAGGCGTTCGACCTCGACGACGCCATCAAGTCGTTCGCGGCCGCGGTCGGGCCTGATACGGCGATCATTCCCATGCTCAACGGCATGAAGCATCTCGACACGCTCGACGAAAAATTCGGCAAGGAGCGCGTGCTCGGCGGCCTCTGCGCCATCGCGGCGACCCTGAACGAGAAGCGCGAAGTGGTGCAGCTCCAGCCGATGCAGTCGCTCAGTTACGGCGAGCGCGACGGCAAGCTCTCGGACCGGGTCAAGGCGATCGACGAGGCCTTCAAGAGCGGTATCAATGGCGCCGCCGCCAGCCAGAACATCATGCAGGACATGTGGGAGAAGTGGGTGTTCCTGTCTTCGCTCGCCGCAAGCACCAGCCTGATGCGCACCTCCGTCGGCAACATCCTCGCGGCCCCCGGCGGCCGGGACTTTTTGCTCGGCATGCTGGACGAGACCAGCGCGATCGCCACCGCGTCGGGCTACACGCCGGGCGGCCCGTTCTTCGAGCGCGTGAAGGGCAACCTCACCACCGAGGGATCGCCGATGACGGCATCCATGTTCCGCGACATCAAGGCGGGCCTGCCGGTCGAGGCGGATCACGTCATCGGCGATCTCATCGCGCGCGCCGACGCCGCCAAGGTGCCGGTGCCGAAGCTGCGCATCGCGTATACGCATCTGAAGGCGTATGAGAGGCAGCGGGCGGGGTAGCTCCAAACTTCGCTGTCGTCCCGGGGCGCGCAGAGCGCGAGCCCGGGACCCATAACCACAAGGAGTGGTTATGACGTGAGCTGGTCACCACGAGTCTTCGCCAAACTTGATCCTGTGGCTATGGGTCCTCAGATGCGCAATTGCGCATCGTAGCTCGCGACTTCGTCGCGCCCCGGGACGACAGCGGCGTTTGCCGCAACGACTCCGCGTTACTTGAAATACGCGAGATAGTGCGAGACGGCGGTGATTTCCTCATCGCTCATGTGATAGGCGACATCGGCCATCGCAGCGCCACCGCCGCCGACGCGCTGGCTACTCTTGTAGTCGTGCAGCGCCTTCACGAGGTATTCCTCGCGCTGGCCCGCGAGCCGCGCGACGGCCTTGGTGCCGGCAAAGCTATCCGTATGGCACGAGGCGCAGCGGCGGCCGACGGCAACTTGCGCGCCTTTTTTCGACTGGTCCGGATCCGCGTCTTCCGCGGCCTTCGGCGGCGTCATTTGCGCGAAATAGGCGCCGAAATTGCGGATGTCTTCGTTGGTGATCTCCTCGGCGATCGGCTGCATCTGGTCGTTCTTGCGCGAGCCGGCGCGGAAGAACACGAGCTGCCACTGGATGAATTGATCGGGCTGGCCGGCCAGCGAGGGGATGTTCTCCGTCTGCGAGATGCCGTTCTCGCCGTGACAGCCGGAGCAGACGGCGGCCTTCTCCTGGATCGCGGCATTATCGGCGGCCTGAGCTCGGACGAATGCAAGTGCTGCGAGCGATAGCGTCACAGACAGAATTCCAAACCGAACGGCTCGCATGGCTGATTTCTCCGACTGTCATTGCCGGGCTTGACCCGCCTGCTTGGCGTAGGCCCGGCAATCCATCCCGTTTGCAAAGAGGTTTCTCGTTTGATGGATGCCCGGATCAAGTCCGGGCATGACGAACGCGTTCCGCTGCAAGCCTGTCACAAACAAAAGAGGCTGCGACCGTCATCCGGTCGCAGCCTCGTGTCGTCTTACGCTACTTCTTGCTGTAGCTGATGCGATAGATCGCGCCGGCCCAGTCGTCGGCGACTAGGATCGAGCCGTCCTTGGCGAGGATGATGTCGTTGGGACGGCCGAGATAGCCCTGGTCACCCTCGATCCAACCGGAGGCGAACACCTCCTTCTTGGCGTTCTTGCCGTCGGGGCCGACGATCACGCGCGTGATGTTGCCGCCCTGGTACTTGTGACGATTCCAGGAGCCATGCTCGGCGATCAGGATGTTATTCTTGTACTCGGCGGGGAATTGATCGCCGGTATAGAATTTCATACCGAGCGGAGCGACATGCGCGCCGAGATTCAGCACGGGCGGCGTGAACTCGGAGCACTTGTGACCCATCGCGAACTTCGTATCCAGCAGGTCGCCCTGGTGGCAGTAGGGATAGCCGAAATGCTCGCCGATCTTCGAGATCATGTTCAGCTTGTCTGAGGGCAGATCGTCGCTGATCCAGTCGCGCGCGTTCTCGGTGAACCAGTATTTGCCGGTGCGCGGATCGACGTCGCCGCCGACCGAGTTGCGAACGCCGAGCGCATAGATTTCGGCGTTGCCGGTCTTGGGATCGACGCGCCGGATCTGCGAGACGCTGGTCGGGGGCACGCCGACGTTGAACGGCGGTCCGAACGGCAGGTAGAACCAGCCTTCCTTGTCGACCGCGATGTACTTCCAGCCATGCGCGGCATAGGAGGGCATGTCATCATAGACGACCTTGCCGTCGCCGAGCTTGTCGAGATTGGCTTCGGCGTTATCGTAACGGATCAGCTTGTCGACCGCGATGACGTAGAGCGCGCCATCCCTGAAGGCGAGACCGGTGGGCATGTTCAGCCCTTTGAGGATGGTCTTGACCTCTTTCTTTCCGTTGTTGTCCTTGATGGCATAGACGTTGCCGAGGCCGAACGAGCCAACGAACAGCGTGCCCTTGTCACCCCAGGCCATCTGCCGCGCGGCGAGAACGCCGGGCGCATAGACTTCGATCTTGAAGCCGGCCGGCAGCTTGATCTTCTTCATCATCGCGGCGAGCTCGGCCTCCGACGCGCCGGTCGGCGGCCCCGATGGCGGCGCGAGGCCCTTCTGCGCCTCGGTCTCGTCGCCGAGGAACCAGTCATCCGGTGGATGGGTCCAGAATTCCTTGGTGCCGGATTCGTACTTCTTGAGCGGTTTGCTCTTGTCCTGCGCATGACCGGCGCTTGTCCCCGCAAGAAGGGCAACCGCTGCAAGCGCCAGGACGGATTGAAAGACGGATCGATGGAATTTCATCGCGTCACTCCCCTAAGGCAGCCGTCAGGGCTGCACGTTATTTTGTTTTGCTAGTCGAGAGGCGAAGTTCGAACTCTGTCAGGACGACAGACGCAAAAAGGTTAGCACATCTGCGGACGGTGAGAAGCGCGCCGGGAGCACTGCAGTCAGACTCAATAGAAATTGAGACTGAATGCCACGAAGATTTGCACGGCGACGATCACGGTCTCGCTGCAACGCGGAATCAAAAAATGGCGCGTGACTGATTTGCAGGCAGCGGGAGGGGCGGTCGCACAAAATTGCGAAAACAACCCCATGCACAGTAGAACGGCTCAGCCCGGTCTGCTCCCGGTGATGCCGGGCAGACATTTGATGCGTCGAGCAAAACGGCAAAGACGGCGATTACGAGGCGACGGGATAGGGTCCGTCGTCGAATACCGTGTCGTGATAGCCTTTCGACCCGATCTCGCGCGCCAGCGTGCTGCGAAAATCCGTGCCCTCGCGCAGGCTGTTCAGGACATGCGCGAAGTCGAATTCGGGCCGCCAGCCTAGCTCGTGCCGCGCACGGTCGTTGACATAGACGCGGTCGATCTCGGGGAATAGCCGCCATCCGCGCGCCGCATAGAGCTGCGCGCAATCCGTGTAGAGCTCGCGCACGACACCGGCCGCGTCGCGCGCGAGCGCCGCGAGATGACGGGGCTCGAACGGGCTGGTGGCGGAGATGATGTAACGGGCAAAACCGATCTTCGGCGCGCGCTCGACGGCGAGCAGATGGGCGCTCACCGCGTCCGCTATATCCAGCCGTCTATAGAGCAGCTCGTTGGCCTGTGCGTTGTCCAGCGGGTAAGCCGAGCGCATCGCGGGATCGTCATCGTCCTCAGGGAAGAAGCGCGAGGTCCTCAAGATCACGACAGGCAGGCCGCGCTCGCGAAAGAACAGCTCGCACAGAGTCTCGGCCATCAGCTTGGTCGTGCCGTAGATGTTCTTCGGCACCGGCGCCAGATCCTCGGTGACCCACACCGCAGCCTGTCCGGCCCCGGGTCGAAGCTGCGAACCGAATGCGCTGGTGGTGCTGGTGAAGACGAAGCTGCGCACGCCGGCGGCTATGGCCGCCTCGAGCAGATTGAGCGTGCCGGTGACGTTGGTGTCGACAAAATCCTGTTTGCTGTGGGTCGCCACATGCGGCTTGTGCAGCGTCGCGGTGTGGATCACGGCGGTGACGCCCTCCATCTGGCGCCGCACAAAGTCGGAATCGACGATCGAGCCGACGGCATCGGTGAAGGGCGATGGCTTCAGATCGATCCCACGCGCGGGGAAACTGCGTCCCCGGAGCATACGGAGAACGGCCTCCCCAAGGTGGCCCGCGCTGCCCGTGACCAGAATTGTCATTTGAGACCCAATACAGCCGCCAGCGGCGTGGAAAACCACGGCCCGACCCGGTTTGGCTGGATGCTTTGGGAAAAATTGGAGCGGGCGAAGGGGCTCGAACCCTCGACCCCGACCTTGGCAAGGTCGTGCTCTACCACTGAGCTACACCCGCATCCTGTGTCGGTCGCATGACGCGCCGGCAACGGCTGTCGTATGCCAAAAGCGGACGGCGAATGCAACAGCTACCGGCAGCATAGATTCGCAATTGAAGGGCCCATATGGACCCCGAATGCGGCCAAATCGCCCGAAAACGTCCCGGAACCGGCGAATCGGCCCTGATGGATTGAAATTCGGCCCATTCGGCCCAATCTAGGAGCCGACAACGAAGCATATGAATTGGCGACGTGCTAAAGAGCCGCCATTCCAGACATCAGACGAGGGGATCCCGTGACGATCATCGACCAGGGTAACGGAGCGGCGGGCGCGGCCGCGGCCGATCTGATCAAGGACACCACCACCCAGACCTTCGTGAAGGACGTCATCGAGGAATCGAAGCGCCAGCCGGTGCTGATCGACTTCTGGGCGGAGTGGTGCGGCCCCTGCAAGCAGCTCACGCCCGTGCTGGAAAAGGCGGTCAAGGCGGCCAAGGGCAAGGTCAAGCTGGTCAAGATGAACATCGACCAGCATCCGGCGATCCCGGGCCAGATGGGCATCCAGTCGATCCCTGCCGTGATCGCCTTCGTCAACGGCCAGCCGGCCGACGGCTTCATGGGCGCCGTGCCGGAGAGCCAGGTCAACGCCTTCATCGAAAAGGTGACCAAGGGCGTGACGGCGCCGGGCGAGCCCAATATCGCCGAGATCCTGCAAGAGGCCGAGGCGGTGCTCGCCGAGGGGGACGCCGCCGCCGCGGCGCAGATCTATGCCGAGGTGCTGCAGCACGATTCGACCAACATCGCGGCCCTCGCCGGACTCGCGAAATGCTACGCCGTCTCGGGCGCGATGGAGCAGGCCAAGCAGACGCTGGCGATGGTGCCGGAATCGAAGCGCAACGACCCCGCCGTGAAAGCCGTGCAGACCGCGATCGATCTCGCCGAGCAGGCGGAGCAGCTGGGGCCGGTGGCCGAGCTGGAACAGAAAGTCGCCGCAAACCCGCTCGATCATCAGGCTCGCTTCGACCTTGCGACCGCGCTGAATGCGCAAGGCAACCGGGCGGCGGCCACCGAGCAGTTGCTGGCGATCATCAAGCGCGACCGCAAGTGGAACGACGACGGCGCCCGCAAGCAGCTCGTGCAATTCTTCGAGGCCTGGGGTGGCACGGATGATGCTACCGTCGAGGGACGAAAGCGCTTGTCGACGATCCTGTTTTCGTAAGGGTTATTGTTGGAGCATGATCTTGTCGGAAAGCCGCTTCACACTTTTCCGGATCATGCTCTAGCGAGTCTAGCGGGGTCCAGATGCCGATCAACATCGAATATCGCGGCCCCGCCGACCTGCCGGAGATCATTCCGGTATTTCCGCTGCCGGGCGCGCTTTTGCTGCCGCGCGGCCAGATGCCGCTCAACATCTTCGAGCCGCGTTACCTTTCGATGGTCGACGATTCCTTGCGCGACGGCCATCGCCTGATCGGCATGATCCAGCCCGACGTCGCGCACTCGCCGAAGAATTCCGACAGGCCGGCGCTGTTCCGCGTCGGCTGCGTCGGCCGCATCACCCAGCTCGCCGAATCCGGCGACGGCCGCTACCTCCTCGAGCTCACCGGCGTCTCGCGCTTCAAGGTGGTCAAGGAGCTCGAAGTGCTGACCGCCTACCGCCAGTGCAAGGTGGACTTCTTCACCTTCGTCGACGACTTCACCGCGCGCATGGGCGAGGACGAGGTCGATCGCGAGGCGCTGCTGACCGTGCTGGCGGATTTCCTGAAGGCCAACAATCTCAAGGTCGACTGGGAAGGCGTCGAGAGCGCGCCCAACGAAGCGCTCGTCAACGCGCTGGCGATGATGTCGCCCTATGGCCCCGCGGAAAAGCAGGCCATGCTGGAGGCGCCGGATTTGAAGACCCGCGCCGAAATCCTGATCGCGGTGACCGAGATGGATCTCGCCAAGAAGCGCACCAGCGGCGATCCGCCATTGCAGTGAGGGGCGCGCTGCCGCGTCACGCTCCGTCATGCCCGGGCATAGCCGTCCGAAGGACGGCGTCGCTTCGCTCGCCGATGACCCGGGCATCCACGTCTGAGAGGCACAAAAGAACGTGGATGGCCGGGACAAGCCCGGCCATGACGAG
Organism: Tuber microsphaerosporum; assembly: GCA_003521225.1. Lineage (NCBI taxonomy): Eukaryota > Fungi > Ascomycota > Pezizomycetes > Pezizales > Tuberaceae > Tuber > Tuber microsphaerosporum. Next base: position 78,261 of record QOVD01002360.1, read on the forward strand.
GAGAGAGCGCCGCCTCAAAAACCCTATTGATGATGGCGGATGCGCTTGCGTCCGGTGAACATCGCGCGGATCAGGTTCTCGCGCTGGAGAAGCCCCATCAGCACGACGCCCAGCACGTGTACCACGGCCAGCACGATGACGGCGTCGGATGCTATCGCGTGGGTATCCTCGACCCACCACAGGCCGAAAAAGGTGACGGTCACCGACATCGCCCCCGTGATGGCCGAGATGGCGATCGCCAGCAGCAGCGCTACCAGCATCAAGGTGCCGGCTGGATTGAGGCCGATATAGCGGCCGGTCATGCCGCGGCGTAGATTCCAGAGATAGTGTGGAGCGACCCGAAGCCGGACGCCGACCATGCGGAAGCGCGAATAGCGGCTTCCCCAAAAACCCCAGACCAGGCGGAAGGCGAGAAGCCCGAGCACCGTATAGCCGACGATGCGGTGAAGGGTATCGTGGACGGTGGGCGTGAACCACGCGGCCAAGATGCTGACCGCAAGGGCCCAGTGCCAGAGGCGTAGCGGGAGGTCCCAGACTGCGACCGTCCGCGAAGCCGTTCGATCCGCGGGGGTCCCGTCGGACGCCCCGCGCGTTTCTGGCACCGCTTCGTCGATCAAGCCGTGACTATCCTCAAGCCTTGCTCAAGACCTTGCTTGAAACCTTACTTGGCAACCGTCTTCTTCAGGCTAAGATCTTCCGGGCTGTAGAACAGCTCGTAGAGCTTGCCTTCCTTGACGCCGTAGACCTCATAGCACGAGCCTTCGATCTTGGAGCGCCGCACTTCGTAACCCAGCGCCTTGGCCTTGGCTTCGGCTTCGGCGGCCGGCTTCCACGACGCCTTGTCGAGCTTGGTGCAATCCTTGAACCCGTCGGCCATGGCCGCCGAGCTCATACCCATGCCGACCGTCAGTGCAATTGCAACAACACGAATGACCTTCACGAACGTCTCCTCCTCTGTCGTGTGCGCGCGTGGCGCGAAGCGGGAGCGAGGGAAGCAAAGGCGATGATGAAGTCAATCCGGTTTGGACGCGGATGGCTTTAGAGTTATTCTAACGATCCGGAAAAGATCAGTTGGCTCCGTAGGCAGCAGGCATTTGAGCGCCGCTGCGGCCTTACGCCTCACGGTTTGACGGCCGGCATTCTGTGCGCGGCACCTCAATAGCCGGCAACCGCCATCGCAACGACGGCACTGAGCGCCATCCAACCGAAATGCCGGCCGCGCGTGGCCCACGCGTTGGCGACAGCCGAGAAACCGAACACACAGACCATGGTGACGACGATCCAGCGGCGCGCCAGCTCCGAGTCCATCCAGGGCGCCGCGATCAGGAGCACACCACCACCGATCCAGGCGACGGTCGAGGCCTGCCAGACCAGGCGAATTAGGGTGCGGAGCCGTTCCGGCTCGATGCGGGCGCGGGCAAAGACCTTGGTCTCGCCGAGAACGCCATGGATGAGGGCCACGGCAATGGCCACCACGCCGGAGCACTGGAGCAAGAGATCACGCATCGGCACAGCTCCCTGAAGCTTCGTCCGTACAGTTGTGTATGGTGAGATAGGCGCTGGCCCACCGCTTGTCAATACACTAGTGTATGGTCGAATTTTCGGGAACCGGCATGACTGAGCAGCTCTCCGCCGACGACTGGATCAAGGAAGGCCTGAAGGCGCTCGCCAAAAACGGCTTCACGGCCCTGAAGGCCGATCCGCTGGCGAAAGCCATGGGCGTCTCACGCGGCAGCTTCTATTGGCATTTCGCCGATCTCGGCGCGTTCCACGCCGAAGTCCTGAAGCGCTGGCGCGAGATCGCGGCCGAACAGATCATCGCCGACGTCGAGGCCGCCGGCGACGAGCCGCTGAAGGCGCTGCTGCGGAGATCCTTTGGCGCCCGGCTCGACCTGGAGCGCGCCGTGCGCAACTGGGCGGCGTTCGATACGGCCGCGCAAGGCGCGGTCCGCGCGATCGACCGCCGCAGGATCGACTATATCGAGACGCTGCTCGCGATGCGGGGGCTCGAGCCGGCGAAGGCGCAGGCGCGCGCACAGATCCTGTACTGGACATTCCTGGGCTTTGCCTTGTCGGGCACGCCGGTGCCGGCGGCACGGCTCCAGGGCCTGCTCGACGAGATCATGCGGATGGTCTCTGCCTAGATTCTTGTTTTGACGCGTTTATTTTAAGCGAACCGGTACCCACTTCGCTCGAAAACGCTCTGGTGGCGCAATGGGCGGCCGCGATTTTCTGTGCTAGAGGCAAGCGATCTTCGGAGACCCCAATGAACGCGCCCACCGAACGCCCTGAAACCAGCGTCGATCCCAAATTGCTGGAGATCCTGGTCTGCCCGCTGACCAAGGGTCCGCTGGAGTTCGATTCCGCAAAGCAGGAGCTGATCTCGCGCAGCGCCAAGCTCGCCTACCCGATCCGCGACGGCATCCCGATCATGCTGCCGGAAGAGGCGCGCAAGATCGATTGAGGTTCTTGTAGCCCGGATGGAGCGCAGCGAAATCCGGGACTTCGCGCTGACGATACGGCGGCCCCGGATTGCGCTGCGCTCCATCCGGGCTACGAAGACGCAGCGCGAACTCCTACAACGCCTCACCCTTCAGCAACCGCGGGATCTCACCGGTCAAACCGGCGGCCTGGCGGATGAAGAGGTTCTTCAGCGGCGGGGCGCGGTCGACGAGGCCGAGGCCGATGTCGCGCACCGTGCGCAGCAGCGTCGACTGGTTGGAGAACAGGAAGTTCAGCGAGTTGGTGGCAACGCCCATCGCCATGGTGTCGAAGCGGCGCCAGCGCTGATAACGTTCGAGCACGTCGACGCCGCCGAGATCCATGCCGAGCCGCGCGGCATCGACCACGACTTCGGCCAGTGCTGCGACATCCTTCAGCCCCATGTTGAGGCCCTGGCCCGCGATCGGATGGATGACATGCGCGGAATCGCCGACCAGCGCGAGACGCTCGGCGATGAAGGAGCGCGCCACGAAATAGGACAGCGGGAACGCGCGCGGCTTGTCGAGCGCCTTGACCTCGCCGAGATGCAGGCCGAACCGGCGCTCGAGCTCGCCGTGGAACTCCTCGTCGCTCAACGCGATGATGCGCGCGGCCTCGCTGCGGCGCTCGGTCCACACCAGCGAGGATCGTTTTCCGGAGAGCGGCAGGATCGCGAAGGGACCCGCGGGCAGGAAGTGCTCCTCGGCGCGGCCGTCGTGATCGCGCTCATGGCCGACGGTGACGACGATGCCGGATTGATCGTACTCCCAGCCATGGGTGACGATGCCGGCGCGCTCGCGCAGTTTCGACCGCGCGCCATCGGCGGCGACCAGCAGGCTTGCCGCAATCACGCTGCCGTCGCCAAGCGTCACGTCGACGCCTTCCGGGCGCGCGTCATAGGATGCGACCGTCGTGGCGCGGAGATCGATGCCCTCGGCCTCGGCCCGCACCACCAGCGCGTCGATCAAACGGCGGTTCTCGACCATATGCGCAAACGGTTCGCCCGGCGCGACATCGCCGGCAAAGTTCAGAAAAACCGGACGGGTGGCATCTTCCAGCTTTGAATCGGTGACGACCATGTCGAGGATCGGCTGCGCCTCGCCCCTGACGGCGTCCCAGGCGCCGATGGCCTCGAACAGGCGGCGGCAGGCGGCCACGATCGCGGTCGCGCGCGGGTCGCGGCTCGGACGGGTCGCGAGCGCGGGGTCGGCGACGATGACGGGAATCTCGGGCCCGAGCCCCTGGCGCAACGCCAGGGCCAGCGCGAGGCCGGCAAACGCGCCGCCACCAATGACAATGCTACCCTGTACCGGCATACCAAATTCCTGGCTCACACTTCGGCTTTTCCAGGCCTTGCTAGCAGACTTGAGGTGGGCGAAACAGTGCGGTGAAACAAGGGCGGAACTGCCTCATTCCGTCATTCCGGAGCGCGCACAGGCGCGAACCCGGAATCCAGAGGTTATCGGCTCGTCATTCCGGGGTCATCGCTGTCGCGATGCCAGGGAATGACGAGATCCTTCGAAAGCACCATCATGTCCAAAGGCCTGATCGACCTGATCTCGATTCTCGACCTCGAACAGCTCGAGGTGAATCTGTTCCGCGGCAACAGCCCGAAGACGAGCTGGCAGCGGGTGTTCGGCGGCCAGGTGATCGGGCAGGCGATGGTTGCGGCCTGCCGCACGGTCGAGGGCCGGCTGCCGCATTCGCTGCATTGCTATTTCATCCTGCCGGGCGATCCGCAGATCCCGATCATCTACCAGGTCGAGCGCCTGCGCGACGGCAAGAGCTATTCGACCCGCCGCGTCACCGCGATCCAGCACGGCAACGCGATCTTCTCGATCATGGTGTCGTTCCACACCGATGAGGAGAGCGCGTTCGATCATCAGGACAAGATGCCCGACGTGCCGCCGCCGGAAAAGCTGACGGCGGAGGAGGTGGCGAAGCAGCCGATGTTCAAGGAGATGCCGGAGTTCATCCGCCGCTATTACGAGTCCGATCGTCCGATCGAGCTGCGCCCGGTCGAGCTCGGCCGTTATTTCGGCCAGAAGATCGAGGACGGCCGCATTCACGTCTGGATCAGGACCGCGGCGAAGTTGCCCGACGATCCGGCGCTGCACATGTGCGCGCTCGCCTATGCCTCGGATTTTTCGCTGCTCGACGCGATCATGGCGCGCTACGGCCGCACGCTGTTCGACAAGCGCATGATGCCGGCGAGCCTCGACCACGCGATGTGGTTTCACCGCCCGTTCCGCGCCGACGAATGGCTGCTCTACGCGCAGGATTCGCCGAACGCACGCGGCGGCCGCGGCTTGACCCGCGGCTCGATCTTCAAGCCCGACGGCACGCTGGTGGCCTCCGTCGCACAGGAAGGTTCTGTGCGCGAGCGGAAGTCCTAGAGCCCAGGCGCGAGTTCGTCGCGCCCGGGATTTGCGATCAAGCTCCGAGCGACCCGCGCGGATCGAGCTCGGTCTGCGACGCGAACCAGTTCATGATCCAGCGATACACCCACGGGATCGGGATGATGAGGCTGGACAGGATCGCGGCGACGATGCCGCGCCAGAGAATGCCGAGACCGCTGCCCTTGAAGACGATCTCACGGCGCGTGCCTTCGATGCTGCGGCAGAACCAGCGCATCTGCGCCGCGGCGACCCAGGCCCAGCCGATGATCGTGATGATCGAGATCGCGAACAACAGATTCCAGCCGATATAGGCCCAAGCTGAGCCGGAGAAGCTGAGCCCGAGCGGCTGCCCGTTGGAGGCGAGGTTCGCGACCATCCATTTGATCAGCAGCCAGTAGAGCACGATCTGCGCGATGAACAGCAGATTGCTGAGCAGCGCACTGCCGATGACGCCGATCGCGATCGCCAGAACGATGAAGCCGAAGAACCAGGGCACCAGCGTCATCGCATTGCCGGTGAAGCTGAGATTGGGCCGGCCGGGCACCTTGACGCAGGACACGATCCATTTCGTGTACCAGACGAACACCCATGGCACCGGAATGATGAGGCACATGCCGATCAGCATCACGATGCTGCGCCAGGTGAACTCGAGGATGCCGAAATCGACCGACAGCGCTCCTCCGCTGCCGCTGCCGCCACCAGCGTAGCCGGCGCCAGCGTAACCACCGGAGCCCATCATCGGCGGACCGCCGGCCGGCATCATCGGGGGCGCACCGCCGCCGCCGATCAGGCCGGGGATTTCGGCGGCCTTCTGCCAGCCGGCCATGCCCTCGGACCACACCAGCGTATCCGGGCGCACAACTCCCTGCGCGACCAGGTCGCGGAATTGCCCTTCCGGATAGGGTCCCTGTTGCTTGCCCTCGGATGCGTAGAACCAACTCGCCATGAAGCGTCCCCCTCAAACATACTTTTGTACCGGCCGGGACGCTTCGGTTCACCGCATCCATGCCAAAAACGCATTGTGAAGGATGAACGGATGCCCTGTACAGAGGCGGCGGTTCACATGGCCAAACGTTTTTCCGCTTCAGTCTGCAAGTTTTTTATGCCATTTGCCCGGAAAGATGCCAGATTGACGCTGCGCCGGGGACATACGGCGTGGCGCATCCCCGGGGAATAGGCCTGACCATGAAACTCGTCGTCGCGATCATCAAACCTTTCAAGCTCGATGAAGTCCGCCAGGCGCTGACCGCGATCGGCGTCCACGGCATGACCGTGACCGAGGTGAAAGGCTACGGCCGCCAGAAGGGTCACACCGAGATCTATCGCGGCGCGGAATATGTCGTGAACTTCCTGCCGAAGCTGCGGATCGAGATCGCGGTCGCCTCCGACGTCGCCGACAAGGCGGTCGCCGTGATCACCGCGACGGCGCGCACCGGGCAGATCGGCGACGGCAAGATCTTCGTCACGCCGATCGACCACGCGCTGCGCATCCGCACCGGCGAAACCGACAGCGACGCGCTTTAAGGCTTTTCGTTTTGACGCGTTTTCTTCACGCGAACCGGTATCCACTTCGCTCGAAAACGCTTTGATCCTTCTTCGATCGCACCGGGCAACGACGCCACAGCGTGCGACGCCAATTGATGCCGGGGGGAATGACATGGCGGGATTGTTGCGCCGCGCAGCTGCTATGGCTGCGCCGCTCGGATTTGTGATGTTCGTTGCGGCGCCCGCATACGCCGCGGGCTCCGAGATCAACACAGCCGACACCGCCTGGATGATCGTCGCCACCGCGCTGGTGCTGATGATGACGATCCCCGGCTTGGCGCTGTTCTATTCCGGCATGGTGCGCAAGAAGAACGTGCTCGCCACCATGGCGCAGAGCCTCGCCGCGGTGACGATGATCTCGATCCTCTGGGTGGCGTTCGGCTATTCGCTGTGCTTCGTCGGCGACGGGCCGTGGATCGGCACGCTCGACCGCTGGTTCCTCGCGGGCATGACGATGGACAGCGTCAACCCGGCGGCGAAGACGATCCCGGAAGCGCTGTTCATGCTGTACCAGATGACCTTTGCCATCATCACGGTGGCGCTGGTCGCGGGCTCGGTCGCCGACCGGATGCGATTCTCCGCCTATCTGGTGTTCTCGGTCGCCTGGTTCATCTTCGTCTACATTCCGCTGGCGCATTGGGTGTGGGGCGGCGGCTTCCTCGCCAGCATGGGCGTGCTGGATTTCGCCGGCGGCCTCGTCGTGCATCTGTCGGCTGGCACCGCCGGCCTCGTCGCCGCCAAGGTGATGGGCCGCCGCCACGGCTACGGCACCGAAAATCTGTCGCCGTTCGATCTATCGCTCGCGGTGATGGGCACCGGCCTGTTGTGGGTCGGCTGGTTCGGCTTCAACGGCGGCTCGGCGGGCGCAGCCAATTCGCGCGCGGTGCTGGCGATCATCGCGACGCATCTTGCAGCCTGCTCCGGCGCGCTGACCTGGGGCGCGATCGAATGGTCGACCCGGCGCAAGCCTTCGGTGCTCGGCATGATCTCCGGCGCGGTTGCGGGGCTCGGCACGATCACGCCGGCCTCGGGCTTCGTTGCGCCCTGGCATGGCATCGTCATCGGCATTGTCGCCGGCGCGGTCTGCTACTGGGCCTGCACCTGGCTCAAGCACCGCTTCAACTATGACGATTCCCTCGACGTGTTCGGCGTCCACGGCATCGGCGGCCTGACCGGCACGCTACTGGCCGGCGTGTTCGCGACCTCCGCGATCGGCGGCACCGCCGGCCTGCTCGAGGGCCATCCGCAGCAATTGCTGATCCAGCTCTACGGCGTGGCCGTCACCTTCGTCTGGGCAGCCGGCGTGAGTTTTGTCCTGCTCAAGCTGGTCTCCCTGTTCGTGCCCCTGCGCGTATCCCGTGAGCACGAGCTGGAGGGGCTGGATATTTCGCAGCACGGAGAAGCGCTTCAGTAATCCGGGCTTGCGCAACACATAAGTACATGCTTATGTGTTGGCATGATCGAAGCCGACATCTTCAAGGCGCTGGCCGACCCGACGCGCCGAAAGGTCTTTGAGAAGCTCGCTGGCGGAAGCCTGAATGCCAGCGCTTTGCGCGACGGTTTGGAGATCAGCCAGCCGGCGATGTCGCAGCATCTTTCGGTGCTGCGCGCGGCAGGCCTCGTGCGCGAGCAGCGGCAGGGCCGCTTCGTGAACTACGAAGTCGACCCGGACGGAATCGTGGCCATCGGCACATGGCTTGCGCGCTACCGTGCCTACTGGCCGAAGCGCATGGAAGCACTCGCCGATCTCCTCAAGGACATGGATCAATGAGCGACGCAGCGAAACCTGATCCCTCCGAGGCAAAACTGGTGCTCGAATATGAATTCGACGCGCCGCCGGCAAAGGTCTGGCGCGCCGTGACCATTCCGGCCTTGCGCGAGCGCTGGTTGCCGGATTGCGACCTTGCAGGCGCCGAGCCTGAATCAACGATCGCAGGCGAAGAGGTGCGCTACCGGCTTCGCGATTCAGAGCCGCCGTTTCGCGAGAGCCACGTGATCTTCCGGATCGAGCCGAACGAGGACGGCGGCACGCGCTTCCGCATCATCCAGCAAGCCTGCGAAGAGCGAACAAAGCTGCCGCAGCCGGCCAACAGCAATTGCTGCCTGATGCGCGCAGCCGCCTAACACCAACAGACTTCATCACCTGCAAACATGGAGGTCGCCAATGCGCGACATGCTTCAGCTCGTCCCTATGGTTGTCGAACAATCCGCCCGCGGCGAGCGATCCTTCGACATCTATTCGCGGCTCCTGCGCGAGCGCATCATCTTCCTCAACGGCGAGGTCAATGATGCGATGTCCGGACTGGTGTGCGCGCAATTGTTGTTCCTGGAGGCGGAGAATCCGAACAGGCCGATCAATCTCTACATCAACTCCTATGGCGGCGTGGTCACCTCTGGTCTCGCCATGTACGACACCATGCAGTTCATCAAGGCGCCGGTTCATACGCTGTGCATGGGCACCGCGCGGTCGATGGGCTCGTTCCTGCTGATGGCCGGCGAGCCAGGTCACCGCGCCGCGCTGCCCAATGCGAGCCTTCACGTGCATCAGCCGCTCGGCGGCTTCCAGGGCCAGGCGTCCGACATCCTGATCCATGCCAACGAAATGCAGGAGACCAAGCGGCGCATCACCCGGCTCTACGCGCAGCATTGCGGGCGCACCGAGGCGGAGGTGGAACGGACCCTGGACCGCGACCACTTCATGACCGCGCAGCAAGGGGTCGAGTGGGGATTGATCGACCGGGTCTTTGCGGAGCGCGAGGCCGCCTGACGGTCGAGGCCGGTTGCGCGCATCCCGTGAGCAGGCCGAGGGCCGGTTCGATATTTCGCAGGGCGGCGGGGTCCTTTGTCAGTCCCCTTCTGTAATTAAATACCTTCGTGCTGCCCGACACGTGAGCAGCAATTGTGTCGACAGCCTGTCGTGCCCGCTTTTTGATCAGGCGTGACCACGTTTTGAGCGCGACGTAATAGCGCACTGCACCGCAGCACGCGTCAAACGCGAAAACACCCGTTTTCATAGTCCGTTAGGCAACGCGCCCGATCTGGCACGGCATTTGATTCTAAGGGTGCTGGCTGTGCCCGCGTAGTGAACTTCTCCCTCGTGGCGAACCAGTCGAGAAACGCCCGGCCACGTCCGGACCGGGCCAAGCGGGGATAGGACCCATGAAAATTGTTATGGCGATTATCAAGCCATTCAAGCTGGAAGAAGTCCGTGACGCCCTGACCGCCATCGGCGTTCACGGTCTCACGGTGACGGAAGTCAAGGGATATGGCCGCCAGAAAGGCCATACGGAAATCTATCGCGGTGCCGAATACGCCGTGAGCTTCCTGCCCAAGATCAAGATCGAGGTCGCTGTCGCCTCCGACCAGGTCGACAAGACCATCGACGCCATCACGTCCGCCGCGAAAACCGGGCAGATCGGCGACGGCAAGATCTTCGTCATCAACCTCGACCATGCGGTTCGCATCCGCACCGGCGAGGCCGATGCCGCGGCCCTTTGATTTCGCGCTCAACCTTTACCAATCAGGAGTGAATAAAATGACGTTTAAGCGTCCCTATGGCGCGGGATTGGCGGCTCTCGCAGTCGGCATGTTCGCTGCGACCGCGGCCTATGCCGAGCCAACGGTCAACAAGGGAGACAACGCCTGGATGCTGACATCGACAGTGCTCGTGCTGTTGATGACGATCCCCGGCCTCGCGCTGTTCTACGGCGGTCTCGTCCGTTCCAAGAACATGCTCTCCGTGCTGATGCAGGTGTTCTACACCGTCTGCGTCGTCACCGTAATCTGGGCCGTGTACGGCTACAGCCTCACCTTCACCGGCGGCTCCGACTTCATCGGCGGCTTCTCCAAGGCCTTCATGATGGGCGTCACCACCGACTCGAAGGCCGCGACCTTCTCGGTCGACGCCAACATCTCGGAGCTCATCTATATGTGCTTCCAGATGACCTTCGCGGCGATCACGCCGGCCCTCATCGTCGGCGCCTTCGCCGAACGCATGAAGTTCGCGGCAATCGCGCTCTTCATCCCGCTCTGGGTCACGCTGATCTACTTCCCGATCGCGCACATGGTCTGGTACTGGCCCGGCCCGGACATGATCCAGGACGCTGCCAAGGCTCTGGCTGCTGCCACTGACGCAGCGGCGAAGACCGCGGCGCAGGCCAAGCTCGACGAGATCAACGCCGACGCCGGCTGGATCTTCAAGAAGGGCGCGATCGACTTCGCTGGCGGCACCGTGGTGCACATCAACGCCGGCATCGCAGGTCTCGTCGGCGCTCTGCTGATCGGCAAGCGCGTCGGCTACGGCAAGGAGCTGATGGCTCCGCACTCGCTGACCATGTCGATGATCGGCGCCTCGCTGCTCTGGGTCGGCTGGTTCGGCTTCAACGCCGGCTCCAACCTCGAAGCCAACGGCGGCGCAGCCCTCGCCATGACCAACTCCTTCGTCGCCACCGCGGCCGCTGCGCTGTCGTGGATGTTCGCGGAGTGGATCGTGAAGGGTCACCCGTCGGTGCTCGGCGTCATCTCCGGCGCTGTCGCGGGCCTCGTGGCCGTCACGCCTGCCGCCGGCTTCGCCGGGGTGATGGGTGCGATCGTCCTCGGCCTCGTGGTCGGCGTGGTCTGCCTGTTCTTCTGCACCGTCGTGAAGAACGCGCTCGGCTACGATGACAGCCTCGATGTGTTCGGCGTGCACTGCGTCGGCGGCATCGTCGGCGCCCTCGGCACCGGCATCCTCGTCAATCCGGCGCTGGGTGGTGCGGGCATCATCGACTACACCGCGATCCCGCCGAAGGTTGCCGATTACGACTTCGCGGCGCAGATGGTCTCCCAGCTCTGGGGCGTCTGCACCACGCTGGTGTGGTCGGGCATCGGTTCGGCGATCCTCTACAAGGTCGTCGATGTGATCGTTGGCCTCCGCGCCAATGTCGAGACCGAGCGTGAAGGCCTCGACATCACCGAGCACACCGAGCGCGCCTACAACATGTAACTCTCCTCCCGGGCGCGGCCTCCGCGGGGGCCGTGCCCACAACTACGGTTTGGGGCACATACCCGGCAATGTCCCGACCGTTGAGGGGCTCCAGCGCAAGCTGGAGCCCCTTTCTTTTTGGCGCGCCGCATCGTCGCAGCGGCCACGCCTGCACCAAGCCCAAATTGCATTGTCCCGAAACTGGTGAATATCATGCTCCCGTCCGGAGCACGGTCTCATGAGCCTGTTGCGTTTCGTGGCTTTGTGTTTGCTGTCGCTTGCCCTGTCTGCCCTCGACGCCAAGGCCGACAAGCGCGTTGCGCTGGTGATTGGCAACGGCGCCTACCGGAACGTTCCCACGCTCGCCAATCCGACCAATGATGCGGCCGACATCGGCGCGGCGCTGAAGCGATCGGGATTCGAGCCCCTGGTCGCGACCGATCTCGATCAGGCCGCCATGCAGGACACCGTTCTTCGCTTTGCGCGCGAGGCCCGCGGCGCCGACGTCGCCCTGTTCTATTACAGCGGACACGCGCTGCAATTCGCAGGCGTCAACTATCTGGTGCCCGTCGATGCCGTCGTGCGCGACGAGGTTGATCTGCGGCGCCTGGTGCGCGCCGACGAGATCCTGGCGGATTTGCAGCAGGCCAAGAACCTGCGCATCCTCGTGCTCGACGCCTGCCGCGACAATCCCTTCGCGGACGAGCTCCGGCGAAACATCGGGCAGGGGCGCGGCGTAACCGTCAGCCGCGGGCTGGCCAAGATGGAGAGCCCGGAGGGCACCATCATCTCCTATGCGACCCAGGCCGGTCGCACGGCCGACGACGGCAACGGCCGCAACAGTCCCTATACCAGCTCGTTCCTGGAGCACATCAGCGACAGGGACAACATCAATACAGTGTTCCAGACCATCGGCGCCGGCGTCTACAAGCGCACCAAGGGATCACAGGTCCCGGAGCTGTCGTTGTCGTTCTTCGGCGAGTTTTACCTCAATGGCAAAGCCGAACCCGCGGCGCTGACACCATCTTCACCTCGGACTGACCCTTGCGCAGAGGCCGCCGACCATTGGCGCGGTGCGGACGCGCTCGGGACCATCACGGCCTTCAAGGATCATCTGCTTCGCTTCCCGTCCTGCGCCTTTGCAGACTTGGCGAAATACCGCATCGAGCTGCTGTCGAAATCCATCGACAGCGCAAAGCGCCCGACGACTTTCGACGGAACCTGGATCGCCAACGAAAGCTGCGAGAGCAAACCGCCTTTTCCGGAAGCCCATCGCCAATATGTCTTTCGCATCAAGGAAGGAGTGCTGCACACGGTGCTCGGGGACGAGGGCAAGCCCGGCTCTGTGAGTTATGACGGCAAGATCGAAGCGGACGGCAACAGCACTATCTCCGTCAACGGTATCATTGGCGACAAGGATCCGCTGAATCGCGCCGCGGGCTCGTCCTATCGATACAAGATCGTGCTCGAACTGAAGGCTTCCAAAGGGGCTGGGGTCCGCACGGAAACCTATTGGCCGTGTCGCTACGACTTTTCAAAGGTATCAGCGCCAAGCGGAGAATCCGAGCGGAGGCAGCCCGACCCGAAGCGCGCCGCAAAGCGCAATGACAATGCGGCTGCTGCGCCTTCCGATCGGCGCGACGGCGGACAGGCCGCGCCGGGCGGCAACGGGATGAGCTGCTCCACGATGCGCAGAAATTGCGCGGTGGCTTGCGTCAGTTTTGGCGGCCAGCCCAATTGTGGCTCAACCTTCTGCGTGCGGCAGGAAGCGGAATGCATGAGCAGCGGATGCTGGAGAAGTCGAGCTTTCAACGGCTGCGGCATCGCCAAGCGATAGGCGTAAGGCATTCTCCGCAGCCTTCCCATCGAGAACGCCATGTTCTTTTTGACCGTTGCGCAAAAGAAATAGATTGCCATTTCAGATTGCCGGCGCAGAAATATCGACCACAACGAAAAACAAATCGGGAGGTCATCATGCGTTTGGAAGGCGGATGCTATTGCGGCGAAGTGCGCTACGTGGCCGAAGGCGATCCAATGATGCAGGCCCAGTGTCATTGCCGCGAGTGCCAGTACATCTCGGGCGGCGCGCCCAACACCTTCATCGCAATGCCGGCGGCCGGCTTCAGCTACATCACCGGGCAACCCAAGCAATTCACGCGCAAGGATCTCGAACGCGCCGTCACGCGCGAATTCTGCGCCGAATGCGGCACCCATCTGGTGACCAAGGTTCCGGGACTGCCCGCGGCGATCCTGAAGGTCGGCACCCTGGACGAACCAAAACAGTTCCATCCGCAAATGGCGATCTACACCTGCGACAAGCAGGAATTTCATGCGATCCCGGCGGGGATGGCGACGTTTGAGAAGCTGCCGGGGCACTAGGCGCGCCCCTATCCGGAAACTCGTCATGCCCGGACTTGCCCCGCCTGCGCGGCCGAAGCCCGCTTCGGCGAGGCGAAGGCCCGGGCATAAACGTTCCTGGGGCTTGGCAGGAAGGCCGTGGATGGCCGGGACAAGCCCGGCCATGACGAGACCCAGGCCCGCCCCGCATCCATTGTACGCGGCCTCATTATTCCCCCTCCGAACGGGCCGGACCTCAAATCCAGGTCACGGAAATGACTCTTGATGGCGCGGAAAGCCGATGGTTAATCGCGTCTTAACCTCGCCCTATCTATGGTGAAGTGAACCGCTTCCCGCCGGCGCCTTGGTGCGACCGGCTGTTCCAAGAGTGCTGGCGTCCAGAATGGCTATAACCGCTTCATCCCGTGCGCCGCAGGACAGTGGAAGCTCCGATAGCGAACGCTCGCCCTTCGTCCGGCTGAACGAGCTGCTGGCACCCCATCAGCCGGGTAAGCCATTGATTACGCTTGCAGTCGGCGAGCCCCAGCATCCCGTGCCTGATTTCGTCGGCCCGGTGCTGGCCAAGCACATCGCCGATTTCGGCCGTTACCCCGCGAACAAGGGCACCGACCCGTTCCGCACGGCAGCGGGCGCCTGGCTGTCGTCGCGCTTCAAGCTGCCCCGACCGCTCGACCCCGAGAACGAGATTCTCGTCCTCAATGGCAGCCGCGAGGGGCTGTTCCTCGCCGCGATCGCGGCCGCGCGCTATGTCAGCCCGCGCCCCGGCAAGCCCGCGATCCTGATGCCGAACCCGTTCTATCCGGTCTATGGCGCCGGCGCCCGCGCCGCGGCCTGTGAGCCGGTCTACCTGCCGACCACCGTGGAAAACGGCTTTCTGCCCGATCTCGATGCCATCGACGAAGCGACGCTGGCGCGTACGGTGGCGTTCTATCTGGCCTCGCCCGCCAATCCGCAGGGCTCGGTCGCCAAGCCCGACTATTTCAGGCGGTTGAAGCAGCTCGCCGACCGCCACGGCTTCGTGATCCTCAGCGACGAGTGCTATTCGGAGATCTACACCCGGGAGACCCCGGGCAGCGCGCTCGAATGCGCCGGCCCTGATTTCACCCGCGTGGTTGCGTTCCAGTCGCTGTCGAAGCGGTCCAACCTGCCGGGCCTGCGCGTCGGTTTCGCCGCCGGCGACAAGCGATTCATCGGCATGTTCCTCGAGCTGCGCAACATCGCGGCGCCGCAGGTGCCGGTGCCGCTCCAGCATGTCGCGACCGTTGCTTACGGCGACGAGGCGCATGTCGAGGAGAACCGCAGGCTCTACCGGATCAAGTTCGATCTCGCCGACCAGATCATCGGCGATCGTTACGGCTATCGCCGGCCTGACGCGGGCTTCTGCGTCTGGCTCAACACGTCCGCGCTCGGCGACGACGTGTCGATCACACTCAGGCTCTTCAAGGAAGCAGGCGTACGCGTGGTGCCCGGCAGCTATCTGGCTCGGCTCCAGCCCGACGGCTTCAATCCGGGCGCAGGTTTCATTCGCCTCGCGCTGGTGCAGGATGGCGAGACCACGGCGCAGGCGCTGCACCGCCTGGTCGAGACTCTGGGTTAGGCGGGGCCCATGAGCATGTCGGCAATCGAACGTGTCATTCCACTGGTCGGCCATCTGCCACCTTCGATCCGCGAGGGGCTGGCGCGGCGTATGTGCGAGCTCACCGGTTTCGGCCTGATTGCATTGTCCGGCGTCGCCTCGGCCGCGCTGATGACCTGGTCGGTCCAGGATCCAAGCCTCAGCCACGCGACCTCACGGCCGATCCGCAACATTCTCGGCTATGCCGGCGCGATTGGCGCCGACCTTGCGATGCAGATCCTAGGGCTCGGCGCGATCATGCTGGTCCTGACGGTCGCGGTCTGGGGCTGGCGCATGATGACCCATCGCCCGTTCGACCGCGAGGCGCTGCGGCTCGGTTCCTGGATTCTCTGCACCGTGATCGCTGCGGGCTTTGCCAGCTGCTGGCCGCACGGCGGCGCCTGGCCGCTGCCGACCGGCCTCGGCGGCGTGGTCGGCGATGCGCTGGTGCGCGCGCCCGCGGTGATTTTCGGACCGGCGGGCACGATCTATCGCATGGTGCTGGGCACGATCCTGTTCGCCGCGATGGGCGCGACCTTCCTGATCGCCTGCGGCCTCGGCGCGCGCGCGCATGACGACGAGTTCGCGGAGATCGAGGACGACGACAAGCCGCTCGACGAAGACGAGGAGAGCGATCGCGGCTCGGTGTCGCTGGGGTGGCTGTTCCACGCATTGATGAGCACGAAGGCGCGGCTGATCTGGCTGCTCGGCACCGCTTACCGCTCGCTGGTCTCGAGCGGACCGAAGACCAAAGCCGTTGCGTTCAGCCGCCAGGAGCCGAATCTCGGCGCCGGCCGCGCCGCGCCGTCGATCTCGCCGCAGTCCGAAGACGAAATTGACGAGGACGAGCACGAAGAAGAGGAAGACGAGGAGGAGGAAGAGGAGGAGCCGGCCGCGCGCGCCCCGCGCAAGAAGGCTGCACCAAAGGCCGCTTCCAAGAAATCCTCCGACAAGTTCGAGCTTCCGTCCGTGTCCGTGCTGGCCGCGCCCAAGGCGGGCGATCGCCAGCCGCTCAGCAAGGCTGAGCTGGAAGCCAATTCGCGTTCGCTCGAAGGCGTGCTGCAGGATTTCGGAGTGCGCGGCGAGATCGTGAAAGCCAATCCGGGTCCCGTGGTCACACTGTACGAGCTGGAGCCGGCGCCCGGCATCAAGTCATCGCGCGTGATCGGTCTCGCCGACGATATCGCCCGTTCGATGAGCGCGCTGTCGGCACGCGTCGCCGTCGTACCCGGCCGTAACGCCATCGGCATCGAGCTACCGAATGCGCATCGCGAAAAGGTCTATCTGCGCGAGCTGCTGGTCGCCAAGGAGACTGTCGATTCGGTTGCGAAGCTGCCGCTCTGCCTCGGCAAGACCATCGGCGGCGACCCCGTGATCATCGACCTCGCGCGCACGCCGCACATGCTGATCGCCGGCACCACCGGGTCCGGCAAGTCAGTCGCCATCAACACCATGATCCTCAGCCTGGTCTACCGGCTGCGCCCGGACCAGTGCCGCCTGATCATGGTCGATCCGAAGATGCTCGAACTCTCCGTCTATGACGGCATTCCCCATCTGCTCACGCCCGTCGTGACCGACCCGAAGAAGGCGGTGGTCGCGCTGAAATGGGCCGTGCGCGAGATGGAAGAGCGCTACAAGAACATGGCCAAGCTCGGTGTGCGCAACATCGACGGCTACAATACGCGTCTGCTCGAATTGAAGGCCAAGGGCGAGGAACCGACGCGCACGGTGCACACCGGCTTCGACAAGGAAACCGGCAAGGCGATCTACGAGGAAGAGAAGCTCTCGCTCGACCCGCTGCCCTACATCGTCATCATCGTCGACGAAATGGCCGACCTTATGATGGTGGCCGGCAAGGACATCGAAGGCGCGGTGCAGCGCCTCGCGCAAATGGCGCGCGCCGCCGGCCTGCACGTGATCCTCGCGACGCAGCGTCCGTCCGTGGACGTCATCACCGGCACCATCAAGGCGAACTTCCCGACCCGGATCGCCTTCCAGGTGACGTCCAAGATCGACAGCCGCACCATCCTGGGCGAGATGGGCGCCGAGCAGCTGCTCGGGCAGGGCGACATGCTCTACATGGCGGGCGGCGGCCGCATCAGCCGCGTGCACGGACCTTTCGCGTCGGACGAGGAAGTCGAGAAGGTGGTGCGTCACCTCAAGACGCAGGGCCAGCCCGAATACCTCGAGGCCGTCACGGCCGAAGAGCCGACCGAGGACGAGGACGGTGGCGCCGTGTTCGACGCCAGCGGCATGGGCGCGGATGGCGGCGGCGATCTCTTCCAACAGGCCGTGGCCATCGTCAAACGCGACCGCAAGGCCTCGACCAGCTACATCCAGCGCCGGCTCCAGATCGGCTATAATCGCGCCGCTTCGCTGATGGAGCGCATGGAACTCGAGGGCATCGTCGGACCCGCCAACCACGCCGGAAAGCGCGAGATTCTGGTCGAGGAAGAAGACAGCCATATGTGAGGCGAGCCGCCTCTGAACATAATTTCACGCAAAATCGATATCTGCAGTAGCGAAATCACGCTAAAAGGGCGCCCAGCCACACAGGACGACGCGTTGATCAGACATCCGGACATTCGATTCGCTGCCTCCATCGCTGCGCGAAGCGCGCGCATGGCCGGCGTGCTTCTCGTCACCGCCGCGATGGTGACCGCGGCGTCGTTCGCGCAGACCGTGCCTGTGCCGAAGCCCGCGCCGAAGGGCCGCGATGGCGGAGGCCCCGCTGTCACCGGCGCGACCCAGACGCCGCCGAACCCGGTCATCCCGGATCCGCGCCGCAACGTGCCGACCAGCATCTTCCAGACCTTCGACGCCAACCAGAAGGCGCAGGCGGCCAAGGTCAGCGCCTATCTGTCCTCGCTGTCGACGCTGGTTGGAAATTTCGTCCAGGTCGGCCCCGACGGCAGCAAGACGCAGGGCGACTTCTACATCCAGAAGCCCGGCAAGGTGCGCTTCGAATATGACGCGCCGAGCCCGATCGACATCGTCGCCGACGGATCCTCGCTGGTGGTGCGCGACCGCAAGCTGGCGACCCAGGACGTCTATCCGCTGTCGCAGACGCCGCTGCGCTTCCTGCTGTCCGATCGCATCGACCTGATGAAGGACACCAACGTCGTCAACGTCTCGGCTGATGACGTCTTCGTCAGCGTCACCATCGAGGAGAAGCAGGCGCTGGTCGGCACCAGCCGCCTGCTGCTGATGTTCGGCGCCAAGGACGGCCAGTTGAAGCAGTGGACCGTCACCGACCCGCAGGGCTACGACACCACGATCGCGGTCTACAATCTCGATGCGGGCAAGAAGCTCGATCCTGCCATGTTCAAGATCGATTTCACCAATTACGGCCCATCGCCGGGTTGACGGTGCGTAGGGTGGGTTAGCGCAGCGTAACCCACCACAGTTTATCTCCGCGGATCCAAAGTTGGTGGGTTACGCCTTCGGCTAACCCACCCTACGAACTACGGCCAGCATCAACCCTTAAAAGACGTGGGCACGGCGCTTTGCGCCTTTGCCCACCCTACGAGAGCTTGCTAAGACGCATCCCTCATGCGTCTTTCCCTGACAACCTGGAACATCAATTCGGTGCGGCTTCGCATCGACCTGGTCGCGAAGTTTCTCAAGAGCGCGCGGCCGGACGTGCTGTGTCTCCAGGAGACCAAGTGCATCGACGATGCCTTTCCGCTGAAGCGTTTCAAGCGGCTCGGCTATGAGCATGTCGCGCTGAACGGGCAGAAGGGTTATCACGGCGTCGCCATCGTCTCGAAGATCCCGTTCGAATCGAAGGACATCCGCACCTTCTGCGACAAGGTGGATTCGCGCCACATCTCGGTCTCGTTCGGCGAGAAGGCCAGCATCGCAAAGCCGCTGGTGCTGCATAATTTCTACGTGCCCGCCGGCGGCGACATTCCCGATCCCGCGCTGAACGAGAAATTCGACCACAAGCTTCGCTTCCTCGACGAGATGAAGGCCTGCGAGCCGCTGCATCCGCGCGGGGAGGATCGCCACATCCTGGTCGGCGATCTCAACGTCGCGCCGCACGAGAACGACGTCTGGTCGCACAAGCAGCTTCTCAAAGTGGTTTCGCATACACCTGTAGAGACCGAGAAGCTGCAAGCCGCGCTGGCAGCCGGTGAGTGGATCGACGTCGCGCGCGAGCGTTTTCCGATGTCGGAGAAGGTCTATACGTGGTGGAGCTATCGCTCCGCCGACTGGACCGTCGGTGATCGCGGCCGCAGGCTCGACCACATCTGGGTCTCGCGCGCATTGAAGGACGCGGTCAGCGATTTCAAGATCCTGCGCGACGCGCGGAGCTGGGAGCGCCCGTCCGACCACGTGCCGGTGACGGTGACGCTGGAGGTTTGACGGCGTCGTCCGGACTACGACGACGTCAGCTTCGCGCCCGCCATCAGGATATCGCTCGCGATCTGGCTGGAGCGCACCGCGAATTCGTCACGCAGGCGAACGGCGGCCGCCGGGTCGCTCTCGAGCACGCGTTGAAACAGGCTGCGCGCGACGCGGATGACGGAGGCGTGCTCCAGCGCGACCGCGCTCGACGGCCGCTTCATCGGCACCACCAGCGCGAGCTCGCCGATCAGCGCGCCGGGACCTGCGATCATCTCCGCGCCGGCGCCGTCGTCGACCCGAAAGGCGCCGCGTTGAACCACGTATCCGGCATCGGCGTCGTCGCCGAGATTGAACAGGACGTCGCCGCGGACGAAATTACGCTGCTCGGAGCCGATCGCCAGCATGCGCAACGACGCGTCTCCCAACAAGCGCAGTGTCGGGACACGCTCGAGAAGCGCTACGTCGTCGTCGATTGACATTCAGGTCCGGGGCTCAAAGGGCATGCGATCTAAAACGATTCGCACGCCCCTAAAGCGTATCACGGCACCAGCTTGTAGCCACCGGCTTCCGTGACCAGGATCTCCGGATTGGCGGCGTCCTTCTCGATCTTCTGGCGGAGGCGGTAGATGTGGGTTTCCAGCGTGTGGGTGGTGACACCGGAATTATAGCCCCAGACCTCCTGGAGCAGGGTCTCGCGCGAGACCGGCATCTGGCCGGCCCGGTAGAGGAAGCGGAGGATGGCGGTTTCCTTCTCGGTGAGCCGGACCTTGCGGGCATTGGCCGCGGTCAGCATCTTCGAGCCAGGGCGGAAGGAGTAGGGGCCGACCGAGAACACCGCGTCCTCGCTCGCCTCGTGCTGGCGGAGCTGGGCGCGGATGCGGGCCAGCAGCACCGCGAAACGGAAGGGTTTTGCGACATAGTCGTTGGCGCCGGATTCCAGCCCCAAAATCGTGTCGGAATCGGTGTCATGCCCGGTGAGCATGATGATCGGGGCCTTGAAGCCGCCTTTGCGCAAGGAACGAACCACCTCGCGGCCATCGGTGTCGGGCAGGCCGACATCCATCAGGACCAAATCGGGGGCATTGGCCTTCGCGGCGCTCGCGCCCTTGGCGCCGGTATCGACGGCGGAGGCCTCAAATTCTTCGTGCAGCGATAATTGCTCCACCAACGTATCGCGCAGATCGGTATCGTCATCCACGATGAGGATCTTGCGGGCATTGGCCATAGGGGGTCATCCTTTTGGAGTCCGGCTCGGCGCGCATGCATGCTGCACCCAGCCGCGAGGGAAAGTTAGGGGGGTCGCCGTTATTATTGTTGTTCGTGTTGAAGTAGTGGGCTGTTACCGATTCACAAGCCAGAAGCACTCTAACTCAAAATCTCAGGCCGTTTTGATGAATGTCCTGTAATGAATTCGACATCGCACGTTCACATGAAAAACAAAGCGAATTCAGCTAGTTACCCAAAGAATCGAAGCTCCGGACCGCTTGGAGCGATCCGCGTTAAACCTGCTGCCGGGAATCCGCGCCGGGGCTGGCTGACGGCCGGCGCGCTGACGATCCCGGTGGCGCTGGGGCGGGGCGGAATCCTGGCAAACAAGCGCGAGGGCGATGGCGGCACCCCGCGGGGCAGCTTCCGTCCCAGGCAATTGTGGTGGCGGGGCGACCGCCACAGCCGTCCGCGGACCTTTCTTCCGGCCCGGACCATCGGCGACACGGACGCCTGGTGCGAGGACGCCGGAGATCGCCACTACAATCAGGCGATCCGGCTCGGGCCGGAGCAGGGCGGTGACCGTCTCAAGCGGACCGACCATCTCTATGACTTCATCATCGAAATCGACCACAACACCAGACCGCGCATCGCCGGCCGCGGCAGTGCGGTGTTCCTGCATCTGGCGCGCGACAATTTCGGGCCGACCGCAGGCTGCGTCTCGATGACCAAAGCGGCGATGCTGCAATTGCTGCGGCGACTGGGCCCAAGAACAAGAATCATCATCGGGTGAGGGCACATGCTCGACAAGGATCAGATCGCCGCCGCATCGCAGGTCCTGGTCAAACATTGGCGCGACGGCACCAAGTTTGACACGCTGGAGGCGCGGTTGCGGCCGCAGGGCCGCGCCGATGGCTATGCCATCCAGGCCGTCCTCGAAAATCAATCGCTTGGAAAGCTGTTCGGTTGGAAGATCGCGGCGACAAGCGAGGCCGGACAGAAGCACATCAACGTCGCGGGACCGCTGGCCGGCCGCATCATGAGCGACACCGTGATCGCCGACGGCGGCACCGCGTCGATGAAGGGCAACGAGATGCGCGTCGGCGAACCGGAGTTCGCCTTCGTCATGGGCCGCGATCTGCCGCCGCGCGCGACGCCGTACAGTGTCGACGACGCGCTCGCCGCCGTCGGCACCTTGCATCCCGCGATCGAGATTCCCGACTCGCGCTTTGGCGATTTCGCCAGCGCCGGCGAGGCACAGCTCATCGCCGACAATGCCTGCGCGCATCTGTTTGTGCTGGGCGCAGCGACGACTGCGAACTGGCGCGCCATGGATCTCGTCGAGGAGCGGCCGCAGATCACGCTGCGCGGCCAGCGCTATCTCGGCCACGGCAAGAACGTGCTCGGCGATCCCCGTGTTGCCTTGGCCTGGCTTGCCAACGAGCTGCGCGGGCTCGGCATCACCTTGCGGGCAGGGGAGGTGGTGACGACAGGCACGTGCCATCCGCCGCTGCCGATCCAGGCCGGCGATCATTTCGCGGTGGATTTTGGTGTGCTGGGGCAGGTGTCGGTGGGGTTTGCGTAACCACCGCCGTCGTTGCGAGCGCTGCCGGCGTCACCGGTGCCCGAAGATCGCGCTCCCGACGCGCACATGGGTGGCGCCGAGCATGATTGCGGTGGCGAAGTCCGCGCTCATGCCCATCGAGAGATTCTTCAATCCATTGCGCGCTGCGATCTTGGCGGTCAGCGCGAAATGCGCCGCCGGCGGCTCGTCGACCGGCGGAATGCACATCAGGCCGGAGATCGTCAGCCCATAGCTGTTGCGGCAGCTCGCGATGAAGGCATCGGCCTCGCCGGGAGCGATGCCGGCCTTCTGCGGCTCCTCGCCGATGTTGATCTGGACGAACAGCTCCGGGTGCCTGTTCTGGGATTCGATTTCCTTGGCTAACGCCTGGCAAATGCTCGGGCGGTCAACCGAATGGATGGCATCGAACAGCGCCACCGCCTCCTTCGCCTTGTTGGACTGCAGCGGCCCGATCAGATGCAGCGCGATGCCGGAATAAGCGGACGTTAACGCCGGCCACTTGCCTTTGGCCTCCTGCACCCGATTTTCGCCGAATACGCGCTGTCCGGCGTCGATGACCGGGATAATTGCATCCGCGGCGAACGTCTTGGACACCGCGATCAGCGTCACGGAGGCGCGATCGCGCCGCGCTTCCTTGCAGGCGCGGGCAATTTCGGCTTCGACCGCAGCGAGCGCGTTTGGTGAATGGCCGGTTACCGGCGCGGCGTTGGTTTCGGTCATGACGTCGGTTCGGACTGGATTGTTGCGGAGCTAGTTCTAATTTTACCGAGTTCAAGAAAGAGTTTTTGAACCCTTCGCTTTACCTTGGCCGATGGGGTGGGCAGCGAAGATGGCAAACGTCAGTTTCAACCGCAAACGAGTGAAACTCAAGCAGGTTCTCGGAATCCGGGCACGGCTTGCGTTGCTCGCGGTGATTCTGGTGACGCCCTTGATGTTCGAGCGCATCCGTTCGCTCGAGGACACGCGCGCGCGGCAGATCGCGCAGGCCGCGACCGAATTCACCACCATTGCAAGACACAGCGCCGATGCGCAGCGCGAAGTGATCTCGTCGGTCGAAACCATCCTGAAATCTGAAGCCTTCATCCGCGCCTCCGCCGGCGGCATCAGCAAGAGCTGCGACGTGCTGCGCGCGAGCCTGCCGTCGAACCTTCCCTGGATCCGCACGCTGTTGATCGCCGGCCAGGACGGACGCATCCAGTGCGCCACCAACAACATGTATGTCGGCCTCGACCTCAGCGACCGGCCTTACTTCCAGCAGGCGCAGGAAACCGGCCGCTTCGTGCTGAGCGACTTCATCCTGTCGCGGCCCGTGCCGTCGCCGACCGTCATGGCGGTTTATCCGGTGTCGGCCTTCAGCGGTGTGGCGGATGCCGTCGTGCTCGCCACCGTGAACCTCGACTGGATGTCGAAGGTCATGAGCAATCTCGGCGGCCGTGCCGGCATCACTGCCGT
This sequence comes from Tuber microsphaerosporum, assembly GCA_003521225.1. NCBI lineage: Eukaryota > Fungi > Ascomycota > Pezizomycetes > Pezizales > Tuberaceae > Tuber > Tuber microsphaerosporum. The sequence continues at coordinate 102,215 of QOVD01002360.1, forward strand.
GCTGGTCGACAGCGCCGGCACCGTGCTCGCCGCGCCGGCTGACCAGCACAGCGCAATCGGCCGTCCGCTCGACAACATGCCGCTGATGTCGGCGATCGCCGACAGGGCGCTGCGTTCGGACCAGGACGAGGGCTCACTCTCCTTCCTCGCCGCCGACGGCTCCCGCCGCGCGGTGAGCTATATCCGCATCGCCGGCACTAACGCCCGCCTGATTGCCAGCATCGACGAGGACAAGGTGTCCGCGGCGGTCAGCCGCGACATCCGCACCGCCTATCTCCAGCTCGCGTTCGTCGTCCTGTTCGTCCTGCTCGGCGCGCTGATCGCCGCCGAGAAGCTCGTGATCAAGCCGATCGAGATGCTGGCCGACATGGCCAAACGCCTCGGCGAGGGCGACCTCTCGGCCCGCGCCGCACGCAACCGTCTGCCGGCCGAGTTCGTGCCGCTGGCCCGCGCCTTCAACGCGATGGCCGCGCAGCTCAGTCAGCGCGAGCGCGAGCTGATCGCGAGCAACGACCGCCTCACCGTGATGGCCTCGATCGACATGCTGTCGGGGCTGGCCAATCGCCGCGGCTTCCAGAGCCGGCTCGACTTCGAATGGATGCGCGCGCAGCAATATGACAGCGAGCTTGCGCTGCTGATGATCGACGTCGACCACTTCAAGCTGTTCAACGACACCTATGGCCATCTCGAAGGCGATTCCTGCCTGACCCGGCTCGGCGAATCGTTGTCCGGCATCGCCGCCGACACGATGGGCTTTGCGGCCCGCTATGGCGGCGAGGAGTTCTGCCTGCTGCTGCCGAACACCGACGTGAACCGCGCCGTCGAGATCGGCGAACAGGTGCGCGAGGCGGTGCTGAAGCTGTGCCTGCCGCACATCACCTCCGCCCACATGATCGTCACCGTCTCGATCGGCGTTGCCGCAACGAAGCCGAACGAGACGCTGCGCCCCGGCGATCTCATCGAAGCCGCCGACGCCGCGCTCTACGCCGCAAAACACCGCGGTCGCAACAATGTCATGGAGCACGGCATCCAGGTGATCGAGAACGGCGCGGCCGCCATGATGCTCGCGGCGAGCGCCTAGCCTGCAGCCGCGGCGCGATCGAGCTCGACCTCCGTCACCACGCGATTGCGGCCGCCGCCCTTGGCGAGATAGAGCGCGCGGTCGCAGCGCTCGATGAGATCGGTGATCGCCTCGCCGGTCCGGTACTGCGCCACGCCGATCGACACGCTGATGCCGGGCAGGGTCTCGCCGGTCGAGCGGCGCGTGATCGTGCATTCGGCGATCGCGCGCCTGATGCGCTCGGCGATCTCGGCGCAAGTGGCGAGATCGGCATCCGGCAGCACGGCAATCAGCTCCTCGCCGCCATAGCGGGCCGACAGATCCTGCTCGCGAACCTTTTCGCGCAGCACTTTCGCAATCAGGCGCAGCACCTGGTCGCCGACACCATGGCCGAAATTGTCGTTGAAGGTCTTGAAGTGGTCGATGTCGAGCATCAGCACGCCGAGCGGCTCGCCCCAATCCGCGGTCGTCTGTGCCTTGCGCAGGAATTCATCGAGCGCGCGCCGGTTTGCCAGCCCCGTCAGCGTATCGGTCCGGGCGCGCTCTTCGGACTTGGAGAGCGAGTCGCGGATCACGTCGAGCTCGCGGGTCTTTTCCGCAAAACCGGCCTCGAGCCGGGTCGCCCTCGTGGCGGCCCGCGCCAGCTCATTCATGAGCTGGGCGACCAGCGCCTTCGGATCGACGCCGGCCCTGCCCTGATCAGCGACTTCGCTTATCGCCTGCATCTGGGAACGATTGTCGGCCATGGCCGTCGCCAGAAACTCTTTCGCCGCCCCCATGAGGGCATGCAGCCGATCGGACGTCTCGGAGGCGACGGCGCCCGCCCGGGGCGCGACATAGGTCTCGAACAGATCCTGGTTGGTCCTGGCGTCGAAGGGACGGTTGTGGTCGATCAGGAGATCGATGGCATTGCGCAGGTCGTCATGGCTGCCTGCGAAATAGTGGAACCAGACGGCAAAATTGGTCGGCGTCGGCGGAATCCGCTGCTCGGCCATGCTCCGCACCGCCCGTCCGGCGACGGACGCGGCATAGTCGTAATCGAGATCGTCGAAGCCTGATTCCATCGCCTGGCGGGGTGCTGTCGGCGGCCAACCTCGCACCGACCCCTTAATCCGATCCCAATGGGCCGTCCGTACTTTAGCGGAGCAGCCTTGCGGGGGCCCGCCGCCAGCGGCAACCCATTGACCCCCTAAGGACTTCTATGGCCTAGTCCGCCGTCTTTAGACGGCCGAATCCACGAAAACCCAACGATTCCATGACCTCCGAACGCTACAACGCCCGCGACGCCGAACCGCGCTGGCAAGCCGCCTGGGACCAGCAGGCGATCTTCGTCTCCAAGAACGACGATTCGCGGCCGAAATACTACGTGCTGGAGATGTTCCCCTACCCGTCCGGGCGCATCCATATCGGCCATGTCCGCAATTACACGCTCGGCGACGTGCTGGCCCGCTTCATGCGCGCCAAGGGGTTCAACGTGCTGCACCCGATGGGCTGGGACGCCTTCGGCCTGCCGGCCGAGAACGCCGCCATCGAGCGCAAGGTCGCGCCGAAGGCCTGGACCTACGACAACATCGCCGCGATGAAGAAGCAGCTCCGCTCGATCGGGCTGTCGCTGGACTGGTCGCGCGAATTCGCGACCTGCGACCCCAGCTACTACAAGCATCAGCAGAAGATGTTTTTGGACATGCTCGCCGCCGGCCTGGCCGAGCGTGAGAAGCGCAAGCTCAACTGGGATCCGGTCGACATGACCGTGCTCGCCAACGAGCAGGTGATCGACGGTCGTGGCTGGCGCTCGGGTGCCGTTGTCGAACAACGGGAAATGAGCCAGTGGGTCTTCAAGATCACGAAGTACTCGCAGGAACTGCTGTCCGCGCTGGATGGGCTCGACCGCTGGCCCGACAAGGTGCGGCTGATGCAGCGCAACTGGATCGGCCGCTCCGAGGGCCTGCTGGTCCGCTTCGCGCTGGATCAGGCGACGACGCCCGCCGGCGAGAGCGAGCTGAAGATCTTTACGACGCGCCCGGACACCCTGTTTGGCGCCAAATTCATGGCGATCTCGTCGGATCATCCGCTGGCGCAGGCAGCAGCCGCGAAGAACCCGAAGCTTGCCCAGTTCATCGCCGACATCAAGAAGATCGGCACCGCGCAAGAGATCATCGACACCGCGGAAAAGCAGGGTTTTGACACCGGCATCCGCGCGGTGCACCCGTTCGACCCGAGCTGGAAGCTGCCGGTCTATGTCGCGAACTTCGTGCTGATGGAATACGGCACAGGCGCGATCTTCGGCTGCCCCGCGCACGACCAGCGCGACCTCGACTTCGTCAACAAGTACAATCTCGGCAACATTCCGGTAGTGTGCCCCGAGGGCCAGGACCCGAAGACGTTTGTCATCACCGATACCGCATATGACGGTGACGGCCGCATGATCAATTCTCGCTTCCTCGACGGCATGACCATCGAGCGGGCCAAGGACGAGGTCGCAAAGCGGCTGGAAGGCGAACTGCGCGGCAATGCGCAGGTCGGCGAGCGTCAGGTCAATTTCCGCCTGCGCGACTGGGGCATTTCGCGCCAGCGCTATTGGGGCTGCCCGATTCCGGTCATCCACTGTCCGAAGTGCGATGTGGTGCCGGTGCCGGACGCCGACCTGCCGGTGACGCTGCCTGATGACGCGACCTTCGACAGACCGGGCAACGCGCTCGACCATCATCCGACCTGGAAGCACGTCACCTGCCCGAAATGCGGCGGCAAGGCCCAGCGCGAAACCGACACCATGGACACCTTCGTGGATTCGTCCTGGTATTTTGCGCGCTTCACCGATCCCTGGAACGAGAACGCGCCGACCACGCCAGCCGTCGCCAACCGGATGCTGCCGGTCGACCAGTATATCGGCGGTGTCGAGCACGCGATCCTGCATCTGCTCTACAGCCGCTTCTTCACCCGCGCGATGAAGGCGACCGGGCACATTGCGCTGGACGAGCCGTTCGCCGGCATGTTCACGCAGGGCATGGTGGTGCACGAGACCTACCAGAAGGCCGACGGCACCTATGTGCAGCCGGCCGAGGTGAAGATCGAGGTCGGCGGCAACGGCCGGCGCGCGACGCTGCTGACGTCAGGCGAAGACGTCCAGATCGGTCCGATCGAGAAGATGTCGAAGTCGAAGAAGAACACGGTCGACCCCGACGACATCATCGAGACCTACGGCGCCGATGTCGCCCGCTGGTTCATGCTGTCGGACTCCCCGCCCGACCGCGACGTGATCTGGAGCGACGAGCGCGTCCAGGGTGCCTCGCGCTTCGTGCAGCGGCTGTGGCGGCTGGTGAACGATGCAGTGGAACTCGGCCAGGCCGCGCCGGCAGATCGTCCGGGCTCGTTCGGCCCGGATGCGACCGCCTTGCGCAAGGCCGCTCATGGCGCGCTGGACAAGGTCACCACCGGGATCGAGCGGCTGCACTTCAACGTCTGCCTTGCCCATATCCGCGAATTCGCCAATGCGTTTTCGGAGGTGCTCCAGCGCCCCGGCCAGCCCACAGCTGACCTTGCCTGGGCGGTCCGGGAGGCCAGCCAGATCCTGGTTCAGCTGTTCTCCCCGATGATGCCGCATCTGGCCGAGGAGTGTTGGCAGGTTCTGGGCCATAGCGGGCTGGTTTCCGAGGCCGATTGGCCCCAAATCGAACGCGATTTGCTGGTTGAAGACGCCGTGACCCTGGTGGTCCAGGTCAATGGCAAGAAGCGGGGTGAGGTCACAGTTGCAACAGTGGCCCAGAATCCGGAAATCGAGGCTGCCGTTTTGGCCCTCGATGCGGTAAAACTGGCCCTGGACGGCAAGCCCGTCCGCAAGGTGATCATCGTCCCCAAGAGGATCGTGAATGTTGTCGGCTAGGATCCGGATCGCTGCCCGCTTGCTGGCGGTCGCCGCATTGGCGGCGCTGACGGCTGGCTGCTTCCAGCCGATGTATGCCGAGCGTGGTGACGGCACCCCCGGCCTGCGCGAGAAGCTGATGGGGGTCGACCTTCCGCCGATCAACAAGGCCAATGCCTCCCGCGAGGCCCGTGTCGGCGTCGAGGTCCGCAACGCCCTGGCCTTCAAGCTCTACGGCACGGCCACGGGCATGCCGCCGACCCATCGCCTGGAGATTCGCTTCGCGAGCAGCAAAACGTCGCTGATCGTCGATCCCAATACCGGCCTGCCGAACAGTGAAAACTACGGCATCGACGCCCAGTACAATTTGATCGAGGTCGTCAGCGGCAAGTCGGTCATGACCGGCACGACGTTCGCGCGCGTGTCCTATGACATGCCCGGCTCCTACCAGCGCTTTGCCCGCAACCGGGCCCTGCGCGATGCCGAGGATCGTGCCGCCAACGAGATCGCCGAGAACATCAACACTCGCCTCGCCTCGTTCTTCATCGCCGGCACTTAAGTCATCCCCGTCATTCCGGAGCGCCCGCAGGGTGGATCCGGAATCCAGAGATTATTGATCGAGATTTCCGGGTTCGCACCTTGCGCGCCCCGGAATGACAGTTGGGCCCGATGGTCGCGCTGCGCGGAAAAGAGATCGACGCCTTCCTCGCCCGTCCCGACGGAGGCCGACCGATCATCCTGCTCTACGGTCCCGATGCCGGCCTCGTGCGCGAGCGCGCCGATGCACTGATAGCCTCGGCCGTCGACGACCCCAACGATCCCTTCTCGCTCGTCAAGCTCGACGGCGACGAACTCTCCGCCGAGCCGTCGCGGCTCGTCGATGAAGCCATGACGGTGCCGTTGTTCGGCGGCCGCCGCGCCATCCGCGTCCGCGCCGGCTCGCGCAGCTTTGCCAGCGGGATCGATACGCTGGCGGAGATGGGCGTGAAGGATTGCCGCATCGTGATCGAGGCCGGCGAGCTGCGCCCGGAATCGCCGCTGCGCAAGGCCTGCGAGAAGGCCAAGACAGCCGTGGCGATCGGCTGCTATCCCGACACCGAGCGCGACCTTGCCAAGCTGATGGACGACGAGCTCCGCATCGCCAATCTGCGCATCGCGCAGGATGCCCGCGCGGCGCTGATGTCATTCCTCGGCGGCGACCGCCAGGCCTCGCGTAATGAGCTGCGCAAGCTGACGCTCTATGCGCATGGCAAAGGCGAGATCACGCTGGATGACGTAATGTCCGTCGTTGCCGATGCGTCCGAGCTGAAACTCGACCCCATCGTCGACGGCGCCTTCGCCGGCCGGCCCGACATCGTCGAGACGGAATTTGCAAAGGCCATGATCGCCGGCACCTATCCCGGCGTGATCATCTCCGCCGCGCAGCGCCAGGCCGCGTGGCTGCACAAATCTGCGCTCGCGATCGCCGACGGCCAGCCTGCCTCCGCGGTGCTCGAGGGCGGCTATCCGCGCCTGCATTTTTCGCGAAAGCCGGCGGTCGAAACGGCGCTGCGCAATTTCAGCGTGGCGCGGCTCGCCGCAATCATCGAGCAGCTCGCGACCGCCGCGCTCGACACCCGCAAGCAATCGACGCTAGCCGCCGCCATCGCCCAGCGCACGCTGATGGCCATCGCCGCGAACGCGAAGCGGCGGGGGTAAGGCCCCACTCTCTCCACGTCATTGCGAGGAGCGCAAGCGACGAAGCAATCCAGAGTCTCTCCGCGGAAAGATTCTGGATTGCTTCGCTTCGCTCGCAATGACGATGTGGAAACAGATGCGCACCAAATACCCGGTGTCGTCCCCGCGAACGCGGGAACGACACTGAGGGCTAGGTCTACAGCGCGCCCTTCGCGAGCCGCCTCATCACCTCGTCGAGCTGATCGAGGTTACGATAGTTGATCTGGACGGAGCCGCCGGGGTCGCGGTGATTGACCGTGACCTTGAGGCCAAGCGCATCGCTGACGCGCTTTTCGAGATCGATCGTGTCGGGGTCTTTTTCCTTGCCCCCGGTGCTGCGCGCCTTCTGCGGCTTGCGCTCCGGCACACCCTCTTCGTGCGCGAGGGCCTCGGCCTGGCGGACGTTGAGGCCTTCCGCGACGATGCGCCTGGCTGAGGCGAGCGGATCGGGCACGCCGATCAGCGCGCGGGCGTGGCCGGCGGTCAGCTCGCCGCTCGTGATCAAGGCCTGCACTTCGGCCGGCAGTTTCGTCAGCCGCATCATGTTGGCGATGTGGCTGCGGCTCTTGCCGACGACCTTTGCGATGTCGTCCTGGCTGCGTTTGAACTCGTTGGCGAGCGCGTGATAGCCGAGCGCCTCTTCCATCGGGTTGAGGTCTTCGCGCTGCACGTTCTCGACGATCGCGAACTCCAGCGCATCGCTGTCGCTGATGTCGACCGGCACGATCGGCACCTCGTGCAGGCCGGCCATCTGCGACGCGCGCCAGCGCCGTTCGCCGGCGATGATCTCGAAGCGATCCTGCGCGCCCTTGATCGGACGCACGACGATCGGCTGGATCACGCCGTGCTGCTTGATCGAATCAGAGAGCTCCTTGAGCTCCGTTTCCGAAAAGGCGCGGCGCGGGTTGCGCGGATTGGGCTTGATGAATTCGATCGGCACCTTGCGCTGCGCGCGCGGACGATCGACATGCTGAGCCTCGCCGCCGACATCACCGATCAGACTCGCAAGACCCCGGCCCAGTCGCGAACGCGCTTCGTCGGCCATCGCCAGCTCCCTTGGATTCACGGTGCAACACTCCAGAACTGAATTATCGTAGGGTGGGCAAAGCGAAGCGTGCCCACCAGTTGTGTGCAGAAAATGGTGGGCACGGCGAAGACGCCTTTGCCCACCCTACGGCAACGTCAATGCGTGGTGCGCAGCTCGCGCTCGCGCTGGATCACTTCGGTGGCGAGCCGCAAGTAAGCTTCGCTGCCGACGCATTTGAGATCGTAGACCAGGACCGGCTTGCCGTAGGACGGCGCTTCCGAGATGCGGACGTTGCGCGGGATCATGGTCTTGTAGACCTTCTCGCCCATGAACTGACGGACGTCGGCGACGACCTGGTTCGAGAGGTTGTTGCGCGAGTCGAACATGGTCAGCACGATGCCGTGGATCGACAGGTTCGGATTGAGCGTCGAGCGCACCTGCTCCACCGTCTGGAGCAATTGCGACAGACCTTCGAGCGCGAAGAACTCGCACTGGAGCGGCACCAGGATCGCATCGGAGGCCGCCATCGCATTCACCGTGAGCAGGTTGAGCGAGGGCGGGCAGTCGATCAGCACATAGGTGTAATCGGCGTCCGGCGAGACGTTGTTGTTGAGGGCGCCGATGGCGTCACGCAGCTTGAACGCGCGCCCCGGCGTGGTGCCGAGCTCGAGCTCGAGGCCGGAGAGATCCATGGTCGAGGGTGCGATGTGCAGCCGCGGCACCGCGGTCGAGACCACCGCCTCGCGCAACGCAGCTTCGCCGATCAGCACGTCATAGGTCGAGCAGGAGCGGTTGCGGCGATCGATGCCGAGGCCGGTCGAGGCGTTGCCCTGCGGATCGAGATCGACGATCAGGACGCGCTCGCCGATCGCAGCGAGTGCCGTGCCAAGATTGATCGCCGTGGTTGTTTTTCCCACGCCGCCCTTCTGATTCGCCAGCGCCAGGATGCGCGGGTGGCCCTGCGGGACTTCGTCGGTCTGTTGCTGCTGCGGTTCGTCAATCTCGCTCATCGCAAATTCCCCACTCGACCCCTGAACGCCTCAGCGGCGCCGCTCGACGGACGTCAGCTCGACGATCCAACCGTCGCCGGTACGGCTTTGGTGAAGCTGCGGCTGAATATTCCAATATTTAGCGGCTTCCGTCAATTCAGCCTCTACATCTTGACCCTTCGGAAATAGCGCTTTTGCACCTTGGCGCATCAGCGGCTCCGCAAAGCCGATGAGTTGATGTAGCGGAGCCAGCGCACGCGCGGTGACGCAATCCACGGGGCCGGTGATTCTATCCACATTATCCCCGATCTCCGCGAGATGTACGAGCCCCGGAGATGCGGTGACGCGAACTGCTTCGCGCAGAAAGGCCGCCTTCTTGGCGATTCGCTCGACGAGATGGACGCTGGCGCCAGGCGTCCCGGCCATGGCACAGGCGAGGACGATTCCGGGAAAGCCGCCGCCGCTGCCGAGGTCGGCCCAGCGTTTGGCCGAAGGGGCGAGATCGACGAGCTGGAGCGAATCGGCGATGTGCCGGGTCCAGAGCTGCGGCAGGGTCGAGGGCGCGACCAGATTGGTCTTGGCCTGCCACTCGCGGAGCAGCGCAATGTAGCGGTCGAGTCGCTCCTCGGTTTCACGTGAAACGGGGGCGAGCCTGAGGGCCGCGAGCTTGTCCGCGGCGATGATCGCGTCCAGCGACCGATCGTTGGCGCTGGCCTTGTCGATCTTCGGCTTGATCGGCGTCGACTCGGATCGGCGACTCGCGCCCTCGCCCGCCGATGGTTTCCCTGATGACGATCTGCCGCCCGGCCCGCGCTGTTTCACGTGAAACGCCTATGCGATCGCCTTTGAGGTCTTCCGTGCCTCGCGCCGGAGGTAGGCCGCGAGGATACCGAGAGCCGCCGGCGTCATGCCGTCGATCCGGCCAGCCTGGCCAACGGTGAACGGCCGCGCCTTCTCAAGCTTGGCCCGCACTTCATTGGAAAGACCGGGGACCTGCTGGTAATCGACGTCCGACAGCACCATCCCCTCGTCTCGCCTGAAAGCTTCGACGTCGGCGCTCTGGCGCTCGAGATAGACGTCGTACTTCGCGTCGATCTCCAGATGGGTGGCGATGACCGGGTCGATCGCCGACAGCTCCGGCCAGATGGTCCGGACCTGGCTCCAGCCGATGTCGGGATAGGCCATCAACTCGAACGCCGAACGGCGCTGGCCGTCCCGGTTCAGGGACAGGCCGTGCTTGATCGCCTCGTTCGGCGTGATGGTCAGGGACTTCGACAGCGCCCTGGCCGCATTCAGAGCGTCCATCTTGGCGCGGTGATGCTGCGTCCGGGCGCTCCCGACGCATCCGAGCTCAATCCCCTTCTCGGTGAGGCGCTGATCGGCATTGTCGGCGCGCAGGGTCAGCCGGTACTCGGCGCGTGAGGTGAACATCCGATAGGGTTCGCTGATCCCGCGGGTGACGAGGTCGTCGATCATCACGCCAAGATAGCCATCGGCACGGTCGAACACGGTTAGCGCGGCGCCGCTCGCGGCCAACGCCGCGTTCAAGCCGGCCACGATACCCTGCCCGGCAGCTTCTTCGTATCCGGTGGTGCCGTTGATCTGCCCAGCCAGGAAGAGACCACGCAGACGCTTGGTCTGGAGGGTCGGATCGAGCTCGCGGGGATCGATGTGGTCGTACTCGATGGCGTAGCCCGGGCGAACCATCCTCACCTGCTCCAGGCCAGGAATGCTGGCGAGGATCGCGAGCTGGACCTCCTCCGGCAGTGAGGTCGAGATGCCGTTGGGATAGACGGTGCTATCGTCGAGCCCCTCGGGCTCCAGGAAGATCTGATGGCCGTCGCGGTCGCCGAAGCGGACGATCTTGTCCTCAATCGAGGGACAGTAGCGTGGTCCGGAGCTCTTGATCTGGCCCGAGTACATCGGCGAGCGATGAACGTTGGCCCGGATCACCTCGTGGGTCGCGGAGGTCGTTCGGGTGATCCCGCACTGGATCTGCGGGGTCGTGATCCGCTCGGTCATCACCGAGAACGGCTCGGGCGGCTCGTCTCCGGGCTGCATCTCGACCGCTGACCAGTCGATCGTGGTGCCGTCCAGACGCGGCGGAGTCCCGGTCTTGAGCCGTCCAAGGGTGAAGCCTGCCCGCTCAAAGGAGGCGGAAAGACCCATCGCCGGGGCTTCGCCGACCCGGCCGGCGGGCCAGTTCTTCTCGCCGAGATGGATCAGACCGCGGAGAAACGTGCCAGTGGTGACGACAACTGCCCCTGCCCGAAGCACCCGGCCGTCAGCCAGACGCAGTCCGGTCACCCGTCCCTCGACCACGATCAGCTCATCTGCCTCGCCCTCGATGACGGAAAGACCTTCGGTGTCCCGGATCGCGGCCTGCATGGCTGCGGCATAGAGCTTCCGGTCGGCCTGAGCCCGGGGGCCCCGGACAGCCGGTCCCTTGCGGCGATTCAGGACGCGGAACTGGATGCCGCCGGCATCGCCGACCCGGCCCATCAGGCCATCCAGCGCGTCGACCTCGCGGACCAGATGGCCCTTGCCGAGACCGCCAATCGCGGGGTTGCAGGACATCGCGCCGACCGTGGAGAAACGGTGCGTCACCAGAGCGGTCGTCGCACCCATCCGGGCGGAAGCAGCCGCGGCTTCACAGCCGGCGTGGCCGCCGCCAATCACGATGACGTCGAAACTCTCTCGCTCTGTTCGCATGGGCGGACTTCTATCTCAGAGGTGGAGAAGCCGGAAGTAGAAACTGGGTGAGGCGGTTGTTTCACGTGAAACGGGGTGGCAGGAGGCGACGCGCATTTTCGCGAAAACAACCCCATGCACAGTAGAACCGCCACTGAGCGGACTGCTGTTTCACGTGAAACAGGATGGCTCCAACCGGGCGAGAACTCCTGGCGAGATCTCGCCCTGCTCTGGACGCGGGTCGGAGTGATCCGTCTACTCCGTCATTGCGATCGGAGCGAAGCAATCCAGAATCCGTCCGTGGGGGCAGTCTGGATTGCTTCGTCGCTAGGGCTCCTCGCAATGACGAGCTTGGGGGACGGCCACCGGCCACGACCCTCACTTCCCGTCAGGCGATCAGACCGTGCGCACGAACACTGAGACCGAGCCACTCGCCCCGCTGTTTCACGTGAAACAGGCCGGAGCCTGCAAGTACGTGTTCCGCGGGAAACGGACCGGAACCCATCCCGCTGCTGCTTCACGTGAAACGCAAGGAGCGGGACAAGCTTGTAGCCCGGATGGAGCGCAGCGAAATCCGGGAAAGGTGTTCCGGCTGCGGAGCCGTCCCGGATTGCGCTTCACTTCATCCGGGCTACGAAACTGCAAGCACCTGTTCCATGTGAAACGGCCCGGAACCCATCCCATTGCCGTTTCACGTGAAACGCAAGGACTGGAACAAGCGCTAGTTCTACAATGAAGAACTAGTCCTACTTTCCGATGCAGAATTTCTGGAAGATGGCCCCGAGGACGTCCTCGACATCGACCCGGCCCAACAGGCGACCCAAGGCATAGGCCGCAGCACGCAGCTCTTCGGCGGCAAGCTCTTCGCCGTCTTCTACAAGCTCCAGGCTCCGGCGCAAGCTGCCTGAGGCCCGGCGCAAAAGATCTCGCTGGCGGGCGCGGGTCACCAAAGCGCCCTCGGTCGTCCTGAAAAACTCGGCGGCGAATTTCACGAGAGCGTCGATCAGGTCGGGAACGCCGTCCCCCCGGCTCGCCGAGATCCCGAACTCGCCGCGCGGCCCGACGTCCCCCGCCTCGCCCAGATCGATCTTGTTGCGGACGATCCAGACCGAGCCGCTCGATTGATCACGCCCGGGGCCGGACTTCACCAGCGATTGCATCGCGCCTGGATCGACAACGCGCCCACCCTCCACCAGCCACAGCACGAGGTCGGCATCTTCGGCTCGGGCTCGCGCCCGGCGCACGCCTTCCTGCTCCACGGGATCGTCGGTCTCCCGGATGCCAGCCGTGTCGATCACCGTGACCGGATAGCCGTCGAGATCGAGCTGCACCTCGATCACGTCGCGCGTGGTGCCGGCGTAGGGCGAGACGATCGCGACCTCGCGGCGCGCCAGCTGATTGATCAGCGTCGACTTGCCGACATTCGGCTCGCCGGCGATCGCGACCACCAGGCCGTCGCGCAGGCGTTCAGAATGTCCCTGTGCCGCAAGGACCTCTGTGATTTCGTCATGCAGCGCTTTGATCGCTTTCACCGCCGGCGCCCTCAACTCGGCCGGCACATCGCCCTCGTCGGAAAAATCGATGCCGGCCTCGATCAGCGCCGACGCCTCGATGATGCGCTCGCGCCAGTCGCGCGCGCGATCGCCGAGCAGGCCCTGCAACTGGCGCAGCGCCTGGCGGCGCTGACGATCGGTATCGGCATGGATGAGATCGTCGAGACCTTCGGCTTCGGTGAGATCGAGCTTGCCGTTCTCGAACGCGCGCCGCGTGAATTCGCCGGGCTCGGCCGCGCGCGTATTCGGAATAAAAGAAATAGCGGAGAGGAGTGCCGCGAGCACCGCGCGGCCGCCATGGACGTGAAATTCGGCGACGTCCTCGCCGGTCGCGCTGGCCGGCCCCGGAAACCAGAGCACGACCGCGTCGTCGATCGCCTGGTCCGCGCCATCGCGGAGCAGCCGGCGGCTGGCCTGTCTCGGCGCCGGCTGCCTCCCCGCCAGCGTCGTGAGCGCGAGCCCCGCTTGCGATCCGGAGACCCGCACCACGGCGATCGCGCTCGGCGCACGGCCGGACGACAGCGCAAAGATGGTCTGGTCTCGCGGATGCATGGCCTATTTGTCCGGCTGGCGACGAAAAGGCAAACGGCCCGTTCTCGCGATGCCGACGCCCCCTCTTGCTGCGCTCTGGCCCGCAGCAACGGCTCTATTGCGATGCAATATAAAGCGCAGCATTTTGCAGCGGAATAGCCTCGCCCAGGCGACAACTAATCAACCAAAGTCAATCATTACGTAAATATATCAACACTCCGGAAAACCCGGATTTTCCCTTCGTCCCAACGCCATGCTGCACTTCTTCCGCAGCAAAGCCGCACAAAAGCAAAAGGGCGCCCGAAGGCGCCCTCTGATCTCATGCTGCATCGCACTCAGGTGTTCATCGAGTCGAAGAACTCGGAATTGCTCTTGGTCGAGCGCAGCTTGTCGAGCAGGAAGTCGATCCCATCCATGGTGCCCATCGGGTTCAGGATGCGGCGGAGCACGTACATTTTCTTGAGCACCTGCGGATCGGTGATGAGCTCCTCCTTGCGGGTGCCGGAGCGCGAGATGTCGATCGCCGGGAAGGTGCGCTTGTCCGAGACCTTGCGGTCCAGGATCAGTTCGGAGTTACCGGTGCCCTTGAACTCTTCGAAGATGACTTCGTCCATGCGGCTGCCAGTATCGACCAGCGCGGTTGCAATGATCGTCAGCGAGCCGCCCTCCTCGATATTGCGGGCGGCACCAAAGAAGCGCTTCGGGCGCTGGAGCGCGTTGGCGTCGACACCACCGGTCAAGACCTTGCCGGATGACGGCACCACGGTGTTGTAGGCGCGGCCCAGGCGCGTGATCGAATCGAGCAGGATGACGACGTCGCGGCCATGCTCGACCAGACGTTTTGCTTTTTCGATCACCATCTCGGCGACCTGGACGTGACGAACCGCCGGCTCGTCGAAGGTCGACGAAACGACCTCGCCCTTCACCGAGCGCTGCATGTCCGTGACTTCTTCCGGACGTTCGTCGATCAGCAGCACGATCAGATAGCATTCGGGGTGATTGTGCGCGATCGAATGCGCGATGTTCTGCATCAGCACGGTTTTACCCGTGCGCGGCGGCGCGACGATCAGCGCGCGCTGGCCCTTGCCGATCGGTGCAACGATATCGATCACCCTTGCAGAAAGGTCTTTTCGCGTCGGGTCGTCGATTTCCATACGGAAACGCTGATTCGGAAACAGCGGCGTGAGATTGTCGAAATTGACCTTGTGCTTGGCCTTTTCCGGGTCTTCGAAATTGAGCGTGTTGACCTTCAGCAGCGCAAAATAGCGTTCGCCCTCTTTCGGGCTGCGAATGTGGCCTTCGATGGTGTCGCCGGTGCGCAGACCGAAGCGGCGGATCTGCGAGGGCGAAACGTAGATGTCGTCCGGTCCCGGCAGATAATTGGCGTCCGGCGAGCGGAGGAATCCGAAGCCGTCGGAGAGCACCTCGACGACGCCCTCGCCAACGATGTCGGTTTCAGCAATCGCGAGCTGCTTGAGGATGGCGAACAGCAGCTCCTGCTTCCGCATGGTGCTGGCATTCTCGACCCCATTTTCTTCCGCGAACGAGACAAGCTCGGCCGGCGTCTTCGACTTGAGGTCCTGGAGTTTAATTTCCCGCATTGGGGTGGTCCTGTGGGGTAACCTTGGGAGGGGGTGCGAGGAGGCTCTGAAATGCGGACGCGAGAAGGTAAGGTCCGCAGGTCTGGCAAGGAGAGCGCCGGTGAGGCTTCAAACCTGATGCGGTGTCCGGCCTCTGGAAAGCTCAGACAAAACCACATCCGCCTGCGTTGGGTGGGATATCGCCAATATAGAAAATCGCTTTCCACTCCGCAAGCCGAAGCGCTGAGCGATTCATCGCAAGCCTTGCCTAGAACGGCTTCACGATCACCATGATGACGATCAAAATCATCAGCGCAGTCGGCACCTCATTGATAATTCGATAGAATTTCTGGCTACGCGGACGCCGGTCGGCGGCGAAATCCTTGCACCAGCGTGAAAAAAAGCCGTGGACCCCAGACATCGCCAGGACCAGTGCCAGTTTTACGTGCAGCCAGCCGAAAGAGAACCAGTGGCCGGACCAGGCGAGATAGAGCCCGGCAAGCCATGTGACGATCATAGCGGGGTTGATGATCGCCTTGAGCAGCCGGCGTTCCATCACTTTGAAGGTTTCCGACTGCTTCGAGCCGATCTCGGCCTCGGAGTGATAAACGAACAGCCGCGGCAGATACAGCATGCCCGCCATCCAGGAGATGACGGCGATCACGTGCAGCGCCTTGATCCAGAGATAGACGTCTTCGAACATTTTCTGCGCCCGGCTTTCTGTCCAGCGCAGGGAACGCTGGGGATAGTAAGAACTCGTTAAGGTCTCACCCTACACACTTATCCGTCCGTAGCGCCTTCCTCTAATCTAGAATCTTAGATTCTTAAGGTTTGAGTCTATGTGACCGTGAATAGGACTCACACAATTCCGTCCGCACGTTCACGTGCGCTTGTTCACATCCATCAACATATCCCTGATGCTTCCTGCGGCCTTCGATAAGTCGGCCAGCTTCAAAGGCTTGCGCGTTTCTGTCGGCAGCTTATCAAGGGGGTTGTCCGCGCAATCCCGTTTTCCTCTCAACAGGTCGCCGGACTTGTTCCGATGGGCAGTGGTGTGAAGAAAATTGGCACTTGTCCCGCCCCTGGTGTCGCGCAACCCTTTCCGAGGGGTTAAGGTCCACAGAAATCCACAAACCACACCGCCTCCATACAAAGGGCTTTTGTGCCGACCTCGAACAATTATTTCCATCTCCACCTGGTCTCCGACTCCACCGGAGAGACGCTGATCACCGTCGCGCGCGCCGTCGCGGCGCAGTACGCCAACGTCACCCCGGTCGAGCATGTCTATCCCCTGGTGCGCAGCCAGAAGCAGCTCGATCGCGTGCTCGACGAGATCGAGGAGGCGCCGGGGATCGTGCTGTTCACGCTGCTGGAGAAGGATCTGGTCTCTCGGCTCGAGGACAAGTGCAAGCAGATCAACGTTCCGAGCCTGTCGATCATCGGGCCGGTGATGCAGTTGTTCGAAGCCTATCTCGGCGCCGCGACCACGGGCCGCGTCGGCGCCCAGCACGTCCTCAATGCGGAATATTTCAAGCGCATCGACGCGCTGAACTACACGATGATCCACGACGACGGCCAGCATGTCGAAGGCCTCGATGATGCCGACGTGGTGCTCGTCGGCGTCTCACGCACCTCCAAGACACCGACGTCGATCTATCTGGCCAATCGCGGCATCCGCACCGCCAACGTGCCATTAGTTCCGGGCATTCCGGTGCCGGCACAATTGGAGACCCTGACGCGGCCGCTGGTAGTGAGCCTGCATGCGACGCCGGAACGCCTGATCCAGGTGCGCCAGAACCGCCTGCTCTCGATGGGTGCCGATACCAGCGGCGACACCTATACCGACAGGCAGGCGGTCGCCGACGAGGTCGCGTTCGCGCGCAAGCTGAGCGCCAAACACGACTGGCCGCTGCTCGACGTCACGCGGCGATCGATCGAGGAAACCGCCGCGGCGATCATGAAGCTCTATAGTGATCGCCAGCGCAACCGGCCCACGGGATAGTTTCGGCGATGTCTCTCTGGCGCGGCGAAACTCCGTTGATACTGGCCTCGCAGAGCAGCGCGCGAAAGATGCTGCTGGCCAGTGCCGGACTGGAGTTCAAGGCGATTGCGGCCGATATCGACGAGCGCGGCATTCAGGCCGCCTCGAAGCTTTCAGGCCCGCATGACATCGCCTTGCTGCTGGCGCGTGAGAAGGCCAAGGCGGTCTCGGCTGGTCATCCAGGGAGCTATGTGATCGGTGCCGACCAGACCCTGGCTCTCGGCGAGCGTCTCTTCAACAAGCCCGTAGGCCGCGCACAGGCGATGACGCAATTGCTCGACCTCGCCGGCAAAAGCCACGCGCTGAATTCCGCGGTGGCCGTGGCGCGAGATGCCAAGATCGTTTTCGAGGATGTTTCGGTGGCCCGCATGACCATGCGGCCGATGACCGAGACGGAGCTTTCCGCCTATCTCGACGCCGCCGGCGATGCGGTGACGACCAGCGTCGGCGCCTATCAGTTCGAAGGCCTCGGCAGCCATCTGTTCGAGCGCATCGAGGGTGACCATTTCACCATTCTCGGGCTGCCGCTGCTGCCGTTGCTTGCGTTCCTGCGGCGCGAACGGCTAGTTGCGGTGTGAACGACAGAAACGGCTGCCTGCTGATGCGGATCCTTGGACTGACCGGCTCGATCGGGATGGGAAAATCCACCACCGCGAAATTGTTCGCGGAGGCCGGCGTTCCCGTCTATGACGCCGATGCCGCCGTCCACCAGCTCTACGAGGGCGAGGCCGCGCCGGCGATCGAGGCCGCCTTTCCCGGCACCACCGCGAACGGCAAAGTTGATCGCCCAAAACTGTCCGCGCGCGTCGTGCATGATCCGGCCGCGATCAAGCAGCTCGAACAGATCGTTCATCCGATGCTCGGCGCCTCCCGGCAAAAATTCTTCGCCGATGCGGAAGCAGCCAAAGCGCCCGTCGTGGTCCTGGATATCCCGCTGCTGTTCGAAACCGGCGGCGAGAAGCGGGTCGATGCCGTCGTCGTGGTGTCGACCTCGCCGGAACTCCAGCGCAAGCGTGTGCTGGAGCGCGGCACGATGGACGAGGCCAAGCTCGACGCGATCATCGCCAAGCAGACGCCGGATGCCGAGAAGCGCAAGCGGGCCGATTTCGTAGTGGATACGTCACACGGACTTGAACCCGTGCGCGCCCAAATCACGCACATTCTGGCCGAGGTCGTTAAGATGCCGCAGCGGCGAGCCTGATTCGCCCGTTCACACGGCCTCTTGATCATGCGTGAAATCGTTCTCGACACCGAAACCACCGGCCTCGATCCGCTCCGCGGCGATCGCCTGGTCGAAATCGGCTGCGTCGAGATTTTCAACCGCATGCCGACGGGCCAGACGTATCACGTCTATATCAATCCCGAACGGGACATGCCGGCGGAAGCCTTTGCGGTGCACGGGCTGTCGGCCGAGTTCCTGTCGACCAAGCCGCTCTTCCACGAGGTCGTCGATGCGTTTCTGGAGTTCATCGGCGATGCGCCGCTGGTGATCCACAACGCTTCGTTCGACATCGGTTTCATCAACGCCGAGCTCGACAAGGTCAAACGCGTCGCGATCCCGCGCGAGCGGCTGGTTGATACGCTGCTGTTGGCGCGGCGCAAGCATCCGGGCGTGTCGAACCGGCTCGACGATCTCTGCTCGCGCTATTCAATCGACAATTCACACCGCACCAAGCACGGCGCGCTGCTCGACGCCGAACTCTTGGCCGAAGTTTATGTCGATCTGGTCGGGGCGCGGCAATCGCAGTTGCTCCTCGCTTCGGAAGGCGAGGACATTCGCGCCAATGCGGCTGGCGATGTGCCGCGGCGGCAGCGGACCGTGCCGCTCGCGCCGCGGATTTCCGATGCCGAGCGCGAGGCCCATCGGGCCTTCATCGCAACGCTCGGCGACAAGGCGATCTGGAACGAGTTCCTGCCCGCTCCAGCCGCCCCTCCGGCTGGTCAGGCCTGACCGCTCGTCTGCTGAGCGGCCATTTGCCGCTCCATGTTCTGACGATAGAGACCGACGAAGTCGACCGGATCCAGCATCAGGGGCGGGAACCCGCCGTCGCGCACGGCGGTCGCGATGATCTCGCGGGCGAACGGGAACAGCAGACGCGGGCATTCGATCATGACCAGCGGATGCAAATTCTCCTTCGGCACGTTGGTGATGCGGAACACGCCGGCATAGGCGAGCTCGAACGAGAACATGATCTTACCGGCGGTCTCGGCCTTGCCCTCGACCGACAGCGTCACCTCGAACTCGGTTTCGCTGAGATTGATGGCGCTGACATTGATCTGGATGTTGATCTGGGGCGGCTGGCCCTGCTGCTGGAGCGAGGTCGGCGCGTTCGGATTCTCGAACGAAAGGTCCTTGATATACTGCGCCAGAACGTTGAGCTGGGCAGCCTGGGCCGCCTCGGGAGGGGTGCCGTTGCCGTTGGTCATGAGAGTCTCTCCTTACCCGATTTGGGCTGAATTTCGCGGCGGTTGGCTAACATAGGGCCGCCTCACTCCACAAGGACGAACGGCCCCGGATCGGGTATCCGCGCCGCCCCCGCAATTGTGACGTTCACCCGGCCCTCCTGACGAAATCGCGCGTTAAACGATTGAAGATGCGCGATTTCCGGGCAGGATCGGGTTTCCCCTTAAGCATAAAACGCGCTACACTCGGCGCTGTGCCAAAAGGCGCCATTGGCCGGGCAAGATTTCGTGCCTACATCCCGAGGACCAGACGCGCGGACCTAAAATGGTGATGTAGACTTGCCGTTCCCGTATGGAACGGTCTACTGGCCGGATTGATTTTCCCGGCGACGACCCGAGACGGCCCCTTTCAGCGAAGACCAGAAAGCGAATACGACGTGGACATCTACACCATCATCTTCCTGGCGCTGGCGGTCTTCATCTTTCTGAGGCTGCGTAGCGTGCTGGGACAGCGGACGGGTAACGAGCGGCCGCCGTTCGACCGTACCGCCGCCCGCAATGCGCTGGGGGGTGCCCAGGACAAGAACGTCGTGACCATGCCGGGCAAGGTGATCGACCAGGCCCCGCTGGCGCCGACCGCCGAGCCGGCCCCGCCCTCCGATCGCTGGAAGGGCCTGACCGAGCCGGGCACCGCGCTCGCCCAGGGTCTCGACGCCATCGTCGACAAGGATTCCACCTTCGATCCGCGCCATTTCATCTCGGGCGCCCGCGGCGCTTATGAGATGATCGTGCTGGCCTTTGCCAATGGCGACCGCCGCGCGTTGCGCGACCTGCTGTCGTCGGAGGTCTATGACAGCTTCGACGCCGCCATCAAGGAACGCGAGAAGTATGAGCAGAAGACCGAGACGCGTTTCGTCTCGATCGACAAGGCCGAGCTCGTCGGCGCCGAGCTGCGGGACCGCACGGCTCAGCTCACCATACGATTCGTCTCGCAGATGATCTCGGCCACCCGCGACAAGAGCGGCAATATCGTCGACGGTAGTGCGGACACGGTCGCCGACATCACCGACATCTGGACCTTCGCCCGCGATATCACCTCTCGCGATCCAAACTGGAAGCTGGTTGGCACCGGAAGCGCGAATTAAGAATTTCTTCAAGAACAGCGCGACGGCGCTTTGCGCAGGTGCCGTCGTGCTGTCGTCGTTTTCGCTCGGCGCCGAGGCGGCGCGGCGTCACTATCGCAGCCATCACCATCATCTCCCGGCACTTGCCGCCGCCCCGCCGCGCGCCTTGCCCTATCCGCAGCTCCCTTTGCCGTTCGAAATCCCCGGTGCGCAATATCTGCCGCTGACCTGGGCGGACGTGAAAGGCTGGAGCGACGACGACCATCTGGCTGCCTACAAGACGTTCCGCGCGAGCTGCCGGACGATCAATGCGCAGACCGGTGCGGCTGAACCGAAGGCGCTTGGCGGCTCGCTGAGCGAGCCCTGCCGGGCCGCCAAATCGCTCGAGCTCACCGACGACGGCAAAGCCAGGACCTTCTTCGAGGAGAATTTCGCGCCGCTGCGGATCTCGCGCCTCGGCGAGCCCGACGGCTTCGTCACCGGCTATTACGAGCCGGTGCTGGAGGGATCGCGGACGCAGACCGACGTCTTCAACGTGCCGGTCTATCGTCGCCCGTCGAACCTGTTCGTGCGCGGTTACAAGCAGGACTCGGTCAGCCTGCCCAACAAGGGCCCGGTCTACCGCAAGATCGGCCGCCGCAAGCTGGTGCCCTATTACGATCGCGGCGAGATCGAGGACGGCAAGATCGCCGGCCGCGGGCTGGAGATCGCCTGGCTGAAGGACCCGACCGATCTGCTGTTTGCCCAGATCCAGGGCTCGGCGCGGATCAAGTTCGACGACGGCGGCACGGTCCGGCTGAATTACGACGCCTATAACGGCTATCCCTACACGGCCGTCGGTCGTGTCCTGATCGAGCGCGGCATCATCCCGAAGGAAGAGATGTCGATGCAGAAGATCAGGGAGTGGATGGCGCAGAACCCCGATGGCGCCAAGGATCTGCGCCGCCAGAACCGCTCCTACATTTTCTTCCGCGAGGTCAACCTGTCCGACAAGGAAGAAGCGGTGGGTGCGCAGGGCATTCCGCTGACTGCCGGCCGCTCGATCGCGGTCGACAAGGCGCTGCACGTCTACGGCACGCCGTTCTTCATCGAGGGCGAGCTGCCGATCGATTCCGAACGCTCCAAGACGCCGTTCCACCGGCTGATGATCGCGCAGGACACCGGCTCGGCCATCATCGGCCCCGCGCGCGCCGATCTCTATTTCGGCGCCGGCGCGGATGCCGGCCGTGTCTCGGGACGGCTGCGCCATCCCATGCACTTCGTCATGTTGGTACCGAAGGGCCTCGATCCCGCAGTACGCGCCGCGAAGTTGCCGGTGCCGGACCCGCGTCCCTCGGAGAAGATCGCAAAGCTGTTTCCGCAGACCGATTCGCCCAAGGATCAGACCAAGCCGGCGGCTCCGGCCGCAGCCGTCGCGCAAGGTAAGGGTGAGACCGTCGCCGTTGCCAATCCGGTCCCGTTGCCGGTGCCGCGTCCCGTGATAGAGCCCGTTCAGGAGCCGCGGCGGCCGGTCAAGAATCGTCCCCATCGACAGCAATGAAGCGATCGTCCCGTCCGCCCGTGCTGGAGCCTCGTCCCTCGCCGCGCCGCCGTGCGCTGAGCGAGGAGGAGCGCGCGCTGTGGGACGCGGTCGCAAAACAGGTCAAGCCGCTGCGGAAGCATCGCGTGGCAAAGACACACGCCCCGCCGCGTACCGAGCCTTCACCGGCAGCGCCGGCCACGCGATCTGCGCCATCGCCACGGCCGATCGCTGCCGCGCCGGCTGTGCGCGTGGCAAAGCCGGCCATGCCGCCGTTGGCACCGCTGGGCAAGCGCGAGCGCACAAAATTGTCGCGCGGCCGCAGCGAGATCGAGGCGCGGCTCGATCTGCACGGCATGACCCAGATACGCGCCCATCGGGCCCTGACCGGCTTCCTGCACCGCGCCCATCACGAAGGCCTGACCTTCGTGCTCGTCATCACCGGCAAGGGACGGAGCGGCGGCGAAAGCGGCGTGCTCCGCCGCCAGGTGCCGGAATGGCTGAGCCTGCCGGAATTCCGCGCCTTCGTCGTCGGCTTCGAGGAGGCGCATATCGGCCATGGCGGCGAGGGCGCGCTCTATGTGCGGATACGCCGCGCGAGGTATTAGAATGGCCGGACGATTCCGACGCGCGGGATCAGTGTGAGGATCAGGCCGAAGATATTTGTCTTCTGATCCTCCGACGCGATCAGCGGTGCATTGTATTTGGCCGGCAGCATCTTCACCGCATGCAGGATCAGGAACAGGCAGACCGCCCAGTTCGAGATCCAGCGCGAATAGTCGAACACCATCGCGAACATCACGAGATAGGCGAGGCTGATGCCGATCAGCGCCGCGATGACGAGGCGCCGGTGTAGGTCGTTCGCGAGCGCGCCGATCAGGCCGGCAAAATAGCGCCAGAGTGGCGTGTGCAGCCAGATCAGCAGGGCAAACACCGGCACGCCGAGGATGTTGTGCGGCAGGCGGCCCCAGGTATCCGAAACCTCCTTCGCCAGCGGCTGGTACCAGATGTAGGCGAATTGCAGCAGGTCGGTCCGCGCCGGATCAGCCATCCGGGTCTTCAGGTAGGCAACGAAATCCGCTTCCGGGATCGGCATCGTTCCCAGGA
Source organism: Tuber microsphaerosporum (assembly GCA_003521225.1). Taxonomy (NCBI): domain Eukaryota; kingdom Fungi; phylum Ascomycota; class Pezizomycetes; order Pezizales; family Tuberaceae; genus Tuber; species Tuber microsphaerosporum. Next base: position 125,415 of record QOVD01002360.1, read on the forward strand.
ATTGCGCGGCGAAGAACAGTGCGCTCACGCAAGACAATGCGACCAAGCCGAACGCGACATTCGCTCTGGTGACGCCATGCGCGAGGTAGTGCCTGATCACGACGATGGTGATGATCGTCGGCACATACATCAGCAGATGAATGTGGTGGATCAGCACGAGGATGATCGAGAACAGCGCGGCCGTTGCGACGAACAGCAGTGAGCCCGCCGGCATCAGCAGCAGGATCAGCGCGAGTGCGCAGCCATAGATGTCGAAATGCCCGAGCGTGTGCATGAAGTTCTTGAGAAAGAACGGCGACCCCGCGATGAAGACGAACAGCGGCAGCGTCTTCGCGGTGAAGCCGATCGTCTTCTGAAATAATCTGACGTACAGCCCCAGCGTCACCAGCCACGTCGCTCCGCCGAGCGCGAACACCAGCCAAACCGGCACCCTGTCCGTGAACAGCGCGACGATGGCGCCGATCAGTGCCCGCTTGATGAAGCCGAAATGATAGTCGACGAGGAGGTGGATGTAGGGGACGTAAGGCGGCAGCTGGATCTTGTGGACGAACACGCCGACGATGACCGCGGCGTTGATCGCGAGCAGGAGACGCCAGGGATTTTGGCGCAGGTTTGCAAGAACCGCGTTCAAGTGGCGCTCCAAGGGAATCGGCGCGATCGGACTCCGAAAGGGTTTGGAGTCAATATGTGGTTCACAGGATTCTTTTCACCACTACATATTGACGATACGGCGCTCACCGATACCATTCCCGCGACCCTCAGAAGCGGCGAAGCCGTCGGGTGGCTAGACCCAACGGCTTCAAAGCTTCTGACCCGCATCCCGAGCTGGGCGCGGAACAGGCTGTCTAAGCACTTCATGGAATCATGGGTGGAGTCGGTGGTCAAGCCCAGCTCTCGATAGGAGAGAAGAATGACCAGTCCGCAAACCAGACCCCAGACGGCGCAAATCCGCTGTGTGAATAAACGCGATCGCCCGAATCCGTTCGAGCGGATCACCCACGTTGGTGGCTACGGCTCAAGCCAGTGGAAGATCACACAAGAGCAGGCGATCGCTATGATCGAGCGCAGAGAGTGGAGCTTTTACGTTTCGCTTCCTGGTTCGACAAAGGCTGTTTTGGTCGAAGTCGGTGTCAGCCGGTTCGGCAACAAGTATTTGCGCACCGAAGGCGATGACGACACGCGCAACAATCTCTTGAGCCTGCCTGAGTGTCCCTGACGCTCTGTCAGTAACAACGAAAGGCCCGACAGAAGTGCCGGGCCTTTCTGCTTACAAAATAAACCGGCTCAAATCCGCGTTCTTGGCGAGGTCGCCGACGTGCTTCTGCACGAAATCCGCATCGACCTTGACGGTCTCGCCGCTGCGGTCGGGGGCGGTGAAGGAGATTTCGTCCAGCACCCGTTCCATCACCGTCTGGAGCCGCCGCGCGCCGATGTTCTCGACGGTGGAATTGACGGCGACCGCGACGTCGGCCAGCGCGTCGATGGCGTCGGCGGTGATGTCGAGCGTCACGCCCTCAGTCTGCAGCAGCGCGACATATTGCTTGATCAGCGAGGCCTCGGGCTCGGTCAGGATGCGGCGCATGTCGTCGCGGGTCAGTGCCTGCAGTTCGACGCGGATCGGCAGGCGGCCCTGCAATTCGGGCAACAGGTCGGACGGCTTCGCGACGTGGAAGGCGCCGGACGCGATGAACAGGATGTGATCGGTCTTCACCGCGCCGTGCTTGGTCGAGACCGTGGTGCCTTCGATCAACGGCAACAGGTCACGCTGCACGCCCTCGCGCGAGACGTCGCCGCCGACCCGGCCGTCGCGTGCGCAGATCTTGTCGATCTCGTCCAGGAACACGATGCCGTTGTTCTCGACCGCGCTGATCGCCTCCAGCGTGAGCTGGTCGGTATCCAGCAGCTTGTCGGATTCCTCATTGACGAGGATCTCGTGCGAGTTCTCCACCGTCAGTCGCCGCGTCTTGCTGCGCCCGCCCAGCTTGCCGAAGATGTCGCCGAGCGACACCGCGCCCATCTGCGCGCCAGGCATGCCCGGGATCTCGAACATCGGCATGCCGCCGCCCGAGGACTGCGTCTCGATCTCGATTTCCTTGTCGTTGAGCTCGCCGGCGCGCAGCTTCTTGCGGAACGATTCGCGCGTTGCCTGGCTGGAATTGGCGCCGACCAGCGCGTCGAGCACGCGCTCCTCGGCGGCGAGCTGCGCGCGTGCCTGCACGTCCTTGCGCTTGCGCTCACGCACCTGGGCGATCGCGACCTCGACGAGATCGCGCACGATCTGCTCGACGTCGCGGCCGACATAGCCGACCTCGGTGAATTTCGTCGCTTCCACCTTCAGGAACGGCGCGTTCGCGAGCTTGGCGAGCCGTCGCGCGATCTCCGTCTTGCCGACGCCGGTGGGGCCGATCATCAAGATGTTCTTCGGGAGTACCTCTTCGCGCAAGGAGCCGGTGAGCTGCTGCCGGCGCCAGCGGTTGCGCAGCGCGATCGAGACGGCGCGCTTGGCATCGGCCTGGCCGACGATGAAACGGTCGAGTTCGGAGACGATTTCGCGGGGAGAGAAGTCTGTCATGGGACCTTAGCTAGGATCAGATGCGGGTCGGGACAAGCCGCATTTTACGTCAGATGATGGGCGGGCCCGATTGCCATTGTTTCACGGCGTCGATCGGATGGATCAGCATCAGGATATTGAGCGTCAGATTGTCGCGAATGTGAAGCGCCAGCATGATCTCGAAGGCGAGCCCGAGCAGGACGGTCACCGAGACTGGCAGCACGCGCGCGCCGAGGAACCCCATCATCATGGCCAGATTGTCAGAAATCGAATTGACGATGCTGTCGCCGAAATAATCCAGCGAGATCGTGCCGGCACGGTAGCGTTCGATGATGAAGGGCGAGTTCTCGACGATCTCCCAGGCGCCTTCGATCAGCATGGCGACGATCAGCCGTGCCGGCCAGGACAGTTGTAGGAAGGGCAGGCGCGCGAACAGCAGCCAGGTCAAGCCGTAGAACAGGAAGCCATGCAGGATGTGAGAGAAGGTGTACCAGTCCGTGATGTGCTGCGAATTTTCGGAGCTGTTCACCACGCCATGCCAGAGCTTTACATAGCCGCAGGTGCAGATCGGCACCCGCCCCATCGCGAACAGGATCGAGGCCTGCAGCGCCAGCAGCAGCAGTGCGATGCCGACCCAGGCGAATGGCGGTACGGCGACCTTGCTCTCGTGCGTGCTGGTTAGCGTCACGGCTCGCGCACCATCAGCAGCGCCGTCCCGTCCGGCGTCTCGACCATGCGGTCGCGGACGAAGCCGGCCTTCTCATAGGCGCGCACAGCGCGTGCGTTGAGCGGATCGGGATCGGTGACGATGCGTGGCAGGCCCTGCCGCAACTGGCCGTCGACGAACTGGCGGATGAACGCAGAGCCGTGGCCGCGCGCGATCATGTCGCTTTCGCCGACGAACTGGTCGATCCCACGGGTGCCCTCCGGTTGCGGCCCGAAGCCGGTATTCCAGGCTGTCAGGCGATAGCATTGAAGATAGCCGAACGGGTGGGTGCCGGCCAACACGATGAACTGGTCCATCGCCGGCTCATCGAGATCGCCGCCCACGAGCGCAAACTGCTCGTCCGGATCGCCCCACCATTCCCGCACATGCGCCTCGCCCAGCCACCGCCGGATCAGCGGCAAATCGGCCGTGCTCATCGGGCGGAAGGTGTAGGCGGGCGCCATGTCCTGTTCGGTCTGGCCTAGCCGGTCGCCAGGCTTTCGATGGTCAGATTGCGGTTGGTGTAGACGCAGATGTCGGCGGCGATATCGAGGGAGCGGCGGACGATGGTCTCGGCATCCTTGTCGGTGTCGATCAAGGCCCGCGCGGCGGCCAGGGCGTAATTGCCGCCGGAGCCGATCGCCATGACCCCGGCCTCGGGCTCCAGCACGTCGCCGGTGCCTGTCAGGACCAGGGAGACGTCCTTGTCGGCCACGATCATCATAGCCTCCAGGCGGCGCAGATAGCGGTCGGTCCGCCAGTCCTTGGCGAGCTCCACCGCAGCCCGGGTCAGCTGCCCCGGATACTGCTCGAGCTTGGATTCGAGCCGCTCGAAGAGCGTGAAGGCGTCGGCCGTGGCGCCGGCAAAGCCGCCGATCACGTCGCCCTTGCCGAGTTTTCGCACCTTCTTGGCGTTGGACTTGATCACGGTCTGGCCGATCGAGACCTGGCCGTCGCCGCCGATCACCACCTTGCCGCCCTTGCGGACCGTCAAAATCGTGGTGCCGTGCCAGCCCGGCGCGCTGTTCTGGGAATCCTGCATCAAATACCTCGTTGTCGGACCTGATTTAGGCGGTCGGGACCGACCGTACAACGGGCCGCTCGGGGCCCATTTCGCTCACCATAGGCAGAAATAGAGGCCCGGCCAGCCGTTCCCGCAGTAGCGAAGGCGTCATTTGACTGTTAAAAGACCGCCGTTTTCGGTCCAAAACCAGAATGGAAACCGCTTTTCAATGCGCACCGCGACGATCAAGCGCAAGACCAAGGAAACCGACATCGAGGTCACCGTGAACCTCGATGGCACCGGCGTGTCCAATATCGCGACCGGCATCGGCTTTTTCGACCATATGCTCGATCTCCTCGCCCGCCATTCCCGCATCGACCTCACGGTCAAGGCGGTTGGCGATTTGCACATTGATCATCACCATACCACCGAAGACACCGGCATCGCGCTCGGCCAGGCGGTCAAGCAGGCGCTCGGCAACATGGCGGGCATCACCCGCTATGCCGGCGTGCACATGCCCATGGACGAGACGCTGTCGCGCGTGGTCATCGACATCTCGGGCCGCCCGTTCCTGGTGTTCAAGGCCGACTTCCCCCGCGACAAGATCGGCGAGTTCGATACCGAGCTGGTGCGCGAGTGGTTCCAGGCCTTCGCCATGAACGCCGGCGTGACTCTCCACGTCGAGACCCTATATGGCGATAACAGCCACCATATCGCCGAGTCCTGCTTCAAGGGCCTGGCGCGGGCGCTGCGCACGGCCGTCGCGATCGATCCGAAGGCCGTGGGCGAAATCCCGTCCACCAAGGGCTCGCTCGGCGGCTGACGTCTTTCGGCCCGCGGCCCGCGCCGCTTGCGGTATCACTGAATTCCTAGGAACGGGGCATCACCATGCCTGTCTACACAGTTCATGCTCCCTCCCCTGCCGGAGCCGATCTGCGCGCGACCGACAAGTTCGTGTTCGTGCGCGACGGTTTTCATTTCTGGGCGATGGTTCTCGGCCCGTTCTGGCTGCTCTGGAACAGGCTCTGGCTGGCGCTGATCGGCTGGGTGATTTTCCTGGCTGCATTCGATGCAGGGCTGCATAGCCTCGGCGTTGGCCGCAGCTCGATCTTCTTGGCCAATATGATCATCGCGGTGCTGATGGGTTTCGAGGCCTCGAGCCTGCGCCGCTGGACGCTGTCGCGCGGCAAGTGGCGCCAGCTCGACGTCGTCATCTCCGACGACGAGGACACCGCCGAGCGGCGTTTCTTCGAGCGCTGGAGCCTGAAGCAGCGCGGCATCGTCAACGATCAATGGGCCGTCGATCGCGGCGGCCCGCCGCCAACCCGCAACGTGCCGGGTCAGCAATTCTCAAATCCGCCACCGCTGCCGTCGGGCGGCATCATTGGATTGTTTCCGGAACCGGGAGGGTCAAGATGAGCGTCGCGATCATCGATTACGGTTCAGGCAATCTGCATTCCGCCGCCAAGGCATTCGAGCGCGCCGCGCGCAGCCTGGAGATTCCGCAAAAGGTCTTCGTCACCAGCGATCCGGATCAGGCCTACGGCGCCGACCGTCTGGTGCTGCCCGGTGTCGGCGCCTTCGCCGATTGCCGGCGCGGGCTCGATGCCGTCAACGGCATGGTCGAGGCGATCACCGAAGCGGTGCGCGTCAAGGCACGGCCCTTCTTTGGTATTTGCGTCGGCATGCAGCTGATGGCGAGCCGCGGCAAGGAACACGTCATCACCGAGGGCCTGAACTGGGTCGGCGGCGACGTCGAGAAGATCATGCCGCGCGACGAGAGCCTGAAGATCCCGCACATGGGCTGGAACACGCTCGACCTGCTGCGCGAGCATCCGGTGCTGGACAGGCTGCCGCTCGGCCCCAAGGGGCAGCACGCCTATTTCGTGCACTCCTACCACCTCAACGCTGCCAACGAGGCGGACGTGCTCGCACGCGCCGATTACGGCGGACCCGTCACCGCGATCGTCGCGAAGGACACCGCCATCGGCACCCAATTCCACCCCGAGAAGAGCCAGCGTTTCGGCCTGGCCCTGATCTCGAACTTTTTGCGATGGAAACCGTGATTCTCTTTCCCGCTGTTGACCTCAAGAACGGCCAGTGCGTGCGCCTCGAGCAAGGCGACATGGCGCGCGCGACCGTGTTCAACCTCAATCCCGCTGCTCAGGCGCAGAGCTTTGTCGAACAGGGCTTCGAGTATCTCCACGTCGTCGATCTCGACGGCGCCTTTGCCGGCAAGCCGGTCAATGCGCAGGCGGTCGAGGCGATGCTCAAGACGATCAAGATCCCGGTGCAGCTCGGCGGCGGCATTCGCGATCTCGCGACCGTCGAAGCCTGGCTCGACAAGGGCATCACCCGCGTCATCATCGGCACCGCCGCGGTGCGCGACCCTGAACTGGTGAAGGCGGCTGCAAGGAAATTCCCCGGCCGCGTCGCGGTCGGGCTCGATGCCCGCGACGGCAAGGTCGCCGTCGAAGGCTGGGCCGAGACCTCGCAGGTGACGGTGCTGGAAATCGCGCAGCGTTTCGAGGATGCAGGCGTCGCCGCCATCATCTTCACCGACATCGCGCGCGACGGCCTGCTCAAGGGCCTCAACCTCGACGCGACCATCGCGCTGGCGGATGCGATCTCGATTCCCGTGATCGCCTCCGGCGGCCTCGCCTCGATCGAGGACGTCAAGGCGATGCTGACGCCGCGCGCCAGGAAGCTCGCCGGCGCGATCGCCGGCCGCGCGCTTTACGACGGCCGGCTCGATCCCGCCGCCGCCCTCACCTTGATCCGCAACGCGCGCACCGCCTAGGAGCTGACACATGTTCAAGGTGCGCGTGATCCCCTGCCTCGACGTCAAGGACGGCCGGGTCGTCAAGGGCGTCAACTTCGTCGACCTGCGCGATGCCGGCGATCCCGTCGAAGCCGCGATCGCCTATGACGCCGCCGGTGCCGACGAGCTCACCTTCCTCGACATCACCGCGACCCACGAGAACCGCGGCATCATGCTGGACGTGGTCCGGCGTACGGCGGAGGCCTGCTTCATGCCCGTGACCGTCGGTGGCGGCGTGCGCAAGGTTGACGACATCAAGACGCTCCTGCGCGCCGGCGCCGACAAGGTCTCGATCAACAGCGCCGCGGTGTCGCGGCGCGAGTTCGTCAAGGAAGCCGCCGAAAAATTCGGCGAACAATGCGTGGTGGTCGCGATCGACGCCAAGCGGGTCAAGCGTCCGGGCGGCGACCGCTGGGAGATCTTCACCCATGGCGGGCGCAACTCGACCGGCATCGATGCCATCGAATATGCCCAGGAAGTGGTCTCGCTCGGCGCTGGTGAAATCCTGCTCACCTCCATGGACCGCGACGGCACCCGGCAGGGCTTCGACATCCCGCTGACCCGGGCGATCGCCGACAGCGTTCCCGTTCCCGTGATCGCCTCGGGCGGCGTCGGCAATCTCGATCATCTCGTCGACGGGATCCGCGACGGCCACGCCACGGCTGTGCTGGCCGCCTCGATCTTCCATTTCGGGGAATTCACCATTCGCGAAGCCAAGGAGCACATGGCCCGGCGCGGACTGGCCATGCGCCTCGATGCCTGACGACTCCGGTTCATAAAAATGCTACATAGGCCTGCGGGGAATGGCCTCCGTAGCCTTGTGTGTTTCTGAGTAATTCCGATGTCGCGTTTCACGATCCACGATCTGGCCGACACCATCGACGCCCGCGCGGCGGCCGGTGGCGAGGCGTCCTATACCCGCAAGCTCCTGGACAAGGGCGCCGAGCATTGCGCCAAGAAGTTCGGCGAGGAGGCAGTCGAAACCGTAATCGCCGCAGTCGAAAACGATCGCGCGCATCTGATCGCTGAAAGTGCCGACCTGCTCTATCACTTCCTTGTGCTGCTCAAGGCCCGCGGCGTAAAGCTGGAGGAGGTCGAGGCCGCGCTGGACAAGCGGACGAATATGTCCGGATTGGAAGAAAAGGCGTCCCGCAAGGGTTAGTAGATCCCAACGGAAAGGTCGCGTCATGGATATCCGCGCACCCGAGCAGCAGTATAATCCGTACCGCGTCTATACGCGCGAGCAGTGGTCGCGACTGCGCGACGACACGCCGATGACGCTGGAGCCCGGCGAGTTCGACCGGCTGCGCTCACTGCACGATCGCCTGGACTTGCAGGAGGTCGAGGACATCTACCTGCCGCTGTCGCGCCTCCTGTCGATCTATGTCGATGCGATGCAGCGTCTGTATTACGCAGAGCGCCAGTTCCTCAACATCCGCGACCGCAAGATGCCCTACATCATCGGCGTCGCCGGTTCGGTCGCGGTCGGAAAATCCACCACGGCCCGCGTGCTTCAGGCACTGCTGGCGCGCTGGTCGCCGCGTCCAAAGGTCGAACTGATCACCACCGACGGATTTCTGTATCCCAACGCCGTGCTGGAGCGGCAGGGCATCATGCAGAAGAAGGGTTTTCCGGAGAGCTACGACCTGCCGCTGCTGCTCAGCTTCCTCTCCGACATCAAGGCCGGCCGCCGCCACGTGCGCGCGCCGGTCTATTCGCATCTGACCTACGACATCGTGCCGAACCAGTGGGCCGAGATCGACCAGCCCGACATCCTGATTGTCGAGGGCGTCAACGTGCTGCAGACCGGCAAGCTGCCGCGCGACGGCAAGGCGGTGCCCGTCGTCTCCGACTTCTTCGATTTCTCGGTCTATATCGACGCCGACGAGGCGGCGCTGCGGCAATGGTACATCAAGCGCTTCCTGGCGCTGCGTGACACCGCGTTCACCAATCCAAAATCCTACTTCAACCGCTACGCGCTGTTGTCGGACGAGGAAGCCACCGCCACCGCGATCGCGATCTGGGAACGCACCAACCTCGCCAATCTCGAGGACAACATCCTTCCGACCCGCCCCCGCGCGACGCTGATCCTGAAGAAGGGCGCCGACCACACGGTTGCGAGTGTGGCGCTGCGACGGCTATAGGCCGCGGTGCCGTAGGGTGGGCAAAGGCGCGAAGCGCCGTGCCCACCGTCCATCGGCACTGTCGGACATGATGGTGGGCACGCTGCGCTTTGCCCACCCTACGGCAGCGTCGATTGCCGCTACACCGCCAGATGCCGCGCCGCCGCCAGCCCGGCCAGCGCCTCGTCCAGCTTGTCGCGGTTGAGCGGCTTGATCAGAAATCCGTTCATGCCGGCCTCGAAACAGGCATAGCGATCTTCCACCAGCGTATTGGCGGTGAGTGCGAGGATCGGCGTGTGGTGGCCGCCTTTGGCTGCCTCATGTGTGCGGATGCGTTTCGTCGCCTCGATGCCGTCGAGCTGCGGCATCTGGATGTCCATCAGCACGAGATCGTAGGGCGTGCCGGCGGATGACGCGGCGAGCCAGGATTCCAGCGCCGCCTCGCCATGAACGGCGATGACGACGCGGTGGCCAAGCTTGGTCAGCAGCGAGCGCATCAGCAGCGCGTTGATCTCGTTGTCCTCGGCGACGAGGATCGACAGGCCCTTTGCCGTTACGACGGCAGCGGGCGAGGCAGCCGGCGGCTCCGGCGCCAGTTCGGGCGAGGCGACCTCCGGCGTCAGCGCGAGACGCGCCGCGAGCGAAGCCGCGCGCAGCGGCTTGATCAGGAAGCCGGTGAAGGAAGCTGAAAATTTCTCGTGACGCGAGCTCGACGTCAGCAGCACCAGCCGCTGCGTCGCATGCTTGCGCGCGACCTCGCCGAGATGGTCGGCGATGGCGGCGCCGATCGCACGATCGACCAGCACCGCATGCCAAGAGCGCTCCGGCAGCAGCGCCTCTGCGACGGCTCCATCCGAGACGAGGCAGATCTGTCCGCCCCAGCGCTCCAGCCGCCGCGCGATCAGCGAGGCCTCGATGCCGTCGGCGATCAGGAGGATCGACTTGCCGGTGAGGTCAGGGCTTGGGAACGCCGTCTGTCCCGCGCCGGATTGCGATGGCGGAAGCGGGATCGCGACCTCGAAGGTCGAACCCTTGCCCGGCTCGCTCTCCAGGGTGATGCGGCCGCCCATGCGCTTGACGATGCGTTCGCTGATGGCAAGGCCGAGCCCGGTGCCGCCATAGGTGCGGGCGACGCGCTCGTCGGCCTGCTCGAACTCGCGGAAGATGCGCGTTCGCGCTTCGGGTGCGATGCCGATGCCGGTGTCGCGCACCAGAAAACTGATCTCGTTCGGCCAGATGCCAGGTTCGACGATCAGCGCGACGCCGCCGGTCGCGGTGAACTTGATGGCGTTGCCGGCGAGGTTGAGCAGCACCTGGCGCAACCGCGCGGCATCGCCGACGACCTCGAGCGGCAGGCGCTCGTCGACATAGGCGGCGATCTCGAGCGTCTTTGCCTGCGCGCGCGGTGCGAGCAGCTCGGTGATCTCCTCGATCATGGTCGAGAGCGCGAACGGGCGCTGGTCGAGATCGAGCTTGCCGGCCTCGATCTTGGAATAGTCGAGCAGTTCCTCGATCAGCGCCATCAGCGCTTCGCCGGAGGTTTTCACCGCCCTGGCATAGGTCGTCTGCTCCGGCGTCAGCGTGGTGTCGAGCAACAGCCCGCCCATGCCGATGATGCCGTTGAGCGGCGTGCGGATCTCATGCGAGGCCATCGCCAGGAAGCGCGACTTGGCGCGGTTGGCGGCATCGGCCTGGTCGCGCGCGTCCGACAGCGCGCGCTCGGTCTCGGTGCGGTCGGTGACGTCGCGTCCGACGCTCTGCAGTTCGGCGGGCTGGCCGGCATCGAGACGGACATAGCCCTCGCGCCAGGCGATCCAGCGCGCGCCGTGCGGGGTGGTGATCCTCTGGTCGTGAATGCGCGTGCCGTTGCTTTCGCGGGCGCTGTCGCCCTGCTCGAGGACGTCGAAATCGAAACGCGTGCCGACTAGCACGTTGCGCGCCTGTGCTGCGAGCGCGCAATAGGCGTCATTGGCGAAGGTGATGCGGCCCTGGTGGTCGCGCAGCACGATCAGGTCGCCCTGCTGTTCGAACAGGCTGCGCGCGCGTTCTTCCGCCTCCTTCAGTTCCCAATTGCGGTCGATCAGCGTCTCGTTGTGGGCGGCCAGCTTACGCATCCGCTTGTTGACGAAGCGCAGCCGCATGCTGAGCGTGGCGAGGCCGAGGCAGGCGAGCGCGAACAGGAAGCTCGCGCCGACCGCAAACGTATTGGGATCGTAGCCGGAGTTCTCGGAGCGGCTGCCGGAGACGAAGCCATAGGCGCCGCCGAACGTCGCCGAGAAAATCATGAAGGAGCGGATCGCGAACGCGATGCGGGGATGCTGTCGCCTGAAGCGGCGCATGCGCACCTTGATCCGGAACGTCCGATCCATCGCCATCGACCCCGACTCTTGCTCCGAAACCCCGCGTCGCCAATTGCGACGATGTCTCGCCGACCTTGCGAACAGCTTGAGGCTTTGGTTCGGCCTCCAAACAGGGTTGACGAGGTGTTAACGCTTCAGAGCGAGGCGGCCTGGAGCGGGAGCGGGCGGTGGCCGCCATTGGCGCCGACGATCAGCGCCGCGGCCTCGCGCTGCGAAAAGGTCTTCGAGCGCACATAGATGCGGTAATCGGCTGGCCCGTCGGTGGACAGGTAAATCACCGGACCGCCGTCGACCGGCTCCGCGGCAATCGTGATGAGGCGCGTCGCCGGATTGGCCTGACAGGAATCCGGTTCGGAGCCGAGACCGTCGTCCACGACCGCGAAGTCCGCCGCGTCCGGATCGTCGGTGATCTGAACCCGCACCGTGGCCCGCGACAGATCGTCGGTGAAGGCGACATGGACGCCGGCCGTCCAGAACAGGGATGTCAGCTCGACTGAAGTCTCGCCCAGCGCGATGCAGGGGTGCGAGACCGATCCGATCTCGCCGCGGGCGAACACCGCGGCCGCCAGCAGGGGAACAACCGAGGCCAGGATCTTGAAACGCAACATGACACGCTACTCGCCCGGGCCCTGTGTGGAACTCATAGGGGAACGCTTGGGCCTTATGGTTTGCAGAGCGTAAAGGAAACTCGTTACCGCCGGGTTGATGCGCGGAAGGATCAGGCCATCTGCCGCACATCCTCCGCGAGTGCGCGGTAGGACAGCGCCTCGGCGAGATGCAGCCGGCCGATCTTGTCGGCGCCGTCGAGATCGGCGAGCGTGCGCGCCACCCGCAGGACGCGGTGATAGCCGCGAGCCGACAGCCGCATGGTCTCGGCGGCGTCGCGCAGTAATTTGGCGCCTTGCGCATCCGGCTTGGCGACGTCCTCCAACACCGAGGCCGGCGCCTCGGCATTGGTGCGAACATGCGGCAGGCCCGCATCCGCGTAACGCGCGAGCTGGATGTCGCGCGCGGCTGCCACGCGCGCGGCGACTTCCGCCGAGCCCTCCGCCGCCGGCGGCAGGATCAGATCGGCTGCGGTCACCGCGGGAACCTCGATGCGCAAATCGATGCGGTCCATCAGCGGACCGGAGATGCGCGCCTGGTAGTCGCCGGTGCAGCGATCGATGCGGCCGCGCTTGCAGGCATAGCCGGGCTCGAACGCATGGCCGCAGCGGCACGGATTCATCGCCGCGACCAGCATGAAGCGCGCAGGATAAGTCACGCGATGATTGGCGCGGGAGACGGAGACCTCGCCGTTCTCCAGCGGCTGGCGCAGCGAATCCAGCACCCGAGGATCGAACTCGGGCAGCTCGTCGAGGAACAGCACGCCCTGATGCGCAAGCGAGATCTCGCCGGGTTTTGCGCGGATGCCGCCGCCGGTGAGTGCGGCCATGCTGGCGGAATGATGCGGCGAACGGAACGGCCGCCGCGCGGTCAACGCGCCGCCCTCGATCTCGCCGGCGACGGAGGCGATCATGGAGACTTCGAGCAATTCGCCCGGCGACAGCGGTGGCAGGATCGAGGGCAGGCGCGCCGCCAGCATCGACTTGCCGGCGCCGGGCGCGCCGATCATGAGCAGGTGATGTCCGCCGGCGGCCGCGATCTCCAGCGCGCGCTTGGCGCTCTCCTGGCCCTTGATGTCACGCAGGTCGAGCGGGGATGCGGCGACCTCGTGCACGCGCGGCGTGGGCCGCGACAGCACCTGCGTGCCTTTGAAATGGTTGGCGATCTGGATCAGCGATTGTGCCGCGATGATCTGGATGTCCGGGCTCGCCCACGCCGCTTCCGAGCCGCAGGCCGCCGGACAGATCAAGCCTTCCTCGCGCACATTGGCGCCGATCGCGGCGGGAAGCACGCCGGCCACCGGCGCGATCGAGCCGTCGAGACCGAGTTCGCCGAGAACGGTAAAACCGGTCAGCGCATCCGGCGGGATCGCGCCGATTGCGGCCATCAGCCCGAGCGCGATCGGCAGGTCGTAATGGCTGCCCTCCTTGGGCAGGTCGGCGGGCGCCAGATTGACGATGATCCGCCGCGCCGGCAGCGCCAGCCCCGAGGCAATCAGCGCCGAGCGGACGCGCTCCCGTGCCTCCGACACCGCCTTGTCGGGCAGGCCGACGATGGCGAAAGCCGGCAGCCCGGGCGCGACCTGCACCTGCACGTCGACCGTGCGGGCCTCGATCCCCTCAAAGGCGACGGTAGAAACCCGCTGAACCATGCCCGAACCAGCCTGCCCTCTCGTACAATTAGGGGTAGCAGAGCCCGATCTTTCTTGCAAGAACAATACGAGAACAGCCCGAGGCCCGAAAAACCCTAACCGGTCGTAAACATCACGCAGACACTACGCCTCGAATGCGAGCGGCTCTCATCAGCACATCCCAACGAATGTTCGCTACTCCTAGAGCTGCGGGATGGGCCGTGATCTAACTGGTGAACAATTCAAATGCTTGCAAATCGCCGCAGAAGCGAACGACGGGTGTGCACTCGGCTCGCCAAGATTCACTTTGGCGCGGGCTCGCTGCCGAGGGATTGCACGATCACGGATATCTCGGATGGGGGCGTGAAAGTGGTGGCGGAGTTTCTGGAAGTGCCGCCGCAATTCACCATCATCTTCGCGCCCGATTATTCCCGCCAATGCCGTCTGCGCTGGCGCATCGGCTGCGAATTCGGCGCCGAGTTCACCGATTGAGCCGGACGGGCCAGGTTCCTTAACTGGACTTTAGGGTTAATCGGTAAGCATCGCTGATCAGTCGCCGAGTGATCAGAGTATGCCCAAGCGTTCGTCCCTTGCCTCTCCGCCGGCGAGATTCCTGCTTTTCGCGCTCGTGATGCTTGCCCTCGGCGGCTGCCAGACCACGAGTCTGGAGGACATCACCGGCGCGCTCGGTGGCAAGTCGGAAACCGCTGGCAGGGCCGACCCGAAGCCGGACATGGACGCGCTTCGCGAGCGCTATCGCGCCAAGCCTTCCGATCCCAACGTCGCGCTCGAATATGGCATGGCGCTGCGCGAGACCGGCCAGCGCGCCCAGGCCGTCGCGGTGATGGAGCAGGCCGTGCTTGCCCATCCCAGCAACAAGGCGCTGCTCGCCGGCTACGGCCGCGCGCTCGCCGACAGCGGCAATTTCCAGCAGGCTTTCGATGTGCTCAGCCGCGCGCATACGCCTGAGGATCCGGACTGGCGCATCCTGTCGGCGCAAGGCGCGGCGCTCGATCAGCTCGGTCGCAACGAAGAGGCGCAGCAATATTATTCGGCAGCGCTGAAGATCGTGCCCGAGGAGCCGCAGGTTCTGTCCAATCTCGGCCTGTCCTACATGCTCCAGAACAATCTGCCGCGGGCCGAGGAAACGCTGCGCCGCGCCTATGAGCGCAATCGCGCCGATTCCCGCGTGCGCGCCAATCTGGCGCTCGTCGTGGGACTGCAGGGAAAGCAGGCCGAGGCCGAGACCATCGTGAAGGCCGACCTGCCGCCGGATCAGGCCGCGGCAAAGGTCACGGCGCTACGGCAGTTGCTGGCGAAGAAGCAGCAGCGGGCGGACAAATAGCCCGCCCTCGTCCGGATACTTCTTTTACGCGTTTTCCCGGCGCGACCGGTATCCACTTCGCGCGAAAACGCTTTCGCCCTTACGACACCTTGCGATGCGGGGCTGACCCGCGACCCGCCCTGCCCTTGAGCCTCTTCAGGAGCGGCCCGAGCAGCGAGCGCTTCGGCTTCTTCACCTCGCCGCGCCCGGCGAGGCGGTTCGCCATGTTCTGGAACAGAAGGGTGGTGCGGTGGTTCTTGGAGACCTCCGCGATCATCTGACCGTTATTGGCCGCGGTCGAGAACAGTTTCGAGTCGAACGGGATCGCCGCGATCGGCTGGCTCTCCATGGTCTTGGCGAACGCCTTGACGTCGATCTCCGCGCGCTTGTGCATGCCGACCTGGTTGATGCAGTACAGCGGCGGCCGGTCGTTCGGCCGCGCCGCCTTGAGCACGCTCAGCATGTTCCTGGTGTTGCGCAGATTGGCCAGATCGGGCTCGGCCACGATCACGATGTCGTCGGCATTGACGAGCGCGCGGCGCGTCCAGCCCGACCATTGGTGGGGAACGTCGAGCACGATGCAGGGCGTCGTCATGCGCAGCGTGTCGAAGATCGCATCAAAAGCTTCGGCGCCGAAATCGTAGACGCGGTCGAGCGTTGCGGGCGCCGCGAGGAGACTGAGGCGCTCGGTGCATTTGGCGAGCAGGCGCTCCATCAGCGCCGTGTCCGGCCGGTCCTGCGAGAGCACCGCGTTGGCGATGCCCTGCGCCGGGTCCTGGTTGTAGTCGAGGCCGGCGGTGCCGAAGGCGAGGTCGAGATCGATCACGACGGAATCAAGTGCGAGGTCGCGCGCGATGGTCCAGGCCACGTTGTGCGCGACCGTGGACGCACCGACGCCGCCCTTGGCGCCGACCACCGCGATGACGCGGCCGGTGATGATGGCTTCCGACGCCGAGAACAGGCTGCAGATGGAGCGGACGACGTCGAGGGTTTCGACCGGTCCCACCACGTAGTCGTTGACGCCGCGGCGGACCAACTCGCGATAGGGCGCGGTGTCGTTGGGGTTGCCGATCACGACCACCCGGGTGCCGGGATCACAGACGCCGGCGAGATCGTCGAGGCCCTCGAGGATATCGCGTGTGCCGTCGGATTCGATCACGATGACGTTCGGCGTCGGCATCGTGTCATAGACTTCGATGGCCGCGGCAAGGCCGCCGCCTTTGGCGGTGAGATGCGCCTTGGCGAGACGGCGATCCTGCCCGGCCGCGGTGATCGCGGCGAGAGTCTGCTCGGTCTCGCAAAAGGCCTGCACCGAGATGCGAGGAACCGGCGCAATGTGGTCCTCGGGGTGCCGCGGGTCGTCCGCTTCCTCGTCGTCGTGAAGATTTGTCATTTGCCGGTGTCGCTGAGTTTGGCCTTTTCGGCCTCGGGATACATGGTCGTGGTCGCCATGCCCTTGCGGTAGCGCTCGAAGGCGATCTCGCGCCGTGCGGTGTAGGCAGGCGTCTCCGCCCTCGGCTGCTCGAGGTCGGCGGGGTTGTCGATCATGGCCGCGAGGTTGCGCTGGCTGGCGCAGCCCAGATTGAAGTACGGCCGGTTCTCGTTGTAGCCGGGGTCGAGGATGTTCGGACCGACGTCTTCCGGCCACAGCCCGCAGGGGCCGGCGACCGCGGCG
Organism: Tuber microsphaerosporum; assembly: GCA_003521225.1. Lineage (NCBI taxonomy): Eukaryota > Fungi > Ascomycota > Pezizomycetes > Pezizales > Tuberaceae > Tuber > Tuber microsphaerosporum. The sequence continues at coordinate 142,214 of QOVD01002360.1, forward strand.
ATCTTCGAATAGCTCAGGCGGATGGTCGGCAGCAGGCCGGGATCCTCGGGGCGATAGGGATGCTGGACGATGGCGCGCGACGGCACGCCGCCGGATGCGAGCACCGACCGGATTTCGTGGTAGGTCGCCGCCGCGGCGCGTGAATTCGCAGCGTCGCTCGGCACGTCGACGACGACGGAACCGGTGCCTTCGCGCACCCAGTCCCTCGCAATGCCCGCGACGTCCGCGTGCTGCGCGGTGGAGAGGCCGCCGCGCGCCTTGCCGACGAAGATCACGATCGACTTCTTGGCTTCCTGCACCGCGATCGGGTGGCGCTGGCGATAGTCGGTCGGCACCGTCTGGGTGACGATGTCACCGGTGGTGTTGCAGGCGCCGAGCATGACGGAAAGCCCCGTCAGCGCCAGCGCGATCCGCAGCTTGCGACGTCGATCGGCGATCGTCTTCGTCATCGCTTTGTCCCCTCTTGCCCCGTTTCTTGCCCCGGTCCCCAAACCGTCCGTCTCAGTCGATGATGAAGCCGAAATCGCCGCGGCTGCTTTCGATCGGATCGACGCTGCGCGCGATGCCGTAGAGCCGGTTCATGCGGCCGAGCAGCGCCGTCTGCGCGTCCGAGGCCGGCGCAAAGCCGTCGTCGGGCCGCGATAATTCCTTCTGGGCGACCGCGCGCACCACATAGGGCGTCACGATCACCATCAGCTCGGTCTCGTTGTTGACGAAGTCCTGGCTGCGGAACAGCGCGCCGATGATGGGCACCTGGTCGACGCCGGGCAGGCCGTTGATCGCCTGCTTGGTCTTCTGCTGGATCAGGCCGGCCATCGCCATCGAGCCCCCGGAGGGAATTTCCAGCGTGGTCTCGGCGCGGCGGGTCTGGACCGAGGGGATCGTGATCGAGTTGCTCGAGGTCGAGGACACCGCCTGCGTCAGCGTGATCGCGTTGGTGTTCGACAGCTCCGAGACCTCGGTCATCACGCGCAGGCTGATACGGCCTTCGCTGAGCACGAGCGGGGTGAAGTTCAGCGAGATGCCGAACTTCTTGTAGGTGACCTGGGTGGTACAGACGTGGGTGACCGGATCGCAGGAATAGCCTGCAGGGATCGGGAATTCGCCGCCGGCGATGAAGGTGGCGGATTCGCCCGAGATCGCGGTCAGGCTCGGTTCGGCCAGCGTGCGCATGACGCCGGCGCTTTCCATTGCGCGCATCGTGGCGCTGACGGTGGCGACACCCTTGGCGAGGCCGGCCACGCCGAGCCCGTTGCTGCCGACGATCGGTCCGCCGCTGACCGAGAACGGGTTGGAATTGTTGAAGTTCACGACCGCGGTGCCGGCATTCAGGCTGGCGCTGAGGTCGACGCCCAGCTGCTTGACGATGTCGCGGCGGACTTCGCCGACGACGACCTTGAGCATCACCTGGTCGCGGCCGCGCACGACGATGTTGTTGACGACCTTGTCCGCGCCGCCAACGAGTTTTGCGGCGACGTCGCCGGCCTGCTGGGCCTCGATCGGGCTCGACACCGAGCCGGTCAGCATCACGCTGTCGCCGACGCCTTCGATCTGCACGCCCGGCAGAGATTGGCGCAGCGCCGTGCGCATGCCGTTGAGATCGCGCTTCACGGCGATGTCGTAGGCGGCAACCTGCTGGCCGTCGGCGGTGAAGAACACGACGTTGGTCTGGCCGACCTGGCCGCCGATGATATAGGCGCGCTGCGACGAGCGGATCACTGCATTGGCGATCTTGGGATCGGCCACCAGCACGTCCTTGACCTCGCGCGGCAGATCGATGACGACGGACTTGCCGACGCCGAGCGACAGCGAGCGCGTGCGCGCAGGCGCGATGGTCGAAACCGGCGACACGCCGAGATCCGGCGCCTGCATCGGCGCCTGGTCGCCGACCGGCGCATCCGCCGCGTTGACGACGTCGGGGGCTGCGATCAGCCCCAGCATCAGCACCGCCCCCGTCCAGAACGAGCGCGCGCGCTTCCCCCGAATGCGCAGGCCCGTCCGATCATCCCCGTAGTTCATGGTGTCCCCATCATCACTTCTGTGACGTCAGTTGCCGTGCCTGCACCCCGTAGCGGATCACGTTCACGCCGCCGGGCCGCTTGGCCGCCAGGTCTTCGATCGAAATCTCCGACGCGTTGGCATCGGCGATGCTTCGCAACGCGAGCGTCAGCGTGCCGCCCTGGCGCGAGGCCGACAGCGTCGCAACCTGGTCCGGCTTGAGCTCGAGCGTGACGGTCTTGCCGAGCACGGCGTTCTGGCCGTCTTTTTCTTTCGGCGCCTGGTCGATCGCGAGCACGCGGATGTTGCTCAGGATGACCTCGGACAGGATCAGGTCGTTGCCGCCGGTCGCGCCGTTGGCGCCATCGGGATTCTTCAGGCGCCGCGTCAGAACGATGTCTACGCGGTCGTTCGGCAGGATGAAGCCGCCGGCGCCGGTCTCGGCCGAAATCTCGGTGGAGACGGCCCGCATGCCGGAGGGCAGGATCGCGGCCATGAAGCCCGAGCCCTCGGCCCGCACCAGCTTCTGCTCGCGGATCGGCTCGCCCTGCATCAACGGCACGCGCGCGATCGAGCCTGCGATCTGGGTCTGGGCGTCGGGCCTGCTGTCGCGGCGGATGAAGGCGCTGCTCGCGGTCGCCGCCGGCCAGGACTGCCATTGCAGATCCTCGGGCTTGACGGCCTGGCCGAGCTGGATGTCGTTCTTCGCGATCAGCACCTCGACCGTCGGCAGCTTCTCGGCGACGGGAAGGGCAGGCGCGGGCTTGTTGTCAAAGCCGCTCGCCAGATACGCAGCGACGCCGCCGGCGCCCAGCGCGATGACGAGAACGACAATGCGTGCGGTGTTCATACGCTTCTACTCTTACGCGGGGCACTCGAACCGCACGTGGCGGGTTCCCCTGCGTCGATGAGTAGGGAGTAAAAGTATAAGGGGTGTTGCGAGGCCGAGTGTGATGGCCCGTGACGATGCGCGTTCTGGGCAGATGGTGAACGTCGCGTTATCCGCTCGGCCAATGGCCCCGTAGATTCACGCAGGGCGGGACGTTCGTTCGAACGATGCGCGCGACGTCATGGTGAATGGGTGGTTAGTCATCGGCGCTTCGCGCAGCGTGCGCGGTAGTCGCTCCTCAGGGTGAGGAGCGTACTTCCTCGTGTTTCAATTGATGTCCGTAGCCCGGATGGAGCGAAGCGCAATCCGGGCTCGTGCAGCGCGTTGTGAGATCCCGGATTTCGCTGCGCTCCATCCGGGCTACGAGTGAGCGCCCTACTTCGCCCGCTTCTGCTCGATCACGTCCCAGACCTTCGCCGCGACATCCGGACCGCCGAGCCGCGCGATGGCGCGGATGCCCGTCGGCGACGTCACGTTGATCTCGGTGAGGTTGCCGTTGATGACGTCGATGCCGACGAACAGCAGGCCGTGCTCGCGCAGCGCCGGGCCGACGGTCGCGCAGATCTCGCGCTCGCGTGGCGTGAGCTCGGTTTCCTGCGCGGCGCCGCCACGCACCATGTTGGAGCGGAGGTCGTCGGCGGCCGGCACGCGGTTGACCGCGCCGGCGAACTCGCCGTTGACCAGGATGATGCGCTTGTCGCCGTGCTTCACCTCGGGGATGAACTGCTGGATCACCCACGGCTCCTTGAAGGTTACCGAGAACATGTCGAATAGCGAGCCGAAATTCATGTCCTGCGGCATCACGCGGAACACCGCCGCGCCGCCATGGCCGTGCAGCGGCTTCATGACGACGGCGCCGTGCTTATCCCGGAACGCGTTGATCTCGTCGAGGTCGCGCGAGATCAGCGTCGGCGGCATCAGCTGCGGAAAGTTCATCACGAACAGTTTTTCCGGCGCGTTGCGCACCGAGGCGGGGTTGTTGACGACCAGCGTCTTCGGATGGATGCGCTCCAGGAAATGCGTCGAGGTGATGTAGGCGAGATCGAACGGCGGATCCTGGCGCAGCAGCACGACGTCGAAGCCGTTGAGCGCTTCGCGCCTGGGCTCGCCCAGCGTGAAGTGATTGCCGGGCTCGTCGCGCACGGTCAGGAGCTGAATGGGCGCGACGATCTCCTCGCCGACCATCGAGAGCTTGTCGGGCGTGTAATAGGACAGGCCGTGGCCGCGCTTCTGCGCCTCCAGGAGCAGTGCAAAGGTGGAATCGCCCTTGATGTTGATACGGGCGATGGGGTCCATCTGGACGGCGACGTTCAGTTTCATGGTCTGCCTTTCAGGTCGAGGCGTCGAATGCCGCCAACACATGGCGCGGAAGTGAGCGCGGCGCAATCAGCATGGCGTCGAATCGCAGTTCGAATTCGGCATGCTCGGGATGCGCCACGAGCCAGCCTTGCGCGGCGTCGATGATGCGCTGCTGCTGGCGCGGGGTCACGGCGAAGGCGGCGTCATCCAGCGTCGCGCGGGCCTTGACCTCGACGAAGGCGATCAGGTTGCGGCGGCGCGCCACGATGTCGATCTCGCCATGGGGGGTGCGGTAGCGCCTGGCGAGGATGCGGTAGCCCTTGGCCATGAGATAGGCGGCGGCGCGGCTCTCCGCGGAGATGCCGGTGCGGAACGCGGCGACGCGCTCGGGCGAGGCGACTTTCGGTTCCGCGCCCTCAGTCTTCGCCATCGCCGTCCCTCAGGCCCTTTGCGAGCTCGAGCGCGCGGGCATAGACCTCGCGGCGCGGCCGGCCCGAGAGCGCGACCGCATGCGCGACGGCGTCCTTGACGCTGTGCGCGGCGAGCTGCTCGCGCAGGAGACCGTCGAGCGCATCCGGCGTCAGCAGCTCCGCGTCCGCCGCAGGCGGCGCGATCACCAGCACGAATTCGCCGCGCGTCTCCAGCGTGTCCGCCCCGCGTGCCAGCTCCTGCAGCGGCGCGCGCGAAATCTCCTCGTGCAGTTTCGTCAATTCGCGGCAGATCGCGGCTTCGCGCGTCCCCATGATCTCGGCAAGCTCGGCGAGCGTGTCCTGCACGCGGTTGCCGGAGTCGAACATCACCAGCGTCGCATCGATGCGGGCGAGCTCTGCAAGGCGCGACTTTCGCGCGGCGGATTTCGCCGGCAGAAAGCCCTCGAAGAAGAAGCGGTCGGTCGGCAATGCGGCGACCGACAGCGCGGCCAGCACCGAGGACGGGCCGGGCAGCGCGTAGACCGCATGGCCGGCTGCGCAGACCTCGCGCACCAGCTTGAAACCGGGGTCGGAGATCAGCGGCGTGCCGGCATCCGACACCAGTGCGATCGAGCCGCCCTGCCCCAGCGCCTCCAGGATCCTCGGACGCGCCGCTTCGGCGTTGTGCTCGTGATATTGCTTGAGCTGCGCCGTGATGGCGTAGCGCTCGGTCAGGCGCCGCGTGATGCGGGTGTCCTCGCAGGCGATGACGTCGACGCCGGCGAGCGTCTGAAGCGCGCGCAGCGTGATGTCGCCGAGATTGCCGATGGGGGTGGCGACCAGATGGAGGCCCGGCGCCGCCTTCGGCGCCGTCAGCCGATGGGCGTCGATGGAGAAACCGCGCGAGGCGGGATCCGTCGTCTCAGGTGTATTTATCGGGCTCGGCTTTACGCGCATAATGAATCGAACTTAGGCATGATCCCGGGGGCTGGGAACCGGTCCTCGGAAAAAGATCGCGCCAGGTCAGGGGTGAGGAAGGACTGGAATGTGATCCATCCGGCATCACATTGCAGAGGGAATGAAGCGTCGGCGCCACATTCGCGGCGGAAACGCCGCCTTGACGCGGGTGACGGATGGTGGACAGCTAGCCAGGGCTTGAGGTGCGGCCGCGTTAAGTGGTCATTATCCTTTTGTTTTAGTTAACTATTTGCCGACAATATGCCTAAATCCGCGGCTTGTGTCGTGGAAAGAATGTTGTGACCGGCCGGCCGACGGCCGGTCAGAAGAGAAGTTGTGATGCTGGGCCCGCGCGATCCAAAATCTCCCGTTCAGGGCTCTCGATTATCAGGGGCGACCCGGCGGAGCGCGCTCGGCCTGTTGCTCGGCGCCCCCTTGCTGTCGGCCTGCGCCGGCGTGCAGCAGAGTCTCAGCCAGTTTTCCAACCCGTTCAGCAGCTCCTCCCCGGCCCCGGCCCCGGCTCAGCCGGCCGGCCCGCCGCAACAGGCCACCACCGCCGGCAGCGGCGGGGTGAAGGTTGCCGTGATCCTGCCGCTCTCGGCCGCCGGCAATGCCGGCCTCGCCGCGCAGTCGATGCGCAACGCCGCCGAGATGGCGCTGGCCGAGTTCCAGAATCCCAATATCCAGCTCCTGATCAAGGACGACAACGGCAGCCCGCAAGGCGCGCAGGCGGGGGCGCAGCAGGCGGTCGACGAGGGCGCCGAGATCATTTTGGGCCCGCTGTTCGCGCAGTCGGTGCCGGCGGTGGCGCAGGTCGCGCGTACGCGCGGCATCTCGGTGATCGCGTTCTCGACCGATTCCAGCATCGCCGGCCGCGGCGTCTTTCTGCTGAGCTTCCTGCCGGAGTCCGACGTCAACCGCATCGTCGAATATTCCGCGAGCATCGGAAAGCGCTCGGTCGCCGTGCTCGTGCCCGACAACGCCTATGGCAATGTCGTCGAGGCCGCGGTGAAGGCGGCGGTGCCGCGGCGCGGCGGCCGCATTGTCGCCTTCGAGAAATACGGCGCCGATCGCGCGACGCCGGCACGTACCGTGGCGCAGCAGCTCGGCAGCGCGGATGCGCTGTTCATCGCCGATGACGGCGATGCCGTCGTCGCGGTGGCCGATGCGATGACGGCCGCGGGCGCGAATTTGCGCAACATCCAGCTGCTCGGCACCGGCCTGTGGGACAGTCCGCGCGTCTATGCCAATGCAAACTTGCAAGGCGGTCTCTACGCCGCGCCGGACCCGGCCGGCTTCCGCGCCTTCTCCGGCCGCTACCGCACCAAATACGGCGCCGAGCCGATCCGCACCGCGACGCTCGCCTATGACGCGGTCGCCCTCGTCGCCGCGCTCGCGCGCACGCAAGGCCCGACGCGCTTCTCGCCGGACGTGCTCACCAACCCTTCAGGCTTCGCCGGCATCGACGGCCTGTTCCGCTTCCGCGCCGATGGGAGCAACGAGCGCGGCCTCGCCGTGATGAAGGTGACGACGGGTGGCGGGGTGGCAGTCGCGGGCTCGCCGAAGAGTTTTGGGGCTTAGTTCGGGGCGACGGTGCCGTAGGGTGGGCAAAGGCGCGCCTTGCGCGCCGTGCCCACCATCTGCCTGCAAACGCTGTGAAAATGGTGGGCACGCTTCCGCTTTGCCCACCCTACGGCGGCTCGCTACGCGGCGAGATCCGCGACCACGGCGTCCAGCACCGGGAAGCCGCTGCTGGTCACGCGCAGGCGCCCCGTCGCATCGACGATGATCGCACCCTCCTCGCGCAACAGCGCGATGCGCTTGGGATCGAGCGGTCGGCCCGACAGCGCGCTGTAGCGCTCGGGGTCGATGCCCTCGGCGAGACGCAATCCCATCAGCAAAAATTCGTCGGCGCGCTCCTCGCTGTTGAGGAGATCGTCGGTGACGTTGCCGTGGCCGTTGGTCTCGACCCGCATCAGCCAGGCCTCGGGACGCTTCTCGGTGGCGGTGGCGTGCCTGATACCGTCGATGTCGAGGCGGCCATGGGCACCGGGGCCGATGCCGGCATATTCATCGCCGCGCCAGTACACCAGATTGTGCCGGCATTCGGCGCCGCGCCGCGCGTGATTTGAAATCTCGTAGGCGGGCAGGCCGAGCTTGTCGCAGGTCTCCTGCGTCACGTCGTAGAGCGCGCGCGCGACCGCTTCGTCCGGCGTCTTCAATTTGCCGGCCTGGTGCAGGCCGAAGAACGGCGTGCCTTCCTCGATCGTCAATTGATAGAGCGACAGATGCTCCGCCGCTTCGTCGATCGCCAGACGCAGCTCGTCGGCCCACATCGCCGGCGTCTGGTCGGGGCGGGCGTAGATCAGGTCGAACGAATAACGGTCGAACGAGCGGCGCGCGATGGCGACGGCATCGAGCGCCTCGCGGGCGCTGTGCATGCGGCCCAGCGCTTTCAGCGAGGCATCGTCGAGGGCCTGCACGCCGAGCGAGACGCGGTTGACACCGGCGGCGCGATAGCCGGCAAAACGCGTGGCCTCGACACTGGTCGGGTTTGCCTCGAGCGTCACTTCGACATCGCTGGCGACAGTCCAGTGCTTGCCGATCGCATCGAGCACCGCGCCGACGGTTGCGGGCTGCATCAGCGACGGCGTGCCGCCGCCGAGGAAGATCGAGGTGACTTCACGCCCGGGCGCACGCTGTGCGGTCGTTTCGATTTCACGCGCGAAAGCTGAAGCGAAGCGCGTCTCGTCGATCGCGGCGTGGCGGACGTGGCTGTTGAAGTCGCAATAGGGGCACTTCGACAGGCAGAACGGCCAGTGCACATAGACGCCGAAAGCTTGCTTAGCGCGGCTCAAGGCAGATCTCCGCCAGTTTCACGAAGGCGCGGGCGCGATGCGACAGGCCGAGGCCAAGCGGCGGCAGGCCGTGCTTCTCGATGCTGGTCATCTCGCCGAACGTGCGATCGTGGCCATTGGGCAGGAACATCGGATCATAACCGAAGCCGGCCGTGCCGCGCGGCGGCCAGACCAAGCTGCCGTCGACGCGCGCCTCGACCTCTTCGAGATGATCGTCGGGCCAGGCGACGCAGAGCGCGGATACGAAATGCGCGGTGCGCTTGTCGGGCGTGGTGGCGCCGCGCTCCTGCAACAGGCGCTCGATCTGCGCCATCGCGGCGGCAAAATCCTTTGCTGGACCGGCCCAGCGCGCGCTGTAGATGCCGGGCGCGCCATCGAGCGCGTCGACCACGATGCCGGAATCGTCGGCGAAGGAGGGAAGCTTGGTCGCCTGCGCCGCCGCGATCGCCTTGATCGCGGCATTGCTGCGGAAATCGTTGCCGGTTTCGTCGGGCTCGGGCAGGCCGAGCTCACCGGCCGACACCGCCTCGATGCCGCAAGGCGCGAGCAACTCCTTCATCTCGGCGAGCTTGCCGGGATTGTGGGTCGCGATGACGAGCTTTCCGGTGATTCGGCGGTGCATGGGCCTATTGACTACGCGACGGCCAGTTTCTGCAAGTCCACGAGCCGCGCGATACCCTTCTGGGCCAGCGCCATCAGCGCGAGGAATTCGTCCTGTGTGAACGGTTCGCGTTCCGCGGTGCCCTGCACCTCGATGATGCGGCCATCGCCGGTCAGGACGAAATTGGCGTCGGTCTGGGCCTCCGAATCCTCGGCATAGTCGAGGTCGAGCACGGGCGTGCCGTTGTAGATGCCGCAGGAGATCGCGGCGACGTTGTCGCGCAGCACCTTGGCCTTGATCATGTTGCGCGCCTTCATCCAGTTGATGCAATCGGCGAGCGCGACCCAGGCACCGGTGATCGAGGCCGTGCGCGTGCCACCGTCGGCCTGGAGCACGTCGCAATCAACCGTGATCTGGCGCTCACCGAGCGCTTCGAGATCGACGATGGTGCGAAGCGAGCGGCCGATCAGGCGCTGAATCTCGACGGTGCGGCCGCTTTGCTTGCCGGCGGAGGCCTCGCGGCGGGTGCGTTCGGAGGTCGCGCGGGGCAGCATGCCGTATTCGGCGGTGACCCAGCCGCGGCCCTGGCCCTTCAGCCACGGCGGCAGGCGGTCTTCCAGCGTGGCGGTGACCAGCACATGGGTGTCGCCGAATTTCACCAGGCAGGAGCCTTCCGCATATTTGACCACGCCGCGCTCCAGCGTCACGGGGCGCAATTCGTCGGGCGCACGGCGGCTTGGCCGCATGGGAAATCCTCCAAAACTCTCGGAAAAGGGCTATTCGCGGTGCTTGTAGGTGGGGTGAGGGTGGGCGGCAAGGCTTTTTCACCCCGGGTTTTCCACCCCGCAAACGCCACGCTTGTCAGAACCCTCCGGGATGGACAAATTATAAGCGTCAGAGAGGAGTTACCGTCCGTGGCCCATCACGATCCGATCCATCTGATCGCGCCGCGCGCAGGCCTCGCCCAGCTCAACGAGCGCTCCCGCGACATCTTTCGTCAAATTGTCGAAAGCTATCTCGCGACCGGCGAGCCGGTCGGCTCGCGCAATATTTCGCGGCTGATCGCGATGCCGCTATCGCCGGCCTCGGTCCGCAACGTCATGGCCGACCTGGAACAGCTCGGCCTGATCTACGCGCCCCACACCTCTGCCGGCCGCTTGCCGACGGAACTCGGCCTGCGCTTCTTCGTCGACGCCCTGATGCAGGTCGGCGACCTCAATGACGCCGAGCGGCAGTCGATCCAGAGCCAGTTGACGTCGGTGGGTCACGCCCAATCGGTCGAGGCGGCGCTGTCGGAGGCGCTGACGCGGCTGTCCGGTCTCACCCGCGCCGCAGCGGTCGTGTTGACCCCGAAATCCAATGCGCGGCTGAAACACATCGAATTCGTCCGGCTGGAACCCGAAAAGGCGCTGGTGATCCTGGTCGGCGAGGACGGTCAGGTCGAAAACCGCGTGCTGTCGCTGCCGCCGGGAGTTCCCTCCTCGGCGCTCACGGAGGCCGGCAATTTCCTCAATGCGCGGATTCGCGGCCGCACGCTGGCCGAGGCGCGGCTCGAGCTCGAAACCGCGCTCGGCGAAGCCCGTGCCGAGCTCGATCAACTGACGCAGAAGGTGATTTCGGCCGGTATTGCGAGCTGGTCGGGCGGCGAGAACGAGGACCGCCAGCTGATCGTTCGCGGCCACGCCAATCTGCTCGAGGATCTGCACGCGCTGGAGGATCTGGAGCGCGTTCGCCTGTTGTTCGACGATCTCGAGACCAAGCGCGGCGTGATCGACCTTCTGGGTCGCGCCGAGACCGCCGAGGGCGTGCGGATCTTCATCGGTTCGGAGAACAAACTGTTTTCCTTGTCAGGCTCCTCCACCATCATCTCGCCCTATCGGGATGCCGCCGGCCACATCGTCGGTGTTTTGGGCGTGATCGGACCGACGCGGCTGAATTATGCCCGCGTAATCCCGACCGTGGACTACGCCGCGCGCATCGTCAGCCGCCTCCTGGGGGGCTGACCGGCGTTTCCTCCGATCACGGGCGCTTGATTTTCGTGAGCTTAGGCACGATATCCGGGCCAACAATCCCTTGAGACGAGTTCGAGAAGAGAGCCGATGACCGATCGAGACCGGCAGCCCGACGACACGACCCCACCGACCGACGAGCCCGTGGTGTCAAAACCCTACATCATGCCCGACGATCCGGAGCCCGGCTCGGTCGAGCTGTTGCAGAAGGAAGCCGCCGAGGCGCGTGACCGCATGCTGCGGACGCTGGCCGAGATGGAAAATCTGCGCAAGCGCACCACCAAGGAGGTCGCCGACGCCCGGCTCTACGGCATCACCGGCTTCGCCCGCGACGTGCTCGACATCGCCGACAATCTCCAGCGTGCGCTCGATGCCGTTCCGGCTGAGGCCCGCGCCACAGCCGATCCGGGCCTGACCTCGCTGATCGAGGGCGTCGAGCTCACCGAGCGTTCGCTGCTCAACGCGCTGGAAAAGCACGGCGTGAAGAAGTTCGATCCGCAGGGCCAGAAGTTCGACCCGAACTTCCAGCAGGCGATGTACGAGGTGCCGGATGCGTCGGTGCCTGCGGGCACCGTCGTGCAGGTCATGCAGGCCGGCTACACCATCGGTGAGCGCGTGCTGCGCCCGGCGCTGGTCGGTGTCGCCAAGGGCGGCACCAAGGCTGCGCCGGCTGCGAACAGCAACGAAGTGAACTGAGCGGCGAACCAAGCCTTGGCGTCATTCCGGGTTCGATGCCTTGCATCGCCCCGGAACGACCGATTGCTAGCTTACGCGCTCACCGCGATATCCGCGGACTGAATCCGCTTCACGCCGGCCTTGGCCATGTCGGCCCAGGCTTTTGCGAGCGAACCCTGCGTGTCGATGCCGCGGCAGGCGTCCTCCACCACATAGACCTCGAAGCCCGCCTTGCGCGCATCGAGCGCGGTCCAGGCGACGCAGAAGTCTGTCGCGAGGCCGGCGACGAAGACGCGCTTGATCTTGCGGCCCTTCAGGTAACCGGCGAGCCCCGTCGAGGTCTTGCCGTCGGCTTCGAGGAAGGCCGAATAGCTGTCGACGTCCTTGTGAAAACCCTTGCGGATGATGAGCTCGGCATGCGGGATCGCAAGATCCTTCGACAGCGCGGCGCCATCGGTGCCCTGCACGCAATGGTCGGGCCACAGCACCTGCTTGCCGTAGGGGAGATCGACGGTCTCGAACGGCTTCTTGCCGGAGTGCACTGACGCAAACGAAATGTGGCCCGGCGTGTGCCAGTCCTGGGTCATCACCACGTTCGCAAAGGCTTTCGCCATCTTGTTGATGACGGGAACGACCTGCTCGCCTTCCTTCACGGCGAGGCTGCCGCCGGGCAGGAAGCAGTTTTGCACGTCGATCACGAGCAGCGCGGAGGCATCGTCCGGCTTGATCGATGCGGCCGCAAGGAGCGCGGTTGGAGCAAGGGCTACGAGAGCGCTTGTCCCAAGCGCCGCGAGGATTTGTCGTCGATCAAGCATCGTCCGCCTCCCTCCAGGATGATCCAATGGAAGGAAGCCTAGTTCCGTTCGTATACGAACAGAAGCCCGAAAATGCAGCCGGTTCTGTCCAGCGCTTGGGCTAACCCTTGGACTAACCCTTGAGACTAACCCTTGGGCTGGATGCCGTCGCGCACGGCGCGGAAGCGGGTGAAGGCGGCCGACCACTGGTCGCGCGGGGCGCTGGCGATGATGCGCAGCGAGGCACCGCCGCTCGAGAAGCGGATCCACTGCACCACGGTCACGGGCGTCTTGTCCTTCCCGCTGACGCCGTCGATCCGGGTCTCAAAACCCTGCTGGCCGTTGATGCGGATCGGCTCCGACATGGTGACGCGGGATTCGCGCACGCCGGGAATCTGCAACGCGGCCTCCTGGGCAAAGCGGGCGCGATCGTCGGCCTGCTGCGGGGTGGCGCCGATTAGGCCGAGGATCATGAACGGCTTGGATTCATAGCCCGAGCTCTCATTGCCGTCGGCCAGGATGATGCTGGAGCCCGGCGCCAGGGTGCGGATGTCCTTGAAATCGGCGAGATCGGTGATCTTGAACGGCATCAGCCCGATCTGCTCTTCGGCCGAGACCTGCTTGCGGGTGGCGGCGCTCGCAAACATCTGCCGCACCGCCTCGTCGGTGTAGATCTTGGTCGCGTTCTCCGGGATCTGCACCGCGACATAGCCGGAGAAGCCGGCGCCCGGCACGATCATCGAGTAGCGCTTCACCGGCGTCTCGCCGGCCTTGCCGCTTTCCGTGGTGAAATAGGCAAGACCCGCGGGGGTCTCGAGCTTGTCCTGCTTGACGCCGGCGGTGCCGGCTGGATTGGAATTGAAGGCGCTCACGACCTCGCCATAGGCCGCCGGCGGCAGCTCGGTGATCAGCACCTTGACGCTGCCGTCCTCGCTCTCGAAGCCCGGAAACGTCTTGGCCGTGCTCAGGCCGACCAGCGGCACCATGCCGAGACGCAGGCCGGGCGGGAAAACGGCATCGGCCGCAAGGGCCGGAAGCGCCGTGGCGACGAGGACGGCGAGCGCTGCGAGGGGGCGAATGAGCTTCATGGGCACTCTGATTGGTTCACATTGAGGCCGTTCGATGGTCGGCCATTGGGCCGCTTTGTCGCGCAAAGCCGCCTTGATGGCGGCGGTCCGGCCGCCCGCCTTTTAACGGGTTTGGCCCGCCGGTAACAGGGCGGGGCAGATCACGGTGGCGGGGGCCGGCTGACGCCTGAACCTGTTAATAATTCCTCACCCGCAAGGGCGGTTGAACCCGGATATGATCTTCCAAAACCCAATGTTTTCATGGCCGAAACTTGCGTTCGGTCCTTGCGGGCCCCTCCCCCCCTCCTATATGAGCGTCAACCATCGCAATATCGCGGATGTTTGATCTTAGGGGGTTTGGAGCGGGTGCCTCTTGGGCCCAGCCAACCTGCCGCAAAAACAAGGATATCAGGACCATGGGAAAGGTCATTGGGATCGACCTCGGCACCACGAATTCGTGCGTCGCCGTGATGGATGGCAAGAACGCCAAAGTCATCGAGAATTCCGAAGGCATGCGCACGACGCCTTCGATCGTCGCCGTGACGGACGACGGTGAGCGCCTCGTCGGCCAGCCTGCCAAGCGCCAGGCCGTTACCAATCCCGAGCGTACGTTCTTCGCAGTGAAGCGCCTCATCGGCCGCCGCTACGACGACCCGATGGTCGAGAAGGACAAGAAGCTCGTTCCGTACAAGATCGTGAAGGCTTCCAACGGCGACGCCTGGGTCGAGGCCGACGGCCAGACCTACTCGCCCTCGCAGGTGTCTGCGTTCATCCTGCAGAAGATGAAGGAGACCGCGGAAGCCCATCTCGGCCAGAAGGTCGACCAGGCCGTCATCACTGTTCCCGCTTACTTCAACGACGCCCAGCGCCAGGCGACCAAGGACGCCGGCAAGATCGCGGGCCTTGAAGTGCTGCGCATCATCAACGAGCCGACCGCGGCCGCGCTCGCCTATGGTCTGGACAAGACCAAGACCGGCACGATCGCCGTGTACGATCTCGGCGGCGGCACGTTCGATATCTCCATTCTCGAAATCGGCGACGGCGTGTTCGAGGTGAAGTCGACCAACGGCGACACCTTCCTCGGCGGCGAAGACTTCGACATGCGCCTCGTGGGTTATCTGGCCGACGAGTTCCAGAAGGAGCAGGGCATCAACCTGCGCAACGACAAGCTCGCGTTGCAGCGCCTGAAGGAAGCCGCTGAAAAGGCCAAGATCGAGCTGTCGTCGACGACGCAGACCGAGATCAACCTGCCCTTCATCACCGCGGACCAGACCGGCCCCAAGCATCTGACGATGAAGCTCACCCGCGCCAAGTTCGAGGCGCTGGTCGACGACCTCGTCCAGAAGACGGTCGAGCCCTGCCGCAAAGCGCTGAAGGACGCCGGCGTCACCGCCGGTGAGATCGGCGAAGTCGTTCTGGTCGGCGGCATGTCGCGCATGCCGAAGGTCCAGGAAGTCGTGAAGCAGTTGTTCGGCAAGGAGCCGCACAAGGGCGTCAACCCGGACGAAGTCGTGGCGATCGGTGCCGCGATCCAGGCCGGCGTGCTCCAGGGCGACGTCAAGGACGTGCTGCTGCTCGACGTGACCCCGCTGTCGCTGGGCATCGAGACGCTGGGCGGCGTGTTCACCCGCATCATCGACCGCAACACCACGATCCCGACCAAGAAGAGCCAGGTGTTCTCGACCGCCGAGGACAACCAGAACGCGGTCACCATCCGCGTCTTCCAGGGCGAGCGTGAAATGGCGGCCGACAACAAGATGCTCGGCCAGTTCGACCTGATGGGCATTCCGCCGGCTCCGCGCGGCATGCCGCAGATCGAGGTGACCTTCGACATCGACGCCAACGGCATCGTCAACGTCTCGGCCAAGGACAAGGCCACGGCCAAGGAGCAGCAGATCCGCATCCAGGCCTCCGGCGGCCTGTCGGAAGCCGACATCGAGAAGATGGTCAAGGACGCCGAGGCCAACGCCGAGGCGGACAAGAAGCGCCGCGAGGCCGTCACCGCCAAGAACGAGGCGGATGGCCTGGTGCACTCCACCGAGAAGGCCCTGGCCGAGCACGGTTCGAAGGTCGGCGAGCCCGAGCGCCGCGCCATCGAGGATGCCGTCAGCGACCTCAAGGAAGCGCTGAAGGGCGACGATGCCGAGGCGATCAAGGCCAAGACCCAGACGCTGGCCCAGGCTTCGATGAAGCTCGGCGAGGCCATGTACAAGCAGCAGGCCGAGGCCGACGCCAAGAAGGATGCGGCCAAGGACGACGTCGTCGACGCGGAATTCACCGAAGTCGACGACGACAAGAACAACAAGAAGTCCGCCTGATCCCCAAGAGGGTGATGATGCGGACGGCTTGGACCCCACACGCGCTACCGGCCTCCCCCCTCACGGGGGAGGCCGTCGTGTCGGGCTCGGCGGGGCGTGTCCCCGTTACGATCGATCAATTCCCAGCCGTTATGATGAACGTCGCCGTGCCGCCCTCTGCCGCGAAGCAAAGGGCTGCCTATATCGTCTCCTGGCGACGTTGTTCCGCTCCGACTTGAATCGCGATTGGATAGACCGAGTTCAACATGTCCACGTCCACCAAGCGCTGCTATTACGAAACGCTCGAAGTCGAACGCACTGCCGACGATTCCGTCCTGAAATCGTCCTTCCGCAAGCTTGCGATGAAATTCCACCCGGACCGCAATCCCGGGGACGACACCAGCGAAGTCAAGTTCAAGGAAATCAACGAGGCCTACGAGGTCCTCAAGGACAAGGACAAGCGCGCGGCCTATGACCGCTTCGGCCATGCGGCCTTCGAGCAGGGCGGCGGCGGTGCCGGTTTCGGCGCGGGCTTCGCCTCCTCCTTCTCCGACATCTTCGAAGACCTGTTCGGCATGGCCGGGCAGCGCGGTCGCGGCGGCCGCGAGCGTGGCGCCGATCTGCGCTACAACATGGAAATCACGCTCGAGGAAGCCTTTGGCGGCAAGACCGCGCAGATCGAGATTCCGGTCTCGGTCACCTGCGAGGCCTGCTCGGGCATCGGCGCCAAGGCCGGCACCAAGCCGAAGACCTGCTCGAGCTGCGGCGGCGCCGGCCGTGTGCGGCAGTCGCAGGGCTTCTTCACGCTGGAGCGCACCTGTCCGAGCTGCCAGGGCCGCGGCCAGATGATCGAGGATGCCTGCCCGTCCTGTTCCGGCCAGGGCCGGGTCACCCGCGAGCGGACGCTGTCGGTCAACATTCCCCCGGGGGTCGAGGACGGCACCCGGATCAGGCTCGCCGGCGAGGGCGAGGCCGGGGTTCGCGGCGGCCCGCCCGGCGACCTCTACATCTTCCTGTCGCTGGCCCAGCACCAGCTCTTCCAGCGCGACGGCGCCGATTTGCACTGCCGGGTGCCGATCTCGATGGTGACGGCCGCCCTCGGCGGCGAATTCGAGGTGCCGACCATCGACAGCGGCAAAACCAAGGTGAAGGTGCCGGCCGGAACCCAGTCGGGCCGCCGATTCCGCATTGCATCAAAAGGCATGCCGGTGCTGCGCTCGCGCCAGATGGGCGACATGTACGTTCAGGTTGCCGTCGAGACCCCGCAGAATCTCACCAAGAAGCAGCAGGAATTGCTGGCGGAATTCGAAAAGCTCTCCTCCGGCAATACCCAGCCGGAATCGGTCGGCTTCTTCGCCAAGGTCAAGGATCTATTCAGTAATCGGGCAACCTGACTCGTCTTGACCGTATCGCCTTCGGCCTATACCTGTTTATGACCATTTTCTGACACGCCGCGGTCCCGCGGTCCCGTCCGGTCCCGACATGCCATTGCCATCGTCCGCGCGTGCGTTGAAGAAGCCCCGTCTCGACGACGAGGTGCGCTTTCTAAGGTCGTGGATCGAAAAGCCGCTGCACATGGGTGCAGTGATGCCTTCGGGCAAGCTGCTCGCCCGGACCATGGCGCATTACGTCGACGTCAATTCAGACGCACCCGTGGTCGAGCTCGGGCCCGGCACCGGCGCCATCACCTCGGCCCTGGTCGAGCGGGGCGTCGACCAGAAGCGCCTCGTCCTCGTCGAATACAATCCCGGCTTCTGCGCCTTGCTGCGCGACCGCTATCCGCAAGCCAAGGTGGTGCAGGGCGATGCTTATCGCCTGCGCGACACGCTCTGGAACGTGCTCAGCGCGCCGGCCTCCGCCGTCGTCTCCGGCCTTCCGCTCGTGACAAAACCGATGCTGACGCGGCTCCGGCTGGTCCGCGACGCCTTCGCGGCGCTGACCCCGGGCGCGCCCTTCGTGCAGTTCACCTATGCGGTGGTGCCGCCGATCCCGAAATCGCTGCCCGGCGTGTCCACAGAGGCCTCGGAACGGATCTGGATGAACCTTCCGCCGGCCCGCGTCTGGGTGTATCGCAAGGACTAATTCCGCCGGCATTCCCCTTTGCGCGGCGGACTCGTTTCGCCGAATGCATGGAAGCGGATGCCCGCACCCAAAATCCTGATCATTCCCGGCTCGCTGCGCACCGGCTCGCACAATGCGAAGCTGGCGGCGGTCGCCGCCTATGAATTCGCCCAGGTCGGCGTCGACGTCACCCGCATCTCGCTCGCCGACTTTCCGCTGCCGATCTATGACGGCGATCTCCAGGCCAAGTCGGGCGCGCCCAAGCACGCGATCAATCTCAAGCGCATGATCGGCGCGCATCATGGCGTGCTGATCGTTTCGCCCGAATACAACGCCTCGGTGCCGCCGCTGCTCAAGAACGCGATCGACTGGATCAGCCGCGTACATGAGCTGCACGAGACGCGCGGCGACGTGTTTCGCAACCGCGCCTTCGCGCTCGCCGGCGCCTCGCAGAGCCGGCTCGGTGCGGCCCGTGCGCTCCAGGCGCTGCGGCTGATCCTGACCTCCTGCCACGCCAATGTGATTGCCAGCCAGCTCACGCTCGCCTTTGCCGACCAGGCCTATGACGATATGGACAGGCTGAAGAACGAGGGCGACATCGCCGCGTTGAAGGAGCTGGTGCGGCAATTAATCGACATTTCCCAACGCATGATGTGAGGTGACATGACGCCAGCCGAGATCGCCCCGAAGGACCGCCTGATCGTAGCGCTCGACCTGCCCAGCGTTGACGCCGCGGAGGCGATGATCGCAAGGCTCGGCGACAGCGTCACCTTCTACAAGATCGGTTATCAGCTCGCTTATGCCGGCGGCCTGCCGCTGATCGGCAAGCTCGCCGACAAGGGCAAGAAGGTGTTCGCCGATCTCAAGATGCACGACATCGGCAACACCGTCACGCGTGGTGTGGAGAGCGTGGCCAGGCTGGGTGCAACCTTCGTCACCGTGCACGCCTATCCGCAGACCATGAAGGGCGCGGTCGAAGGCCGCGGTAGCGCGAGCCTGAAGATTCTCGCCGTCACGGTGCTGACGTCCTACAACGACGACGATCTGCACGCGGCCGGCTATCGGCTCAGCGTCTCCGAGCTGGTCGAAGCGCGCGCACAGCAGGCGCAGGTGCTCGGCGTCGACGGGCTGGTGTGCTCGCCCGAGGAGGTCGTCGCCTTGCGCAAGATCGTCGGCCACCAGATGCATCTCGTCACCCCCGGCATCCGGCCGGCGGGTTCTGCGACTGGCGACCAGAAACGCATCATGACGCCGGGTCGCGCAATTGCCGCGGGCGCCGATTATCTCGTCGTCGGACGGCCGGTGGTGGAAGCCGCCGACCCCAAGGCGATCGCGGAAGCCATCCAGGCCGAGATCGCGCAGGCGCTCGGCGCATGATTCGGAAAAACCGCGCAGCGGTTTTCCGGTCGGATCATGCTTAGATAGAGATCAACAAGCAGGGAGAAGAACAATGGCAAAGGGCTACTGGATCGGGCGCGTGGATGTGAGCAGCGACGAGGGCTACAAGCCCTATGCCGTCGCCAACGGTCCGATCTTCAAGAAATGGGGTGGCCGCTTCGTCGTTCGCGCCGGCAAGTTCACCACCGTCGAAGGCGCCAGCCGCTCGCGCAACGTCGTGATTGAATTTCCCGACTACGAGACCGCGATCGCCTGCTACAACTCGCCGGAATACCAGGCCAACATCAAGGTGCGCCAGCCGCACTCCATCGCCGACCTCATCATCATCGAGGGCTATGACGGCCCGCAGCCCTGAAGACGGATCGTCGCGAGAGCCTATCCTGGATTGACGCGAGCATCATCCGGCTCTCGCGGACAGCACGCGCGTGCGATCATCGCACGCGATCAGGAGAGCGTCGCGGACATCTCCGCTCGCACTCACATCGACATCACCTTGCATCACCTTGACGGACTCATTCGCTTGAACGCCTGAGGGTCGTTCGCGCCTGAGACGAAAACCGTGGCCGTCATTGGGTCCACCAGCTTGCCGTATTCTTTTGTCCCCAAATGGGGATTGCTGGATCGCTCTCGTTTCATCCAAGGTTGCTTGATCGGAGCCCACATCGATCGGTGATGGGCATCAAGCCAACCCGAAATCTGCGACGTCCGTGACGGGCCGCAAGGCGACCCGCATCGCGCATTTCCATGCAAAGGGAGTGAAGATCATGGCACTGATCATCGGAACAGCAGGCGACGATGTGTTGCCTGGCACGAATTTAGACGATCAGATCTTTGGCCTTCAAGGCAACGACACCATTACTGGCCTGGACGGCAATGATGACGTAAGCGGCGGCGCGGGCAATGATTCCATCGATGGCGGTGCCGGCAACGACATCCTTGATGGAAATGCCGGTATCGATACGATCACCGGTGGCGCCGGCGACGACACGATCAACGGCGGCGCGGGCGACGACACGCTGAACGGAAATGCCGGCGCCGACATTATCCACGGCGACCAAGGCAACGACACCATCGATGGCGGAACCGGCGCTGATCAGCTCTTTGGTGACGCCGGCGACGACGGCATCCACGGCGGCGACGGCAATGATGACATTCATGGCGGCGCGGGTGCCGACACCCTGTGGGGCGACGCCGGCGACGATACGTTGAGCGGCGACGCCGGCAATGACGTCTTGAATGGCGGCGACGGTAACGACCTACTCAACGGTGGATTCGGAGATGACACTCTGAATGGCGATGCCGGCAACGACACGCTGAACGGCGGACTTGGCAATGACCTGCTGAACGGCGGTACCGGTGACGACATCCTGAACGGCGGTTTGGGCGCCGATACGCTCAACGGTGGCGATGGCAACGACACCATGCACGGCGACGCGGGCGACGACATCATGGACGGCGGCGCCGGTAACGATACGATGTTCGGCGATGCCGGAGACGACGAGATGGCCGGCGGCGCGGGCAACGATGCCATGAGCGGCGGCGCCGGTGACGACGAAATGAGCGGCGGAACCGGCAACGACACGCTCGACGGCGACGCCGGAGATGACACGCTCGATGGCGGCGACGGCACCGATGTCCTGAACGGCGGGGCTGGGGCTGACATCCTGTCGGGCGGCGCCGGCAATGACACCCTGAACGGCGGTAACGGCGATGACGAGTTGTCCGGCGGCAATGGCGCCGACGTCCTCAACGGTGGACTCGGCGATGATGTGCTGACGGGCGGTGCTGGTACCGATACGCACAATTTCGGCGACAACACAGCTACGAACTTCGGCAACGATGAAGTCACCGATCTCAGCTTTGCCGATGGCGATGCCGTTGTTGTCGACGCTCCGCCAGGCTTTGACCCGGCTACAGTGGTAGTGGACGACGACGGCACCAACACCGTGCTGGATTTCGGCTTCGGCGCCATCCAGCTCGATGGCATCACGGGCGGCGCGACACCGTTCGAGTCGATCGCCGAAATCAACACTGCCGCCGGTTATACGGCCGTTGACGTTGTCTAGCGCCGACTAGTAGCGGGGCGGCTTTCAGGCCGCCCCGCCCTCATTTCAGTCAGTGATAGTGCCGGCAAGTTATGTATTCGCGTAACCGTGGTGTGATCCCAGCATCTGGTCAGAGATTGCTGGTGGCCTTGATTCCGGGACGATTCGCACTGGTGTGGATCGTCTGTTTCAGCGTGTCCGTAAACCTGCTGCTGCTGGTCGTACCTTTCTATTCCATCGAAGTGTTCGACCGCGTGCTCAGCAGCGGAAGCGTCGAGACGCTTGTCGGCCTGACCGTCATCGCCGTCGGCGCTCTCGCCTTCAGCGCCGCCTTCGACACGTTTCGTAACCGCCTGTTGAGCCGGTTCGCGGTTGGGTTCGAGCACTGCCTCGCTCCGATCATCCTCGAAGGCAGTATCACCGGCGCGGCGCCGGGCGACGGCCGGCAGCACGATCTGGTCAAGCTTCGCGAGTTGAGAACTTTCCTGTCGAGCGGAACGGTCACATCGCTGATCGATGCTCCGTTCCTCCCGGTGTTTATTCTCATCCTGTTCTTCCTGCACCCCTGGTATGGCGTCATAGCCCTGATCGGGGTGGGGGTCCTGCTGGCGATGGGTGTTGCAAGCCATTGGATCGCGCGCGGCGAAATCGCGCAGGCTTCGCAGGCCGCGTTGAAGACGCAGGCGTTGCTCGATGGAATCGTCCGGCACTCCAGCGTGGTGCGGGCGATGGGCTGGACCCGGGGCGCCATCCGCGCGTTTATGAGCCTCAATGACGAAGCCCTGTCTCCGGTGGTGCGGGCCAGCGAACGCATCTACACGATTAGCGCCGCCGCGCGAATGGTCAGGACCATTCTGCAGATTGCCGCGATCGGCTGCGGTGCCTGGCTCGTGCTCCAGAATGAGGTGCTGTCCGGCAGTCTGATCGCGAGCTCGATCCTGATAGCGCGCACGTTGCAGCCCATGGAAGGATTGGTCTCGGCCTGGCGCGCGTTGGCATCTGCGCAGGACGCCTGGACGCAGGTCTGCAATGCCGCGATGCCGGTTCTTGCGCGTCCGCGGAAGACGTTGCTTCCGCCGCCAGCCGGCATGCTCAAGGTCGAGCGGGTGACATTCCGGATTGGCGGGACGCAGCGTCCCATTCTCGCGGGCATATCCTTTCAATGCCGGCCGTCCGAGCTTGTCGTCGTGATCGGGCCGACCGGCGCCGGAAAATCCACATTACTGCGCTTGATGGCAGGCCTCGATCGGCCGACCAGCGGTACGATCCGGTTGGACCACGCAGCACTCCATACCTGGGATCCCGACCAGCTTGGGCAATTCGTCGGCTATCTCCCCCAGGACGTGCAGCTCCTGGAAGGAACGGTGGCCGAAGCCATTGCCGGGTTTGATGAATACGCACGGGACGAGGCCATCGTCGCCGCGGCCATGCTCGCGCAGGCGCATGAGATGATCCTGTCCCTTCCGGCCGGCTACCAGACCGAGATCGGCCGCGACGGCTGCAGGCTATCCGGTGGCCAGCGTCAGCGCATTGGTCTTGCACGCGCCTTCTTCGGCGATCGCAAATTGATCCTGCTGGATGAGCCCAATGCCAATCTCGACCCGGACGGCGAAGAAGCGTTGTGCTCCGCCATTCAATCGGCCAAAGCGCGCGGCGCGGCGTCGGTGATCGTCACTCACCGGCCGCGGCTGTTGACCATCGCCGATGCCGTGCTGCTGTTGAGGGACGGCAACCAGGTCGCCTTCGGACCGCCATATGATGTTCTTCGCGCCCAGCGGCCGGCACCGGTACCGGGTTCGCCAGGGCTCCCGCGCAATGTCGAACCTCAGAGGTTGCCAGGCAGGAGGGTCATTCCAAGACGCAGACCGGTCATGCCTCCGCGATGTCCGCGCCTGTTGCAGGTCCGTCGAAGACGTGGCCGACGGAGCAACCGCGATCCGACATGCGACGGATCATCGCATGGGGCTGTGTATTGCTCGTCCTGCAATTTTGCGGCTTCGGCTTGTGGGCAACCACGGTTCCGCTCCGTGGCGCCGTCGTGGCACCAGGATTCATCAAGGTCCATTCGAAGCGCAAGGCTGTGCAACATCTGGAAGGCGGAATCATCAAATCGATCTATGTCCGGGAGAACGATCACGTCGAAGCCGGTCAACTCATTGCACGGCTCGACACCGCGCAGATCGAAGGGAGCCTTGGTTCCCTCGAAACCAAGTTCTTTGCTGACCTGGCGATGGAGGCCCGACTGGCGGCGGAGCAGGACGCCGCGAAGTCAATCCGTTTTCCGGACGAATTGCGGGAAAGTGCGACGCGTCTCTCCGCACGTATCGCCATTCAAACCCAGGAGGCCGAATTTGCCGCGCGACTGGCCGCGATTGAGAACGAGCGCAAGGTGATCGATCAGCAGATGCTGCAAAACGCGGACACCATCCGCGGCCTGCAGAGCAACACCCAAGGACTTGAACAGCAACTCAAGCTGTTGCGGGAAGAGATCGCCGACACGAGCTATCTCCTCGCAAAGGGCCTCGCCCGGAAACCACGTTTGCTGGCCTTGCAACGCGCCGAAGCCGAGGCCACCGGACAGGTCGATCGCAATGCCGCGTCAATCTCGGAGATGCAGGGCAAGATCGCGGAGTTGCAGGACAGACGCAGGCAACTGGGGTTCAACCAAAATCAGGATATCGCCAAGCAGCGGCATGCGACGAGCGAGGAGATCGGCGACCTCAGACATCGAATTGCCGCGTTGCGTGCCCAGCTTGTCCGGTCTGAATTGCGTGCCCCGGAAAGTGGAAGGATCGTCGGCCTCAACAGCAGGGACCTCAATGCCGTGCTTGGACCTCGGGAAACCCTTTTGGAAATCGTTCCGATGCAAGATCGGCTTGTCATCGAGGCGACATTGAAGCCTGCCGATCGGGAAGAGGTCTATGTCGGACAGATGGCGCGTGTGCGAGTTCACGCGCTGAACATTCGCCGCCGGCCGATGCTCGAGGGAAGGGTGGTCGGCGTTGCGGCAGACGCACTGACCGACACCCATTCCGGCGACAGCTCCTATTTGGCCGAGGTTGAGCTCGACCCCAACGCGCCGACGGCCTCCTACATCTCCACATTGATGCCTGGAATGCCTGTCGAGATATTTGTCGAGACGGGGGAACGAACCTTTGCGGAATATCTTTTGCAGCCGATGACGTTACGGATCAACCGTGCGTTCAGGGAGAATTAAGCGCTGGTAAGGGGTGGGCCGGCCTATGAGGGAGGCGACCGTGCATGAGTGCAGTAAGGCACTACCTTCCGCACAGGATGATTTTCGTTCCGATTGCGTCGAGCGCGCCTCGAAGCAAGGCAATGACGGATGCGGTCCGTCTGGGTCTTGTCCGGAGCCACGCCCGCAACAGGCCGCAATGGAATATTTCGCGAAGGCCATGGCGGAATTGCTCGGCTGCCGGAGCTGCTATGTAGCCATGCTATCCGCCTCCGGGCTGGAAGAAGCCAGGATCGGAGATGCTCCTGCCGATCCGTCATGCGCGGCGATGGTTGAGCGATTTGCGCGCAAGGGTACGGCCGAGGACGTCGCCTCGCTCGAGCCGATCAATTCCCGGACCTCCTTCGTCCGCAAGTTGATCGGCGCGGAACCCCCGGTAAAGAGTCACTCAGTCATTGGCAGGTTTGCTTCCGATGAGCGAACCACGGTCGTGTTCGTGGCCGGATGGCGACCGGCCGCGCTTGCGGCATCGGAGATTCCCGGCTTGGCGCATACCGTGCGCCCGTTATGGAAGGCTGCTCATTCACTTGCCCGGCAAGCGCCGGGGCAGGTCGATGCGCAACTCTGGCTCGAAGAGCTGACCTTTCCCGCCATCGTCGTGGACCAGGGCCTGCACATTTACGCAGTCAATCGTGGTGGACGCGTGCTGCTTGCCAAGCGCGAGCTGCTCAGGATGGAAGGAGGCAGGCTCGCTGGCTCATGCGCTTCCGTGACCGAGAGCTTGCGGGGGGCAATCGGGAAAGTGCTCATCGAGAGCGGGACTCATGGATGGTTCAACACTACGGTACCGCTTTCGACGGATCGTCAGCAGTTCGCCTTCGCCAAGATCGGCGCTGTTCCAACGCATGACAAGCTGGGACAGGCCCTCATCGTCGTGCCGCAATTCGATGACGTGCAGGGCGCGCACTGCATCGCATCTGCCTTCGGCTTGAACTGGGCTGAGGAAAGAATCGTCGCCCGGATTCTTCAATTCCAGTGCCCTCGCGATATTGGAGCCGAGCTTGGGCTGACCGAGGCAACGGTGCGAACCTACACCAAGAGGATCATGCTCAAACTGGGGATCAACCGACAGTCGGAGTTCTTTCTCTTGTATCATCTCACCCAGTCGCCTTTTGGCGCTGGCAGGCGCGAGAACTGGGTGAGCCGGCCGGCCTCCGACTGTCGATTGGACGAAGAGGATCCGATGAGATTGCGGACGGCCGGCAAGCATTCGCCTGACTGAGTACGGGGTTTTCCGCGATGTCGAGGCGCATGGGCTGCGCAGGTTTCCTCTACCGGATGTTCGCTGCCCTGGCATTGGCCGGGGCCGGCTTCCCTGCCCATGCCGAGAGCATTCAATTGGCGCTGCCGATTGCCTGCGAGCCTGGCCGCACCTGCTACATCCAGAATTACACGGATCTCGATCCGTCGCGGTCGGCGCGAGATTACAAATGCGGCACGCTGACTTATGACGACCACAACGGCACCGATTTTCGTTTGCCCTCACTGGCGGTGCAAAAGGCCGGCGTGGACGTGCGCGCGGCGGCAGGCGGCCGCATTCTTCGTACACGCAATGACGCGCCGGACGGCGCTTTCACAAAATCGGGACGCGAAGCGGTGCGCGAGGCCGAATGTGGCAATGGCGTCGTCATCGAACATCCGGAGCAGTGGGAAACCCAGTACTGCCACCTCGCCGCCGGCAGTGTGTCGGTCAAGCCTGGAGACAAGGTCGACCTTGGACAGCCGATCGGCCGTGTCGGACTCTCCGGCCTCACGGAGTACCCTCACCTGCATTTCACCGTGAGGCACAATGGCGCGGTGGTCGATCCCTTTGCGTATGGCGTTCGTCCCGAGACTTGCGAGGGTGGTCAATCGCTCTGGCTTGCTGCCCTCCGCCCGAAACTCGAGTACCAGGAACGAGCCATCCTCAATGCGGGCTTTACGACGGGGCCGGTCACGATGGAACTCATCGAGGACGGCAGTGCCGAGAGCCAAAAGCCGTCCGCCAGTTCGATGGCGATCGTCGCGTTCGTGCGGGCTATCGGGCTGAAGGCGGGCGATGCGCAATGGCTGGTCATCAAGGATCCCCTCGACAACGTCATCGCGGAAAATCGGTCTGCACCACTTCAGGCCAACAAGGCGCAATTCATGCTCTTCGCGGGGAAGAAGCGACCTCCTGGGGGGTGGGAACGCGGCTCCTACAAGGCCACTTATGTTGTCGAGCGCGATGGCCAGATCGTGCTCAGGAAAGACCTGGAGCTCATGCTCTAGCGTTGCGTCTGTGCGCGGGGAGACCCGCGCCAAAGACCTTTTGAAGGTCTGATCGGTTGCCGGAACGGCCCGCTCCCGCTATAGGGCGTGGAGAGGGTGAACCATGTCCGAGATGCGTTTGATTGTTGCTGGGGCAGGCGGCCGGATGGGCCGGGCGCTGGCACGAGCCATTGCCGACACCGAAGGCGCGGTGCTGGCGGGAGCCCTGGAGGCGCCCGGCTCGGAGCTGCTCGGCAAGGATGCCGGCGTACTCGCGGGCCTGCCGGCCAACGGCGTCAAACTCTCGGCCGACCTCTGGGCGATGTCGAAAGATGCCGACGGCATCCTGGATTTCACCGTGCCGGCCGCGACCATCGCCAATGTCGCGATCGCGGCCGAGCGCGGCATCGTGCACGTCATCGGCACCACCGGACTGTCGGCCTCCGACAACGCCGTGATCAAGAGCGTCACCAACCGTGCGGTCGTGGTGCAGTCGGGCAATATGAGCCTGGGCGTCAATCTGCTCGCCGCGGTGGTCAAGCGCGTCGCCAAGGCACTCGACGAGAGCTTCGACATCGAGGTCGTGGAAACCCACCACCGCATGAAGATCGATGCGCCCTCGGGCACTGCGCTGATGCTGGGCCAGGCCGCTGCCGCCGGCCGCGGCATCTCGCTCGATGAGCATTCGGATCGCGGCCGCGACGGCATCACCGGCGCGCGCAAGCCGGGCGACATCGGCTTTGCCTCCTTGCGCGGCGGCACCGTCGCCGGCGAGCACAGCGTGACCTTTCTTGGTCCGTTCGAACGCCTGACGCTGTCGCATCTCGCCGAAGACCGCATGCTGTTCGCACACGGCGCGCTCAAGGCGGCGCTGTGGGCGCATGGCAAGAAGCCGGGGCACTACTCCATGGCCGACGTGCTCGGTCTCGCAGACATCTGAGCGAGCCGGAGCATGAACCGGACCCGAAGGGCCGCGTTAGCGCAAGATGTGAAGCGGCTTTCCGCCAAGATCATTCCTCAACAATAACCTGAATGGAAAGCAGTCAATGAGCGAACGTCTCCTCGTGCTCGTGCGCCACGGTCAGAGCGAGTGGAATCTGAAGAACCTGTTCACGGGCTGGAAGGATCCTGATCTCACCGAGCTCGGCGTGAAGGAAGCCACGGAAGCCGGCCGCAAGCTGAAGGCGCAGGGCCTCGTGTTCGACGTCGCCTACACTTCGGTCTTGACGCGCGCGCAGCACACGCTCGATCTCATTCTCGGCGAGCTCGACCAGAAGGGCCTGCCGACCTCCAAAGACCTCGCGCTGAACGAGCGCGACTATGGCGATCTCTCCGGCCTCAACAAGGACGACGCCCGCAAGAAATGGGGCGAGGACCAGGTGCTGATCTGGCGCCGCTCCTACGACGTGCCGCCGCCCGGCGGCGAAAGCCTGAAGGACACGCTGGCGCGCGCGCTGCCCTATTACGTGCAGGAGATCCTGCCCGGCGTGCTCAACGGCAAGCGCACGCTGGTCGCCGCCCACGGCAATTCGCTGCGCGCACTGATCATGGTGTTGGAGAAGCTCTCGCCCGAAGGCATTTTGAAGCGCGAGCTCGCGACCGGTGTGCCGATCATCTACCGGCTCAACGCGGATTCGACGGTGGCCTCGAAGCTGGATCTGGCGGGCTGAGCTTCGCCACAAGCGCGGAGTCGTAGGGTGGGCAAAGCGTAGCGTGCCCACCATGTGTCAGCGATCGCGGAAGAATGGTGGGCACGGCGCTATGCGCCTTTGCCCACCCTACGGAAGCGGGGCCTACTGCATCCCCAGCTGCCCGGCCTCCCAGCCCAGCATCGCCTGCTTGCGGGTGATGCCCCAGTGATAGCCGGTGAGCGTGCCGCTCTTGCCGAGTGCGCGGTGGCAGGGCACGACGAACGAGACCGGGTTCTTGCCGACCGCGGCGCCGACGGCGCGTGAGGCCTTCGGGCTGTTGATGTTGCAGGCGATGTCGGAATAGGACACCGCGCGACCCATCGGGATCTTCAGCAGCGTTTCCCAGACCCGCACCTCGAAATCGGTGCCGATCATGACGACGCGCAACGGCTGGTCCGGCCGCCACAGCTTGGTGTCGAAGATGCGCTGTGCGAGCGGTGCGGTGCCTTCGTGATCCTCGACGTAAGTTGCGTTGCGCCATCGCCGCGTCATGTCGGCGAGCGCGACCTTCTCCTCACCGGGATCGGCGAACGCAAGTCCTGACAGGCCGCGGTCGGTGGCGATCACGATCGCCGTGCCGAACGGCGAGGGATGGAAGCCGTAGCGCAGCGTCAGGCCCGCGCCGCCGTTCTTCCATTCGCCGGGCGACATCGCTTCGTGGGTGACGAACAGATCGTGCAGCCGGCCCGGTCCTGAAAGACCTGAGTCGAGCGCGGCATCGAGGATGCTCGCGGAGTCCCGCAACAGTCCCTTGGCGTGATCGAGCGTCAGCGCCTGCATGAACGCTTTCGGCGTGATCGAGGCCCAGCGGCGGAACAGGTGGTGCAGCTCATCCGGCGTGACGCCCGCCGCATCCGCCATCGCTTCGATGGCCGGCTGGGTGCGCCAGTTCTCCGAGATGAATGCGATCGCCCGGCGCACGGAGTCGTAATCGCGCAACGCGGCGTTCTGGGAGCCCGGCTTGGCCAGGCGCTGGTCATTTATGGCGAGTGTCATCATGACTGGAAATGTAGGCGTGGCGCCGGGCCGAAACCACCCGATTTCCGATCCGGACTCAGGAGATCGGGTTGTAGGTCGGGCCGCGCTTGGCAGCGTTCAGGGCCTCAACCAAGCCTTTGTAAAAACTTGCCTTTTCGTCCGGGCCGAGGAAACGGGCGATCTGGATCTGGTGGCCGCGCGAGATCAGATAGAGATGCTCGATGCCAAAATCCTCGTCGACCTCCATGTCGAGGCGGACCCAGAGCGGATTGAACGTCCATTCGGCGACCTGGCCGCGATGACTGACGCGCCGCACCCGCAGCTCAGACGTCGTGACCGAAATCTCCTCGCGCGCCCGCGCGGTGCGGAAATTAGCCTTGAAGGCCCACCAGATCACCAGCACGTCGAGGCCGAAGAAGCCGAACACCGGCCACGCACCCATCATCAGGAAGGCGAGGCCGGTGGCAAAGCTCACCACGCTCAGGAACAGCATCACGGCGAGGAAGCCGGTGCGGTTCAGCGAGCGGTGCGGCGTCAGGAGCGCGGAGAAGATCTGAGGCTCCGTCTCGCGTTCAGATCGCTCGCGCTCAATTTCGTTGCCTGTGCTCATCGTCCCTCAGTATATCCGGATCATGGCGAAAATCACCCGCAAGCCGGCCCCGCGCAAAGCGTCCGTGCCGAAGAAAAAGGCAAAGGCGACAGTTGCGAAGCCGAAGGCTCCCGCCAGGAAATCGCTCAAGGCCACAAGACCCAATTCTACCAAACCTTGGACGCCGGCCGAGATCCATGAGGTCTTCAGCCGTTTCCGCAAGGCCAATCCGGAGCCGAAAGGCGAGCTCGAGCACGTCAATCCGTTCACGCTGCTGGTCGCGGTGGTGCTGTCGGCGCAGGCCACCGATGCCGGGGTCAACAAGGCGACGCGCGCCTTGTTCGAGATCGCCGACACGCCGCAGAAGATGCTCGACCTCGGCGAGGAACGCTTGCGCGAATACATCAAGACCATCGGGCTCTATCGCACCAAGGCCAGGAACGTGATTGCGCTGTCGGCAAAGGTGCTCAGCGAATTCGGCGGCGAGGTGCCGCGCACGCGCGCCGGGATCGAATCCCTGCCCGGCGCCGGCCGCAAGACCGCCAACGTGGTGCTCAACATGGCGTTTGGCGAGCACACCATGGCGGTGGATACGCATGTGTTCCGCGTCGGCAACCGCACCGGGCTCGCTCCGGGCAAGACGCCGCTCGAAGTCGAGCTTGGTCTCGAAAAGGTGATCCCGGCTGAATTCATGCTGCACGCCCATCATTGGCTGATTCTGCATGGCCGCTATACTTGCCTCGCGCGCAAGCCGCGCTGCGAGGTTTGCCTGATCAACGATCTCTGCCGATGGCCGGAGAAGACGGTCTGAGGTGGCGCCGTCGTTTCGGGGGGGCGATGTGAAGCAAGCCGGGTTTGGGGGCATGTCGTGAGTCAGCAGGAACAAGTCTCGTCGCCACCGCCGGCCGCGGCTCCGGCTCCGCCGCCGAAGCCGACGCAGCGGCCGGCGAGCCCGCTCTGGAGCCGGCTCGCGATCCCCTTGTTCGCCGTGATCGTCGCGCTCGCCTTCGTGGCACTGGCGACGCTCCGCTTCGACGAATGGGTCGGCAACGCCGTGGTCCAGACCACCAACGACGCCTATGTGCGCGCCGATCTGACGCGGCTTGCAAGCCGCGTCTCCGGCGAAGTGCTGACCGTCGGGGTCTCCGACTTCCAGCGCGTCAAGGCCGGCGATCTCCTGATCCAGATCGATCCCGCCGACTACCAGGCCCAGGTCGCGCAGTCCGAGGCCGCTGTCGCCGCCGCGCAGGCCGTGCTCGACAATCTGAGCAACCAGGTCGAACTGCAATATGCGACCATCGCGCAGGCGCAGGCCGCGCAGCTGTCCGCGGAAGCGTTGGAAGTCGAGGCCCGGCAGGAGCAGGATCGCCAGAAATCGCTGACGCAGACGGAGGCCGGCACGCGGCAGCGGCTCGAACAGGCCGTCGCGGGCTACGCGAAGGCGCAGGCCGACGTGCGTGCCAGTCGCGCCGTCATCGCCGCGCAGCAGCATCAACTCGAAGTTCTGCAGGGCACCAAGAAGCAGCGTGCCGCCGACGTCGCGGCGGCCAAGGCGACGCTGGCGAGCGCGAAGCTGAAGCTCGGCTATACCAGGATCACCGCGCCGTTCGACGGCGTCGTCGGCGAGCGCCAGGTGCAGCCCGGCGACTACGTCAACATCGGCACCAACCTCATCAACGTGGTGCCGCTGCCGAAGGTCTATGTGATCGCGAATTACAAGGAGACCCAGCTCACTCATGTCGCGCCGGGCCAGCCGGTCGAGATCACCGTCGATGGCTTCCCGCGCGAGAAGCTGCGCGGCAAGGTCGAGCGCATTGCGCCCGCGACCGGCGCGCAGGTGGCCCTGCTGCCGCCGGACAATGCGACCGGCAATTTCACCAAGGTCGTGCAGCGCATTCCCGTGCGCATCCAGTTCGACGACAACCAGCCGCTGCTGGCGCGGCTGGTGCCGGGCATGTCGGTCGTCACCAGCATCGACACGAAGGCCGCGAATGGCGGAAAATGACGATGCCGGTCGCGGGCCTCTCTCGCGCGGCGGCATCGCGCCACAGCCCTTGTTTGCCGTGGCGGCGGTGCTGCTCGGCTCGTTCCTCGCCAATTTCGACAGCCGGCTGACCACGGTCGGCCTGCCGGACCTGCGCGGTGCGTTCTCGCTCTCGTTCGACGAGGGCGCCTGGCTTTCGACCGCCGGCATCGGCTCGCAGATCCTGATTGCGCCGGCGGTGGCGTGGCTCGCGACGGTGTTCGGCCTGCGCCGCGTGCTCGGCATCCCGAGCCTCGTCTACGCCGCGGTGTCGCTGATCATTCCCTTCGTGCACGATTATCCGACGCTGCTCGCGCTCAGCGTCGTTCATGGCCTTCTGCTCGGCACCTTCGTGCCTGCGACCCTCATGATCGTGTTACGAAACCTGCCGATCCGATGGTGGGTGCCGGCGATCTCGCTCTATTCGATCCGGGTCGGCTTTGCGCTGGATACGTCGAGCTCCCTGGTCGGCTTCTATGTCGAACATCTCGGCTGGCAATGGATGTACTGGCAGAGCGTCGTGATCGCGCCCTTGATGGGCCTGATGGTTTATCTGGGCACGCCGAGCGAGCCGGTGAACCGCACGCTGCTGCGCGAGGCCGATTGGGGCGGCATGCTGCTGCTCGGCGCCGCGGTCTCGATGATCTATGCCGGCCTCGACCAGGGCAATCGCCTGGACTGGCTCGGCTCGGGGACGGTGATGGCGCTGCTCGTCAGCGGTGTGGTGCTGTTCGCAGGCTTCCTCGTCAACGAGTCGCTGGTGCGACAGCCCTGGGCGCATGTGAACGTGCTGTTCTCGCGCAATGTCGGGTTGGGGCTGATCTTGATCCTGCTCTACACGCTGACCAGCCTCTCCAACTCGTCGCTGGTGCCGAATTTCCTCGGCAATGTCGTTCTGCTCCGGCCGGAGCAGAGCGGGATGCTGCTGCTCACCTATGGCGCGCTGCCGATGTTCGTGCTGGTGCCGATCTCGATCTGGCTGCTGCGGCATTTCGATACGCGGCTCGTCGTGGTGCTGGGTTTTGCCTGCTTTGCCGCGGCCAATCTCTGGGGCACGCAGCTCAGCCATGTCTGGGCGCGCGAGGATTTTGTCGGCATCGTGCTGCTCCAGGCGATCGGGCAGTCGCTGCTCCTGCTGCCGATCATCATCACGCTGCTGTCGAACGCCGATCCGAGCCGCGCCACCTCCTTTGCCGCCTACATCCAGATCATGCGGCTCGGCGGCGCGGAGATCGGCATCGCGCTGATGGGAACGTGGCTGCGCGTGCGCGAGCAGGTCCATTCCTTCTATCTCGGCCAGGACCTTGTGGTCGGCAATGCCGACGTGGTGGGTAGGCTCAAGCAGCTCGCCGATTACTTCGCGGCCCATGGCACCGGCATGGCGCAGGCGCGCGCGGTCGGCACGCTCGCGGGCCTGGTGCAGCGCGAGGCCAATGTGCTCGCCTATATCGACGGCTTCTGGCTGTGCTTCTGGCTCGCGATGGTCGCACTCGGCGTCGTCGCGCTGATCACCCGGGCGCCACCGGGCCCGTTCACGCCGGCGCCGTTCGGCTTCGCCAAGATGCTGCTGCGCAAATGCGGGGTGCAAGTGAACTGAGAGGTGAGCTGACAGGTGAGCCGAGAGGTCTCACCGCATCTGCCGCGCCGGCTCGATCAGCTCGGGCCGCGGTCCCGACAGTCGCTTGTGCATGTGGACCATGAACGCCATGCCGAAGATCGGCGTCGCCAGATTGACGATCGGGATCGAGACGAAGGCCGCGATGAAGAGGCCAGCGGTGAAGATGGTCGCGGCGTTGTCGCGCCGCATCGCCCTGGCTTCCTCCGGCGAGCGGAAGCGCATCGCGGCGAGCTCGAAATATTCGCGCCCCAGCAGCCAGGCGGCGGCGACGAAGAAGATCAGGAATCCGGCACCGGCGAACAGGACCAGTGGCAAGGCGACCAGATAGACCACGATCGTCAGCAGCGCGGTCTTAACGCCCTCGTAGATCGCCTGGCTGAACGGCAGCGCAGCGCCCGGCCGCTCGGCGGGATAATGCTCGCGCTCGACGATGTCGGCGACGTCGTCGACGAACAGGCTTGCCACCAGCGAGGTGATCGCAGGCATCAGGAACACGCCGCCGAACACGACGCCGAGGCCCGCCGTGATCGAGACGATCCAGGCGAGGACCTCGAGCGAGGAATGCCAGCTCGGCCCGAGCAGGCCTTCCAGCCAGACCTCGCCATAGGTCGCAAACCAGCTCAGCAGCCGCTGCAAGCCGATCGCCAGCACGATGATCAGCACCAGTGCAAGCCCGATCGATCGCCACAGGATCGAGCGCATCGGCGGCGAGATCAATTGCGACAGCGCCTTTACGGCGGCATCCAGCATCGGAGTACCTCTCAGCAAAACCACCCGCGAGAGGTAGACATGCGCGGAAGGTTCGACAAGAGGTCGAGCTTTCCGGGACAGATTGCCGCGCCTGGAGCTTGGGTTCTGAGTGAATCAGAACGGAAGCTCCGGGCTGTTGTTTTGAGGCGTCTTTTTGACGCGAGCAGCCACTTCGCTTGAAGACGCTTCAGCTCACCCTGATGACGAGGGCATAGTTCTGCGGCGCGACGGCAATGGAATGAGCGATGACCGATATCACCGCTTCGCCGGCCGGCAGATTCTCGAAGACGATCTGCTCGACATTGTTCCGACGGTCGAAGTCCTTCGAGCCGGCCGGCATGTTGCCATGGCGTTCCTGCTTGTTGGCCACCACGACGAGATCGAGGTCGCTTTGCAGGCCTTCGCCGGGCGGATCGGTCCAGACCAGCGTGACCTTCAGGCGGCTGCTTCCTGCCGGTATCGTGACCGTGCGGTCTTCGCGGTCGCCGGCGTCCAGCTTCTTCTTCTCGTCGAAGAACTGCAGCTCTTCGTTCGCGGCATGGGGGCCGACCACGGCCTGAACGTCGACCCGGCCGAAGCCCTGACTGTTGCTTGCGACGGACCCCGCCTCCGACGGCTGGTATTGTCCGGCAAGGCTGCGCGCTCCGTTGATGATGAGCGCCTTGAGCAGTGCGGCGCTCGGCGACTTCAGTCCCTCGCTTTTCCTCAGGAACGCCCGGATCACCGCGACGGACCCGGCCACCAGCGGCGTCGCCATGCTGGTGCCGCCCTCGAACATGTAGAGCGGGTCTTGCGAGAGCTTCCATCCCTTCGAGTTCGTGGCGCGGGAACGGGTTGACAGAATAAAGGATCCCGGCGCCACGACGTCCGGCTTGATGCGTTCGTCGTTGGTGGGTCCGCGGCTGCTGAATGCCACCATCCCTTCGGGATTGTTGGCCACACGATCGGAGCTGATCGGCGTGGCCGGAAAATCGCTTGGCCACGCCCTGCCGTAGGTCATGGCCTCGTTGGGACGATTGTTCTCGCATGCGCCGATGGTGAGGCAGTTCTTGGCCGTACCGGGCGGGGTCACGGAGTTGGGGTCGACCTGGCCATTGCCATCCTTGTCGCTGCCCTCATTTCCGGCGGCGAAGCAGATCAGCATGTCGCGGTGCGCGTAGACGAACGTGTCGAGCTCGTTGGCCTGGGAGTCATACACGCCGAAATTTCCGACGCTGCCCCAGGAGTTGGAATGGATTCGCGCCTTGTCCGTCTTGTAGGGCGGACCGAACAGCGCATCGAGGCTGTCGGGCAGGCCGCCGAGGTTGCCGCCGCTGTCGAGCACGGATTGCAGAACCAGCTTTGCGCCGGGAGCCGTGCCGCGGATCGGGCCGTCGCTTTTCGATACGCCGTCGCCGAGGGCAGAACCCGCGACATGGGTGCCGTGACCATCAGGATCGTCTTTGCGTCCCGGCCGGCCGAGCGCGTAGAGCTTCTTGACGCGCCCCTTGAAGGCCGGGTGCGTGTTCGTGGTCGATCCCTTGTCGAAACCGGTATCGGCGATCGCGATGATCTCGCCCGCGCCTTCGCCGCCATTGCTCGGCGTCGCCGCGGGAACGCGAAGAATGCCCCGCGCGATGTTGTTGAGCAGCTTGCGTGGAAAGACCTTCTCGACGCTGCGCACCTCGTCGAGCGCCGCGACGTCGGCAAGACGGCGCATCTTCAGCGTCACACGCACCTTGGTGGTGCCCGGGACGACGTCGTCGAGCTGCACATGCGCCGCTTCCGCAATCTTCTTTGCGGCGGCCTTCACGCCGACATTGCGGTGGAGCATGACGTCGACGGTGACGCTGGTACGGTCGAGCGCGGCCGGCCTTGCCGCAAGCGCGCGCGCCGCGGCGACGCCTCCCGGTTGGGTATCCAGGTTGCGCAGCGCCGGCGCGATCTTCACGATGCCCGGGTAGAGGTCTGCCCATGTCACGAACGGCAGTTTCCGCACCTTGTCGAGCCCGGCCGCCGGAAAGTGACAGATGACGGCGCTGCCCGGGACGGCTTCCAGGATCTCGGCGCCGGCCTTGGCGAGCTGCCCTCTGCGCTCGGCGTTGAGCGGCTGGTTGGTCTGCACGATGATGTAGTCGGATTCCTTCGCATTCGCATGATCCAGCGATAGCGCCGCGCGTTCCGCGTGCGGAGCCGAAGGATCGATGGTGATGCCGTTGATCGTGATCTGCGCCATGGCCGTTCCACTTTCCCTGATTGATCGTCCGTCCTTTGTCGTTTGCGCTGGCCGGATCGCTCGGCTCAAGGCTCCGCCGCGATGCTGGCCCAGCAGGTGATGGCGCTACAGACCGTGCTCCAGCGGCCGAACCCCTTGTAGATCTGGGCGGCGATCTGCTCCTGCTGCTGCAGGGTGCCTTCGGCCTTGATCTGCGGATCGGAGACGTTGCGGATCGCGAGCCAGCGCGGTGCCTTCTCGCCCATCTCCTGCGCGACCAGGCCAAGGATGGCATCGCCCATTTCGGAGACGTCGCCGAGCCGCTGGAGATGGAAGTGGTCGTCCGAGGTGTCGAAGCCGAAGAAGTCGGTGGTGACCACGGAGGAGGACAGGCCGCTCGGCTTCACGACGAAGATCTTCGGCGCCCTTGTGTTGTCCTTCGGCAATTGCCCGGCATTGGCCTTGAACAGCGTCTTGGCCTGCGCGAACTTCTTCGTCACGGCGGATCTGCTGGAAAAATGCTCCTGCGCGAACGGCTGCTTCTTGAACTTCGACAGGCAGTCGAAGCGAACGATCGGACTGACGACGACGTCACCGACCTCGAATTCCTTGCCGATGCCGCCGGCCGTGCCCGTGGTGATGACGAGCGTCGGCTGCACCTCGGTGATGATCTGGCGCCAGACGTCGATGTTCGGCAGCTGCGGGCCGTCCTGCGACATGTGCGAATCGGATTTGAAGATCACGACCTTCTTCTTGCCGATCGTGGTGGTCCAGTAGGTGCCGAGCCGTTTCAGCTCCTTGGCCGGACACCCGTTGCGCATCTTCTTGGAGATGGCCGCGTAATTGTGCGTATAGGGTAGGTAATCGTTGCGGGAGTCCTTGCCCGGCGTCAGCACGCGGCTGAGGGCGTGGCCCTCGTCAACGGTCCAGGTCACGACCAGCACGTCGGCGCGCGGCAACGGTCCCTTGCCGTTGCCCTTCGGCTTCGGCCCGGTTTGCGGCGCCAGCCCTTTCGGCCAGGCAATGTCGGTGAAGCGCGACAGCCCGGTCGAGGTCGAGAAGGCCATGAACTCGCGGCCCTCGCTCGACTCGGAATCAAAATCGATGATCTCGCGCCGAAAGTCTTCGGTCGTGACCTTCGCGGATTTCTTCACCGCGCCCTTGGCCACGCGTTTCACCAC
This sequence comes from Tuber microsphaerosporum, assembly GCA_003521225.1. NCBI lineage: Eukaryota > Fungi > Ascomycota > Pezizomycetes > Pezizales > Tuberaceae > Tuber > Tuber microsphaerosporum. The sequence goes on from QOVD01002360.1 coordinate 180,081, forward strand.
GAAGGTGTCGGGCGGGGGCGGCGTCGTGATCGGATCGAAACCGAGATTTCTCTCAACCCATTTGCGGTCAGCACGCATCGCATTGTCTCCGCCAAATTGATTTTCAAACGTCTGATTTCGACAAACGTCTTCCGTTGGTCGGCCAGACAAGCCAACGGTTGCAATTTTAAATCGAAATCCTTGTCGTCGAATGGTCGTGAATATTGACCAATTCCGTGCCGATCTGAGCCAGTCGGATGTTGCCCCTGCCAAACAAGAGGTTTTCTGAAAAAATATCGCTCAAATGCCTGAACCAATTTGGGTTTGAGATTACACCTATAGTTGAGGTGCGACAATCTGCCTTCCAATCACAAACGGAGGAAGTCATGGCAAGCTCGACCACGCGCGTGACGCTGGCGAACAGCGCACGGAAATTGCCGAAGGGGGCCAAGCTCGTCGGCGCGGCCGATCCCAAGCAGGAAATCGAGATCAGCGTTCGCCTGCGCGCGAAGCGTGCCGACGATGAGCAGGTGATGACGCTCGGCGCGCAACCGCCGCGCGAGCGGCAGTATCTCTCGCGTGCCGAGTTCGGCGCAGAGATGGGCGCTGATACCGCCGACGTCGCCAAGATCGACGATTTCGCGCATCACCACGATCTCAACGTCAAGAGCGTGCATCTGGCGTCCCGCACCGTGAAGCTGACCGGGACGGTGAAGGCCATGAGCGCAGCCTTCGGCGTCAAGCTCAACAAGGTCAGATACGAGGGCGCGACCCATCGCATGCGTAAAGGTAGCGTGCAGATCCCGGCCGAGCTCGCAGGTATCGTGGTCGGCGTGCACGGCCTGGACAACCGGCCGGTGGCGCAACCCCACTTCCGCCGCAAGCTGCCGCAGAAGGGCGCAGCCGCACGCGCCGCGCAGGGCGGCAGCTTCTCGGTCGATCAGATCGCCCAGCTCTACAATTTCCCCGGCGGCGAGACCGGCGCCGGCCAGTGCATCGCCATCATCGAGCTCAACGACATCGACCAGAAGGGCCATCCCACGGGCGCCGGCTACAAAACGTCAGACCTGCGCACCTTCTTCAAGAAGGCGGGCATCGCGATGCCGAAGATCGCACCCGCGAGCGTCGACGGCGGCGCCAACAAGCCCGGCCATTCGGACGCCGACGGCGAGGTCGTGCTCGACATCGAGGTGGCCGGTGCGATCGCGCCCGGCGCCAGGATCGTGGTCTATTTCGCGCCCAACACCACCAACGGCTTCATCGATGCGGTCAAGGCCGCCGTCCACGACACCGCGCGAAAACCTTCGGTGATCTCGATCAGCTGGGGCGGGCCGGAAGACCAGGAAGGCTCGCAGCAATTCGTCGACGGCCTGAACGAGGCGATCCGCGACGCCGCCGCGATGGGCGTCACCGTCTGCGTTGCCTCCGGCGACAATGGTTCGGCTGACATGGGTGCGGACTGGGACGGCAAGCCACATGCAGATTTCCCGGCCTCGAGCCCGTTTGCACTCGCCTGCGGCGGCACCAATCTGAGGGCGCCGAACGGCCAGATCAACGAGGTGGTCTGGAACGGCGGGCCGCAGGGCGGCGCAGGCGGCGGCGGCGTCAGCGTCGTGTTCCCGCGGCCGCAATACCAGGCCCAGGCCCATGTGCCGAAATCACCGACGCATCACAACGGCCGCGGGGTGCCCGATGTTGCCGGCGATGCCGATCCTGCGACCGGCTACCAGATCTTCCTCAACGGCGTCGGCACCACCATCGGTGGCACAAGTGCCGTGGCGCCGCTGATGGCGGGGTTGATCGCCCGCATCAACGAGGCGACGACGAAGAAATTTGGCAAGACCGTCGGCTTCATCAACCCGCTGATCTACGCCGCGCACACGCAAGGTGTGTTCCGCGACATCACGGTCGGCAACAATGACATCACCGGCGATCTGCACGGCATGTACAAGGCCGGCCCCGGCTGGGACGCCTGCTCCGGCCTCGGCGTCCCCAACGGCGAAGCGCTGCAGAACTTGCTCTCGGCGTGAGCTTGTCTCTTCCTTCTCCCCTTGTGGGAGAAGGTGGCGCGAAGCGCCGGATGAGGGGTATGCTTCCGCGAGTTCAGAATTCGCGGAGAAATACCCCTCACCCGTCTCACCGCTGCGCGGTGAGCCACCCTCTCCCACAAGGGGAGAGGGTCAAGCGCGTGTGCGACTCGCTCCTACTCGTGCCGGTGCCCGTGCTTGCGCGCCTTCGCCTGCTTCCCCTCACCCGTCGGGATCATTACCACGCGGCCGTAGCGGACGCCGCGTTCGGCGATGATGTGGTCGGCGAAATGCTTGACCTCGGAGGCGTCGCCGCGCAGCGCCGTCATCTCCATGCAATTGTTATCGTCGAGATGGACATGCAGGGTGGCCAGCGCGAGGTCGTGGTGGCCGTGGAATTCCTGCACCAGGCGCTTCGAGAGATCACGCGCGGCGTGGTCGTAGACGTAGACGAGGCCGGCGACGCAGGGGCCGGTCTGTGCGGTGTCCTCGGTGCTCTGTTGCAGGCCGGCGCGCGCGAGGTCGCGGATGATCTCGGAGCGGTTCTGGTAGCCGCGCGCTTCCGCCGCCGCGTCGATCTCCGCCAAAAGATCGTCCTCGATGGTGATCGTAATCCGCTGCATCAGGTCCTCTCCGCGCGTACCGCCGAATGGACCTGTTCTACACGGATTTCGCGCCCCTCACAGCCGGGTCCCGCGCAGCCGCAGCGCATTCCCGACCACGCTCACCGAGGACAGCGCCATCGCCGCCGCGGCGATGATCGGGGACAGCAGGATGCCGAACGCCGGGTAGAGGATGCCGGCCGCGATCGGAATGCCGGCGGCGTTGTAGATGAAGGCGAAGAACAGGTTTTGCCGGATGTTGCTCATGGTCGCCTGCGACAGTCTTCGCGCACGCACGATGCCGGTGAGATCACCGCCCAGCAGGGTGACGCCGGCGCTCTCCATCGCCACGTCCGTGCCGGTGCCCATGGCGATGCCGACCTCGGCGGCGGCCAGTGCGGGCGCGTCGTTGACGCCGTCGCCCGCCATCGCGACGCTGCGCCCGGCCTTTTGCAGCTTCGTCACCACCGCGCTCTTCTGGTCGGGCAGAACCTCGGCCTCGACCTCGGCGATACCGAGCCGGCGCGCCACCGCTTCCGCCGTCGTGCGATTGTCGCCGGTCAGCATGATGACCTTGATGCCTTCATCGGACAGCGCCTTCAGCGCTTCCGGGGTCGAGGCCTTGACCGGATCGGCGATCGCGAACAGGCCGGCCAGCTTGCCGTCGACGGCCATGTTGATCACGGTGGCGCCGTCCTGGCGCATCCGTTCGGCCTCGGCATCGAGCGCTCCGGTGTCGATGCCGATCGACCCCAGATATCTTGCGTTGCCGAGCACGATGCTCCTGCCGTCGATTTTTCCGGTCGCGCCCTTGCCCGTCGGCGAGTCGAACTGTTCGACCTGAGCGAGGGTGAGTTGCTTCTCCTTCGCGGCGCGCACGATGGCGTCGGCCAGAGGATGCTCGCTGGCGCGCTCGACGCTGGCGGCAATGCGGAGGATGTCGTTCTCCGCAAAGCCGGCAGCCGGAACGATTGCGACCACCTTCGGCTTGCCCTCGGTCAGTGTGCCGGTCTTGTCGACCACCAGCGTGTCGATCTTCTCCATCCGCTCCAGCGCCTCGGCGTTCTTGATCAGCACGCCCGCCTGCGCGCCGCGGCCGACGCCGACCATGATCGACATCGGGGTCGCCAGGCCGAGCGCGCAGGGGCAGGCGATGATCAGCACGCTGACGGCAGCAACGAGGCCGAACGCCAGCCGCGGCTCCGGTCCGAACCAGGCCCAGGCGGCAAAGGCGGCGATGGCAACGGCGATCACGGTCGGCACGAACCACCCCGCGACCTGGTCGGCCAGCCGCTGGATCGGCGCGCGCGAGCGCTGCGCGTCCGCGACCATCTGCACGATCTGCGACAGCAGCGTCTCGCGCCCGACCTTGTCGGCGCGCATGATGAAGCCGCCCGACTGGTTGAGCGTGCCGGCAATGACCTTTGCGCCGGTCTCCTTGGTCACCGGCATGGATTCGCCGGTGACGAGGGATTCGTCGAGCGCGGAGCGTCCCTCGAGGATAATTCCGTCGACCGGCACCTTCTCGCCGGGGCGGACGCGCAAATGGTCGCCGGCGTGGAGCGCATCGATCTCGACCTCGTGCTCGCCGCCATCGGCATCGACGCGGCGCGCGGTTTTTGGCGCAAGCTGCAACAGCGCCTTGATCGCACCCGACGTCGCGTCACGAGCGCGCAGCTCCAGCACCTGGCCGAGCAGCACCAGCACGGTGATCACAGCAGCAGGCTCGAAATAGACGGCAACGGCGCCATCATGACTGCGGAAGGTCGCCGGGAAAATCTGCGGCATGACAGTCGCGATGACGCTGTAGACATAGGCGACGCCCGTGCCCATCGCGATCAGCGTGAACATGTTGAGGTTGCGGGTGACCAGAGACTGCCAACCTCGGACGAAGAACGGCCAGCCGGCCCACAGCACGGCGGGCGTGGTGACGACGAGCTGGATCCAGTTCGACAGCGCCGGATCGATCCAGTCGTGAGGGCCGGCGAGATGGCCGCCCATCTCCAGCACTACCGCCGGCAGCGCCAGCGCGCCACCGATCCAGAACCGCCGCGTCATGTCGGCAAGCTCGGGATTGGGTCCCGTCTCCAGGCTCGCGACCTCCGGCTCCAGCGCCATGCCGCAGATCGGGCAGCTGCCGGGTCCGACCTGGCGGATCTCCGGATGCATCGGGCAGGTGTAGATCGTGCCCGCGGGCATCTCGGGTTCGGGCGCCTTCTCTCTGGCGAGATACTTTGCGGGATCGGCGGCGAATTTGGTGCGGCAGCCGGCCGAGCAGAAATGGAAGGTCTCGCCGTGATGTGTGTGGTGATGCTTCGAGGTCGCGGGATCGACCGTCATGCCGCAGACGGGATCGAGGACCTTGGTCGCGGCGGCGCCATGGTCATGCGCGTGATGCTGGGCATGATCGCCATGTCCGCCGCAGCAGGAGGACGCCGCGGGCTTGTCGGCTGGCGGGGCAGCCGTGGGGGCGGTCTCGGGAGCAGCGTTGGCGGAACAGCCGCATCCGGAAGATGTTTCCGACGTGTGATGGTGCCCGTGGTCGGCGTCGTTCATTGCCATGCTCCGGCCTTGCAACATATACCCTAGGGGGGTATATAAAGCGCATGCGCAAGGACATCAAGGCATCCGTCGGAAAACGTCTTGGCCGGATCGAGGGTCAGGTTCGCGGCCTCTCGAAGATGGTCGAGGAGGACCGCTACTGCATCGACATCGTGACGCAGATCTCGGCCGTGCGAGCCGCGCTGCGCCGGGTCGAGGAAGAGGTTCTGAAAGATCACGTCGCCCATTGCGTCGAGCACGCGATCGCGAGCGGCGACAAGGCGGATCAGCGCGAGAAGATCGCGGAGCTGATGGCGGTGATCGGGCGGGCGGAACGGTAGGCTCTCACCATCGTCATTGCTTGGCTACGCCCGCAATGACGGTTGCTGATGCGAGATCGCACCACGCCCACAGGTGTCGTCCCTGCGAACGCAGGGGACCCATAACCCCAGGGAGGGGTTTGGCGAAGACTAGAAGTTGATCCCGGGTCGGTACAAAGACTGCCCGCACTCGATAGATTACGCGGTATGGGTCCCCGCGTTCGCGGGGACGACAGCGGGGCTACGCCGCCATCTCCTGCGCGCGTCCCCGCGCGCGGTACATCGCCAGTTCGTTCAACAGCACAAAATGCTCGGAGCAGATGGCGCCCATCTCCGCGGGCTGCGCGCTCACTTCTTCAGCCGGAACTTCAGTCGGCGCTTCTTCGTCAACCGTCTCAGGAACGAGCGGCGGCGCACTGAGCGTTTCTGGAAACACACTGAATGTGCCCGCTACCTCCTCGAGCGGCTTTTGCTTGTCGGCCCAGTGCAGCGCGGTGTAGTCGAAGCCGTGCACGATGGTGGGTTTGACGACTTCGAAATAGGGCGAGATGTCGAAGTCGCGGGGCATGTAGAGCGAGGAATCGCGGATGTGCAGGATCTCGCGGCGGGCGGCGCGGCTGCCGGCCTTGGTGATCTTCGGCAGGATCGGATAGCGCACGGCGTCGAACGCCTGCGCGATCAGCGCCGAGCAGATGATCTTGGTGGGATCGCCCGAGCCGATCGAGATCATGCGCCGCCGCCAGCGTTGCGGGATCGGCAACGGGAACAGGAAGCGCATCAGGTCGACGATGTTCTTGGTGTCATAGCCGAAGCCGATGCGGTTGATCGCATAGCGGCAGACCGTGGTGCGGTCCTCATAGGACAGCCCGACCGGGCGGCAGACGCGGGTGTGATACGGGAAATATTTCGACAGCGGCGCCGAGGTGACGCCCTCGCCGATATTGGCCTCGATCAGCACATGCGGCTCGCCGTTGGGCTCCGTGGCGCCCTCGACCGGACCGACATAGAGCGCGGCATGGGACCAGGTCGATTGCGTCAGATATTTGATGATGCCAGAGATGCGGTTGTTGCCCTCGACCAGCAGCACGTCGCCGGGCTCGATGACGCCGCGCAGGTGCTCCGGGTCGCTCGGCGTGAACGGCTCGTAGCCCGGCACCTCCTTCGAGAGGTACGCGGCAATCAGCTTGCCGACTGAGTCCAGAACCGTCCCCATTTCAAACTCCCCCCACGGCCTTTTCCGGCCGCCTTTTTCCCTTCTCTATCATGGTCGAAACGTGTTGCAATTCGGTTCATCACTCTGTGAGATCAAGCACGATTGATTCACCATGATGGTTGCCGTGCAACACCAGATGCAGCAAGGTTCGCGGGCTGTTCCCGTTCGCCGCAAGTTCCCGGAAACCATGACATGACAATCACGCGCCGCAGCTTCCTATCGGCGTCGGCGGCCCTTGCCGCGATGCCGGTCCTGCGCGCGACTGCCGCACCCCTGCCGCGCGAGGCTGACATCGTCGTGATCGGCGCGGGAGCGGCCGGAATTGCCGCGGCGCGGCGCATCATGGCGGCCAACCGCAAGGTCGTGGTCGTGGAAGCGGCATCCCGGATCGGCGGCCGCTGTATCACGGACAGCACGACCTTCGACGTGCCGTTCGATCGCGGCGCGCGCTGGATGCACAATCCCGAGACCAATCCGATGATCCGGCTGGCGCGCAGTGCCGGGCTCGACGTGCTGCCGGCACCGACCGCCCAGAAGATGCGTATCGGCCGCCGCAATGCGCGCGCGGGCGAGACCGAACAGTTCCTGGCGGCGCTGGTGCGCGCCAACCGCGCCATCGACGAGGCCGGGCGCGGCAAGCTCGATACGGCCTGCGCCTCGGTGCTGCCGAAGGATCTCGGTGACTGGGCTGGTGCGGCCGAATTCGTGCTCGGTGCGAGCTTTGCGGGCAAAGACCTCAAGGAGCTCTCGGCGATCGACAAGGCGCGTGCGCAGGACCGCAACACTGCGATCGCCTGCCGCCAGGGCCTGGGGACCCTGATCACCAGGCTCGGCGAACAGGCGTCGGTGGCGCTGTCGACGCCGGTCAGCAGGATTGTCTGGAGCAATCGCGACGTCAGCGTGGAGACGCCATCCGGCAGGATCGCCGCACGCGCCGCCATCGTCACGGTCTCGACCAATGTGCTGACCTCGGGCGCGATCAAGTACGGGCCTGATATTCCCAAGCGCACGCTCGATGCCGCGTCGAAGCTCACGCTCGGCAGCTACGATCGCATTGTGCTGCAGCTGCCGGGTAATCCGCTGGGCCTCTCGCGCGACGACATCCTCATCGAGCAGAGCAATTCGACGCGCACGGCGCTGATGCTCGCCAATATCGGCGGCTCCTCACTGTGTTCGATCGATGTCGGCGGCTCGTTCGGCCGCGATCTCTCCGAGCAGGGCGAGAAGGCGATGGTCGCCTTCGCCAGGGAATGGATCACGAAGCTGTTCGGCAGCGAGGCGGCGGCCGCCGTGCAGAAGACCACTGCGACGCGCTGGAACGCCTCGCCCTTCGTGATGGGTGCGATGTCGGCGGCCTCGCCCGGCGGGCAGCTCTCGCGAAAAATCCTGACCGAGCCGATCGGCAACCTGTTCCTCGCCGGCGAAGCCACGCACGAGACGCTGTGGGGCACCGTCGACGGCGCCTGGGAAAGCGGCGAGCGCGCGGCGGATGCGGCCTTGCGCAAGATCGGCGCGCTCAAGGACGAGTCGGCCGACGTGCCGACGCAGTCGACGAAGAAGCGCCGCGCGCCGCGACAGTAGGGCAACTAAGCCTCTACAATCTCCGCAGTCGTCCCGGACAAGCGAAGCGCAGAGCCGGGACCCATAACCACAGGAAGTGGTTTGGCGAAGGACTCGTGGTGACCAGCTCGCACAATCAACGCTGACCGGGGTAATGGGTCCCTGCGTTCGCAGGGACGACAGCGAAGCTTGTTACCGCAAAATCCCGTCCAGCGCGGGTAGCCCAAAAACAACGGCCATCGCGATCAGACCGTAGCAAATTCCGCGAAACAATTTTTCGCTGGCGCGGCCGAACAGCGACGCACCGAATGCGACGCCTATCGCATAGACCGGGCCGACGATCAGCGACAGCACCAGCGATTCGCGTGAGATCAGGCCGGTCGTCGCGTAGCTGACCATCGAGAAGAAATCCGAAGCGCCGAAGAACAGCACGATATTGGCGCGCGCGACGATCGGCGCGATGGGGCGGCCGAGCCAGTAGCCGACGATCGGTGGGCCGCCGGTCTGCGCCAGACCGCTGCAGAAGCCCGAGAGGCCGCCGATGCCGACCGAGAGCCAGGCGTGGTCCTTGCCGCGATAGCGCCAGCCGGACAGCAGCAGCAGCAACAGCGCAGCGACGAAGCACGAGATGATCCAGCGCGTGGTGACAGGCTCGAGCACGCTGAGGAAATAGGTGCCGATGGGTACGCCGACCAGCGCGCCCAGCACGATCACCGCGGTGGCCTTGCGGTCCGCCTTCCGCCACGCGTCGGGCAGTAGCGGCAGGGCCGCGACGAAATCGATCACGAGGAGCAGCGCGGCAACGAGACGCGGCGCCGCGATGCTGCTCGCCAGCGGCATGAAGATCAGCGCCGAGCCGAAGCCGGAGAAGCCGCGCGCGGTGCCCGAAACGAAAGCGACGGCGCAGAGCGCCATCGCAATGGTGAGGCTGACGTCCTTCGGAAGAACATCCGCAAGGGTCATCCGCGCAAGACGCCGCCGGTCTTCTTCGTGACTTCCGCCACGATCTTCCCGGCGACGGCCTCGATCTCCTGATCGGTCAGCGTCTTCTCGCGCGGCTGGATCGTCACGGCGATCGCGATCGACTTCTTGCCGTCATCGATGCCCTTGCCCTCGTAGACGTCGAAAACATTCACGCCGGTGATCAGCTTCTTGTCGACGCCTTGGGCGGCGCGAACGATGTCGCCGGCCTTGACCGTGCGGTCGACAATGAAGGCGAAATCGCGCGACACAGGCTGGAAGGCCGACAGCTCGATCAGGGGCTTGGCGCGGGTCGGCTTCTTCTTCGCCTCGGGGATGCGGTCGAGGATCACCTCGAACACCATCAGCGGGCCGTCGGCGCCGAGCGCCTCGAGCGCGCGCGGATGCATCTCGCCGAAATAGCCGAGCACGTTCTGCGGGCCGATCTGGATCGTGCCGGAACGCCCCGGATGCAGCCAGGCTGGTCCGCCCGCGACGATCTGCAGCGCCTGCATCGGTGCACCGGCAACGGCAAGCACCGCGAGCGCGTCGGCCTTGGCGTCGAACAGTTCGGCCTGCGCCGAACCCGACCAATGCCGTCCCAGACCTTCGGACGAAGCAAGGCCGCGGCGCACGCCGCTGGCCGCCATGAACTGATCCTGCGGACGGTCCCCCTTGAACACCTGGCCGACCTCGAACAGCGCGACATCGCCGAAGCCGCGATCGGCATTGGACTGCGCCGCCGCGATCAGGCCCGCCAACAGGGTCGGACGCATGTCGGACAGATCCGAGGCGATCGGGTTGGCGACTTCGAGCTCGCGCTGGCCGCCGCCGAACAGGGTTGCCGCAGACTTGGTGATGAAGGACCAGGTCACCGCTTCGATGATGCCGCGGCTCGCCAGTGCGCGCCTGGCGCGACGGGTGCGGAGCTGCAGCGGCGTCAGCACCGGCTTGCGCGCGTCCTCGCCGCGCTCGAACGGCGTCATCGGCACCTTGTCGACGCCGTAGATGCGCACAATCTCCTCGACGATGTCGGCCTTGCCATGCACATCGGTGCGCCACGAGGGCACCGCGACCTTCACCACCGGACCCGGTCCGGCCATCATGAAGCCGAGATGGGTCAGGATACGCTTCATCTCGGGCTGCGGCACCTCGATGCCGGAGAGCCGCTTGACCTCGGTAACAGGAAAATCGATCACGCGATCGTCGCCGAAGGCCTTTCCGACCACGACGTTCTCCGATGGCGCGCCGCCGCACATCTCTATCACGAGCTTGGTCGCGAGCTCGAGCCCCGGCACCATGAAGGCCGGATCGACGCCGCGCTCGAAGCGGTAGCGCGCGTCCGAATTGATGCCGAGCTTGCGGCCGGTCTGGGCGATGTTGATCTCGTTCCACAGCGCCGATTCGATCAGCACGTCGGTGGTGTTCTCGTCGCAGCCCGAGGCTTCGCCGCCCATGATGCCGGCGAGCGATTCGACGCCGTGCTCGTCCGCGATCACGCAGATGGCGGGATCGAGATTGTAGGTGCGGCCGTCGAGCGCCAGCAGCGTCTCGCCGTCGCGGGCGCGGCGCACCACGAGATTGCCCTTCACCTTCTTGGCGTCGAACACGTGCAGCGGACGGGCGCGGTCGTAGGTCATGAAGTTGGTGATGTCGACCAGCGCATTGATCGGACGCAGCCCGATCGCGGTCAGCCGCTTCTGCAGCCATTCCGGCGACGGCCCGTTCTTCACCCCGCGCACGAGGCGCAGCGCGAAGCCCGGACACAGCGCGGCGTCCTCGACCGTGACCTTCACCGGACAGGGGAATTCGCCCTTGATCGGCTTGATCGTGGGGTCCTTGAACTTGCCCATGTCGGCGGCGGCGAGATCGCGCGCGATGCCGTGAACGCCGGTGCAGTCCTGCCGGTTCGGCGTCAGATTGATCTCGACCACGGGATCGCCGAGGCCCGCCCATGCGGCGTAAGCAGCGCCGATCGGCGCATCCGCCGGCAGCTCCATGATGCCGTCATGGTCGTTGGAGATCTGGAGCTCGGCCGCCGAGCACAGCATGCCGCGGCTCTCGACGCCGCGGATGGTGCCGACACCGAGCGTGATGTCCTTGCCGGGAATGTAGGTCCCCGGCGGCGAGAACACGCTGACCAGGCCCGTGCGCGCATTCGGCGCGCCGCACACGACCTGCACCGGTGCGCCACCATCGCCGGTGTCGACCATGCAGACGCGCAGGCGATCCGCGTTCGGATGCTGCTCGGCCGAGATCACCTTCGCGATGGTGAACGGCTTCAGCGCCTTCGCCTTGTCCTCGATGTTCTCGACCTCGAGCCCGATCATGGTGAGCTTGTCGGCGAGCTTTTCCAGGGGCTCGTCGGTGTCGAGATGATCCTTCAGCCAGGAGAGGGTGAATTTCACGAGCTCAGTCCTCCCGCAAGCGTCGGCACTTCGAGCGGCTTGAAGCCGTAATGGGACAGCCAGCGGACGTCGTTGTCGAACAGCTGGCGCAAATCGGCGATGCCGTATTTCAGCATGGCGATGCGGTCGATGCCCATGCCCCAGGCAAAGCCCTGGTACTCGTCGGGATCGATGCCGCAGGCGCGCAGCACGTTCGGATGCACCATGCCGCAGCCGAGAATCTCGAGCCAGTCCTCGCCCTCGCCGAACCGGATCTCGCCCTTGTCGCGGCGGCACTGGATGTCGACTTCCAGCGACGGCTCGGTGAACGGGAAGAACGACGGCCGGAAGCGCATGTTGATGTGGTCGACCTCGAAGAACGCCTTGCAGAACTCGTGCAGGATCCACTTGAGGTGGCCGAGATGCGAGTGCTTGTCGATGACGAGGCCCTCGACCTGGTGGAATTGCGGCGTGTGGGTCGCGTCCGAATCGATGCGGTAGGTGCGGCCCGGGCAGATCACGCGGATCGGCGGCTTCTGGCTCAGCATGGTGCGCACCTGCACCGGCGAGGTGTGGGTTCGCAGCAGCATGCGCGAGCCGTCCTCCTTCGGATGGAAGAAGAAGGTGTCGTGCATCTCGCGGGCGGGATGGCCTTCCGGGAAATTCAGCTTGGTGAAGTTGTAGTCGTCGGTCTCGATGTCGGGGCCTTCCGCGACCGAGAATCCCATGTCGGCGAAGATCGTCGTCAACTCGTCCCAGACCTGGCTCAGCGGATGGATGCGGCCGGCTTCAGTCGGCGCATCACGCAGCGGCAGGGTGACGTCGATGGTCTCGGATGCGAGCCGCGCATCGAGCGCCGCCGACTTCAGCACGTCGCGCCGCGCGGCGAGGGCCTGGGTGACCTCGTCCTTGGCCTGGTTGATCGCGGCGCCTTGCGTCTTGCGCTCGTCCGGCGACATCTTGCCGAGCGTTGCAAGCAACGCCGAGATCGAGCCCTTCTTGCCGAGGGAGGCAACGCGGACGGCTTCAAGGGCGGCTTCGTCCCCGGCAGCACTGATCTGCGCGAGGATGGATTGGACGAGACTGGCGAGGTCGGACACGGTCGGATCCTTTCAAAACGCTGCCGGTTGTGGCCGCAGCCGGGCCGGAACGTCAAGCCGTATAGCCGTCGTAAATGCAGGGCATTTGAACCCTATAGGCATGGCTGGCACCAACCTGAAGTCGAGGGAGAAGACGATGCGTTTACGATCCTGGGTGGTCGGCTTGAGCTTGGTTCTTTTGGGGAGCGCGGCTCACGCCGCGGAGGAATGCCCGGCCAAATCGACGTCGATGGATGACATCATCGCGGTCCTGAACGCGGCGCCGAGCTGCGACCGTGCCGTGACGCTGTTCGATGCTTGCGCATACGGCGCCAGCGGCGACGTGCAATTCGGCGAAGCGGTCGAGAAGAAGTGCGAGGCCGATTTTGTCGGCCGGCTGAGAACGCCGCAGAAGCTCAGCTATCAGCGCGAGTTGCGGGTCTGCGACCGCAAGTACCGGAACAAGTCCGGCACCATGTATATCTCGGCCACGGCCTTCTGCCGGGCGGAGGTCGCCCAGCGTTACTCGCGACGTGCGCTGAAGGCCGGCGGAGCCGGCCGTTAGTGCTGGGCTTGTTTTGAAGCAGCCTCTTAGGCGGCCAGCGCAGCCTTGGCCTTCTCGGCGATCGCCTGGAACGACGCAGGCTCGTGGATCGCGAGATCCGACAGCACCTTGCGGTCCACGGTGATGCCCGACTTGGCGAGACCGTCGATAAATCGGCTGTAGGTCAGGCCGAACGGACGCACGGCGGCGTTGAGACGCTGGATCCAGAGCGCGCGGAAAGTCCGCTTCTTGCGCTTGCGATCACGGAACGCGTACTGCTGGGCCTTTTCCACGGCCGGCTTGGCGGCGCGGATGGTGTTCTTGCGGCGGCCATAGAAACCCTTGGCGGCCTTGTAGACTTTCTTGTGCTTGGCGTGGGCGGTCACACCGCGTTTGACGCGAGACATGACAAAATCCTTCAGAGATGACTTGGTTTTCGGATCGCCGCGCGAGCGCGGCGGAGGTGGCAATGATCTTCGACGATCTTGGACGCGATCAGGCGTTCGGCAAGAAGTACTTCTTGACGTTGTCGCCGTCGGTCTTGAACAGCACGCGAGTGCCGCGCAGCTGACGGATCTGCTTCTTCGTCCGCTTGATCATGCCGTGACGCTTGCCGCGCTGGGCGTGCATCACTTTGCCGGTGGCAGTCACCTTGAAGCGCTTTTTAGCGCCCGATTTGGTCTTCAGCTTGGGCATTTGGCTCTCCTAATGGCCACAGAAATCCGCCCGCGAAGGCGGCTGGCCGTCAAAAATGCTCGTTAGAGCGTTGATTGTGCTCAGGTTTTACGAACAAGCGCGAAACCCGCACGGACACCGCCACGGCAGCCCTTAATCAGCCGGGCGATGAAGGCTGGGCTTATGACAGAGGACAAGCCAAATGGCAACGCTGAACCGCCGAAACCTGCCTGGCGACTATTCGGAGTTACCACCCATATGTCCAAGCCGTGTTGCCTGGAGCAAGACCAAAATGGCCCATTTTCCCCGATCGCTTTCGTCCTTGACGGACCTCGCCCGCCCGCGCCGCCTGGCGCTGCTTGCCGTGCTGGCCACGGCCATGCTGCCCTCGACCGCCGACGCCCGTATCGGCAGCTATGACGGCATCTGGAATGTCACCTTCGCCACCACGCGGGGCAATTGCAGTTCCGGTTACAGCGTCCCCTTCACCGTCACCGGCGGCCGGGTGTCATCCGCCGGCGGCGGCCGGGTCTCCGGCACGGTTCGTCGCGGCGGCGCCGTCGCGGTCCAGGTCTCGGTCGGCGCGTCCCACGCCAGTGGAGGCGGCCGGCTCGGCGGGGTGGCCGGTGCAGGCTCCTGGAACGGCATCATTTCCGGCGACCGCTGCAGCGGCATCTGGCATGCGACCCGGTCCTGATACACAAACGGCCCGCCGGAAATCCGGACGGGCCGTTGAACTCTCAGTCCTGAAAAACGGACGTCAGCGCGGCGCCAGCACCATGACGACCTGACGGCCCTCGAACCTGGCGTCCTGCTCGACCTTGGCGAGCTCGGCGACATCGTTCTTGATCTTGTCCAGAAGCTTGGTGCCGATCTCCTGGTGCGCCATTTCGCGGCCGCGATAGCGCAGCGTGATCTTGACCTTGTCGCCCTCTTCGAAGAACCGCTGCATCGCGCGCATCTTCACGTCGTAATCGTGGTCGTCGATCATCGGGCGGAGCTTGATCTCCTTGATCTCGACGATCTTCTGCCGCTTGCGGGCTTCGGCGGCCTTTTTCTGGGCGGAATACTTGTACTTCCCGTAGTCCATGATCTTGCAGACGGGAGGGCTGACATTCGGCGAAATCTCGACCAGATCCATGCCAGCTTCCTGGGCCATGCGGATGGCCATGACGGTTTCGACCGTGCCCTTGTTGTCACCGGTCTGATCGATCAGCTGGATTTGCGCATTGCGAATATCATCATTGATGCGCGGCCCGTCTTTGCTGGCAACGGGCGGGGCTTTATTGGGACGGCGAATGGGTGGTTCTCCAAAATTGTGAAAGAGGCGGCTAGTCTGAAGGAAGATGCGTTTGCGGGCAAGCAAGTCGCGTGCGGGAGGCGAAAAAGCCTCAAATGCGAGGCATTTTGGTCACGCCCATGGGCACGCTGCAGGACATAGACACCTTGCTTCTGTTCCGCAAGCGTCCCAAAGGGCAATAGCGATGCTGGGCTGGGCCTTGGAACGCATCCAGACAGTTCAAACCGAACAACCAGAGTAAACGTTCCATGAGCAATGCAATTCCCGAAGCCGTGCTCGGCTTCATCGATGTGGGCGAGGGCCCGTCCGCACGCAGGATCGCGGTGCGCAGCCGCGCCGGTCGAGGACCCGGACTGGTCTGGCTCGGCGGGTTCAAGTCGGACATGCAGGGCAGCAAGGCCGTGGCGCTGGATGCCTGGGCCGCGGACCACGGCCGCGCCGCGGTCCGGTTCGACTACTCCGGCCATGGCGAATCCGGCGGCGATTTCGCCGATGGAACCATCGGAAGCTGGCTCGAGGACAGCGTGGCGGTGTTCGAGCGGTTCTGCGACGGCCCGCAGGTTCTGATCGGTTCCTCGATGGGCGGCTGGATGGCGCTGCTGCTCGCGCGCGAGATCAGGAAGCGGGCCAGTCAAGCGTCGCTTGCGGGCCTAGTGCTGATCGCGCCGGCGCCCGACTTCACCGAGGAGCTGATGTGGAAGAATTTTTCGCCCGCGGTGAAGAAAGAAATCGAGACCAAGGGCTTCTGGCTGCGGCCGTCGGACTATGGCGATGGCTCGCCCTATCCGATCACGCGGAATCTGATCGAGGAGGGCCGCAATCACCTCGTGCTCGGCAGCGCCATCGATCTCGGCTGTCCCGTCCGCATCCTCCAGGGCGCGCAGGATCCGGATGTGCCCTGGCAGCACGCCTTCGCGCTGACGCATCGCCTGCCGGCCGACGACGTCGTGCTCACCATGATCCAGGATGGCGATCACCGCCTCTCCCGCCCGCAGGACATCGCCCGCATTCTTGCCGCGGTGGCCGAGATCGGGTGAGAGTTTCTTCCTTCCCCCCTTGTGGGGGAAGGTGGCGCGAAGCGCCGGATGAGGGGTTGTCTCTGCACGTCCGAATGAGAGTTGGACTCGCGGAGACAGACCCCTCACCCAAGTGAATGCGTGTCAACGAACGGAGCTGCCCTCTCCCACAAGGGGAAAGGGCACAACAAGAAACACTGGGAGGCAAATACAATGACCGCCACCACGATGCTGCGCACCTTTTGCGACACCGTCGAACAGCGTAACGGAAAAGCCTTCGCGGATCTCTTCACTGAGGACGGTGTCTATCACGACGTCTTCTACGGTGCCTTCAAAGGCCGCGAAAAGATCGCAGCGATGGTCGACGACTGGTTCTATCGCACGGCGATCGATTTCCGCTGGGACATGCATGACCCCGTCACCGACGGCACCACGCTCTATGCGCGCTACACCTTCAGCTATCGCTCGACCTTGGCCGAAGCGAACGGCGCGCGGGCGATGTTCGAGGGCGTCGCGATCATGACGCTGCGCGACGGCAAGATCGTGAGCTATCACGAGGTCGCCAACACCGCGCCGGCGTTCGTCGATCTGCAGTTTGCGCCGGAACGGATTGCGAAGATCGTCGGCAAGCAGGGCGCTGAGCTGAAAGCGCGGCCGGAGATGCAGCGGCATCTGGCGTAGCCGCGCGGCCCCCTCCTCTTGTCATTCCGGGCTCGCGCTACGCGCGCCCCGGAATGACAGTAACGACTATCGCTTCGACGGATTCGCCATCGGCTTGCGCTGTGCCAGCGCGGCGACCGTGGCGGTGCCGATCGGGCCTTGCTCGTCGTAGAGCCAGCATTCGCCGATCGCGACACCGTCGGTCGCCTGGTGATTGACCACGTCGAAGCCGATCCAGTTCGTCACCGGCAGGCGGTGCAGATAGATCGTCACGTCGCTGTTGATGTAGCCGAGCCCCTTGTCGCCGGCGTTCGCAAACGGGCTCGCGAAATCGGCGCCGACAGCGACATGCACGAACGGCGTCATCGGCACGCCGGCCACGAGCTCGCGCACCTCGCTCATCCAGAGCCGGCGCGGACCGAGCGAGCCCATATGGCCGACGATCGGCCGCGTCGTCCATTTGCCGTTCATGCCGAGCCTGGGATCGGTGGGCTTGGGAATGTCGTCCGGCTTCGGCACGTCCCAGTTCGGCGGCGACCAGACGTTGCCGTCCGGATTTTGCGTTTTGCGCAGCAGCTGGCACGAGGCACGCGCCATGCCGACGCCGCCGGAGACAAATTCGGCCTGGACCACGCGAATGCGTAGTCCGTCGCGCACCAGCCGCGTCGTTACCTCGATCGGCTTGTCGATGGTCGGCAGCCGAAACATGTCGACCGTGAGCCGCGCCGGGACGAATTCAGGGCCGGAATGGCGCTCCTCGATGGCGAAGCCGAGCAGGCCGACGATGACGCGTCCGTGCAGCGATTTCGGATCCCAGGGTCCGTTGGCCACTTCCGTCGGATGGAATGTATCGCCGTCGCGGGTGAAGAAAGGCATGTTTGTCATGACGCGCGACTTTGAGGAAACGCGTGAGGAAATCAAGGTCCCCCAATCCTCAGGGTGAGGAGGCGCGAAGCGCTCTCATCACAACAACGGTGTCATCGCCCGGCTCGACCGGGCGATCCAGTACTCCGAGACGATTGTGGTTCAATCGAGAGGCCGCGGCGTACTGGATGCCCCGCTTTCGCGGGGCATCACAGTGGAGAGTTGGGAAGCGGCTTGCCACTCCTCACGCACGCTTTCGTCACGCTCTATGCGCGCCGCCGCGGACTTCATTGCATCGAACTCTTCCCGCGACACCAGCTGCTCCAGCGCCCACACCGCAGCGCCACGCACCAAAGCGCTCTCATCGCCGAGCAATCGCCGCGCCTCCTCCGCCAGCATCGCCTCACCGGAGTTACCAATCGCGATCAGCACATTCCGCAAAAAGCGGTCGCGGCCGATGCGCTTCACCGGCGACTTCGTGAACAGCGCGCGAAACGATGCATCGTCGAGCCGTGCGAGTTCGGCAAGCGACGGCGCGCGCAATTCGTCGCGCGCGGCGAGCTTTGCCTCGCGTCCCTCCTGCGCGAACTTGTTCCAGGGACAGGCCGCAAGGCAATCGTCGCAGCCATAGATGCGGTTGCCGATGGCTTTGCGAAGCTCGCGCGGGATCGGTCCCTTGTTCTCGATGGTGAGATACGAGATGCAGCGCCGCGCATCGAGCTTGTAGGGTGCCGGAAACGCCGCGGTCGGGCAGATGTCGAGGCACGCCTGGCATGAGCCGCAATGATCGATCTCGGCGTCGTCGCGCGGCAGCTCGAGCGTCGTGTAGATCGCACCGAGGAATAGCCAGGAGCCGAACTCGCGCGAGACGAGATTGGTGTGCTTGCCCTGCCAGCCAAGATGTGCGGCCTGCGCCAACGGCTTCTCCATCACCGCCGCGGTGTCGACAAACACCTTGACGTCCGATGGCGCGGTCGCCACCAGCCAGCGCGCCAGCGCCTTCAGGCGCTTCTTGATGAGGTCGTGGTAGTCGTCGCCCTGCGCATAGACTGAGATCGCCGCGCGCGTGCGCTGCTGCAGGATCGCGAGCGGATCCTGGTCGGGCCCGTAATTGACGCCGAGCATGATGACGCTGCGCACGTCCTGCCACAGCCCGCGCGGATCGACGCGGCGCTCGGGGTGTGCTGCAAGCCAGTCCATGTCGCCATGGCCGCCCGAGGCGATGAATTCGAGAAAATGCTTTCCGGCGTTTTCGATCGTGCCGGATGCGGTGATGCCGATGCAGTCGAAGCCGAGCGCGCGTGCCTCGTTTGCAAGCGCTGCCTTCAATTCGGTTGGATCGGAATTCAGAAGTCCAGGTCCACGTAGGTCCGCGATGCCGGCACGCCCGCCAGCCATTCGCTCAGCAGCGGACGGAACGACGGGCGGGATTTCACCCGCGCGTACCACGCCTTTGCTGCGTCGTCCTCGCTCCATGGCACGTCGCCCAGATAGTCGATCGCCGAGAGGTGCGCCGCGGCGGCGAGATCCGCGTAGGTGAGCCGGTCGCCGGCGAGGAAGTTCCGCGTCTGCGCCAGCCAGCCGATATAGGCCAGATGATAGCGCACGTTGGCCTTGGCGGCTCGCATCACGTCGGCCGAGGGCGCGCCGCCGCCGTTCTCCTCGCTCATGAAGCGCTTGTAGATGCGCTCGGTGACCAGAGGATGCGAGACCTCCTCGAAGAACTTTTCGTTGAACCAGGCCATCAGCCGGCGCACCTCGACGCGCTCGGCGACCGTTTCCGGCATCAGGCGCTTCGGTCCCATGTCGGCGCCATAGGCCTCGTCGACATATTCGGCGATGATCGCGGCGCCCGGTATGGGCGATTGTTCCTTGTCCACCAGGACGGGCGTGGTGCCGGCCGCATTGAGCAGCAGAAATGCCTCGCGCCGCTCCCAGCTGCGTTCTTCAACCAGCCGCAATTCGAGCCCGTATTCTCCCGCGATCAGGCGGATGAAACGCGAATGCGGGCAGAACGGATGATGAAACAGCGTAAACATGAAGCCTTTGACTATTTGATGGTGATTAAGATTCCATCAATGTTTGTGCGGCGCCACACTAGTCCTTCAAAACCGCGAGGCAAGGGCGTGACGTCGCATTTTGCGATTGCGAGAGCAGGACGAATAGGCGAGAAGAGCCCCGCTTTTCCAGCGGAAATGGACCGTAAATATGTCAGACGCAATACGGGCAGTGATCCTCGGCATCATCGAGGGTGTGACCGAGTTCCTTCCCGTGTCCTCGACCGGCCACCTTCTGCTCGCGGAGCGCTTCTTCCATCTCGGCGAAGGCGCGTTCTGGGATTCGTTTACCGTTCTGATCCAGCTCGGCGCGATCCTTGCGATCGTCGTGCTGTACTTCAAGAAATTGTGGGACGTCGCGATCGGCATGTTCACCGGCGACGCCTATGCGCGCCGCTTCGTGATCGGCGTGCTGGTGGCGTTCCTGCCCGCGGTCATCGTCGGTCTCGTCGCCGGTAAATACATCAAGAGCCTGCTGTTCAATCCGTGGGTCGTGTGCTTCTCGCTGATCGTCGGCGGCGCCATCCTGCTGTGGGTCGATCGGCTGGATCTCAAGGCGCGCGAGCATGACGCCACCCGCTTTCCGCTGCTGATGTATCTCTATATCGGCATTGCGCAGTGCATCGCGATGATCCCGGGCGTGTCGCGCTCCGGCGCCAGCATCGTCGCCGCGATGTTTCTGGGCGCCGACAAGCGCGCGGCGGCGGAGTTCTCTTTCTTCCTCGCCATCCCCACCATGATCGGCGCGTTCGCCTACGATTTCTACAAGAACCGCTCCGAGATGACGATGGACCACATGGGCATCGTCGCGATCGGCTTTGTGGTGTCGTTCATCACCGCGATCATCGTGGTGAAGACGTTCTTGAGCTACGTCACCCGCCACGGCTTCGCGGTGTTCGCCTGGTGGCGCGTCATCGTCGGCACGCTCGGCCTGATCGCGCTGGCGCTCGGCCGTTAACCTCTCGAAAACTCACTGACGCGCCTCAACGCAATATAAGCTTTTGATCGGTAGGCAGTTTCCAGAGCAGGGCGGCGCGCGCCCGGCACAGGAGCTGAGCCATGACCCTCGTCAGCGGCTGGGGGCGTTTCCCGGTCGTCGATAGCGAGCTGCTGCGGCCGCGGTCGTTCGAGGCCGTGGGCGAAGCCGTGGTGACGGGCTCCGTGGCCAGGGGTAATGGCCGCGCCTATGGCGATGCCGCGATCGGCGCCATCAGAACCATCGCGATGACGGGGTTCGATCGGGTCCGGTCGTTCGATCCCGTGACCGGACGCATCCGCCTCGAAGCCGGTGTGCTGCTGTCGGACCTGATCGACACCTTTGGTCCGCGCGGTTTCCTGCCCTTCGTGGTTCCCGGAACGCGCTTCGTCTCGGTTGGCGGCGCCATTGCCGCCGATGTCCACGGCAAGAACCATCATTGCGAGGGCGGTTTCGGCCGCTATGTCGACAGCATTTTGCTGCGCACCGGGCAGGGCGAGACCATCGAGGCCTCGCGCGAGCAGAACTCCGATGCCTTCTTCGCGACCGTCGGCGGCATGGGCCTCACCGGGGTGATCCTCGAGGCGACGATGCGGCTACGACCGGTCGAAACGGGGTGGATCCGCGAGCGGGTGATCTCCGCATCCGATCTCGACGCCGCGATGCGCGCGCTCGATGCGGGCGATTCCGCGACCTATTCGGTGGCCTGGATCGATTGTGCCGCACGCGGCGGCGATCTCGGCCGCTCGCTGATCTATCTCGGCGAGCACGCGAGGACAGACGAACTTGCCGACGGCGCCGGTGCGTTTCCCGCCGGCAAAAATCCCGGCCTCGCGGTGCCCGTCGACCTGCCGTCGATGACGCTGAACCGCTACAGCATCCGCGCCTTCAACGAGCTCTACTACCGCATGGGTGCAAGGCGCGCCGGGGGCAGTCATGTGGTCTCGCTCTATCCGTATTTCTTCCCGCTCGACAGCATCGCCGACTGGAACCGCATCTACGGCCGGCGCGGCTTCCTCCAGCATCAATGCGTGATCCCGGAGCTGGGCGCCCGCGCCGTGCTCGGCGAGATCCTCGATCGCGTCGCCCGGCGCGGCGATGCCTCCTTCCTCGCGGTGCTCAAGAAACTTGGCCAGGGCGACGGCATCCTGTCGTTCCCGCTGCCCGGCTACACGCTGGCGCTGGATTTCCCGGTGAAGGGCGACATCCTGAATTTCCTCGACGAGATCGATCGCCTGGTCGTCGCCGCCGGTGGTCGGCTTTATCTGGCCAAGGATGCACGCCAGTCGCGCGCCACGTTCGAAGCCAGCTATCCGGCCTTGCGGCGCTTCAACGCGATCCGCAAGGCGCTCGATCCCACCGGGACCATCCGCTCAAAACTTTCACAACGCCTGTTCGATGAGGTTTAAGCCGTGACGTCACTCAAGACCGTTTTGGTGCTCGGTGGCTCCTCCGATATCGGCCGCGCCGCCGCGCGCGCGTTTGCCAAGGCCGGATACAATGTCGCCCTCGCGGGCCGTGACGTCGCCGCACTGGAGCCTGACGCCGCCGATCTGCGCGCGCGCTACAATGTCGAGGTTGGCGTCCACACATTCGATGTGCTCGATACCGCTTCGTTCGAGGGTTTTGTGAGCGGCCTTGCTGCGTTGCCCGATGTCGTCATCTCGATCGTCGGCCTACTGGGCGTGCAGCAAAATGCCGAGAGCGATCTCGCGCACGCCACCACGATCATGCGCTCGAACTACGAGGGCCCCTCGCTGATTCTCGGCCTGTTCGCGGAGAAATTTTTGGCACGCGGCAGTGGTACGCTCGTCGGCGTCTCGTCCGTCGCCGGCGATCGCGGCCGTGCCTCCAATTATGTCTACGGATCGGCGAAGGCAGGCTTCTCCGCCTTCCTGTCGGGCCTGCGCGCCCGCGCCAGCCGCGGCGGCGTTCACGTCGTCACGGTGAAGCCCGGCTTCGTCCGCACGAAAATGACGGAAGGCATGAAGCTGATCGGCCCGCTCACCGTCGAGGCGCCGGTCGTCGGCGATGCGATTCTCAACGCCGTCGAGAAGAAGACCGACGTCGTCTATGTCAGCGGCAAATGGCGTCTCGTGATGCTGATCATCAAGACGCTGCCGGAAGCGGTGTTCAAGAAGCTGAAGTTTTGAGGCTTGAAGGAATTGCGCAGCTGCCGCGCCGGCAGTGCGCCCCCTCGCCCCGTTCTTACGGGGAGAGGGTTGGGGTGAGGGGCCTCTCTCCGCGCATACAACTGCCGAGGGACCTGTACCCCTCACCCGGATCGCAAGAGCGATCCGACCTCTCCCCGCAGGCGGGGCGAGGTGAAGAAAAACCTCAAACGCTCATTCGCTGGAACTGCCCGGCCGCGCGAAAACGCCAGAGATATTGCGGGGCAATGGCCTCCAGCGAATCCCCGGCAATGCCGAGGCCTTCCAGCGTCAGCCCCGCCGCCTTGGCCGCCTCCGACACGACATTGTCGTGCTCGAGCAGCGTGACCTGGTCCGGCGTAAGCTTCAGCGCACCCGGCGCGAATTGCAGGAAGTTGGCCTGGAAGCGAGCAAGGCCGAACGACAGCGGGACCAGCGCCCGCTTGCGGTCGGTGATGGCCAAAATGGCCTCGATGATCTCGCGCATGGTCAGCACTTCCGGCCCGCCGAGCTCGTAGGTCGCGCCCGCCTTGGCCTTGCTGTCGACGGCATCCGCGATCGCGGTGGCGACGTCGCCGACATAGACCGGCTGCATCCTGGTCTCGCCGCCAATCAGCGGCAGCACCGGCGACATCCGCGCCAGCGCGGCAAAGCGGTTGGTGAACTGGTCCTCGGGGCCGAACATCACGGAGGGACGGAAGATGGTGGCCGAGGGCACCGCGGCCAGCACCGCCGCTTCGCCGGCCGCCTTGGCCTTGGCATAGCGCGAGGGCGATTCCGCATCGGCGCCGATCGCGGAGACATGCACCAGGCGCGCCCCGGCAGCGGCCGCCGCCTTGGCGACGGTCTCGGCGCCCCTGGCCTGGACGGCGTCGAAGCTCTGCGCGCCGCTCTCGGTGAGGATGCCGACCAGATTGATCACGACATGCGAATCACGCAGCGCCGCCTCGACCGACGCCGGATAGCGCAGATTCGCCTGCACGGTGTGGACCTGCCCGACCTTGCCGGAGGGCTGGAGGTACCCGGCCAGTTCCGGCCGCCGCACCGCGACCCGGACCCGGTAGTCCCGCCGGCACAGCGCGCGGACGACATTCCGGCCCAAAAACCCCGATCCGCCGAAAACCGTGACGAGAGTTTCCAGATTCGATGCCATGGGATCCATTCCTGGGGTCCATTCCTGCGGAAAGAGTGCGTGTTATCAGGCTTGTATCGGGCCGGTCTGCGATGCGCAATCCGCATCCCCGCGCAGGTGCCAAGCAGCATTTGACAACCGCGTCACCGAACCGTAGTAACCGCCTCCGTGCCCCAAACGGCATGCCCAGGTGGTGGAATTGGTAGACGCGCTGGCTTCAGGTGCCAGTGGCTTAACGGCCGTGAAGGTTCGAGTCCTTTCCTGGGCACCATACAATTCTGGAAAATGAGCAATTCCAGTTAGTTGAGCCCAATCTGCGTGCTTGGACGGCTCCCTTGGCCACGGGTGGTTTTGTCTCGCCCGGCGAGCGCGCTCAGGCCATCCACTCCCTCCTGGCGAGGATGGCGGCCGCGGGCTCCTGGCTTGCAAGAATACGCTCGCCGTGTCGGCACCCGCGCTTCCTATTTCGCTGAGCGTTTGCGCTGGATGCGACCGCCCGGTTTGCTGGCCCACAAATACAAACCGCTCACCAGCACCATGATCGTCACGATGTCGAAAAACGCCCAGACGAGCTTGGGCGCCAGGCCGGGAAACGTCGTCGGAAAATGCAACGGCTCGGCGATCAGCAGCGCCTTCGTGACACCCGTCGGCTCGAATACATCAGACACGCCACCGGTATGGGCGTCGATGAGCACCGCGTAGAAGAGCTCCTGTGTCATCATTTGTCCGTCCTTCATCAGAACCACGTAGTGGTTGGACGGACTGATCTCAGCGTTCGGGAACAACAACGACATCACTCGCGCTGCTGGCACCTTGCCGCGGGCAGCAGCAATCGCAGCTTCGATTGACCCAGGCCGATCGACCTCTTCCATTCGCCCTGCCGGTGTCACGACGACCCGCCGCCGAATCTCGTCGGACATGGCTGTCCTTACCGAAGTGGAAACGGGGCCATGCAGGGTGTTGATTGCTCCGGTCGTGGCAACGAGGAGCAGCCATGCCATCGTAATGATGCCCGTCAGATTGTGCAGGTCGAGCCACAATAGTTTTCGGCTCTTGTTCGTGCGAACCGTGCCAAATCCAAATCGGCGGACGAATGGCGGATAGAGTATCAAGCCCGAGACGACAGAGGCGATGACGACGAGTGCCATGCCGGCAAGGAACAAGCCGCCGGGCAGCCCCAGATACAAATCCGCGTGCAGCGTGTGCAGGAATTGCATCACGGGACTACGCCGTTGCGGCATCGTTGTGAGCTGACCGGTGCGAAGGTCGATCACCTCGCGGTGTATCCGGGTGGGTCCGGCATCCGGGGTTGGCGCCGAGCGCGTCTCCACGATTGGCCACCGCTTGGCAAATTCGAGTGAGATCATCGTATCGCCGGGGTGTCTCGCCAGCGCTGCCGAGACGATGGAATCCAGCGTTGGCGCGCCCTTGCTTTCCGGGACTTCGGCCAACGTTCCCGATGAACCAAACGCCTCGTCGATCTCTTTTTGAAATATCAGCGGCAAGCCCGTCAGGGAGAGGATCAGCAGGAACAGCGTCGAGATGATGCTCGTCCAGCGGTGGATGCCGGCCCACGTCCGCAGCGATCGCATGTTGGGTCGCTTCCGCGCGGCGGTACGCGACGCATTTACCAGTAGCGATGTCATATCGGGTCTTGAGTCCCCAGCAATTGCGCGTCTGTGACAATTGACCGCGGTGGTTTCGCGCGGTCTGCCTTATGGCTCGTCGCGATCACATCCGGCGCGTTGCGGTCTTACGAAGTTTTTCGAATCGTGCGTTCGGGCGGCAGCAAAAGGCTTTCGCGCTTACCAACAATCGATGCGATGTGAAATCGAAACGTAGAGCGGCGCGCCAGGATCACCTGGAAGCTTAGATGCCTTCTAGTTGGCATGGATTTTCCCGAATGCTTATTCGCTCTCGTCCCAAGCGATTCGTGTCTGGGACGGGGCATCAAGAAGAAAAGACTCCGGGGACTGCATGCTTAACGACGTGACCTTCTCGCGCGCATTCGGGCTTGCGTGCGTGTCAGTGTTTTTGACCACGACCTCATCCGTCGCACAGCAGTCGGGCCGCCAACAATCGGCGACGTCCGGACAGTCACTCCCTCCCGTGACCGTCGTCGCGCCTGAGCAGCGAGCCTCTCTCGCGCGGCGACAGCGGTCATCCAATACATCGCGCGCTGCGACGACGCGGCGGGCAGAGCGACGTGAGAACGCGCCGGTGATGAGCGCGCCTGTCACGCTTGGAGCAAAACAGGCAGCGTTGCCGGTGCCGTATGTTGGAGGGCAAGTCGCAAGGGGCGGACAGGTCGGCCTCCTCGGCAACAGGGATTATATGGAAACGCCATATAGCCTCACGAGCTACACTGAAAAGACCATCCGCGATCAGCAGGCGACCAGTGTCGCCGAGGTCCTGACCAATTCCGATTCGTCGGTACGGGCGGCGATCGGTAGCAGCAATCGCTATGACGCGCTGACCATTCGCGGCTTCCGGGTCGAGAACAGCGAGATCGCGCTGAATGGGCTGTACGGCCTCGTGCCGGCTTACCGGATCAACCCTGCGCCGACCGAGCGCATCGAGCTGCTCAAGGGACCCGGGGCGTTCCTCAATGGCATGGCTCCGTCCGGCAGCATCGGCGGCAGCGTCAATGTCGTGACCAAACGGGCAAACGAGGACCTGACGCGTCTGACTGCCGGCTACATCTCGAATGCGCGGTTTGGCACGGAGATCGACGTGGCGCGCCGTTACGGCGAGCAGCGCGAATGGGGCGTTCGTTTCAACGGCGGGATCGATGGCGGCAATACGACGATCGACCGTCAGTCGGTACGCGACGGAGTCGGTTCGCTTGGCGTTGACTATCGGGGCGAGCGCTTCAGGTGGTCCGCCGATGTCATCTATCAGGACGACTGGATGAAAGCGGCAGCTCGCGGCTACACGCCCGTCACTGGCATCGCGGTGCCGAATGCTCCAGACCCCCGCATCAACCTCGCCCAGCCGTTCGACTATGCCCGCGCGAAGAGCCTCACCGGGCTTACGCGCGCCGAATATGATGTGTCGAATAATGTCACCGTGTTCGGCGCAATTGGCGCCAACCAATTCACCTTCGACAAGCAGGAAGCCCCCGGCGCCACCATTCTAAACACGGCAGGCGATGCCCTCTCGACCTCTCGCTTCCAGACCGGCAAAAACGACGGCGTATCGGGCGAAGCCGGCGTGCGGGCGCGTTTCGACACAGGTCCGGTCGGTCATGAGGTCGTTGTCAGCGGCAGCGCCATGAACCGCACTGACTGGCTCGGTCAGACCAATTACGGAAACTATCTTACCAACATCTACACGCCGACCCTGCTGGCGAGTCCGGGCACCCCGGTGTCTTCATTCCCTGAGGGGAAGTCGGATTTCCTCGGTCTGAGAAGTGTCGGTGTTGCCGATACGCTCTCGATGATGAACGGGATGCTTCAGGTGATCGTCGGAGCGCGACAGCAGCAGGTCATCGCGAACAGCTATGCCCCCGTGAGCGGCCTGGAAACGACCCACTACGATCAGAGCGCCACGTCGCCTTCCGTGGCGCTGGTGGTTCGGCCGATCAAGGAGCTGTCCTTCTACGCCAACTACATCGAAGGCCTCACGCCTGGACCAACGCCGCCGTCCGGCGCCGCCAACACCAATGCGGTGTTCGCGCCCTTCAAGACAAAGCAGTACGAAGTCGGAACCAAGCTTGATCTCGGAGGCTTCGGCGCGAGCCTCGCAGCATTCCAGATCAGCTTGCCGAGCGGCGCGACCGATCCGGTTACCAGAATCTTCAGTCTCGATGGTGAGCAAAGGAACCGGGGCATCGAGTTCAATACGTTCGGTGAAGTCGGGCCCGGGATCCGCGTCCTGGGAGGGGTGACTTACCTTGACGCGCGGCTGACAAAGACTGAAGGGCACCTCCATGATGGCAACCGTGCCATCGGCGCTCCGGAATGGCAGAGCAATCTCGGTGTCGAGTGGGACACTCCGTTCCTGCCCGGGCTCACGACGACGGCGCGTACCATCTACACCAGCCAGGCCTATGTCAGCGCTGACAACATCCAAAGTGTTCCGGCCTGGATGACGTTCGACATTGGTGCACGTTACGCAACCCAGCTGGCGGGACGACCCACTACGTTCCGTGCTTCTCTCACGAACCTCTTCGACAAACGCTATTGGATCGGCAATCCGACTGGTTATGTGATCAGCGGCATGCCGCGTACGTTGTGGTTGTCAATGACGGTTGATTTCTGACGCTGCCAGAGAGGCGCATCGTCCTGCGCCAAGCGCGTCACCGAACCATGGTAACCGCCTCCGTGCCCCAAACGGCGCGCGCAGGTGGGTGGAATTGGTAGACGCTCTGGCTTCAGGTGCCAGTGGCTTAACGGCCGTGAAGGTTCGAGTCCTTTGCTGCGCACCAGCTTTTTCTGGATATCCAGCATTTCCAGACAGATAAATCGCATCCTTGTGCTGCGTGACCCCGATTGTGCAACGAAGGGGTGCGACCCCGGGTCACTTTGAGCACTCATCGCGAGGAGAAAGCGCCCCTTCGCCTGTGACGACGTCGCGCCAAGAATTGACTTCGACCCGACGCGGATTTCGGCGATCGCTCACGATGTCGACGTATCATTCGTATCGATCGCGAGTTCGTCACTCGCGACGCGTGTGACGTCACCCGTCCGGCAATCACCTGCTCGATGTTTCGCCGTTTCCAATTCGCACGACAATCTGCAGAGCCGAACGGCTGATAACAATGATGTTGACGACAATTGACTGCTTGCTGCGGTAACACAAGCGCAAAGCTGCGTGCACGGCTGCTCCTGCAGATTATGCAACGCAGGTCTGTGATTGATGTCCGGCGCAAAACTCGGATAGCCTTCGGGAAGGCCTGACCCCGACAGGGAGTGTGCTTCGTTGAAGAATGATCAAGCGCCAAAGCTTCTTCGACGTGACTTGCTTCGGCTGACGATTGTCGGTGCCGGTGCCGGTGCGTTGGGTGCCGGCCAATTGTTGCCGGCGGCGGCTTCCGCAAAGCCCGTTGATCTCGATCAGAAGCGGAAGGCTCGCTATCGACCTGACTCCCAGGAAGTCAGGAATTTCTATCGCGTCAACAGCTATCCCGCTCGATAGGAGACTTCCGTGCTGATCAGGAAGTCCGATCGTCGTCCGGAGCGTGCCAGGCTTTTCGATGCGGCGGCCGACGCAGCATCGGCGAAACTGGACCGACGGACGTTCCTGAAGCGCTCTGGAGTCACGGCCGGTGCATTGGCCGCGGTGGGTGAGCTCGCGCTGCACAGCGTGCGCAAGGCCGAAGCCGGTCCGCCGCCACCTGTCGGCGCAACGGTCACGACCCGCAAGAACGTCTGCACGCACTGCTCGGTCGGTTGCTCGGTGATTGCCAAGGTCGCCAACGGCGTATGGATCGGGCAGGAGCCCGACTACGACAGTCCGATCAATCGCGGCTCGCATTGCTGCAAGGGTGCGGCAGTTCGCGACGACGTGTTGAACGAACGACGCCTGCGTTACCCCGTAAAGCTCGTCAACGGACAGTGGACGCGCATTTCCTGGGAGACGGCGATCGACGAGATCGGCGACAAGCTGCTGGATATCCGCCAGAAGGCGGGCCCCGACTCGGTCTATTGGCTTGGCTCCGCCAAGTTCACCAACGAGGCCGCTTATCTCAATCGCAAGCTTGCGGCGTTCTGGGGCACCAATAATTCCGATCATCAGGCGCGGATCTGCCACTCCACGACGGTCACCGGTGTAGCCAATACCTGGGGCTACGGCGCGATGACCAACAGCTACAACGACATCCGCAACGCCAAGACCATCCTGCTGATGGGTGGCAATCCAGCCGAGGCCCATCCGGTTTCGCTGCAGCACATTCTTGAAGGCAAGGAGCTCAACCGCGCCAACATGATCGTGGTCGATCCCCGGATGACGCGGACCGCTGCGCACGCGACCGAATATGTCCGGGTTCGCCCCGGCACGCATATCGCCACGATCTACGGCATGCTGTGGCACATTTTCGAGAATGGCTGGGAGGACAAGGAATTCCTCGCTCAGCGCGTCTATGGCCTGGATGAGGTCCGGAAGCAGGTTGCGAAGTGGCCGCCCAAGGAGGTCGAGCGCGTGACCGGCCTGCCGGAGGCGCAGGTCAAGCACGTCGCCGAACTGTTCGCCAAACAGAAGCCGTCCACCCTGATCTGGGCGATGGGGCAGACCCAGTTCACCACCGGCACCGCCAATGTCCGCGCCAGCTGCCTGTTGCTGCTCGCCACCGGCAACATGGGGCTGCCCGGCGCAGGCGCCAACATTTTCCGCGGCCACACCAACGTGCAGGGTGCAACCGATCTCGGTCTCGATGTCACATCGCTGCCGCTGTACTACGGTCTTGCCGAGGAGGCCTGGCGGCATTGGTGCCGGGTATGGGAGGTCGACTACGACTGGATGAAGTCGCGCTTCCCCGACAAGAAGCTGATGGAGACGCCGGGCATTCCGAGCACGCGCTGGTTCGACGCAACCTTGTTGCCAAAGAATCAGATCAGCCAGCCCAATCCGGTGCAGGCCATGTTCATCATGGGTCATGGCGTCAACACCATCACGCGGATGCCGGAAGCGGTGAAGGGCATCGAGAAGCTGGAGTTGCTGGTGGTCTGCGATCCCTATCCGACCGCATGGTCGGTGCTGTCGGAGCGCAAGAACGGCACTTACCTCCTGCCGGCCTGCACGAGCTTCGAGATGGAAGGTTCGCGCACCAACTCGAACCGCTCCCTGCAATGGGGCGAAAAGATCGTCGATCCGGTCTTCGAATCGAAGAACGACTACGACACCATGTACCTGTTCGCCCGCAAGTTCGGATTTGCCGACCTGATGTTCAAGAACATCAAGGTCGAGAACGGCGCGGTTTCGGCGGAGGACATCCTGCGCGAGATCAACCGCGGCGGGTGGTCGACGGGCTATTGCGGCCAGTCGCCGGAGCGGCTCAAGGCGCACATGAGAAACCAGCACAAGTTCGATCTGGTGACGCTGCGGGCGCCGAAGGACGATCCGGAGGTTGGTGGAGATTATTACGGCCTGCCATGGCCGTGCTGGGGCACGCCCGAGTACAGGCATCCGGGCACGCCGATCCTCTACAATACCAACCTTCCGGTGAAGGAGGGCGGCGGCACCTTCCGCGCGCGGTTCGGAGTCGAGCGCGTCGTGAAGCGCAAGGTGATGGAGAACGGGCAGGAGGTGGAGCGGGAAGATCACGATAATCTTCTTGCCGAAGGCTCGTACTCCGTTGGTTCGGAGATCAAGGACGGCTATCCCGAGTTCACCCTTGGCGTGCTGAAGAAACTCGGCTGGGACAAGGACCTCACGACGCAAGAACGCGAGGTGATCGAGCGCATCAATCCGGCCGATCCCGACAAGGTGTCATGGTCGACCGATCTTTCCGGCGGCATCCAGCGGGTCGCGATCGAACACGGGTGTTCGCCTTACGGAAACGCCAAGGCACGCATGATTGCGTGGAATCTTCCCGATCCGGTTCCGGTGCATCGCGAGCCGATCTACACGCCGCGTCCCGACCTCGTCGCCGACTATCCGACCTTGCCGGACGCGAAGCAATTCCGCGTGCCCAATATCGGCTTCTCCGTGCAGAAGGCCGCCGTCGATCGCGCAATCTCGAAGCAGTTCCCGCTGATCCTGAGCTCGGGCCGTCTGGTTGAATACGAAGGCGGTGGCGAGGAAACGCGGTCCAACAGATGGCTCGCCGAACTGAAGCAGCACATGTACGTCGAGATCAACCCGGCGGACGCAGCCGAGCGCGGCATCGTCGATGGCGGCTGGGTTTGGGTGACCGGTGCAGAGAACAGCTCGAGGGCCCGGATGAAGGCGCAGGTGACTGAACGCGTCGGCAAGGGCGTTGCCTGGATGCCGTTCCATTTCGCCGGCTGGTACGAGGGAGTCGACCTTCGGGCGAAATATCCGACGGGGGCCGATCCCATCGTGCTCGGCGAGAGCAACAACACGCTGACGACCTATGGCTATGATCCTGCCACCGGCATGCAGGAGCCGAAAGCCACGCTGTGTCAGATCAGGGCCGCATGAGAGGTCAGACCAATGGCACGCATGAAATTCCTGTGCGATGCGGACCGTTGCATCGACTGCAATGCCTGTGTGACCGCCTGCAAGAACGAGAACGAAGTGCCTTGGGGCATCAACCGACGGCGCGTCGTCACCATCAATGACGGCAAGCCGGGCGAACGGTCGGTGTCGATGGCCTGCATGCACTGTACCGATGCGCCTTGCGCGTCGGTGTGTCCGGTCAAGTGCATCTATCCGACCGAAGACGGCATCGTCCTGCACGACAAGGATTTGTGCATCGGCTGCGGCTATTGCTTCTACGCCTGCCCGTTCGGAGCGCCGCAATATCCCCAGGTCGGGAACTTCGGCTCGCGCGGCAAGATGGACAAGTGCACCTATTGCGCGGGCGGCGGCGGACCGGAGGCGCCGGGCAGCGCCGAAGAATATGCGAAATACGGCTCGAACCGCTTCGGCGAAGGCAAGCTGCCGATGTGCGCCGAGATGTGCTCGACCAAGTCGCTACTCGCCGGCGATGGCGACATCATCGCCCAGATCTACGAGGAGCGCGTCGAGAAGCGCGGCTACGGCTCCGGAGCCTGGGGCTGGACAACCGCCTATCACGAGGACGTCAAGTCATAAGGGACCTGCGCTTACCGCGACGATTAGGGACGAAGATTGGGTATCCGTCATGACGGCTTTCGCACGCATTCGCTTCGTAGCGCTGTTGTTGATGCTGTTCGGTCTCACGACAGCCCCGGTGCTCGCCCAGAAGCTCGGTCCCGACGGGGCGCCCAATCCGACCGCCAGTGTGGCCAATCAGAAGACGCTTCTCGAGCAAGTGCCGCGCATCCAGGGCCGGATCGACATTCCAGATGTCAAAGCCAGCGTGTTGATGCAGCCGGCGGGACGGACCTGGGATTATTTCCACGAGGTCCTGCTGCACTGGGGTGGGGCGGTGGTGATCGTCGGCATGCTTGCCGTGCTCGCGCTGGCCTATCTGATCATGGGCCGGCTTCGCATCGAGGCGGGGCGCTCCGGGCAGACGATCGTCCGCTTCAAGGCTTTCGAGCGGTTCGCGCATTGGCTGACAGCGGTCTCTTTCGTGCTGCTCGGATTGACCGGCCTGAATGTCACCTTCGGCAAGATCCTGCTGCGGCCGCTCGTCGGCCCGGAACTATTCTCGGACATCTCCCAGGTCGCGAAGTACGTGCACAATTTCACGAGCTTCGCCTTCGTGGCGGGCCTCGTTTTGATCACGGTGCTTTTCTTCCGGGACAATCTGTTCAAGCGAGTCGATATTGACTGGGTCAAGCAGGGTGGCGGCTTCATCAAGTCGAAGCATGCGCCTGCAGGCCGCTTCAATCTCGGTGAGAAAATGGTCTATTGGCTGTCGGTCGCAGCCGGCCTCCTGGTCTCCGCATCGGGATTCGTGCTGCTGTTTCCCTTCTACGGCACTAACATTGCCGACATGCAGATCGCCCAGGTCGCCCACGCCGTCATCGCGATCCTTTTCATCGCGCTGATCCTGGGACACATCTATATCGGCACGCTCGGCATGGAAGGCGCGTTCGAAGCCATGGGTACGGGCGAGGTCGATATCAATTGGGCGAGAGAGCATCACGACCGCTGGCTCGCCGAAAAGCTCGAAGCGGAAGGCCGGCAAGCCTCGGCCACGCCGGCTGAATAGCGCGATGGCGCTCGGACCAACCTGAACCGGGCAATTCAGTTGGAGCGGCCGTCCGGGTCTCGCTTCCCGTCCCGGTCACGCAGGTAATCGTCGGTGGTGCGGACGGTCGGGCCAGTTGCGCCATAAGATTCAAAACCTTGTTCGGCGACGAAGCCGACGCGGCAGTCGCCGCACATCTTGATGGCGTCGAGCCGCTGCGCCGAGCCCGAATACATCCAGTGCTGGCCTTCGAGCTTCGCGACCACACGCTCGATGCTGCTCTTGACGCCGAATGGCTTGCCGCAGCGGATGCAGCAAAACGGCTCCTCTTCCTTGAGAAGGCGGGCTGGCGCCCGACTGGCACGGAAATCAATCTGCGGGACCAGTGTGATGACGTTTTCCGGGCACGTCGTCCGGCACAGGCCGCACTGAACGCAGGAGTCTTCGACAAAGCGCAATGCCGGGCGCTCGGGGTCGTCGCGCAGGGCACTCGTCGGACAGACCGACACGCAGGACAGGCAAAGTGTGCAGCCGGCAGCATCGATCTCGACGGTCCCGAACGGCGCGCCTTCGGGCAACGGAATGACATCGACGGGTGCAGGCGCCGCGCGGTGCAGTTCGGCCAGCGCAAAGCGCAGCACGTCGCGCTTGCCGCCTACGGCGCGGAAGCTCGCAGGGCGCGGGGCGGGCGCGTCGGCCGGCGCGGTGCGGAGCGCTTCGATCAGCTGGTCCGGATCGTCGGTCGCGATGACGGAAAGCCGGGCCGGGCCGAAGCCGAGTCCGGCAAGGATCGGATCGGCGAGCGCGACCGTCCGCGTCAATCCGGAGACGTCGTGGCGCGGCTTGGCCCGCAGCAGGAAACGCACCGCCGACACGCCATAGGCGAAAGCCGCGATGATGCTCTCCAACCCGACTTGCGTGACCTCGTTGACCGCGAACGGCAGCACGTTCGCGGGCAAGCCGTCGCCGAACCGCGACAGCGCGTCGATCAGCGGCGCGCCGTGGCTTTCGTCATGGACGAGGACAACGGCCCGCTCGCCGCCCGCCTGACGGTATGCGAGCAGCATGGCACGCAGCTTTCTGACCAGCGCGTCTTCCGCCGGCAGCGCATAGGACGCGGCGCCGGTGGGACAGGCCGTCGCGCATTGGCCGCAGCCCGCGCAGATGTTGGCGTCGATCGCCACATGGTTGCCGGCAGGTGTGATTGCGCCGGCCGGACAGGAATCGAGACAGCGGGTGCAGCCGGTCCGCTTCGAGCGCGAATGGGCGCAAAGCCCGGCGTCGAAGGTGATGTAGCGCGGCTTCTCGAAGGTCCCGACGAGGTCGCGCGCTTTCAGCACGGCCTGGAGGATTGCTGCGGGACTGCCGGGATCCGCGCGCAGATAGCCGTCGCGCAAGTCGGCAGGAACCAGCGCCGGCCCGCCGGTCAAGTCGAGGACGATGTCGCAGCTCGAACGGGCGTTGTTGCGCGACGCGCCGAACGTCAGGGCGCGACGCGAGGACGGTGCGGCTTCGGCGAAATCGTCGACCACGACATCGAACGCGCCCAGGTGTCCCTTGACACTCGTTATCCGGCCCTTGGCAATCGGATAGTCGGCGTTACGTGGCGGTGCGATCGCGGCTGGCGGCGCAATCAGCACGGTGACGTCGAGATGCTCCTTCAGCAAGTCGCCAGCCTCGATCGCGGCCTCGTCGCGGCCGTAGATCAGGATGACTCCGCTGCTTTCCAGCTGGACCATCGACGTGGGTGCGGTGACTTCGGCCGCGGCCGCCAGCAGCGCGGCCATCTTCGGTCCCGCGCGGTCGGCATCGCCAGACCATCCGGCGGTCTCGCGGATGTTGGCAAACTGTATCGAATTCGCACGATTATTTTCGGAAGCAACCTGCGAAAACAACGCTGCCTGCTGCGTGCAGGCCACCGTGAGCGGACCATCTTCGGCGGCGACAGCCTTGAATCGGCCGAGTTCGGCGCCGCAGAGCTGCGTCGCCGCCGTCACTTCACCGCGGCAGCCGCGGCGAATTGCGTCTGCATCGAGCGGCATCGTCCCTTCGCATGAGCAGATCAGGAGGCGCCTGCCGGTGTCAGATATGACGGTCACAATATCTCGCGGCTCCCAAAATAGAGCGGCCACCTACTGGCCCGTTCACCCCCGAAGTATATACTCCGCGTATCGGAAAAGACGACGCCCGTATCATGAGCGCACGATTATCGCTCTCGCCGGGGGCGAGCGCGCAGCGTCGCTGGATTGGCTTCGGAAGCAGGAACCACGTCTCGATCGCGAGAGGGTACATTGATATCGACGAGTCTTGCACGCATTGCTGTCGGTGTCGCAATCGAACGGCGCAAGGCGAAGAGTGCGTGGGCCGATTTTCTGTGGCGGCCCGTCTCGGTGTTCGCGGGAGAGCCGTCCGCGAAGCCATGGACTCCGATTGGAGGCGAAGGCGAGGTCACGTTGTTCTATGCAGGTGATGCCGTGATCGAGCTGCACCGGACCGAAACCACCAACTATCGCGAAAATCTCGCGTCAGGCTCGCCGACGCTCTGGGTCAATTTGCGTCCGACCGGGTCCGAGCCGCCCTACGAGCTGCTCGCGGTCACCGCCGATCCGGCGGAGGGCGAGGCGTTTACCGATGCAGGCAGCAATCTGGTCGAAGCCGTGCCGATGCCACCAGGCATCTCCGAGATCGTCGGCCGTTTCGTCGCCGAGCATCATGTCGAACGACCATTCGTCAAACGGCAGCGCAATCGTTAGCAGCGGCATAAGAGAGATCGATGTCAGAGACTAACGTCTTCGTTCGCTGGGCGCGGCTCAAGCAAGCCTCGAGAAGCCAAAACGCTGAACTTGCTCCGGCCGACCAAGAGCGAGCTGCCGAGCCGTCCGTAGCGAATGACGGGAACGACCAGCCTTTCGATCTCGCCAGTCTACCGTCGATCGAATCTATCAGCGCTCACACCGACATTGCGGCGTTCCTGCAGACGGGCGTTCCGGCCGAACTGACGCGCCTGGCATTGCGTCGTGCCTGGGCAACCGACCCTGCGATCCGCGACTTCATCGGGATCGCGGAGAACCAGTGGGATTTCAACGATCCCAACGCAATTCCCGGATTTGGCCCGCTCGACCCGGCGGACAACGTCGCCGATCTTGTCGCGCGGATGTCGAAGGGGCTGGAGCAGGTGGGGGACGCGCTTGCGGACGCGCCGCCGCCAACCGAGCTCATCCCGCAAGGGCGGCCCGATGCCGAACAGCCCAGTCTCGAACCGACGACATGGGCAGCTCAATCACGGCCCGATGATGCCACGGCGCGGCCGGACCAGGAGCGGAATGAGAGCATGCAGTCCGTCAGTCCTGCTGCCGGAGAGCCGCCCTCCCAGCGAGCACAACGTCATGGCAGCGCAATGCCCCGCTAGCAACCGGCAGGATGATATGTCTTGCGCGATCGAACAATGATGGATCCAACTTCAACAACCGCTTCAATGCGTATCGTCGATGAATTCGACCTCGCCCGGGCGCAGGAATATGCGCTGTTGGCGACGTTGCTGACGCGCAGCCCGGACGCGCAGCTGCTGGGCCGGATCTCTGCATTGCGCGGCGATGCAAGTGCGATGGGCGCGGCACACATGGCGCTGGCGGATGCAGCGCGCCGGACCAACGAGCAGGCCGCATCGCGCGAGTTCTTCGCCCTCTTTGCAGGGTTGGGCAAGGGGGCGCTGCTGCCTTATGCGTCACACTACCTGTCCGACACCCTGTATGGCCGTCCACTCGCGCGGTTGCGGGAAACTCTCGGGGGTCTCGGCCTCGAAAAGGCTCCGGAGCGTACGGAGCCCGAAGATCACGCGGGATTTCTCTGTGAGATCATGGCAGGCCTCGCCGGCGGGAGCCTTGCAGCGCCAGCGGGCGCCGAGCGCCTCTTCTTTGATCAGCATGTCTCACGCTGGATGAGACGCTTTTTCGCCGATCTCGAGCGGGCGCGTTCGGCAGACTTCTATGCCGCCGTTGGCGCGCTCGGACGGACGTTTATCGATATCGAGGCGGAGGCCTTTGCACTTCCGGGTTGAACACGGTGTTTTGTACGGCCGCTGCACAAATCCGTTTGGGAGCGTGCTAGATTATAGATGTAGGGATCAACAGGATGCGCGTTTTCATTATTGCCTGTCTGTTTGCCGCTGTTGTCGCACTCGGTGCCGCCGGCATCCTTGATCATTTCGTCCAGGAGTCCGCGACGACGGCGTTTGCTGAGTCGAGCGCCCGCGTTTAGCGGTCATTATTGTTTGTTAGGCTTTCTGTTCTCCACATAGACGTGGGAGACGCCATATGCGCCGGTCGCTGATCGCTTGTTTCGTCGTTGCAGCTCTGATCGCCGCTTCTGCCCTGATCTTCAGGACGCAACCTCGCTCGATAGAGCTATCCGCCGCGGCCATGCCGTCCTTGGTCGAGCTGCACGCCATGGCGGGCGTCCATCAGCTCGCGGATCAGGAGATCGACGATCAGTCGCTCATTTTCCCGGCCAGCGTAAAGCAATAACCTGGCTCCAGACGATCCTGCTCCCGGCCCGCCTAGATCGGCATCTCGAAAGAGAAGGTCGTTTCGCTTGCGGTCGATATCGCACTCAATTTGCCGCCATGGGCCTGGGCGATTTGCGAAGCAATGTAGAGACCGAGTCCCAGGCCCTGCTGGCTGGGCCGGTCGCCTCGCGTGTATGGCTTGAAGAGATTCGCCAGCGCCTTTTCGGAGATTGGCGGGCCTTCGTTGGAAACCGTCAGCCCGAACGTTCCGTCAAAGGTTCTGGCTACGACGTGGATCGGTCTATCCTGGTCACCGTGCGTAATTGCATTGCCGAGCAGGTTCGAGAACAGTTGGCCCATCTTGCTCCGATCACAGCTGATGGGCTCTTCGATCTGGACCGATGAACTGATCGTCACGGTCGGCCACGCCGTCCTGAATTCCGCGATGATTTGCTCCAGCACCGGCGTCAACGGCAGCGTCGCATCTCGCTTGATCGTGAGGCCTCCGCCAAGTCGGCCTCGCGCGAAGTCCATGACGTTTTCGACGATGCCGGCCATGCGATAGACGGCCTTTTGAACGCCAAGCGCGATTTCGGGCGCCCGTCCGGTGTCGAGGTTCTTGAGCAGCACGCGCATGCCTGCATCGACGGCCGCGAGGGGATTGCGAAGATCGTGTCCCAATACGCCGATGAACTGCTCGCGAAGCTCGGCCGTTTTTCGCTCGTCGACGAGATCGGCCTGGCTCCGCTCCAGACGTTGATTGAGTTCGAGCTGCGCAGCGATCAGTTCCGCCAACAGCTGAAACGTGTCGAGGATTTCAGGCGTGCGAAGTTGTCGAGGCGTGGGGTCGATGGCGCACAGCGTTCCCCAAACGGTTCCGTCGATCAGGACGATGGGCGCTGAGATGTAGCTGCGAAATCCATACATGGCCGGTGTCGGATGATTGCAGAAGACGTCGTCCGTCTGCACATCGTTGATGACCACCGTGTTGCCGTGCTGCCGGATCTCATTGCAGATGGTCGTCTCGACACGGAGTTCTCCGCCCGGCCCGAGGCCAAAGGCAATGTTGTCCCGAACGGCGCAGCAAATCCATTGATCTGACGTTACGCGCGCGATGGCGACGAAGCCCATGCCCGTGATGCGCGCGGCCAAATCCAAAACTTTGGGAACTGCCCCAATCTGCTGGACGGCATCCACGTCCGCCTTGATGTCAATTGCCATGGTGAACCCTAACGCCCTACTCTAACAAACGCGATCCTTTGCAAGACGTTCGGTGGAACAAAGAAGCCGTTCAAACCTTATGCTCGGTTATGCCGGAGCATAAGTGTCCAATCTCAGCCAGCATAGGGACGTGATCCTCATCGTGGAAGATGACTTCCTCATCCGCGTGAACGCGGCTGACATGGTGCGGGATATGGGCTTCGATGTCTTCGAGGCGGCCGACGCAGACGAGGCTGTCAATCTGCTGGAGACGGAACCGGCGATCACCGTCGTCTTCACAGACATTCAGATGCCCGGCTCGATGGATGGCCTTCGGCTGGCGGCGGTGATCAGAGATCGATGGCCGCCCGTGCGGCTCCTCATTACGTCCGGCCAAGTCAGCCCGGCAGCGGATGACATCCCGCTCGGGGCGAGGTTCATCCCCAAGCCGTATCTTCCTGCGCAGCTGCACGACCAGCTTGAAATGCTGGCCGGCGGGCGGGCATAGCGGGCTTTTCAAGTCGAGCCCTCAGACCATCCGTCTCCCGGTCCGCTCCGCCACCGCCTTCTGCACAAAGTACATCGCCACCAGCGAGACGATTGCCGACGCGACCACGACGTAGCCGATCCGGTCGAAATGGAGCAGCGAACCATCCGGTTGTTGCGCGATGATGGCGGCGGCGAGGACCGAACCGAGCCCTCCGGAGAGCTGCTGAAGCGACGCGCTGACCGCGCTGAACGAGCCGCGCTGGCTGGGGTCGGGGATCGCCGACATCAGCGCCTGCGACGGAATCATGCGCGAGAAGATGCCGACGAACATCAGCACGTTGACGAGGATCGCGGTCGCGAGCGAGACGTGGCCGAGATGGGTGTAGATCAGCACCATGATGACAGACACCACGCTGCCGAACACGAAGGTCGGGTACTTGCCGAACGCGTCGCTCGCCCTGCCGACCAGCGGCCCCGTGACGATGCTGAACAGGCCGGAGACGAGATAGATCGTCGGCAGATGCGTGATGTCGATGCCGAGATTATGCACGGTGAAGGCGCTGGAGAACGGCATCAGCATGTAGCCGCCCGTCGCCAGCAATGTCGTGACGGCGAAGGCCAGCGTATAGCGCGGCTGTCCGATGGTCGCGATCAGATGGCGGAACGGGTTTCTGTCCTGCTTCAGTTTCAGATGCGCGTCGACCGGCTCCATCGCGAAGGCGATGACGGCGATCGCGACGATCGACAAGCCGACGATCGCAACGAAGCAGACATGCCAGTTCCAGTGATTGGCGAGAAACAGCCCCGCGGGAATGCCGAGCACCTGGCTCGCGGCGAACGCCGTCTGGACGAAGCCCATCACGCGGCCGCGCAGGTGCAGCGCGAACAAATCGGTGATGATGGCGAGCACGACCGAGCCGATCACGCCGCCGAACAATCCGGTCACGATCCTGCCGAGCAGCAGCACGTGGTAGGTCTGCGCGGCGGCACAGAGCAGGGTCCCGAGCGTGAAGCCGACATAGAAGAACAGCAGCAGGCGCTTGCGGTCGAAGCGATCGGCAAAGCCCGCGGCCAGGATGCCCGACAGTCCCGCGCTGAACGCGTAGGCCGACACCGCGACGCCGAATTGTCCGGCCGTGATGTCGAGCGCCGGCATCAGGATGGCGCCGAGCGGCGACATGATGATGAAATCGAGAATGATCGTGAACTGCGTGAACGCGAGCAGTGCGATCAGGAGCGCCTGGTAGCGCGTAAAGCCGCGCTGGCGTTCCTGTTGGTCGTCGATAGGCGCAGCGAGCGTCTGTTCGGTCATGACACCTGATTTCATTGTGGGCGGGGCGGGCAAGCGCGCGAAACTCGCAGATGGGGTCGGCCGGGAGGATTTTCACGGGGCGTGCGGCAAAAGCCCTGCCGGAACATGAAGCTGGCGCCGGGTTGTGGGATCCATGCAACAGCAGGGTGCATGGCCTGGACCCGGCATCCCCCAGGGGCGCCGGCCCTTCTCCCCCCGGTTAAGTCGCCCTTAGCGAATGCCCCCTAGGCTCTCGGCCGTCCATTTCCCTGCTCCCCGGCCTCAGGGCCGGTCATGTTGCGGCAAGTCAGAGCGTTTTCGGATGGAGCAGCCTGCCTGGCACTACGATTCGGGCGTCCCCACACCGTCGGCGGTCCCCGCCGCGGCGCGGACGCTTGTCATCGATCTCGAAGGCGCCCTGCTCCGTTCCGAGCTGCTGCTGGAAGCGCTGTTCTCCAGCCCCGGCCGGATGCTGGCCCGCTTCGGCGCGGGTGGACGCCCGGGCATGGCGGCGCTCACGGATATCCTGGCGCAGGCCGAGCTCGACTACGCCCATCTGCCCTATGATGCCGACGTGCTGAACCAGGCCCTGGCGGCGCGGGCGCGGGGCGACACGATTTATCTGGTGGCCGGCCGGTTTGCGCATCACGCGGCGGGCATTGCCGCACATCTCGGGTTCGATGGCGTCGTTGCGCCGGTCGATCTCACGGCGGGTGACCGGCTGCCGTTCGACCGCGCCTCCATGGAGCGCATCGAGACGCGCGGCAGCAGCCGTGCCTGCCTTAAGAGCTGGGCGCAGGCGCTGCGCGTCTATCAATACGCCAAGAACACGCTGGTGTTCGTGCCGGCGATCACGGCGCATCAGATGAATCTTGCGACGCTCGGCTACGCGTTGCTGGCGTTCCTGGCGTTCTCGGCCTGCGCGTCGGGCGCCTACCTGATGAACGATCTGCTCGATCTCTCAGCCGACCGGCAGCATCCGACCAAGCGGCATCGCGCGCTGGCGGCAGGTCGACTGCCGATGTCCTCGGCGCTGCTTGCGATCCCCGCGCTGTGGCTGCTCGCGGTCGCTGCCAGCCTCTGCATCTCGCCTTTGTTCCTCGGCGTGCTCGGTGGCTATCTCGCCACCACGATCGCCTATTCGCTCGTGCTCAAGCGCAAGATGCTGGTCGACGTCGTGACGCTCGCCGGTCTCTACACGCTGCGCATCATCGCCGGCGCGGTCGGCGTCGGCGTGGTGCTGTCGGAATGGCTCTTGATCTTCTCGCTGTTCGTTTTCACCTCGCTGGCGCTGATCAAGCGCTTCAGCGAGCTCAGCATGCGCGAGAGCGCCGGTCTCGCCGATCCCTCCAACCGCGATTACAGGATCACCGACCTGCACATCATCGGCGCGATGGCGGCGGCGAGCGCCATGAACGCGGTGACCGTGTTCTCGCTCTACGTCTCCTCCTCCGCCGTGACGCCGCTCTACAGCCGTCCCTGGATGCTGTGGCTGCTCAACCCGCTGCTGCTCTACTGGTTCGGCCGCGCCCTGATGATGGCCCATCGCCGCGAGATGCCCGACGATCCGATTCTCTACACTTTTCGCGATGGCGCAAGCCGCGCGACGGTGGCGGCGATGATCTGCATCATGTTGGCGGCGATCTGACCGCGCCCCGGCGGGACCAGCTGCCGCTTGCGCGGCCGGCCGGCAGTGGCTACATCGCGGGCAATCCGATTAGCTTATGATGCCGACCGACCAATTCGATTGAGGTTTTGAAACGCCATGACCGTACGCCTGCATCGCGGCGACCTGCCCGACCTGTCCCGCTACACCGGAGCGGTGGCGATCGACACCGAGACCATGGGGCTGAACCCGCACCGCGACCGGCTCTGCGTGGTGCAGCTCTCGCCCGGCGACGGCAGCGCCGACGTGGTGCAGATCCCCAAGGGTCACACCGACGCGCCGAACCTGAAGGCCCTGCTGGCCAATCCTGCGATCACGAAGATCTTCCACTTCGCGCGGTTCGACGTCGCGGTGCTGTACCAGACGTTTGGCGTCATGACCGGCCCGATTTATTGCACCAAGATTGCCTCCCGCCTGACCCGCACCTACACCGACCGGCATGGCCTCAAGGACCTCGTGCGCGAGGTGCTCAATGTCGACCTCTCC
The DNA here is from genome assembly GCA_003521225.1 of Tuber microsphaerosporum. NCBI lineage: Eukaryota > Fungi > Ascomycota > Pezizomycetes > Pezizales > Tuberaceae > Tuber > Tuber microsphaerosporum. The sequence goes on from QOVD01002360.1 coordinate 223,504, forward strand.
AAGCAGCAGCAATCCAGCGACTGGGGTTCCGACAGCCTGACCGAGCCGCAGCTCGCCTACGCCGCCTCCGACGTGCTGCACCTTCATGCCCTGCGCGAGCGGCTCGACGCCATGCTGGTGCGGGAAGGCCGCACCGCGCTGGCAAAAGCCTGTTTCGACTTCCTGCCGACCCGCGCTCTGCTCGATCTCCAGGGCTGGGCGGAAGAGGACATTTTCGCGCATTCCTGAGGCTTCGGGCCGCTGTTAGCTTAGGGCTGCCGCCCCGTTTCGGACACTTTCGTGCGGCCTGTCGCAGGCTGCATATTCAGGCGGCGCCGGATACAATGGCGTGCGCCCGTCAACCGGACGAGACGAGCGACACCTCGGGAGCTCAGGTGAATTCGGCCCAGAATCCAACCTACGACGCCGCGCTTGCGGCGAAGTTTGCCAGCGCGGCGCGCCACAGCCGCCTGGTGCGGATTCTGCGCATCGCGGTGCCGGTGACGGTGGCTGCGTCCATGGCCGCGATCGTCGCCGTCTCGACCTTCCTCAATCCCTTCCAGATCCCCGTGAAGCTCGACTCCGGAAATCTCGTGGTGACGGGCACCAAGATCACGATGGAAACGCCGCATATGTCCGGCTTCACCCCGGACCAGCGGCCCTACGAGCTCTGGGCCAAGACCGCGACGCAGGACATCACCGACCCCGATCATGTCGATCTCAACGATTTGCGCGCAAAGGTGCTGATGGAAGACAAATCCACTTTGCTGCTCGATGCGCGCACCGGCCGCTTCGACAACAAGCAGCAGCAGCTCGACCTGCACAAGGACATCTTCCTGCGCACCTCGTCCGGCTATGAGGCGCGGCTGAACTCGGCCTTCGTCGACATGGGCAAGGGAACGGTCTCCTCGGATGAGCATGTCGACGTCAAGCTGACCAACGGAACGCTGACCGCCGACCGGCTGCGGATCACGGAAGGCGGCGACGTCATCCGCTTCGAGGGCAATGTGGTGATGCATCTGGACAAGCTGGATGACCCCGCCGCTGCCCAGCCTGCGCCGGCCGAGCAGCCCGCGCCGCCGGTGAAGACACGCACGCCTCAGAACAAGTCTGCCAATTCAAAGTGATTTTCATGGTGAGATTCTTTTCGCGCAACGAAGACAAGCGGTGCGCCATTCTCGGTGCGGCCGTGCTCGCCGTCACCGTCGCGCTGGTCGCAACCGGTGCGGCCGTCGCGCAGAGCACGATGCAAGGCGTGCCCAACGCAATGCAGGGCTTTTCGCAAAACCGCGACCAGCCGATCCAGATCGAAGCCGCCTCGCTCGAGATGCGCGACAAGAAGAAGGAGGCGACCTTCTCCGGCAATGTGAAGGTCATCCAGGGCGACACCACCATGACCTCGAAGACGCTCGTGGTGTTTTACGACTCCGGCGGCGGCGACAAGCCGGCCGCGCCGCAGCCCGCGGCGAAGGGGACCAAGGGTGCGCCGATGCAGTCGGCGCAGCCGGGGCCGGGCGGCAGTTCCTCGATCAAGCGGCTGGAAGCGCGCGGCAATGTCGTCGTCACCCAGAAGGACCAGGTGGTAACAGGCGAGACCGCCGTGTTCGACACCAAAACCAACCTCATCACCATGCTCGGCGGCGTCGTTCTCACGCAGTGCAGGAACGTGCTGCGCGGCGACCGTCTGGCGGTCGACATGACCACGGGCGTCTCGCGGGTGGAATCCGACAGCGGCAGGGTGCAGGCATTGCTGCCGCAGGGCGGCAGCAATGATTGCGGATCGGGGAGCCCGGGCAAGCCCGCTCCGGCGCCGCCTCTGCAATTGCCCGGCGCAGGCAAACAAAAGTAAATTCCTGAAGTAACTTCAATCGCTTGGGCCAGATTCTCCCGATCCGAGGTTGAAGCTTGCCCGGCGAGGCTGTATCTAGCGCGAAGGGCTTTCCAAGCGGGGTTCGCCGCTTTTCGGGCGTGTTTCACTGGGCATGAGACATCCCTTCACTCATGCTGTGCTGGCGAATCGCAAGGCCGGTGCGGCAGATCGCGGGATCACGCGCGGATCATCGCGCAGGATTGTCGTGAAAGGCTAGAAGGCGGGATGGTCGATCTCTTCAGCATGTTCCGTCGGCGCCCCGCCAAGCGCGGCCGGCCAGGATTTGCGCGCCAGGACATCACCGCCCTCGGTGACAGCGTCGGCGGTCTCGTGCCCAGCCCGGTGCGCGATGCATCGCCGATCGCCCGTGACCAGCCGATGCGCGCGCCCGACCATTTCCAGGCCGATTACCAAGCCGACTACCAGACCGAGCCGCCGCGTGCCCAGGCGGTGCATCCGGTGAGGGCCGCCGGCAGGCCCAACGGCGCCGGCGGGCCGCAGCTTCTGAAGCGGCCGGGTTTCCTGGCTGTGCATAGCGTGGAAAAGAGTTTCGGCAGCCGCCAGGTGGTGCGCGGCGTCAGCATCTATGTGCGCCGCGGCGAAGCGGTCGGCCTGCTCGGCCCGAACGGCGCCGGCAAGACCACCGTGTTCTACATGATCACCGGCCTGATCAAGCCCGATCGCGGCGCGATCGAGCTCGACGGCCACGACGTCACCAAGCTGCCGATGTATCAGCGCGCGCGGCTCGGCATCGGCTATCTGCCGCAGGAAGCCTCGATCTTTCGCGGTCTCACCGTCGAGCAGAACATCCGCGCCGTGCTCGAAGTGGTCGAGCCCTCGCGCAAGAAGCGCGAGCAGCAGCTCGACTCGCTGCTCGACGAATTCAACATCACGCGCTTGCGGAAATCGCCGTCGATCGCGCTGTCGGGCGGCGAGCGCCGCCGCGTCGAGATTGCGCGCGCGCTGGCGACGCGTCCGAACTACATGCTGCTCGACGAGCCTTTCGCGGGCATCGATCCGATCGCGGTTGGCGACATTCAGGACCTCGTCCGCCATCTCACCAATCGCGGCATCGGCGTGCTGATCACCGACCACAATGTGCGCGAGACGCTCGGCCTGACCGATCGCGCCTATATCGTCTATGCCGGTGAAATCTTGACCGAGGGTAGCCCGGATGAGATCGTCGCCGATCCCGACGTTCGCCGGCTTTACCTTGGCGAGGAATTCCGCCTCTAGCCCTTTTTTCCCGTTCGTCAAGCCGTGTACATCGTGCCAAGACTAGGATAAGCAAAAATCGGACCAACTTTTGGGATCGGTTCTTGCTTCATGGCGCTCACGCAGAGATTAGAGTTCCGGCAATCGCAGTCGCTGGTCATGACGCCGCAGCTGATGCAGGCGATCAAGCTGCTGCAATTGTCCAATCTCGATCTCACAACCTTCGTGGAAGAGGAACTCGAGCGGAACCCCCTGCTGGAGCGGGCCAACGACGAGCCGCCCGCCGGTGAAGCCCCGGCCGAGACCGGCCAGTTCAGCGATTCCGACGGTGGCCACAACGAGGAGCCGGGCGGCGGTCCGGGCGAGGCGTTCGAGCCGGGCCAGGAAGAATGGATGAGCAAGGATCTCGGCACCCGCGCCGAGATCGAGCAGACCCTCGATACGGGCCTGGACAACGTCTTCTCCGAGGAACCGGCCGAGGCTGCCGCGCGCAACGCCCAGGATGCGGCGCCGACCACCTATACCGAATGGGGCGGCGGGGCCTCCGGCGACGAGGACTACAATCTCGAAGCCTTCGTCGCCGCGGAGATCACGCTCGGCGACCATCTTGCCGAGCAGCTCTCGGTCGCCTTCACCGGCCCGGCGCAGCGCATGATCGGCCAGTACCTGATCGACCTCGTCGACGAGGCCGGCTATCTGCCGCCGGATCTCGGCCAGGCCGCCGAGCGCCTTGGCGCATCGCAAGCCGACGTCGAGGACGTCCTTGCCGTGCTGCAAAAATTCGATCCGCCCGGCGTCTGTGCGCGCAATTTGAGCGAATGCCTGGCGATCCAGCTCCGCGAGCTCGACCGCTACGACCCGGCGATGCAGGCCCTCGTCGAGCACCTCGATCTGCTCGCGAAGCGCGACATCGCTTCGCTGCGCAAGCTCTGCGGCGTCGACGACGAGGACATCGCCGACATGATCGGCGAGATCCGCCGCCTCAATCCCAAGCCCGGCATGAAGTTCGGCTCGGCGCGGCTCCAGACCATGGTGCCCGACGTCTATGTCCGCCCGGGCCCGGATGGCGGCTGGCATGTCGAGCTCAACAGCGACACCTTGCCGCGCGTGCTGGTCAACCAGACCTACTATTCGCAACTCTCGAAGAAGGTCGGCAAGGACGGCGACAAGTCCTATTTCACCGACGCGCTCCAGAACGCGACCTGGCTGGTGCGCGCACTCGATCAGCGGGCCCGCACCATCCTGAAAGTTGCGACGGAGATCGTGCGCCAGCAGGACGGCTTCTTCACCCACGGCGTGGCGCACCTGCGGCCGCTGAATCTGAAGGCCGTTGCCGACGCCATCCAGATGCATGAATCCACAGTGTCGCGCGTCACCGCCAACAAGTACATGGCGACAAATCGCGGCACATTCGAATTGAAATATTTCTTCACCGCCTCGATCGCCTCTGCCGACGGCGGCGAGGCGCATTCCGCCGAGGCCGTGCGCCACCACATCAAGCAGCTGATCGATTCGGAAGCGCCGTCGGCGATCCTGTCGGACGACACCATCGTGGAACGCTTACGCGCCTCGGGAATTGATATTGCCCGCCGCACGGTCGCGAAGTACCGCGAAGCCATGCGCATTCCCTCTTCGGTGCAACGCCGCCGTGACAAGCAGAGCGCTCTTGGTAACGTCCTCTCCACCGCAATGCCCGATCGCTCCCGCAACACCGAGCCGGCCTGATTGCGCTGGCGCGAAATCGCGCTACTCTCGATCCCCCATCGAGACCGATCCAAGCTGGGCACTTAAAACCAAGCGAGGCATCACATGACCCTCAGAATCTCGGGAAAGAGCGTCAGCGTCGGCGACGCCCTGCGCGGCCGCGTGACCGATCGGACCGACGAGGTCCTGCGTAAATATTTCGACGGGAACTATTCCGGCCACATCACCCTGAGCAAGGATGGCTTCGGCTTCCGCACCGACTGTGCCCTGCATCTTGATACGGGAATTACGCTGGAGGCCGATTCGAACGCGCCGGATGCCTATGCCAGCGCCGACCAGGCGCTCCTGATGATCGAGAAGCGGCTCAAGCGCTACAAGAGCCGGCTCAAGGACCGCTCGGCCCGCAAGGCCCATGTCGCCTCCGCGGCGCTGGCTGCCATGGACGCCACGAGCTACGTGCTGGAGGCGCCGGGCGAGGGTGAGGACGAGGACGAGGTCACCGGCTACAGCCCCGTCATCATCGCCGAGGCCACCACCTCGCTGAAGCAGCTGTCGGTGAGCGAGGCGGTGATGGAGCTGGACCTCAGCGGAGCGCCCTGCCTGGTATTCCAGCACGGCTCCAGCGGCCGGGTGAACATCATTTACCGCCGGGCCGACGGCAATGTCGGCTGGATTGACCCGCCAGGGGCCAAACCGGACGGTTAAGGGCTGGAACCGGCCCCCGTACCAACCGCAGCCCTTAACAATGAGCGGGGCAAAGCCGCACGCAGCAGTTGGCACCGGGATTGCGTTGGAGTAGAAGCGCCCCACATCAGGATCGGGGCTAAGTCCCCCTCCTGCTTCACCTTCTTGATGCCGGCCAGGCATGGTTTGACCAAGCTGGCCAATTCGGAACCTGACGGTTTAATTCACCTCGGAAACCCTCCATGCCGATTACCGATCTGGTCGCACCCGAGGCGATTCTCCCGGCATTGAAGGTCAACAGCAAGAAGCAGGCGCTGCAGGAGCTCGCGGCCAAGGCCGCCGAGCTGACCGGGCAGAACGAACGCTCCGTGTTCGAGGTGCTGCTGCAGCGTGAGAAGCTCGGCACCACTGCGGTCGGCTACGGCGTCGCCATTCCGCACGGCAAGCTGCCCAAGCTGGAAAAGATCTTTGGCCTGTTCGCGCGCCTCGATCGCCCGATCGATTTCGAGGCGATGGACGGCCAGCCGGTCGATCTCGTCTTCCTGCTGCTCGCGCCCGAAGGCGCCGGCGCCGATCACCTCAAGGCGCTCGCCCGCATCGCCCGCCTCCTGCGCGACCAGGATATCGCCAAGAAGCTCCGCGCCTCGCGCGATGCCCAGGCGATCTATTCGGTGCTGGCGCTGCCGCCGGCAACCGCGGCGTAACGTCGCCTGTCCTCGTCGCCCGCTGAGAAGCGGAATCGATCCACGCAATTGCCAATGTACGCCGGCCATCTCCGTGCATGCGCGCGGGATGTCGTGATCCTGCAAAAACCGACAAGACAACGCGAAAACTTTTCCGCTTGAGACGCCCGGCACATAGTACCGCGCCCGAGTCCCTTAAGGTCGCCCCAGGACGCAAGGGGCACGTGAGTGGACGTGATGGGGAAGACAAAGGCACCGTTGCGCTTCGGCGCAACCGCGGGAGGGCGGCAAGACGACAGGGCGCGATTTGCCCGACTCGGGCGGCTCGCCGAATCGGGTCTTAGCAACGACCGCGCGCCTGCCGGCGAAGGGGCGAGCACGTTCCAGGCGCTGAGCGCGAGCCGCAGCTGGCGCGTGGCGCTGCTCGGGACAGCGGCCAGTGGCGCGCTGTGGCTGATGGAACCGCGGCCGGCGCAAGCCGGACCGAATGGTTGCACGACGGCCGGAACGACCGCGAGCTGCACCGGCGATCAATCGGCCGGGATCGGCGCCGCTGATTTCAACCAGGCCCTCGTCGACACGCTCAACGTCAATTCGCTGACGACGAATATTGCGCCGGCCGCTGGCACGTCCGGCATCGAATTCGTGCGCTCGACCGGCGCGGTCACCATCAACAGCGACGTAGCGCCCCATTCCATCACCGTGACCGGAGCCGCCGACGGCATTCGTGCCTCGTCCACCGCGACGGGGTCGTGGGAAACCGGGACGGTGACGATCAACCACACCGGCGACATCAGCTCGGCCGGCGGTTTCGGCATCTACACATCCACAAATGGCCTTTTCGGCAACATCGATATCAACATCACCAGCAGCGGCACGATCATTGCCTATCGTGATGGAATTAACGCTGGCGCCCATGCCGGCCATTCCGGCGAAATCACCATCGCGCAGCACGGCGACATCACGTCCAGTATTAGCAGCGGCATTTATGCCGCGTCGTACATGCGAGGCGTTACTGTCACGAACGTCGGAAACATCAATGCGGCCACGTGGGGCATTTACGCGTTCGGTCAATTTAATGTCACGGTCGACAGCATCGGAAACATTGCCGCGACCGCCGGCATCCAAGCTTACTCAGGAGCTAGCGATGCAGCGATCTCGCACAGCGGAAACATCTCGGCCCTTTTCGGCATCCAAGCTGAATCGGGGCAAGGATCCGTAAGGATCGCGCATGAGGGCGGTAACATCACGTCCGACCGCATGGCTATCTATGCCGATGCTATGAACGACGTCTACATTACTAACCGCGGCAATCTCGTCGGCAACGACTACGGCATCCTCGCGGGCGCACAGATCGGCGTCAACGTGGACAGCATCGGCGACGTCACCTCGCGCAACGGCTCCGGCATGTATCTCGCCGGGACGAATGCCGTCGTCGTGGCGAGCCGGGGAAATATCGGCGCGCGCGATTACGGCATTTACGCGTTTGCGGGCGGGATGCTCGGGTACTACGTCACGGTGGACAGTACCGGTGACATCACCTCGTCCAACGCTGAAGGAATTCATGCCGTTGGCTATGCTGGCTACACGTCGGTCATCAGCCGGGGAAATGTCAGTGCGTATGGCGACGGCATCCACGCCGAGAGCGTGGGCACCACCACGCTGAACAGCACCGGCAACGTCACCTCGACAACCGGCAACGCGATCTATGCGAGTGCGGGCGGCAATATCGGCGTCACGGTCAATGGCGGTGTCTTATCCGGCGCTGCTGCGGGCGTTAATATGGCCGGCGGCGTAACCAATACCTTGACCATCGGTGCGACAGCGACGGTCGCGGGAGGCCTTTACGCCATCGTTGCCAGCACCGGCAACGACACGGTGAACAATGCCGGCACGGTCACCGGCAATGTCGGTCTCGGCAGCGGCACGAACGCCTTCAACAATCTTTCGGGCAGCGTGCTCAACAGCGGCGCGACGGTCGATCTCGGCGCCGGCAACATACTGGGCAATAGCGGCATCCTGGCTCCATCAGGTCTCGGCACTGTCGGCACCACGACGCTCACCGGCAATTTCGTTCAGACCGCAGGCGGCAAATTCATCGTGGACGTTGACACCCACAGTGCCGACCGGCTCAACGTCAGCGGTACGGCTGGCCTCGCCGGCAAGGTGATGGTGGATCCGCTGGCGCGCGTCGCGGCGACCACGACTTATACGATCGCGACGGCGGGCACGGTGAACGGCACCTTCTCCGGTGTCGACTTCCTCACCGCCACCAGCTTCGCCCGCAACGCGCGGCTGAGCTATGTCGGCAACGACGTGTTGCTGACGCTCGATGCCGGTCTGCTGTCGCCGTCGCTGCCGGGCAACGCCAACGTCAATCAGAGGAACGTCGCGACCGGCATCGATAATACGCTGATCGGCGGCGCTCCCCTGCCGGCCGGCTTCAACCCGCTGTTCGCGCTCTCGGGCAACGCTCTGCTCAATCCGCTGACGCAGGTCTCGGGCGAGACGGCCGCCGGCACGCAGCAGACCACGTTCAACGCGATGAACCAGTTCATGGGCGTGCTGACCGATCCGTTCGTCGCCGGGCGCGGCGATCCGGGTTCGTCGTCCGGTGCGACGGGTTACGCAACCGACGGCAGCGAGGTGCTCGCCTATGCCGGCGGCCGCAAGCGCACGAGCGCCGAGCGCGACGCCTATGCCGCGATGTCGCGCAAGGCGCCGGCGCAGACCTTCGAGCAGCGCTGGAATGTCTGGGCCGCTGGCTTCGGCGGCTCGCAGACCACGGACGGCAATGCGACGCTCGGTTCGAACAGCACCACCAGCCGTATCGCAGGCACGGCGGCGGGGGCCGACTACTGGTTCTCGCCCAACACCGTCGCGGGCTTTGCCCTTGCCGGCGGCGGCACCAGTTTCTCGGTGGCGAATGGCGGCACCGGCCGCTCCGACCTGTTCCAGACCGGCGCGTTCGTGCGGCACAATGCCGGGGCGGCCTATGTCACGGGCGCGCTGGCCTATGGCTGGCAGGACGTCACCACCGATCGCACCGTGACCATCGCCGGAGCCGATCATCTCCAGACCCGCTTCAATGCCAACGCCTGGTCCGGCCGGCTCGAAGGCGGCTATCGCTTCGTGGCGCCCGTGATCGGCGGGGTTGGCCTCACGCCCTATGCCGCAGTCCAGTTCACCACGTTCGACCTGCCGTCCTATACGGAGCGGGCAATCACGGGGACCAACACCTTTGCTCTGAGCTACGCCGCGAAGAGCGTCACCGACACCCGCAGCGAATTCGGCCTGCGTGCCGACAAATCCTTTGCCGCGGCGGACGGCGTCACCACGCTGCGCGGACGCCTCGCCTGGGTCCATGATTTCAACCCCGATCGCGCGATCGGCGCGACCTTCCAGACGCTGCCCGGTGCGAGCTTCGTCGTCAACGGCGCGGCGCAAGCCAGTGAGGCCGCGCTCGTCACGGCCTCAGTGGAGAGGCAATGGTTGAACGGCTGGTCCACGGCAGCGACGTTCGAAGGTGAGTTCTCGAACGTCACGCGCAGCTACGCCGGCAAGGGCGTCCTGCGCTACGCCTGGTGAGACCGTAGAGGCGGCCCTCACTTGTTCGAACCGAAGCCCCGCCGTCTGCGACTTATTTTCGCAGCCGGGCGCTGTGATGTTTCTCCGCCGGATTCGATCGTCGCCCGGTTGCGCGTCCCGGCGCGGCTTCGGTGCAGGATTTTTTGAGCATGAATTGCGGTTCGATCGGCCGGATTTTCGGTCTGCTTTGCTCGGTCACCATTGCCGTGACGGTTGCCGTCCATGCCGACGATACGTCCAACGACCGCGTCATCGCCGAAAAGACCGAGATCATTGCGGCTGATCCGACCAACGCGGTTGCCTACGAGCTGCGTGGCGAAGCCTGGTACCTCAAGCGGGACAAGGATCGCGCCTTCGAGGACTGCAGCGCCGCGATACGGATCGATCCGAATTTCGGGCGGGCTTACAACTGCCGCGGCCGCGCCTATTCAGCGAAGGGCGAACGGGATCGCGCTTTGGCCGATTACAATGAGGCCATTCGCCTCGATCCCGGCTACGGACCGTCCTACACCTCCCGTGCCCTCGAATATTTCAACAATCGCGACTTCGATCTGGCGATCGGCGCGTTTACCGAGGCCATCGAACGCAATCCCAAGCAAGCCTACTTTGCTCTTATCAAGAGAGGGGAAGCGTATGCGGCGAAGCGCGACTCCGATCATGCCGTCGCCGATTACAACGAGGCGATGCGGCGCAATCCCGCCGCCGCATGGCCCTACGAGCTGCGAAGCACCGTCCATTTCGACAAGGGCGAGATCGACGAGGCTCTCGACGACTGCAACACCGCCGTCCGTCTGGAGCCCGGGAGTGCTGGCGGTCATTATTGCCGGGCCATCGTTCTCCTGAAAAAAGACGACACCGACAACGCCATCCGCGAGCTCGATGACGTCACGAGGATCATGCCTTCCTTCGAGAAGGCCTACTTCGTTCGTGCAACCGCCTGGCGCAAGAAGGGTGATGATCGTCGCGCCATTGCCGATTTCGACGAGGGCATCCGGCTGCAGCCGGGAAATTCGATGGCCTACAGCAATCGCGCCAGCACGCTGCGCGAAATCGGAGAGCACGCCCGCGCGCTCGCCGACTACAATGAGGCGATCCGGCTCGATCCCGGCAATCAGGTCGCTCTGGTCAATCGCGGCATCCTCTATATGAAGCTGTCCGACGCCAAACATGCGCGCGCCGATTTCAATAGCGTGCTCGCACTGCCGCCGGGCGACCAATGGGCCGCGGACACGGCGCGCGAAGGACTTGGCTTTTTGAAGTGATGCGTCTCGAAAGAGCGCGCATCTCCGCCCTCGTGCCCCGGACGCAGCGCAGCGCTTCCCTCGCGATGCGAAGCATCGTCGAGAGCGGTGCGCTGCAGAGCCTTCGCCGGCGCCGCTCGTGCGCGTCAGCAGACCGTCGGCAGCAGGCGCCGGACTTCGTCGAGCAGTTCGGGAATCGCCGTCTTGTCACCCGCGAGGTGCTTGAGCAGCGCACTTTGGAATAGACCGTCGAACAGCGCATAGAGCGCGGCGGGCGACGACGCCGGCCGCTTGCCGCCGAGCTCGGCATAGCGGGAGGCGATGCGCCAGATCATCGCTTCCAGGCTCTTGTCGATCTCGAGTACATCCTTGCGAAACGCCGCCTCGAACATCGCCTGCGAGCGCAGGTCGTACCAAAGGCGGTGCATACGGGCCTCGTTCTGCAGCGTTGCTGCGAGCTTGGCGAGGAAACCCTCCGTCAATTCGTCGCGGCTCGTTGCTGTCGCGACGACATCGTCATATCGCGTCACGCACTTCGCCTTGTAGTGGCGGACGCAGCAGCAGATCAGGTCGAGCTTGTCGCTGAAATAATAGTGGAACACGCCGTGCGTGAACGCCGAGTTCTGCGCGATTTCGCGCAGGCTGGTGCGTGCGAAGCCGAGCTCTCCAAGCGTTTCGAGCGCGGCCTCGGCAAGCTCGACGCGCCGCGCGTTGAACTTCTCGTCGCGCAGCACCTCGGCCGCATCAGCCACACGCCGGGCCGCTTCCGTCACCTGCCGCGCCATCTCGTCCCTTCCTCAGTCCCGTTCTTTCAAGGACTTATACCGCGTCGACCGCGGAATGCTCCATCCCCTCACAACCACTTCCTTTGACAACTGTCAAATTCGTTCTTGACAAGCGTCAAGATTTTGGCGGAGGTTCGCACCAAGAATTTGGACAGTCGTCAAGACGTCCGACCATGGAGGAACGCTTCGCTGGGTGCCGCCGAAAGGCCTGCGCCCATCGACTTGGTGCGCGCCGATTGGCGCGGCACGAATCGATCACCAGCAACGGAGGAGTGCGTCATGAGTGGGAAGAGCCTTGCAGGCAGGAAAGCCCTGGTCACCGGCGGTGCTAGAGGAATCGGCGCGGCTATCGCGCAAGCGTTGGCGCGAGCCGGCGCCTCGATCATGATTGCCGACATCCTGGAAGAGACCGGCCGCGCAAGCGCAGCCGCTATCGCGAAGGAAGACGTCGCCACGGGCTTCGTCCAACTCGACGTCACCGACGACGCTCAATGGGAGCGGGCGGTTGCCAACACCGTCGCAACCCTCGGCGGCTACGACATTCTGATCAACAATGCCGGCATCGAGATCACGTCGCTGATCTCCGAGGTCAAGGCCGAGGACGCGCGGCGGATGTGCGACGTCAATATCGTTGGCACCGTGCTCGGCATGAAGCACGCCTTCCGTGCCATGCGCCCGGGCGGCCCGGCCGGCAAGGGCGGCGCCGTCGTCAACATCGCCTCGGTTGCGGCAACGATCGCCTTCCCGAGCATCGCGGTCTATTCGGGCACCAAATCCGCGGTTGACCGCATGACGCGGGTCGGAGCGATGGAAGCCGGCAAGCTCGGTTTCGGCGTGCGCGTAAACTGCATCTATCCGGGCCTGATCCCGACCGACATGGGCATGCAGCTCGCCAACGACATCGTCAAGGTCGGGCTCGCGGCTGACGTCGACGCCGCAGTCGGCTCGGTGGTGGAGCAAACCCCGCTCGGCCGTCTCGCCGAGGTCACGGACATCGGCTATGCCGCGGTGTTCCTGTGCTCGAACGAGGCGCGCTTCATCACCGGCATCGGACTGCCGGTCGATGGCGGCATGGGCATGTAACAACAAAGCCGACAACAAGCATTTCGGAGGAACGCAATGAGCGAGAAGAAGCCCGTCATCGTCTATGGCGCTTCCGGCTATACTGGCCGGCTGGTCTGTGAATACTTGCGCGAATACAACATCCCCTTCATCGCCGCCGGCCGCAGCAATGAGAAGCTCAACGCGGCGATGAAGTCGAATGTAGCGGGCATCGAGACCGCCGACTACGAGGTGGTCAAGGTGCCGCACACCGTGGCTGCGCTGACTGAATTGTTCAAGGGCGCCTCGGTGGTGCTCAACACCGTGGGTCCCTTCGCCAAGTTCGGCGGCGAAGTGGTGCAGGCTTGCCTCGCTTCCAAGTGTCATTACACCGACACCACCGGTGAGCAGGACTGGCTGATCACGCTCGAGCAGGAGTGGGGCACGAAGTTCGCCAATGCCGGGCTGCTGTTGGCGCCAGGCATCGCACAGATGTACACCACCGGCGAGATCGCCGCGCAGCTGTGCCTGGAGACGCCCGGCCTCGACACACTTGATGTCGCCGTGTTCTGGGGCGGCAGCCCGACCATCGCATCGACGCAGACCATCCTGGTCAACGCCGCGATGGCCAAGGCCTACTATCTGGAGCAGAACAAATACGTCGAGCATCAGCCCGATGCCGGCCTCCACAACCTCGCCATCCCCGGCCAGCACGAGCTGGCGCTGGCGCTGCCCTGGGGCGGCACCTCGCATCCGGTGTGGTTCAAGCGCGATCCGCGCGTCGCCAACGTGAAGGTGCTGGGCGGCGTGTTCAACCGCGGGCTGATGTTGGCTGTGCCGCAGATCGTCGCGGCCGCGCTGGAGGCGACCAAGGATATGAATCCCGACGACCGCTACGCCGCATTGGCGCAGACCGCCGCCGGTGTGATGAACACCATGCCGCCGCGCGAGAACCCGCGCGTCAACAAGTCGATGGATTCGGTGCATGCCTCCGGCCCGTTGGGGCGCGCGCACTGCGTCATCAACGGCAACAGCAACTACAAGCAGACCGGCATGTTGCAGGCCTATGCTGCGGCCCATCTGTTGCAGCAGCCGCCCAAGCGCGTAGGCTTCGCCTCCGGCTGCCAGGCGTTCGGCCATCACGAGCTGCTCGGGCAATTGCGTAGCTTCGGGCTCGTCAGCAAGCCGGTCCTGACCGTGCACGATTAAGTAAATCGCGGGTGGCGCGGACCTCCGCGTCACCCGCTACCGCTTCGGGTGTTGATCATGCGCTTCATCGATTACCTGGACAAAGGTGCCTCGCTCGGCGCCGACGCGCCATGCCTCACCATGGATGGACGCGACCTCAGCTATCGCGACGTACAGTTGCTGAGCTACCGCGTCGCGCGCGGGCTCGCGCGATCGGGGATTGCTGCCGGCGAGAAGGTCGCAATCCTTTCCGGCAACGATCCGGTCGCGTTTGCCTGCGTGTTCGGCATTTCCCGCGCGGGCGCGGTCTGGTGCCCGATCAATCCGCGTAACGAGGCGGCCGAAAATCGGCTCATCCTCGAGCAATTCGACTGCAGCCTGCTGTTGTTTCATTCAAGCTTCGCAGCGATGGTCGAGGCGGTGCGTGCAGAGCTGCCAAAGCTGCGCGCCGTCGTCTGCCTCGATGCTGAGTTGTCCTTCGCGCCCTCGTTCGACAGCTGGCTCGCCGGCCTTGCAGACGACCACTATCAACGCGAGACGATCGACGATCTCGCGATGATCCCGGGCACCGGCGGCACCACCGGCAAGCCGAAGGGAGTCATGCTGTCGGGCCGCAACATCGAGGCGATGACGGCACTGACGCTGATGGGCTATCCCTTCAAGGGCCGCCCGATCTACCTCGCGCTTGCGCCGCTGACCCACGCGGCCGGCGTGCTGTGTTTCCCGATCATGGCGCTCGGCGGCCGCATCGTGATCATGCATCACCCCGACATCGCGGAATTTCTCGATCTGATCGAGCGCTATCGCGTCACGCACACGTTCCTGCCGCCGACCGTGATCTACATGCTGCTCGATCATCCGAAGCTCGATTCCGCGAGGCTCGGGTCTCTGCAATGTTTCTGGTACGGCGCGGCGCCGATCTCGGCCGCGCGGCTTGCGGAAGCGCTCCAGCGTATCGGGCCGATGGCGCAGTTGTTCGGTCAGACCGAAGCGCCGATGATGATCTCGATGATGGCACCTAGCGAGCATTACAATGCCGACGGCACGATCGCGATGGAGCGTCTCGCCTCGGCCGGGCGGATCAGCCCGCTGGTGCAGGCCGGCATTATGGATAGCGACGGCAATTTGCTGCCGACCGGCGCCCGCGGCGAGATCGTGGTCCGCGGTTCGCTGGTGATGGAGGGCTATTACAAAAATCCCGAGGCTACGGCGGAAGCCTCCGCACACGGCTGGCACCACACCGGCGACATCGGCTACATCGACGACGACGGCTACCTCTATATCGTCGATCGCGCCAAGGACATGATCATCACCGGCGGGTTCAACGTCTACTCGATCGAGGTCGAGAACGCGCTGCGGGCGCATGAGGCGGTGCAGGATTGCGCCGTGATCGGGCTGGCGGACGAGAAATGGGGTGAGCGGATCGTCGCCGTGGTGCAGCCCCGCGCCGGCCAAAGCGTCGATGCGACGGCGCTGGCGGCCTTCGTCAAGGCGCGGATCGGCAGCGTCAAGACACCGAAGCAGATCGAAGTCTGGGACGACCTGCCGCGCTCCAAGGTCGGCAAGGTCTTGAAGCCGGACATCCGCGCGCGGCTGGCGGAGCGTTTAGGCGGCTGAGGCGCATCTTATTGCAGCGCCCATCGCTTCGAAGATATCCGCGAGACGCGCTGACGCGGACATTCGCGCGGGCCTGGAACTCTCATCCGTGTCCGGGCAGGCAAAGGCATGTTTCCGCTTTTCGATGCGCGTTTTGGGTGTCACCATGCTTTTGAACGGACGGGAGGGCCGCCATGCGCTGGTGTGTCTCGGTCGGGGCGGTGCTTGTTGCGGGGGCGATCGTCGGAGGTGACGTTGCCAGCATTGCCGCGCCGAGCCCGAAATCAGGGATAGCCGACGCCAGGCACAGCGCACTGTCCGTCAATGTCGAGCTCGTTATCGCCGTCGACGTCTCCTATTCGATGGATCTGGACGAACTCGCCATTCAGCGCGAGGGCTATGCACAGGCCATCGTCTCGAAAGACTTTCTTCAGGCGCTAAGGGCCCGTCCGGCCAGCAAGGTGGCTCTGACCTATTTCGAGTGGTCGATGTCGGGCGACGACAGGATCATCATTCCGTGGCGCGTGATCGACGGCCCGGAATCGGCGGACGCCGTGGCCGCCGAGATCATGAAAACGCCGATTCGCCGAGGTTCGAGCACCTCGATTTCCGGCGCGATCAATTTCGCAGTGCAGCTGTTCGAAGAGAATCCCTATCGCGGGTCGCGGCGCGTCATCGACATTTCCGGCGATGGGCCGAACAACGACGGAGCCCCCGTCACCGGCGCGCGCGACGCTGCCGTTGAGAAAGGCATCATCATCAACGGCCTGCCGATCATGGTGAAGGAGCCGTCCTATTTGACGACCGATATCGAGAATCTCGATCTCTATTACGAGGACTGCGTGATCGGAGGGCCGGGTGCCTTCATCATGACAATCAAGGATCGCGAAAAATTCCAGGAAGCGATCCGGACCAAGCTTGTTCTCGAAGTTGCGGGCCTCACGCCGGAGGGGAGGATCGTCCGAACCGCCGAGAAAGAGCCCCGGGTGTCCTGTCTGGTCGGCGAAGAAAAATGGCGGGAGCGCGGGCGACGGTGAGACACCGAAGCTGATCGAAGTCCGGGACGACCTGCCGCGCTCGAAGGTGGGCAAGGTGCTGAAGCCGGACATTCGCGCGCGGCTGGCAGGGCGGTCAGGCAGGTAATCAAGGGTGACGGTGCGTCGGCAATACCCGAGCGGTGCAAGACGACATTTGGTCGATGTGGTCGCCTTCTCCTACTCGCTACCTTCTGAAGCCGGCTTCGCGCGGAGCGAATTGGCAAAATTGACGAGATACTGCCGCCCATCGCGCTGAGCGAGATCGAGATATGACGGCAACAACGGCGAGTTAACCGCGGAAAGTGCGTCGAGCGCGGCCATCCGCTGATATTCATACTCCGTGCTCCACGCGCGAAGCGCCAGCGTCTCCGACCTTTTCGACCGCCTGCGCGCGAGAGCAAGAAGCGCTCGCCGGCTTACATACTCATCCGCGTCGTGAAAGAATTGCTCCAACAGCGGTTCGACTTCATCGGCGGCAAATTCGTCGCTCCCAAGCGCATCGGCGAGTTGCCACCGGGCATCTCGCTCCGGTGAATGCGGGGCTACCCTCGCCAAAGCCAGCAGATGAGCCGGCTTGGCCATCAACTCGCGCTTGAGTACCTCCACCTCATTGTCGCGAGCAAGGATGTAAAGCAGCAACTCGACGATAGGAGCGCTCCAATGCTGCGGAACGCCCGAATCCAGGAACGCGGCGAAGGCAGTCGTGATCGCGGGCCATTCTCCATAGTCGCATTCCCACTCGCCAGATCTCTGGTCAACAGGGTAGCGATCAGCCCAACGGCGAAATGCCAACACCACCTCAACGAATCGAGCCTGAGCACCTCCAATGTACGCGATTGGCTCGTCGGTCATGATGGTCTGGTCACGCTTCCATAGCCCGATCCGGCTGATCGAGTAGCCGGAGGATATCGGGCCATAGCACAAAGAAAGCGAGGCGTCCGCTTGGTGCCGCGTCATGGGATGGCCCATAAAAAATGCGCGGGCCGCCTTGAGGCATGCCCGCGCATTTGAATTCGCAGATGTCGCGCTAAGCGTGCGTCAGTGCACGCTCACGGCTTGCAGCTCGTTGCTCCAGGCGTTGGCGACCGCGGCTTCGCGGCTGTCGGTCAGCATGATCGGCGTGCCGTCGGCGGCGTGGAGCGCGAAGAGCTTGAGGCCCGGCGCGATCTTTGGCGCTTCGGGAAACAGGCCCGGCACATCCTCGGAGCGGATCTGCTTCACATAGGCGATATGACCTTCGCCAAGAGTTGCCAGCGTCTCGGGCGAGACGTTCTTGGCTTCGTATTCGAACGCAACGTGACCTTCACTCATGGTCTCGACTCCTTCACAGAAACTAAGCGGTCGAGTCCGCTACTCGTTCCATTATTCGTGCTCATTGATAGCGATTGTCTTAACGATCCTCTCCGGTTCAGGCCGGGCAAGATCGACCGACAGCAGCCCGTTCTTCAGATCCGCTCCCAGCACGAGCATCCCCTCCGCCAGCACGAAGGTGCGCTGGAAGTGGCGCGCGGCGATGCCGCGATGGATGTATTGCCGGGACTTGTCGTCCTGCTGCCGCCCGCGAATCACGAGCTGGTTTTCCTCAATGGTTACATCGAGTTGGTCGCGGGTGAATCCGGCGACCGCCAGCGTGATCCGCAGCCGCTCGGGCTGGCCGTCCGACCGGTCGCACCTCTCGATATTGTAGGGAGGATAGCCGTCGGCGCCTTTGACGACGCGGTCGAGCACGCGCTCGATCTCGTCGAAGCCCAGAAGGAACGGACTAGAAAGCGTTGGAACACGAGACATAGTTTACAAAGTCCTCTCGAAGCGACTTTGGCATTTCAGGGCCCGGAAGCGGCGCCCCTTGGTCAGCAATATGGTCATAACCCCTTGGGGGTTCAAGGACGTAGCGGGGGCCTGTGGATTGCCCATTTTCGCGCCTGACCCCGCCCGCGGTCGCGCGGATGCGCCCGATTCGGCACCGGGAACTTAAATGCTCGGATAAGCCTGGGCATGACGAATCGGCCGACGATTTATCTCAATGAAATCAAACCCCCGGCTACTGTGCATGGGGTTGTTTTTCGCGTTTTTGATCGGCCGGCCCTCGGAACCGGTCAGGCCTCGATCCGCGTCCGCCCGTCGCCGCTGAAAAGGTGCAGCTTCGGCCGTACCGCGGCGACGCGGATCCTCTCACCGATGGCTGGGGCCTCGGTTCCGGGAATGCGGACGATGACCTCGCCGGGCGGCAGCTCGCCGGGGGTGGCGGCGACGCGCTGCTCGTCCTGGGCCCGCGTGCCGTAGACGAAAGTTTCGGCGCCGACGCGCTCGATCGCTTCCACGGTCAGCGGCAGTGCGACACCGCCGGCCGGGGTCTGGTCGGTGATGACGAAATCTTCCGGGCGGATGCCGAGGATGCCGGCCTCGCCCGCGCCGCCGTCGAGCTGCGATTTGATCTCATCGGCGCGCGTCGACATCAGGTTCATCGGCGGTGCCCCGATGAAGGAGGCGACGAAGGTCGTCGCCGGCTTCTCGTAGATCGCCAGGGGATTGCCGATCTGTTCGACCTGGCCGCCGTTCATCACGACGAGAATGTCGGCGAGCGTCATCGCCTCGAGCTGGTCGTGGGTGACGTAGATCGAGGTCGTGTTGAGCCGGCGCTGCAATTTGCGGATCTCGACCCGCATCGCGATGCGCAGCTTTGCGTCCAGGTTCGACAGCGGCTCGTCGAACAGAAACACCTTTGGCTGGCGCACGATGGCACGGCCCATGGCGACGCGCTGGCGCTGGCCGCCGGAGAGCTGACGCGGCTTGCGCTCCAGCATCGGCGTGAGCTCGAGCACGCGCGCGGCCTCGTCGACGCGGGTCTTGACCTCGGCCTCCTTCATGCCGCGGTTGCGCAGGCCGTAGGCCATGTTGTTGAAGACGCTCATATGCGGATAGAGCGCGTAGTTCTGGAACACCATCGCGATGTCGCGATCGGCGGGCTCGATTTGGTTGACGACACGGCCGCCGATGTCGATCTCGCCGCCGGTGACGGTCTCGAGACCTGCGACCATGCGCAGCAGCGTGGACTTGCCGCAGCCGGAGGGACCGACCAGCACGCAGAACTGGCCATCGCCGACATCGACGTTGACGCCCTTGATGGCCTCGAAGCCGCCGGGATAGGTCTTGCGGACGTTGCGCAGGGTGACGTTAGCCATGAAAACTCACTTCTACTTTTCCGTCTCGACCAGGCCGCGCACGAACAATTTTTGCATGGCGACGACGACGAACACCGGCGGCAGCATGGCCAGCACGGCAGTCGCCATCACGATCGGCCATTCGGTCAGCGCATCGGTGGTGGTGATCATCTTGCGGATGCCGACCTGGATGGTCTGCATGTCGTCGCGCGTGGTGATCAGCAGCGGCCAGAGATATTGATTCCAGCCGAGGATGAAGAGGATCACGAACAGCGCCGCCATGTTGGTGCGCGACAGCGGCAGCAGCGTATCCCAGAAGAAGCGCAAGGGGCCGGCGCCGTCGATGCGCGAGGCCTCCAGCAGCTCGTCCGGCACGGTCATGAAGAACTGGCGGAACAGCAGCGTCGCGGTGGCCGACGCGATCAGCGGCAGCGCGAGGCCGGCATAGCTGTCGAGCATGTGCAGATCGGCGACGATCTTGTAGGTCGGGTAGATGCGCACCTCGACCGGCAGCATCAACGTGATGAAGATGATCCAGAAGATCGCCATCCGGAACGGAAAGCGGAAATACACGATCGCATAGGCCGAGATGATCGAGATCGCGATCTTGCCGATCGCGATCGCCAGCGCCATCACCAGCGAGTTCAGCATCATGTTGCCGACGGGCTCGCGGGTCGAGCCGCTCGTGCCGACGAAGATGGTCTTGTAGTAGACCTCGAAGAAATGGCCGCCCGGCAGCAGCGACATCTGCCCGTTCGCGATCAGGGCGTTGTCCTGGGTCGAGGCGACGATCGCGATGTAGACGGGGAATGCGACGATCGCGATCCCGATCCAGAGAATCGCGTGGGCGACGTA
The DNA here is from genome assembly GCA_003521225.1 of Tuber microsphaerosporum. Classification (NCBI taxonomy): domain Eukaryota; kingdom Fungi; phylum Ascomycota; class Pezizomycetes; order Pezizales; family Tuberaceae; genus Tuber; species Tuber microsphaerosporum. Next base: position 244,131 of record QOVD01002360.1, read on the forward strand.
GCGCCGAAAGCCCTCTTCTTCGACCATCAGTAGGTCACCTTGCGTTCGACGAAGCGGAACTGGATTCCCGTCAGCACGATCACCATGACCATCAGGATCACCGATTGCGCCGCCGAGCTGCCGAGATTGCCGCCGAGCAGGCCGTCGGAATAGACCTTGTAGACCAGCGTGACCGTCGATGTGCCGGGACCGCCGCGGGTCATGGTGTCGATGATGCCGAAGGTGTCGAAGAAGGCGTAGACGATGTTGACGACCAGCAGGAAGAAGATCGTGGGCGACAGCAGCGGGAAGGTCACTGTCCAGAACCGCCGCATCGGGCGGGCGCCGTCGATCGCGGCGGCCTCGAATACGCTTCGGGGGATGGCTTGCAGGCCGGCGAGGAAGAACAGGAAATTATAGGAGATCTGCTTCCACGCCGCGGCGAGGATGATCAGCCCAGCCGCCTGGTTGCCGTCGAGCAGCGGATTCCAGTCGACGCCCAGGTTGCGCAGATAGCGCGACAGCACGCCGAGCGAGGGATGCAGCATGAAGATCCAGAGCACGCCGACCACGGGCGGCGCCACCGCATAGGGCCAGATCAGCAGCGTGCGGTACAGCATCGAGCCACGCAGCGGCTTGTCGGCCATCACGGCGAGCAAGAGCGCGAAGGACAGCGACGAGACGGCGATGGCGAACGAAAAGACGAACGTACGGACAACCGCCTCGAAATAGGCCGGGTCCTTGAACAGGTCCTGATAATTCTCGAACCAGACGAAGCTTGTCGACAGACCGAAGGCGTCCTGGAGCAGGAAGGATTGGATCACCGCCTGCGCGGCCGGCCAGTAGAAAAAAATCAGGACGATCGCGAGCTGCGGCGCAACCAGCGCGTAGGGCAATAGTTTTGCTTGGAAAATGGCTTGCTTTTGCATGATGTCAGCAGAAGCGGCAGGCCGGGTCGCGGCCTGCCGCTCGTCGCCTCACTTGACGGCGGTCTTTTCGAACTGGCGCAGCATCGTGTTGCCGCGCTCGACGGCAGCATCCAGCGCCTGCTTGGCGGTCTTCTTGCCGGCCAGCGCCTGCTCGATCTCTTCCGACCAGACGTCACGGAGCTGAACCATGTTGCCGAGGCGCAGACCGCGCGAATTGTCGGTCGGCTCCTTGTTGGTCAGCTCGATCAGCGGGGTCTCGAGATAGGGCTGATCCTTGTAGAAGCCCTCTTCCTTCGCCTTGGCGTAGGCCGCCTTGGTGATCGGCAGATAGCCCGAGGCCTTGTGGATGTAGACCTGGCGATCGGTGTCGGAGAGGAAGGTCAGGAACTTCGCCACGCCTTTGTATTCGTCGGCCGACTTGCCGCCCATCACCCAGAGCGAAGCGCCGCCGATGATCGAGTTCTGCGGCGCGCCCTTGACGTCCGGATAGTATGGCATCGGCACGGCGGTGAAGTTGAACTTGGCCTGCGCCTTGACGTTGCCGAAGAACGCCGACGAGGTCAGGTAGATCGGGCATTCGCCGGAGGTGAAGCGGCCTTCGCCGGTGTTGGTGCGACCGGCATAGTCGTAAGTCTTGGTCTTCTGCAGCTCGACCAGGGTTTCGAGATGCTTGACCTGGAGCGGGCCGTTGAACTCCAGCACGGTGTCGAAGCCGTCGAGGCCGTTGGCCTTGCTGGCGAGCGGCACGTTGTGCCAGGCGGAGAGCTGCTCGAGATTGACCCAGGTGACCCAGGAGCCGGAGAAGCCGCAGGTGTCATGACCCGCAGCCTTCAGCTTCTTGGCGGCCTCGAACGTTTCGGGCCAGGTCTTGGGGATCTCGACGTTCGCCTTCTTGAGCTCGTCGAGGTTGACCCACATGACGGTCGACGACGAGTTGAACGGGAACGACAGCATCTCGCCCTTCGAGGTCGAGTAGTAGCCGGTGATGGCGGGCAGATAGATCTTGGGGTCGAACTTCTCGCCGGCCTCGGCCATCAGCTTGTAGACGGGTTTTACGGCGCCGGTCGCGGCCATCATGGTCGCGGTGCCGACTTCGAACACCTGCATGATGTGCGGGGCGATGCCGGCGCGGAACGCCGCGATGCCGGCGTTCATCGTATCGGGATAGTTGCCCTTGTAGGTCGGGATCACCTTGTAGTCGGTCTGAGAGGCGTTGAAGTCGGTGGCGAGCTTGACGATGACGTCGTTGTTGGCGCCGGTCATCGCGTGCCACCACTGGATTTCGGTCACTGCCCACGCCGGCGAAGCGCCAAAACCAACGGTGACTGCAAGCGCGGCAGCCGCGCCAAAGTGTCGAAGAGCCATCAAGAAACCTCCCTTGGGCCGTCAAAAAGAAGCGCTTGCGCTAGCAGCGCCATATGACGTTCACATGACTGTGTAAGCGGGAGAAACGAAAGCAGCAAGCGCGGCCAAATGGGAAGCCGTCAAATAGGCGAATGCCGAGCGCGCAGCCTCCTCCGTTCGCGGCGCACATGCGTGCCCGCGCCGCAGTGCGGCATTTGCTCGGGTGAGGCGGCGAGGGCGTTTAGCGCTTGCGCTCGGGGCCGCAGACGGTGCCCTTTTCGACCATCGCGTCGATCTCCGATTTGGAGTAGCCGAACTCGCCCAGCACCTCCTGGGAGTGCTGGCTGAATTTCGGCGGCAGGCGGCGCAGGCTCGGCTTGCTGCGATCGAGCCGGATCGGCGAGGCCACGCCCTTGTACCAGTCCTTCTCGATGACATCGCCGCGGGCGATCGTGTGCGGGTTGGTCAAGGCCTGGTCGATCTTCTGCACGGGACCTGCGGGCAGGCCGGCGGCGAGCAGACGATTGCACAGCGGCTCGGCCTCGTGCTGGCTGAACACGGCGGCCAACTCGGCGCGCAGCGCCTCGCGATTGGCGATGCGGTCCTTGTTGCGGGCAAAGCGCGGATCGGTGCCGAGCTCGGGCTTGCCGATCTCCTTGGCGAGCTTGCGGAAGGTGCCGTCATTGCCGACACCGATGAAGATGTTGTCGGTCTTGGTCGGGAAGATCGCGTAAGGCACGAGGTTGGGATGCTCGTTGCCGGTGAGCGACGGCGGCTTGCCGTGCATGAAATAATTCGCGGTGTGCGGATGCATGATGGCAAGGCCGGTCTCGTACAGCGTCGTCTCCAGGAACTGGCCCTGGCCCGAGCGCTGCCGCTCCGACAGCGCCATCAAGATGCCGATCGCCGCATAGAGGCCGGTGGTGATGTCGACCAGCGGCACGCCGATCCGCATCGGTCCGCTCTCGGGCGAACCGGTCGCCGCGATCATGCCGGTCATGGCCTGGATGATGGCGTCATAGCCGGGATTGCCGCCGCGCGGGCCGTCGGCGCCGAAGCCGCAGATCCGGCAATGCACCAGGCGCGGGAATTTCTTGCTGAGCACATCGTTGCCGATGCCCCATTTCTCCAGCGTGCCCGGCTTGAAATTCTCGATCAGGACGTCGGCGGTCTCGAGCATCTTCAGCAGCACGACACGGCCGCCCTCGGAGGCGAGGTCGAGGCCGATCGAGCGCTTGTTGCGGTTGATGCCGATGAAATAGGCCGCGTCTTCGTCGTGGAAAGGAGGGCCCCAGTCGCGCACCTCGTCGCCGGCGGGCGGCTCGACCTTGATCACGTCGGCGCCGTGGTCGGCGAGGATCTGGGTGCAGTAGGGACCGCCAAGCACGCGCGTGAGATCGATGACGCGCAGTCCGCTCATTGCGCCCAAAACGGCTTCAGTCATGCCTTCGCTTCCCCTGTGTCGATCATTGATCACAGGCCTAGCGAGGTTTTTTTGCGCCAGCAATGGCTTGGTGCGTAGGGGCGTATGCGGTGCCGCCGTGCAATCCCGCAACGTGGCAAATCAAGCGGAAGCGGCCGGCCCGAGGGGGATCTCGGGCCAGCCAATCCGCCGTTTGATCAGACGACCGTCAGGCGAACGTCGACATTGCCGCGCGTGGCATTGGAGTAGGGGCACACCTGATGGGCCTTCTCGACCAGCGCCTCGGCTTCCGCCCGGGCAAGGCCCGGCAGCGAGACGGCGAGATCGATGTCGAGACCGAAGCCGCCGGCCGCGCGCGGGCCGATGCCGACGGTGGAGGTGACCGAGGCGTCAGCCGGAACCTTCGGCCCGCCCTGCGAGGCCACGAACTTCATCGCGCCGATGAAGCAGGCGGCATAGCCGGCCGCAAACAGCTGCTCGGGATTGTTGCCGGCGCCGCCTCCGCCGCCGAGCTCCTTCGGGGTGGTGAGCTTGACGTCGAGCGCGCCGTCGAGGGTCGCCGCATGGCCGTCGCGGCCGCCGGTGGCTTTGGCGCTGGTCTTGTACAGGACGTTTACCGACATTTTCGTCTCCTCAGGTCTTCGGGTTGGGGTGGAACCTACATCGCAAACAATTAGATTGCGCGCAATTGAAATCTGCATGCCTCACATTTAATTGTTCGCAATTGAATGTACGGCCGCCCGGTCCCAGAATGGAGGAAACCGCGTGAGATTCTCGATGCCCCGGAAATTATCGGCGCTGGACCCGCAGCGCCTCGACAATCAGATCTGCTTCGCGGTCTATTCGGCCGCGCATGCCTTCAACCGCGTCTACAAGCCGCTGCTCGACCGGCTCGGCCTGACCTATCCGCAATATCTGGTGATGCTGGTGCTGTGGGAGCGTGACGACGTGCCGGTCAAAGACATCGGCGAAAAGCTGTTCCTGGATTCGGGCACGCTGACACCGCTGCTCAAGCGCCTCGAGGCCGCCCACCTCGTTAAGCGCACGCGCTCGCGCGAGGACGAACGTCAGGTGCTGATCGCGCTGACCCCGCAGGGCCATGCCTTGAAGGAAAAAGCGCGCGCCGTGCCGCAATCGATCCTGGCGGCGTCGGATTGCTCGGTATCGGAGCTGGTCGCGATGAAGGACGAGATCGTGGCGCTGCGGGATCGGCTGAATGCGGTGATCGGGGAGTAGGGGGGCGATCAGAAGTGCTTCTTCGCGAAGGCGCGCCCCGAGCCCGATTTCAGGTATCGCTCGAACGCGACAGCGCGTGCCGCGTCATCAAAGGCGAAATAGGTCCGAATTCTCCAAGGCCCATATTTCGACGTGTGTGGCACCTCGCCGGCGTTATGCTTGGCTAAACGGGCCCGTAGGTCGTCGGTGATGCCGACGTAGAAATGCTCGGAATTGAGACTTTCGAGGATATAGACGTATTTCATTCTGCTTCCTCCCCGGAGGGCAGGATAGCAGCTTGGAACCATCACGGGGCTTCGCTGGTGATCCTCGATGAAGTCCGCCGCCGCCCTTCGGGCTATGGCGGGACAGCCTTCGCTCACTTCGCTACGAGGGACTTCCCGGGCTTGCCCAGCCGAAGCTCGCGAAGCGAGCGAAGGCTGGTGGAGCCAGGCGGGATCGAACCGCCGACCTCTTGCATGCCATGCAAGCGCTCTCCCAGCTGAGCTATGGCCCCTTAGTCTTCCAGTTGGCAGGATCCTGGTGGATCACTCCCGACCGCCGAGCCTGGTGACTCGCGCGGTGCACCCTTTTTCACAGATCAGGGCTGATCTCAAGTCTCTTCATCACCTCCGACATCACCAATGATGTCCGTGACGTCCTCATCGCCCTCTTCGTCGTCGGCGATAAAGGTCGAATCATCGTCGTCATCGTCCTCGATGGTCTCGTCGACCTCGATGTCGTCCTCGGATTCGGGCACCGCGGCCTTGACCTTGCCGGTGTTTTCCTCGGCGTCGGCCTCCTCGAGCGAGACCTCTTCGACTTCTGCCGGCTCCGGCGTGGTGTCGGCAGCCGGCGTGTGGCGAGGTTCGGCGCCGCGAGTCGCGCGGGCCGGCGCCACAGGCGCGATCGGGACGACTTCGCCGGTATAGGGCGAGATCACCGGATTCTTATTGAGGTCATAGAACTTCTTGCCCGTGGTCGGGCAAATACGTTTGGTTCCGAGTTCGGACTTGGCCACGGCAGGAATCCTGGGAATGTCTGAAAAGCGGTGTTTCACTTGGCTAGTTGGCGGCCCGCTGTCAATAGCGCATTACGGGAGAAAGACATGCCCGTGACGGCGGGCAGACCTTGTGGTACCTGCCCCGCGAGCCCCGCAGGGATGTTTCGGGCCTATCCAAGGACACAAACTTGACTGATTCCGACAAGCCGACGCCGCTTCAGTCGCGCGCAAGCGGTCCCCTGACCGGGAAAGTACGGGTCCCCGGGGACAAGTCGATCTCCCACCGCGCCCTCATCCTGGGCGCGCTCGCGGTCGGCGAGACCCGGATTTCGGGCCTGCTCGAGGGCGAGGACGTCCTCAACACCGCAAAATCCATGCAGGCGCTGGGCGCCAGGGTCGAGCGCACCGGCGATTTCGCCTGGAAGGTGAATGGCGTGGGCGTCGCCGGCTTTGCCGAGCCCAGGGCAGCGCTCGATTTCGGCAACTCCGGCACCGGCTGCCGGCTCGTCATGGGCGCCGTCGCCGGCTGCCCGATTTCGGCGGTTTTCGACGGCGATGCCTCGCTGCGCAGCCGGCCCATGCGCCGGATCCTCGATCCGCTCGAGAAGATGGGCGCCAAAGTGGTGTCCGGCAGCGATGGCGGCCGTCTGCCGCTGACCGTCCAGGGCGCGCGCGATCCGCTGCCGATCACCTACAAGACCCCAGTCGCCTCGGCCCAGATCAAATCGGCCGTGCTGCTGGCGGGCTTGGCCGCGCCCGGCACCACGACGGTAATCGAGACCGAGGCCAGCCGCGACCATACCGAGCTGATGCTGAAGCACTTTGGCGCCGACATCACCTCCGCACAGGAGGGCCGGCACGGCCGCCGTATCACGCTGGTGGGTCAGCCCGAGCTGCACGGCGCCACCGTCGTGGTGCCCGCCGATCCCTCTTCGGCGGCCTTCCCGGTCGTCGCGGCGCTGATCGTCGAAGGCTCGGATGTCGTCCTGTCCGACGTCATGACCAATCCGCTTCGCACCGGCCTGTTCACCACACTGCGCGAAATGGGCGCCTCGATCGAGGAAAGCGAAGTCCGCGGCGATGCCGGCGAGCCGATGGCGCAGCTGCGCGTGCGCGCGTCGAAACTGCGCGGCGTCGAGGTGCCGCCGGAGCGCGCGCCCTCGATGATCGACGAATATCTCGTGCTGGCGGTGGCGGCCTCCTTCGCCGAGGGCACGACGATCATGCGCGGCCTCCAGGAGCTGCGCGTCAAGGAATCCGATCGGCTTGAGGCCACCGCCGCCATGCTCCGTGTCAACGGCGTGAAGGTCGAGGTCTCCGGCGACGACCTGATCGTCGAGGGCCGCGGCCATGTCCCCGGTGGCGGCACAGTCGCCACGCACATGGATCATCGCATCGCGATGTCCGCGCTGGTGATGGGCTGCGCCTCCGACCAGCCCGTGACCGTCGACGACACCGCCTTCATCGCCACCAGTTTCCCGGACTTCATTCCGATGATGCGTTCGCTTGGGGCCGAGTTTTCATGATCATCGCCATCGACGGGCCCGCGGCCTCGGGCAAGGGGACGCTCGGCAAGCGGCTCGCCCATCATTACGGCTATCGTCATCTCGATACCGGCGTCATTTATCGCGCGGTGGCCTATGCCGTGATGGAATCCGGTCATGATCTCCGGGACGAGGCGGCTGCGGTGCAGGCTGCGCTGGAGCTTGATCCGGAAAAGTTCGGCAATCCCGCCCTGAAGACCCAGGAGGCCGGCGAGGGCGCCTCGATCGTCTCGGCGATCCCCAGGGTTCGCGAGGTCCTGCTCAATTTCCAGCGGCAATTCGCCGCCGATCCGCCCGGCGCCGTGCTCGACGGCCGGGACATTGGAACCGTGATCTGCCCCCATGCCGACGTGAAGATCTTCGTCGTGGCTGACCCCAGGGTCCGCGCCCACCGCCGGACCATGGAGGCCAAGGCGAGGGGTGAGGAGGCGGACGAGGCGGCGGTGCTCGCTGACATCATCCGGCGCGACGAGCGCGACAAGAACCGGCCGATTGCGCCCTTGAAACCGGCCCCGGATGCTTACTTGCTAGATAACTCCCAACTGGATATAGAAGGCGGCGTCCGGGCCGCCATCGACATTATCGAGGCCGTCCGAGCGGGCCGGTCGCGGGGTTAAGCCGCCGCCGTCATTGGAGGAAGCGCCCGCTCCCGCTCTTTGAGGTCGATAACCCCGGTCCCCTGTTTGGGCTCGGCGCGATCCAGGCTCCGGACCAAGATTTCCACGTATCGAACGCGCGGGCCTCAGCCGGCCCGCCTCCGCTGTTCCGCCTCCATGCCGGAGCAACGAGCGGTCGCTCGAAGGTCTTGCGGACCTTCCGACACTGCGTGTGCGATGCGCCCATGAACCCAACGGCCGGCACGACATCCGCAACTGGAGAACAAATGGCTTCGATTTCTGCTGATACCTATAGCCCGTCGCGCGACGATTTCGCCGCGATGCTCGACGAGTCCTTCGCAGGTGGCAACCTGCAGGAGAGCTCCGTCGTCAAGGGCAAGGTGGTTGCAATTGAAAAAGACATGGCCGTCATCGACGTCGGCCTGAAGACCGAGGGCCGCGTCGCCCTGCGCGAATTTTCCGGCCCCGGCCGTGAGAGCGAGATCAAGGTCGGCGACGAGGTCGAAGTGTTCCTCGATCGCATCGAGAACGCCCTCGGCGAAGCCGTGCTGTCGCGCGACAAGGCGCGCCGCGAGGAGAGCTGGGGCAAGCTCGAGAAGGCCTTCCAGAACAACGAGAAGGTCAACGGCGTCATCTTCAACCAGGTCAAGGGCGGCTTCACCGTCGACCTCGACGGTGCCGTGGCCTTCCTGCCGCGCTCGCAGGTCGACATCCGTCCGATCCGCGACGTTGCGCCGCTGATGAACAACTCGCAGCCGTTCCAGATCCTCAAGATGGATCGCCGCCGCGGCAACATCGTCGTCTCCCGCCGCACGGTGCTGGAAGAGACCCGCGCCGAGCAGCGTCAGGAGCTGGTGCAGAACCTCGAAGAGGGTCAGGTCATCGACGGCGTGGTCAAGAACATCACCGATTACGGTGCGTTCGTTGATCTCGGCGGTATCGACGGTCTGCTGCACGTCACCGACATCGCGTGGCGCCGCGTCAACCATCCGACCGAGGTGCTCTCGATCGGCCAGACCGTGAAGGTCAAGATCATCAAGATCAACCACGAGACGCACCGCATCTCGCTGGGCATGAAGCAGCTGCTGGACGATCCGTGGCAGGGCATCGAAGCCAAGTACCCGCTGGGTGCCCGCTTCACCGGCCGCGTCACCAACATCACCGACTACGGTGCGTTCGTCGAGCTCGAGCCGGGCATCGAAGGCCTGATCCACGTCTCCGAGATGTCGTGGACCAAGAAGAACATGCACCCCGGCAAGATCGTTTCGACCTCGCAGGAAGTCGAAGTGCAGGTGCTGGAAGTCGATTCCGTCAAGCGCCGCATCTCGCTCGGCCTCAAGCAGACCATGCGCAACCCGTGGGAGGTCTTCGTCGAAGGTCACCCGACCGGTTCGGTGGTCGAGGGCGAAGTCAAGAACAAGACCGAGTTCGGTCTGTTCCTGGGCCTCGAGGGCGACGTCGACGGCATGGTCCATCTCTCCGACCTCGACTGGAAGCTTCCGGGCGAGCAGGTGATCGACAACTACAAGAAGGGCGACGTGGTGAAAGCCGTGGTGCTCGATGTGGACGTCGAGAAGGAGCGTATCTCGCTCGGCATCAAGCAGCTCGAAGGCGACCCCTTCGCCGAGCCGGGCGATGTCAAGAAGGGCGCGGTCGTGACCTGCGAAGTGCTCGAAGTGAAGGAAAGCGGCATCGAGGTGAAGATCACCGGTACCGACTTCTCGACCTTCATCAAGCGTTCGGAGCTCGCCCGTGACCGCAACGACCAGCGCGCCGAGCGCTTCGCCGTCGGCGAGAAGGTCGATGCCCGCGTGATCCAGTTCGACAAGAAGGCCCGCAAGGTCCAGGTGTCGATCAAGGCGCTCGAAGTCGCCGAAGAGAAGGAAGCCATCGCGCAGTACGGCTCCTCCGATTCGGGGGCGACGCTCGGTGACATTCTCGGCACCGCGCTCAAGAACCGCGACAAGTAAGCGAAACGCCTGTTTCGCAACCATCAAAGCCCCGGCGCGAGCCGGGGCTTTTTTGTTGCGGCGGCATACCATTGTCGTCCCGGACAAGCGCAGCGAAGCGGGGCGCCGATCCGGGGACCCATACCCACAGGGAGTGGTTTGACGAAGACTCGGAGTGGGCGCCTCGCGTCACACTCCTTCTTGTGGTTATGGGTCCCCGCGCCCCGTGCGCAATTGCGCACTAGGCGGGGATGACATCTGAGTGCTTGGCTACCATCCGGGCTACGCCAGCCTTGTTTTCTTCAAATTACGCCGCAATTGATGTATCCAGATAAGCCAATGGTCACGCTGTGACGGCACAACGCGCCCAGCATTTCATTTGGAGATATTCCGATGTCGCTCGATTCGGACATCATCGTCGATCGCCGCAGGATTCGTCGCAAGCTGACGTTCTGGCGCGTGATGGCTGCGCTGATCGCGATCGCGGCGATTGCGGGCTTCGCGCTGATCGCAACACCCGGTGCGCGCGGCACGTTCGCATCCGCCGGCTCGATCGCGCGGGTCCAGATCGATGGCCTGATCCGCAGCGACTCCGATCGCACCCAGGCGCTGGAGCGACTGGAGAACTCGCAGGCCGCCGCCGTCATCATTCACATCAACTCGCCGGGTGGCACCACCGCCGGTTCCGAGCAGCTTTACGATTCGCTTGTGAGGCTGAAGGCGAAGAAGCCGCTCGTCGTCGTGGTCGAAGGCCTCGCCGCGTCCGGCGGTTACATCACCGCGATCGCGAGCGACCACATCATTGCCCAGCAGAGCTCGCTGGTTGGTTCGATCGGTGTGCTGTTCCAGTTTCCCAACGTCACGGAGCTGCTGAAGACCGTCGGTGTGAAGGTCGAGGAGGTGAAATCCTCGCCGCTGAAGGCCGCACCGAACGGTTTTGAGCCGACCAGCCCCGAGGCACGCGCCGCGCTCGATGCGCTGGTGAAGGATTCCTATGCCTGGTTCAAGGGATTGGTGAAGGAGCGGCGTGGCATGGATGACACGCAGCTCGAAAAAGTCGCCGACGGCCGCGTCTTCACCGGACGCCAGGCGATCGATCTCAAGCTGATCGATCAGCTCGGCGACGAGAAGACCGCCGTGACCTGGCTGGTCGAGCAGAAGGGCGTCAAGAAGGGCCTCACCGTCCGCGATTACAAGCTGCAGCCCCGCTTTGGCGATCTGCCGTTCCTCAAGACGGCCGCTGTCGTCACGCTGGAAGCGCTTGGTTTAGGCTCGATTGCGCATCAGATCGGGCAAACCGGCGTCGCGCAGGCCGTCGATCGGCTTGGAATGGATGGAATGCTGGCCCTGTGGCAGCCGGCTGCGTCAAATTGATGGAACCGGGCGAGCTTCAGAGGCTTTTCCCGTCTGGCGGGTAGCGGGGCAGCCCGCTTTTTCGGCATTTGTCACGCAATTTCCCGACGCCCAACCTTCATTTAGCGTCTTGACAGATCACAGTATTTTCACGGAAATGGTCATCCGCACGCTTCCGGGTCCTATCTCTCGATGATCAAATCCGAACTTGTTCAGCGTATCGCCGAGCACAACCCGCATCTGTACCAGCGGGATGTCGAGAACATTGTGAATGCGATTCTCGAAGAGATCGTAGCGGCTCTCGCGCGCGGTGATCGCGTCGAGTTGCGCGGCTTCGGTGCCTTCTCGGTCAAGCATCGCCCTGCGCGCGCAGGGCGCAATCCGCGCACCGGCGCCCATGTACCCGTCGATCAGAAGAGCGTTCCGTTCTTCAAGACCGGCAAGGAAATGCGCGAACGGCTGAACCGCGACCATCCGGATCCAGGCGCGCCAGACTGAGACCGGCGTCAGGGTTTTCCGCGGTCGCGAGCGATGCGGCCGGAAGCTTGATTCAAGGCGAGCGAAGCGAGATGCGAAAGTTCCTGACCGCGCTGATCGTGATTCCGTTGGGCCTGATCCTGGTGACCTTTGCCGTCGCCAACCGGCATTTCGTCACGGTCTCATTCGATCCCTTCATTACGAACGATCCGTCATTCTCGGTGACGTTGCCGCTGTTCCTGCTCCTCATCCTGGTGGCGGCCCTCGGGGTCCTCGCGGGCGGCTGTGCTGTCTGGTTCGGCCAGCGGCGCTGGCGCCGCGCGGCGCGCCGGAATGATGCGGAGGCACGGGCTGCCAGGACCGAGTTGGCCGATCTGCGGGCCCAGGCGGCCGCAGCAGCGAAGCCCCAGCCCCAGCGCCTCCCCGTTCCCTCCGGGGTTGGCCTTTACGGGCCCATCGGGCGAGACAAGCAGCGCGCGACGTTGTAGAAGCGGCCGCAACCGAAAACCCGGTTTTCCGGCCGCAGACCCGCGGCCTTCACCTGCTTCGAGACCATGTCCCTGCTCGTCAAGATCTGCGGCCTGTCCACGCGCGAGACGCTCGAAACAGCGCTCGACGCCGGCGCCGACATGGTGGGGTTCGTGTTCTTTCCGCCGTCGCCGCGGCACGTCTCTCTGGAGCTTGGCCGCGACCTCGGCCGCCAGGTGAAGCGGCGGGCGCTCAAGGTCGCGCTCACGGTCGATGCCGATGACGCCACGCTCGACAACATCATGGACGCGCTGTCGCCGGATATCCTTCAGCTTCACGGCAAGGAGAGCGTCGCGCGCCTGCGCGACATCAAGCAGCGGTTCGGCCGCCCGGTGATGAAAGCGGTGCCGGTCGCAACCGCCACCGATCTCGCCGTGCTGCCTGGCTACGCTGAGGTTGCCGATCGCATCCTGTTCGACGCGCGGGCGCCAAAGGACGCGACACGTCCCGGCGGCCTCGGCGCGGCCTTCGATTGGCATCTGCTCGAAAACCTGGAACTCAAGCTGCCGTATATGGTCTCGGGCGGACTTGATGCCCACAACGTCGCCGAGGCCCTTCGGGTCACGGGCGCCGGCGGCGTCGACGTCTCCTCCGGTGTCGAGAGTGCCTCCGGCGTCAAGGATCCGGAGATGATCAAGGCCTTCATTCGCGCCGCGCGCGCCACCCAGGATGCAAGTCAAGAGTTGAGCGTTCGATGAACATCGCCAAACCAAATTCCTACCGCAGCGGTCCCGACGAGCGCGGGCACTTCGGCATTTTCGGCGGCCGCTTCGTCGCCGAAACCCTGATGCCGCTGATCCTCGACCTGGAGAAGGCCTACACCGCGGCCAAGGCCGATCCGGCCTTCCAGGCCGAGATGAACGGCTATCTCAAGAACTATGTCGGCCGGCCCTCGCCGCTCTATTTCGCCGAGCGCCTCACCGAGCAGCTCGGCGGCGCCAAGATTTACCTCAAGCGCGAAGAGCTCAACCACACCGGTTCGCACAAGGTCAACAACGTGCTCGGCCAGATCATGCTGGCACGGCGCATGGGCAAGAAGCGCATCATCGCCGAGACCGGCGCCGGCCAGCACGGCGTTGCTACCGCGACGCTGTGCGCGCGCTTCGGCCTCGAATGCGTGGTCTATATGGGCGCCGTCGACGTCGAACGGCAGCAGCCCAACGTCATCCGCATGGAGATGCTGGGCGCAACGGTGGTCCCGGTGCAGTCGGGCACGCGCACGCTGAAGGACGCCATGAACGAGGCGTTGCGCGACTGGGTCACCAACGTGCACAACACGTTCTATTGCATCGGCACGGTGGCGGGCCCGCATCCCTATCCGACGCTGGTGCGCGACTTCCAGTCGATCATCGGCAACGAGACCAAGACGCAGATGCAGGAGGTCGAGGGACGCCTGCCGGATTCGCTGGTCGCCTGCATCGGCGGCGGCTCGAACGCGATGGGCCTGTTTCATCCGTTCCTCGACGATCCCTCCGTCGAAATTTTTGGCGTCGAAGCCGCCGGCCATGGGCTCACGCAACTGCATGCGGCCTCGATCGCGGGCGGCCGTCCCGGCGTGCTGCACGGCAACCGCACTTATCTCTTGATGGATGCGGACGGCCAGATCCAGGACGCGCATTCGATCTCCGCCGGCCTCGACTATCCCGGCATCGGTCCCGAGCATTCCTGGCTGCACGAGATCGGCCGCGTCAACTATCTCTCCGCGACCGATGACGAGGCGCTCGCAGCATTCCAATTGCTGTCGCGGCTGGAAGGCATCATCCCCGCGCTCGAGCCCGCGCATGCCATCGCCAAGGTGATGGAGCTCGCGCCGAAGCGGCCGAGAGATCACCTGATGGTCGTCAATCTCTCCGGTCGCGGCGACAAGGACGTCCCGCAGGTCGGCGACATCCTGAGGGGCAAGAGCAAGTGACCACGCGTATCGACACCCGTTTCGCCGAGCTGAAGAAAGCGGGCCGCTCGGCCTTCGTCACCTATGTGATGGCCGGCGATCCCGATCTCGCGACGTCGCTCGATATCGTCAAGGCGCTGCCCAAGGCAGGCGCCGACGTCATCGAACTCGGCATTCCCTTCACCGATCCGATGGCGGATGGTCCCTCGATTCAGGCTGCAGGTCTGCGCGCGCTCAAGAACGGCATGACCTTGAAGAAGACGCTGGAACTGGTGCGCGACTTCCGCAAGGACGACAACGTCACGCCGCTGGTGCTGATGGGCTACTACAATCCGATCTACATTTACGGCGTCGACAAGTTTTTGGCCGATGCCAAGACGGCCGGCGTTGACGGCCTGATCATCGTCGATTTGCCGCCGGAGGAAGACGACGAGCTCTGCATTCCCGCGCTGAAGGCGGGCCTGAACTTCATTCGCCTCGCGACCCCGACCACCGACGACAAGCGCCTGCCCGCGGTGCTCGCGAACACATCAGGCTTTGTCTACTACGTCTCTATCGCCGGCATCACCGGAGCCGCGGCGGCGGACGCCAATGCCGTCGGTGAAGCTGTCGCGCGCATCAAGCGGCATACCAAGCTGCCGATCTGCGTTGGTTTTGGCATCCGCACGCCAGAGGCGGCGCGCGCCATTGCCGAGAAGGCCGATGGTTCGGTGGTTGGCACCGCGCTGGTCGACGCGCTCAAGAACAGCCTCGATGCCGAGGGTCGCGCGACCGCCAAAACCGTTAACGCGGTAGCCGAGCTGACCGCGGCCCTGGCCCAGGGCGTCAAGGGCGCGAAACAGGCGGCGGAATAGGCCATAATTCCGCTTCTGGGGCGGGCGAACACGGCGGCTTGCCGGGCAGAGGCCCGGCCGCCATATATCCTTCAGGCGGCCCTTTCGCGGGGCTCGCACATCGGAGCAAACCATGAACTGGCTTACCAATGTGGTCCGGCCGAAGATCCGCAACATGCTGCGGCGGGAGACGCCGGAGAATCTGTGGATCAAGTGCCCGGATTCCGGACAGCTCGTGTTCTACAAGGACGTCGAGGCCAACCAGTTCGTCATCCCCGGCTCGAACTACCACATGCGCATGGGCGCGGTGGCGCGTCTGAAGTCGATCTTCGACAACGAGACCTGGTACGACGTCGCGTTGCCCGACGTCACGCCCGATCCACTCAAGTTCCGTGACGAGAAAAAGTATGTCGACCGCATCAAGGATGCGCGCGCTCGCACCAATCTGAACGATGCGATCAAGGTCGGCTACGGCAAGCTCGAAGGTGCCGCCGTCGTCGTCGCCGTGCAGGATTTCGATTTCATGGGCGGCTCGCTCGGCATGGCCGCGGGCGAAGCCATCGTGCGCGGGCTGGAGCTCGCCGTCGAGAAGAAGTCGCCGTTCATCGTGTTCGCCGCATCGGGCGGCGCGCGCATGCAGGAAGGCATCCTGTCGCTGATGCAGATGCCGCGCACCACGGTCGCGGTGCAGATGCTGCGTGAAGCAAAACAGCCCTACATCGTCGTGCTGACCAACCCGACCACGGGCGGCGTCACCGCGTCCTATGCGATGCTGGGCGACGTGCAGATCGCCGAGCCCGGCGCGCTGATCGGTTTCGCCGGCGCGCGCGTGATCGAGCAGACCATCCGCGAGAAATTGCCGGAAGGCTTCCAGCGTGCCGAATATCTGAAGGATCACGGCATGGTCGACATGGTCGTGCATAGGCACGAACTGCGCCCGACCCTGGCGCGGCTCTGCCGCCTGCTGACCAAGGCGCCGGCGCAGGAAGGCGCATCGAAATCGGTGCAGCCGGTGGTCAGTCCGGCGCAGATCGTCTCGGCCGCCGAGACGGCGCCGGCCGCGCCGCACGCGTGAACGCGTCCTCTGACAGCGCAAAGCCGCCGCTCGGTGAATTGATCGGGCGGCTGTCGGCCCTGCATCAGAAGCGCATCGATCTCGGGCTGGAGCGGATGCACCGCCTGCTCGAGCGGCTCGGTCACCCCGAACGCAAGCTGCCGCCGGTGGTCCACATCGCCGGCACCAATGGCAAGGGCTCGACGCTCGCTTATCTGCGCGCGACGCTGGAGGCCGCCGGCCTGCGTGTCCACGCCTACACCTCGCCCTATCTCGTCCGCATCAACGAATGCTTCCGGCTCGGCCGCGTCGGCGGCGGGGTGCTCGTCGGCGACGACGAGTTGCGCGCGGCGCTGGAAGTGGTCGAGCGCGTCAATGCCGGCGAAGCCGCAACCGTGTTCGAGCTGAAGACCGCCGCGGCGTTTCATCTGTTCGCGCAGAACCCGGCCGATGTCGTGCTGCTCGAAGTCGGCCTCGGCGGCCGGCTCGATTCGACCAATGTGGTCGATACGCCCGCGGCCTGCGTGATCACACCGATCAGCATGGATCATATGGATTTCCTCGGCGATACGCTGACCTCGATCGCTGGTGAGAAGGCCGCGATCATCAAGCGCGGCGTGCCCGTGATTTGCGCCGAGCAGACGGGCGAGGCGATGGCCGTGATCGAGGCGCAGGCGAGGCGCATGCGCGCGCCGCTGTTCGCCGCGAACGAGAGCTGGCACGTCAATGTCGAGCACGGGCGCCTGGTCTATTCCGACGATCGCGGCCTGATGGATCTGGCGGCGCCGCGCCTGTTCGGCCGCCACCAGTTCGACAATGCCGGCCTTGCGATCGCGACGCTGCGCGCGATTCCGGCGTTCAAGGTCAACCAGGCGGCCTTCGAGGCAGGCATCGTCGGCGCCGAATGGCCGGCGCGGATGCAGCGCATCACCTCGGGCGAGCTGCTCGCGCTCGGACCGCAGGGCTCGGAGATCTGGCTCGACGGCGGCCACAACGCCGAAGGCGGGCGCGTCGCGGCAGCCGCGCTCGGCGATCTCGAAGAGCGGGTGTCGCGTCCGCTGGTCGTGATCGCGGGCATGATGGCCAACAAGGACGCGCGAGCATTTCTCGCCAATTTCGCCGGCCTGACCCGTCACATCATCGCGGTGCCGATCCCCGACACCGAGAATGCGATGCCGGTCGACCGCCTCGCGGATGCCGCGCGCAGCCTCGGCATGCGCGTCGAGACCGCACCCGGCATCGAAGCCGCGCTGCGCGGCTTGGCGAAGCTCGCCTACGAGGTGCCGCCGCGCATCCTGATCACCGGCTCGCTTTATCTCGCCGGCCACGTGCTGGGCATCAACGGCACGCCTCCTGCATAAGGTTGCGTAGCCCGGATGGAGCGAAGCGCAATCCGGGAATCGCGCCACAAGCAATGACGGCCCCGGATTACGCTTCGCTTCATCCGGGCTACAGGAATCTCAATGCGTCTTGCCGCGATTGCCGACGTCCACGGAAACCATCTCGCGCTGGAGGCGGTGCTCGCCGACATCCACGCCCAAGGCATTGCCGACATCGTCAATCTCGGCGACATGCTGAGCGGCCCGCTCGATGCGCGCCGGACCATCGAGATCCTGATGCAGCTCGACGCCGTGCACGTGCTCGGCAATCACGACCGCTACCTGCTCGACCGCCCGCCGGAACAGATGGGATCGTGGGACCGTCCGGCCTACGAAGCGCTCAATGCCGCCCAGCTCGACTGGCTGCGCGCGCAGCCGATGGCGCGGGTGTTTCGCGAGCAGGTTTTCCTCTGCCATGCGACGCCCGATGACGACGAGGTCTATTGGCTCGATACCGTGCATCCCGACGGCACGGTGGCGCTCTCGCCGCTCGACCGCATCGAGCGGTACGCGCAAGGCATCACTCAATCGCTGATCCTCTGCGCGCACACCCATCTCGCCCGCGCGGTGCGGCTGCGCGACGGCCGGCTGGTCGTCAATCCCGGCAGCGTCGGCAGCCCCGGCTATCGCGACGTGCATCCATTCCCGCATGTCGTCGAAGCCGGCACGCCGCACGCGCGCTACGCGATCCTCGAGCTTGTCGGGAGTGCATGGCAGGTGACGTTCCGGCACATCGCATATGACCACGAGGCGATGGCTGCACTCGCGCGCCGCAATGGCCAGCCGGAGCTGGCGAATGCATTGGCGACGGGGTGGATCGGATAGAGGCGCTTCGTCCCGGTTGCCTCGACTCCTGAATAAGCGCGCTTATTATGAGCGTACATATTAAAGAGGGCAGCGTGCGATGAACGACGACAATGTCTGGCGGGGCGAATACGCGGTCGAGACATCGGCAGCCCCGGAGACGATCTGGAGCATCTTCCGCGATGTGCCCGGTTGGAAAACCTGGAACGCAGGTATCGAGCAGATCGACATTGACGGGTCATTTGCGGCCGGGACCTGGTTCACGATGAAGCCTCCCGGCGAGGAGGCGCTGCGCTCGCACCTGATCGAGGTCCGCGAGAACGCGTGCTTCATCGACGAAACGCGGGTCGGCGATCTCGTCGTCAAGGTCGCCCATCGCATCGAAGCCCTTGGGGCAGGGCGCACGCGGATCGTTTACGCCGTCGACGCGCGAGGGCCGCAAGCGTCCGAGATCGGTCCGGCCGTCGCGTCGGACTTTCCCGATGTTCTCGCCAGTCTCGCCAAACTCGCCGAAACGAGATCGGCATGATTGCCGTCGAGCAAAAATAAAACGGCCGGCATGTTGCCGGCCGTTGAAGAATTCTCAGTTACACGCGAAGCGGATCAGACCGCGGAGGTGATCCACTGCTGAAGCTTTGCCTTCGGCGCGGCGCCGACTTGGCGGGAGGCCATCTCGCCGCCCTTGAAGATCATCAGCGTCGGGATCGACATCACGCCGTATTTCGACGCGGTCTTCGGGCTCTCGTCGACGTTGAGCTTCACGATCTTGACCTTGTCGCCCATCGCGCCGGCGATCTCGTCGAGCGCGGGTGCGATCATGCGGCAGGGGCCGCACCATTCGGCCCAGAAATCGACGACCACGGGGCCGTTCGCCTTGAGCACTTCGGCTTCGAAATCGGCGTCGGAAACCTTGCTAACGGCCATTGGAGTACCTCACTCGGTTGAAAGAATCGGCGCGGATGGGAATCGCGCTTGGGATCATGGCGTCAACCTATGAACGGCCCCTTGCCGGGTCAAGGACGCTCACGCCGACATGAAGGGATGCCAGCGCCGCGTCCAGCGCGGGGGCTGAAATCTCCATATATTCAAGGGCCTCGGTCCAGAGCAGGACGGCCCGGATCGGCTTTTGGGGATAAAGCCGGGCCAGCACCGCCCGGTACAGCGCGAGCTGCCGGACATAGGCGGCGGGCGCCTCCGCGGCGCTTTTGGGCGCCGCCTGGTTGGTCTTGAAATCGACGATCAGAACCTCGTCCGGACGGACGACCAGCCGGTCAATCTGCCCCGACACCAGCGCTGGCGGCCGCCCCGGCCGGTCCAATCGGCCGACGATCGAGACCTCGGCACGGCTGCCGGCGGTAAACACCGGGGCAAAGCGCGGTTCGGCGATCAAGGCGAGAACCTTGTCGGCCAGCGCGGTCCGGTCGGCCTCCGTCCAGTCGGGCGCGTTGCGCGCCATGAAGCCAAGCGCGGCGTCGCGCCGGCGCTCGGGGGCGATGTCGGGGAGGGATTGCAGCAGCCGGTGCACCAGCGTGCCGCGCTGCAGCGCCACCGCGCGCGACTGCACCGATTCGCCCGACCGCACGCTACGGCCGTCCTCGGCCGACTGGCCGGAGGGGCGCACTGGATCGTCATCGACGCTCTCGTGCGGTAGCGGCGTCCGCAGCCAGTCCGGCAATGCGATCGATTGATCCACCGACATCGCAGGCGTGCCGAGCGCCCCGACATCCTCCGGCCGGGCGAATCGGGTCACCTTGCCGAGCGGCGTCTCGACCGTCTGCTTGTCGAGGCCCGAGCCGGTGAGCCCGGTGTCGATGAGGTCATACCAGCTCAGCTTGCGGACCGTCTTCATGTTACCGGGCATGCAGCCGCCGACGATCAGCCGATCGGCCGCGCGCGTCATCGCGACATAGAGCAGGCGGCGATACTCGTCCTCGGTCTCCTCGATCATGGCCTTGCGTGCGTCGGCGACGGGCTTGGGATCATCGGCCTTGCGCCCGGCCCAGACCACGACTTCGCCGCCATTGCCGCGCGGCACGTGGATCAGCCGGACCCGCTGCGAATCCGCGGGCGACGATGTCGTGTCGACCATGAACACGACGGAGGCTTCGAGGCCCTTGGCGCCGTGCACCGTCATGACCCGCACCTCGTCGCGCGAGATCTCCATGTCGCGCTTCACCTCGGTGTCGGCCGAGCGCAGCCAGGCCATGAAACCCTGCAGCGAGGCCGGTGCCTTGCGCTCATAATTCAGCGCCAGCTCCAGAAACTCGTCGAGCGCGTCGTTGGCCTCATGGCCGAGCCGGCGCAGGATGCGCGCGCGTCCGCCGTCGCCGCCGAGCAGCCAGGCGTAGAAGGTGAACGGAGTCTCGTCGCGCGACCGCGCCTCGCAGGCTTCAAGCCGCCGCAGCGCCGTGGCGAACGTCTCGCTTGTGGCGGCATGTTCGGCAAGCGCGCGGCGCAGCGAGCCCCTGCGGCCCCAGGCGAGCTGGAACAGGTCGTCGTCATCGAGCCCGAACAGAGGGCTCTTCAGCGCAACCGCGAGCGCGAGATCGTCCTGCGGCAGCAGCAGCGCGTCCGCAAGATTCATCAGGTCGATGATCGCGATGTGCTCGGTCAGCTTCAGCCGGTCGGCGCCGGCGACCGGAACGTTGGCGTGCTTCAGCGCCTGGATCACGGCGTCGAACGCATTGCCGCGCCGGCGCACCAGGATCAGCATGTCGCCGTAACGTAAGGGGCGGCGCTCGCCTTCGTGTCCCGTCAGCGTGCCGCTCTCGACCAGTTGCTTGATCTCGGTCTGGATGCGGCGGGCGAGCTTCACCTCGGGGCTGGTGGCGGCGACGCCATCGAACGGTGCGCGCCAGCCCTCGATCTCCTGCCTGTCATCGGGCTCGGCGAGATCCCACAGCTCGATCACGCTCGGGCCCGCATCGGCGAGCGCATTGTGCAGGGGATGGCCGATCTCGACCGAATGGATGCTTTTGTAGATCTGGGGCTCGCGGAAGACGTGGTCGACCGAGTGCAGGATCGCCGCGCCCGAGCGGAACGAATAGGTGAAGGCGACCGGATCGAATTTCAGCCCGGCGGCGGTAAACTTGCGGTGCAGTTCGCGCCGGCGCGCGTCGAATTCTCGGGGTTGGGCGCCCTGAAAGGAGAAGATCGACTGCTTTTCGTCGCCGACGGCGAAGACCGTGCGGTTCAATCCTTCACGCGCGCCTTCGCCCGCGGTGAACTCGGAAATGATGTGCGCGACGATGTCCCACTGCCGCGGACTCGTATCCTGGGCCTCGTCGATCAGGACGTGATCGACGCCGCGGTCGAGCTTGTAATGCACCCAGCCCGAGGAGACGCGGTTCAGCATCGCCAGCGTCTTGTCGATGAGGTCGTCGTAGTCGAGCAGCCCGCGCTCCTGCTTCTCGCGGCGGTAGTTTGCGGCGGCCGCGGTCGCGATGTGCAGCAGGGCCGCGGTGCGGTCACGCATGGTCACTGCGCGGCGCTTCTCGATCAATCCGCTGAGGCGCTGCACCTCGTTCTCGAACAGCCGGGCGACAGATGGGTTGTGGTCGCCAAACTTCTTGGTCGGCACCGCCTTGCGCGGCAGTTTTTCGTCGGTGAGGAAGACGCCGAGATAGGCATCGACCTGTGCCGCGCCGGAAAACACCTTGGCCTCGCGGAAACGAGCGGCCTGGCTCTTGTCGGAAGAGGTGCCGTCTTCCAGCGCGAAGGCGATGTCGTCCCAGCGCGATCGCGGCAGGAACGGGCCGTCGAGAATTTCCGTCTCGACGTCCTCGATCCGATCGCTCGCCTCCACGCCCAGCACCGCCGCCATCTGCTCAGCAGCTGCCCCGGCGTTGCCGGCCTCGTCGGTCCAGGCCATGAAATGATCGCGGCTGAGACAGGCCTCGCGCACGACCTCCTTGAAAGTGACGTCGGCCGCACTCGCCATCGCGGTGAGCAGCGCGCGGCCGGTGACCGTCTCCGGATCGCGCGCGGCCTCGAGCAGCACCTTCAGATTGGCGCGCTCCATCATGTCGGTCTGGTCGCGCTCGTCGATCACGGCAAAGCGCGCCGGCACGTTGGCCTCGAACGGAAACTGCTGAAGCAGCCGGGTACAGAGCGCGTGGATGGTCTGCACCTTCAGCCCACCCGGCGTCTCCAGCGCGCAGGCGAACAGCTTTCGCGCTTCGCGGCGTATTTTTCGATCGGGATGTGGGATGCCGACCGCTTTAATCGCCGCGTCGAGTGCGTTGTCGTCCAGCGTGACCCAATGGCCAAGCGTCGTGAACACGCGCTCGGCCATGTTGGCGGCGGCGGCCTTGGTGAAGGTGATGCAGAGGATCTTTTCCGGCGGCACGCCCGACAGCAGCAGTCGGATCACGCGCTGCACCAGCACATGGGTCTTGCCCGAGCCGGCATTGGCCGACACGAAGGCCGACGCAGTCGGATCGGACGCGCGCGCCTGCCGCGCACGCACTTCGTCGGGAATGGGACGCGGCAGCTTCACCATTCCTCGATCCCCAAGCCGCCGGCCGCGGACCATTCCTTGATCCGGGCGAGGTCGTCATAGGTGCCGTAGCGGTTGGTCCACATCGGCAGGTTCAGCGAGGTGTACGCCTGATTCTCGTCCTCGAAGGCGCGGATCAGCGCCTCGAGCTTGGCCCGTGCTTCGGCGGCGGCCGTGTCCGGCGGCTGCGGCTCGTCGCCTTGCCTATACTTGAGCTCGAGGATGCGCTCTTCACCGGGGGGATTGTTGCCGCTCAGGCGCACATAGACGAGCTGGCTGACGGACGAACCCGCGTCGATGTCAGGGAAACCGCCCTCGCGCAGGATCGCCGCTTCGAGAGTGAGCTGCGGCGACAGGCCCATGCGGACCTGCTTGCCGGTCGGCGGCTGCCCGGTCTTGTAGTCGAGGATGGCATAGCTGCCGCCCTGGCGCCGCTCGATGCGGTCGGCGCGGGCGGAGAGCTGGAAGCTGCGTTCGTGGTCGAGCCGGATCGAGATCTCGCCACGCGTCTCCGCAGTGATGACCTCGATCACGTCGCGGCGTGCCGTCTCCCATTCGCCAAACCAGCGCGCGATGCGCTGGAAGCGCGGCCACCACAGCGCGCGCGCTTCGGGGCGCTCCATCAGCGGCGCAAAATACTTTTCGCCGATCGCGCGCAGCACGCGCGCGGGATCGTCGGGCAGGCGCGTGGCGTAGCTTTCCGTGAACTCGCCGAGCGCATCGTGAATCGCCGAGCCGCGGTCGGCGGCCGACAGCGGCATGTCGACGGGATCGAGCGCATCGAGCCGCAAAATGTGCTTTGCGTAGATCGTGTAGGGATCGCGCAGCCAGTCCTCGATCGCGGTGACCGACATCTTCAGCGGCCGCGTCGCGCGCGGTGGCCGCGGCTCGGGCTGCTTGACCGGCTTGACCTCGTCGGGCTGGTCCAGCGCGCCGGCAAACTGCACGTATTTTTCGCCCGCGCGGATGGCCGTCTTCCAGAGCTCGGCGCCCGCGACCGCCTCCAGCCGGTGCAGGAAGCGCGAGGCGACCGCCGGTGCGCCGCCGGCCTTGGCGGAATGGGTCAGGATCACCTCGTCGCCGCCGAGCAGTTGCGCGAAGTCGTGTGCGGAGAGGCCGATGCGGCGCTCCGGCAAATCGAGGCCAAGCTCGTGCCGCATCGGCCGGCTGAGCCAGGGATCGATGCGCGGCGCCGGCGGCCAGACGCCCTCGATCAGGCCGCCGACGATGATCCGGTCGGCCTGCATCAGGCGCGATTCCAGCGGGCCGTAGATCTGCAGCCGCGCGCCGGGTTTGTCCCGCCGCCGCACGGCGCGATCGCCGAATGCGGTCTGGAAAACGTCGGCGTAGTCAGGCAGCGTCACCATCAATCCGCTGGTGGTCCCGCCGCGCAGGAGGTCGTCGAAGGCGGCTGCGAGCGCCAGGCCCTCGCGCTCCTCGAAGGCGAGCGGGATGCCCTGCTCGTCGCGTGACAGCTCGATCATGATCTCGCGGTGCCGGTGCGCGAGCTCGGCGAAGTCGTACGGCTTCGATGACGCGAGATTCTCGATCGGCGCCAACGCTTGTCGCAGGGCATCGATCAGCGCCTGGATGCGATCGAGGTCCTCCGCCTTCAGACGCGCACGCGGCTCCGCACGGTGCAGCGCGGAGACCTCGCTGCGCCACAGCTTTGCCAGCTCCTCGCGGAAACGATTGAATTCGCGCAGCAGGCCCGCGGTGCCCGCAGGCGGCCGCGTGCCGCGCAGGACTGCAAGCTCGAGGCCCTCGATTGCCGCCTTCCATGCGCCAGGCAGCCGGCCAAGCCGGCACAGCGGATGCTTCAGCATCGCCAGCAGCGTCGGCGGCTCCAATCCCTTGGTCGCCGCTTCCGATGCCAGGCGCGCAAAAACGCCGGCGGACGTTTCCATCAGCACGTCGCCGCCGGAATCGTCGAAGGCGAGATCCCATCGCGTGAGCGCGGCCATCACCCGCCGCGCCAGCGCGCGGTCCGGCGTCACCAGCGCCGCTGATTTGTCGAGATGGCG
This sequence comes from Tuber microsphaerosporum, assembly GCA_003521225.1. Taxonomy (NCBI): domain Eukaryota; kingdom Fungi; phylum Ascomycota; class Pezizomycetes; order Pezizales; family Tuberaceae; genus Tuber; species Tuber microsphaerosporum. The sequence continues at coordinate 268,975 of QOVD01002360.1, forward strand.
CGCCTCGCGCATCGCAATGGCGATCGCGAGGGCCTCCATTTCGGGATTGGGCGCCTCGACCACCGCGAGGTTTGACATGCCGCCGGCGATCTTCGCTGCGACATCCGGTTGCTTCAGCCGGTCGTGCCAGACTTCCGTCTTGGCAGATGGCCGCATCGATTCGGAGGCGAGCAGATCGCGGCCGCCGTCCGCTGCCGGTTGAAGCAGCTCGACATCGCCGCGCTTGATGCCGAAGCGATCCAGCAGCGCGTGCATGGCATATTGCGGATGGTTCGACGCCGGATGCTCCGCGAACTTGCCGAGCGAATCGCGCACGCCGCCGATGCTGCGCCAGGCGTCGTCGTCGAGGTCGGTGTCGAGGCCGGGCAGCACCACGGCACCATGCGGCAGCGATGCGACCGCATGCAGGAATTTTGCGGTGGCCGGCATCGAGCCGGTCGAGCCCGCCGCGATCACGGGGCCATGGGGATGCGCGGTCAACCGCCTGGCTTCCGCCGCGATGAGGAGATCGCGCCGCGCCGCGGGCTCGATCCGGTTGATCTCGGCGAGATGGCCGGGCCACGCGATGCGCGCGATCCGCAAAAATTCGAGCGAGTGCTGCCAGTAGCGGTCGAGCATGTCGGGCACGAGGCCGTCGAGCGCGCTCCAGTCGACGCCGCGCGTCACCATGTCGTCGATCAGGCGTGCGAGGTCGCCGGCCAGCGCGAGTGTCGAGGCGGGGCCGCCGACCACCAGCGGGGACAGTACCGGGCCCTTGGCCCAGGCGGCGACGAGCTGCGCCAGCGTCAGCCGCCGTTCGAGCTCGCCAAGCCGCGGCGGAATGTCGAGCGGCGCTGCGCCAGAGAACTGCTCGCCCTCGTCGGCGAAAGCGAGTTCGTCCTCGTCGATGTCGCCGAGCGCAACGATGCGCGGCAGGACCACCGCATCGGCCGCCATCTCGTCGAGAAAGATCTCGCGTACGACGCGCATGGCGCGCCTTGTCGGCAGGTACAGCGTGGCATCCGCAAGCCGCGCCGGTTCCTTGCGCGCCTCGAATCCGTCGACCAGCCGGCCGTCGAGCAGGCTCGAGACGACCGTGCGCAGGAACGGAACTGAGATGGGAACGCTGAAAACGCGCATGGGCTGCCTGATTCGGGAATCAGGCGCCAATATAGGGAGGCGGATTCAAATGGATATGGGTGGAGGGGAGATAGTCCCCGCTGTTCGCTTTACACCGCTCTCGTGCCCCGGACGCAACGCGGCATGAAATGACGCGTTGCTGAGCCGGGGCCCAGACGTCGACATCACGAATGTGGCTGTGTGGGTCCCGGCTCTGCGGAGCGACACTTCGTGCCGCACCGCGTCCGGGACAAGAGAGCTGGCCCTACGCCACGCTCTCCAGAAACGCCTCTTCCGCCGCATGCACGGCGTCGGGCGTGCCGACATGCATCCAGACGCCGTCGAGGCGGAGGCCGAACAGCCGCTCCTGCTCGTTGGCGCGGTCGAACATTTTTGTCAGCGAGAACTCGCCCGTCGGCGCATCGGCGAAGATCGAGGGCGACAGGATCGCCGCGCCGGCATAGACGAACGGAACGACCTCTTTTTCCTTGCGCTTGCGCAGGGCGCCGTCGGGCAGCATGCCGTAATCGCCGCGGCCGCTATAGCCGATGCTGGTCGCGGTCGGCGCCATCAAGAGCAGGATGTCCATGCGCTCAGGATCGAAGTTTTCCGCAAGCCGCGCCAGGTTCGAGCGCACGCCGTCGATCCACAGCGTGTCGGAATTGACATGGAAGAACGGCGCGTCGCCGAGCAGCGGCAGCGCCTTGACCACGCCACCGCCGGTGCCGAGCACCTGGTCGCGCTCGTCCGAGATGGTCACACGCGGATGCTGGCGGGATGCGGTGTGATTGATGATCTGGTCCGGCAGATAGTGCACATTGACGATCGCCTCGGTCACGCCGGCGTCGCCGAGTTTGTCGAGCACATGGTCCAGCAGCGGCTGGCCGGCCACCGGCACGAGCGGCTTCGGCATCTTCTCCGTCAACGGACGCATGCGCAGCCCGAACCCCGCGGCGAGCACCATGGCTTTGGTCGGCTTGACGGACATCGTTGGCTTTCTCAGACTCGTCTTTCCCGAAATCCTGGACTTGAGAACTTTTGAAGTTCGCGTACGCAGCAATCCTAACACGGACCGCAATTGGCCGCACCGCGTCTTAACCGCCTTAACTACCTGCCGTGACGGTTGTACGACGGGTGTGGCCGTCACGCCCCAACGGATGTGGGACGCGCCTTCTTCTTCTTCTTGTCGCCGAGCTTGAGAAAATTGACGCCGATCTGGTCGCCGTTGACCCACGCCAGCTCACAGCGACGGTACGCAAGTCCGGTAGACGACAGCAGGAGAAAAAATTCCTTCAGATGCAAGCCCTCGACCGAGCCGTCGATGGTCAGCTTGGCGCCGCTCTCGGAGACGTCCTCCATGGTGCACTCGCGCCGCCAGGTGCCGTCGATCCCCATCATCTGGGCCGGTATCCCGCGCTCGAAAACAACCCGGCTGTTGCCACGATGGTCCGTCTTGACCGCCATCTGCCCTTGCTCCAGCCCCGTCCTTGTCCGGCTGCCTGCGGGCGATGATACCGATGCGATGGCTAACAGGCGGTAAATCGGGCCGCGAATCAGGCTTGAGGCTGCTCTTCGGACGGCTCTTGGGACGCCCCCTGGGGCGGCGGGACGTTGGCGAGATACCAGTCGCGCAGGTGAGCCAGCGCGGGATGTGCCAGCGAGCGCTGGAGGTAGGTCCAGATCCGCGGCTGGTGGCGAAGATAATGCGGCTTACCGTCGCGGCGGTTGAGGCGGGCGAAGGTGCCGAGCAGGCGCGTGTTCCGCTGCGCCGACATGATGGCGTAGAGCTCGGCGAAGCCGGCCGGATCGAAGCTCGCATCGGCCGTGCGCCGCGCCTTGATGTAGCGCGACAGCAGTGTCAGCTCGAGGGTCTCAGGGACGTCGATACGCGCGTCCTGCAGCAGCGACACTACGTCATAGGAGTGCGGCCCGAGCACGGTGTCCTGGAAGTCGATCACGCCGACGCGCGCCATGCCAGTACGATCGGCGAGCCAGATCAGATTGGGCGAGTGGTAGTCGCGGATGATCCAGGTTTTTGGCGCGGCCAGCGGCTTCTTCAGCAGCTCGCGCCACATCGCGAAGAATTCCGCGCGCTTCTCGTCGCTCAGTGGCGCGTTGCGATCGGGCAGATACCATTCCGGCATCAACCCGATCTCGATCAGCAGCGCCTCGGTGTCGAAGGCAGGAATGGTGTAGGTCTGATCCGCCAGCCGCAGCGTCTCCGGCAATGTCTTGCTGTGCAGCACGGCCAGCACGTCGGTCGCAGCTTCGTAACGTTCGGCGATCGGGCGCGGCGGATCGCCTTCGATCACGCCGTCGCAGCCGAAATCCTCGGAGATCAGGAAGCCGTGGTCGAGATCGTAATGGTGGATCGCGGGCGCTGAGACTCCCGCCACGCGCAGGCCTTCGTCGACGGCAACGAACGGCTTGATGTTCTCGGCAAGATGCACCGCCGCGCTGTAGGATTTTCCGTTGTACATCGCAGCGCCGTCGGGCCGCTGCGGAAAGTTCATGAGGATGACGATCTCGTCGTTACGCAGCAGCCGCGCATAGGAGCGGGTCGAGGCATCGCCGGCCATGTGCTTGCGCGTTGCATCCATGTAGCCGGATGCCTCGAGGAATTCCCGCAGCGCCTTCAGCCGCGCGACTTGCGCGGCGGCCTTGCCGTAACCGGTGATGTCGGCGGCGCGCGCATTCGAGCCCAGCGCCGGCCGGTGCGTCAGCGCGATGTCGATGCGGTCTTGCGGCATCGCCGACGGTGCGCGCTCCGGCCATTCGATCAGGACGAGCGTGGCATCGGGAAGCGGCGACAGGCCGATCTCCTCGAGCTCGCTCTCGTCCTCGACGCGGTAGAGATCGGCATGCATCACCGGAAACGGCGGCAGCTCGTAGCCCTGCACCAGCGTGAAGGTCGGGCTCGGGACTTCCAGCGTCTCGTCGCCGGCGAGATAGCGGATCATGGCGCGCGCAGCCGCAGTCTTGCCGGCACCGAGATCACCGGTGAGGGTGATGACGTCGCCGGGGCCGACCAGCAGCGCGAGGTCGGCCATCAACTGCGCAGTAGCCGTCTCGTTGACAAGCGCGACGGAGAATGTGGTCGGTTCAGTCATTCGGCGGCGTCGCGATGCGCCGCCTGGTCGGTCGGGAAGTCGCAGATCACGACCGTGCCCCTGCCCACGATCGAATCCACCCGCACCTTGCCGCCATGCAGCTCGACGAAGGAGCGCACCAGCGACAGGCCGAGCCCGGCGCCGCGGTGACGCGACCCCTGCGAGCGGCTTTCGAACCAGTTGAACACCTTGTCCTTCATGTCGGCAGGTATTCCAGGCCCGGAATCTGTCACAGTGAAGACCACGCTGCGTTCGGTGCGGCGTGCGCTGATGCCGACGGTGGAATCCTGTGGAGAAAACCCGACGGCGTTGGCGAGGAGGTTATAGAGCACCTGCACCACGCGCTTCTCGTCGCCGACGAAGCTGCCGATATCGGGCGCGATCTCGACCTTGAGGCGGATGCGGTCGGTGGCGAGGCGGTCCTGGATGCCCTCGGCGGCGAGCTCGATGGCCTTGCTGACGTCGACCGGGCCGAGTTCCAGCTTCATGGCGCCGGCGTCGATCGTGGCGAGATCCAGGATGTTGTTGGTCAGCGCCAGCAGGGCGTTGGTGGATTTGGTGACGTAGTCGAGATATTCGGCCTGTTTCGGCGTCAGCGGCCCGGTCGAGGGATCGCTGAGGAAATGCGCGAAGCCGATGATGGTGGTGAGCGGCGAGCGCAGCTCGTAGGAGACGTGGTGGACGAAATCCACCTTCATCTGGTCGGCGGCCTCCAGCGCCTCGTTGCGCTCGCGCAGCGCACGCTCGACATTCTCGGTGTCGGTGATGTCCTGGAACGTCAGCATGGTCGCGCCGTCATGCAGCGGACGGATCATGCCGTCGAGCACGCTGCCGTCCTTGCGCTCCAGCTTCAGCGGCACGTCGGCGCGGCTCTCGATCGAGGTGACGGCCTCGCGGATCTGCCGCCAGACTTGCGGGTCGTCGAACAGCTGATGGCACCAGCCTTCGACCGTCTGGATGTGCGGCTCGTCGCGCATGGCGTCGCTCGACAGCTTCCACATCCGGACGAAGGCCGGGTTGAACAGCTGCGCCCTGCCATTGCTGCCGAACACCGCGACGCCCTCGGCGAGGCTGTCCAGCGTCTCGCGCTGGACGCGGATCATGCCGTCGAAGCGGCGGGCGAGCTCGAGGCTTTCGGTGACGTCGTCGAACAGATAGGTGACGCCGCCTTCCGGATTCGGCGTGGTGACGACGGAGAGCGCGCGGCCGTCGGGCAGGTACCAGGTGTCCTTGGCGGCCTCGACCGCGCGATAGGCCTCGTGCAGCTTGGCCTTCCAGGCGCGGAAGTCCGGCTGCTCCGGCAGCTTGCGCGCTGCGCGGAGCTGGTCGAGCACGCTGGAATCGTCGGGATTGGCGTCGAGGAAGATGCGGTCGAGGTCCCACAGCCGGCGGTAGGAATCGTTGTAGAAGGCGAGCCGGCGCTGGCCGTCGAACACGGCAACGCCCGAGGAGAGCTGGTCCAGCGTGCGACGATGCGCCTCCGCCATCCGCACCAGCGCCGAGCTCAGCGCATCCGCCTCGCTGGCATCGATGGCGACGCCGACATTGCCGCTGCCGACATTGACCGCGCGGACGTCGTAGATGCGCCGCTCGCCGCCGATCACGATCGGCAGCCGCGAGGTGAAACTGGCCGCGTCCTTCAGGCCCCGCTCCATCGCGGTCCGGTCGGCACTGTCGAGCAGCTCGAGCTTGCGCTGCTGGGCGTCGGTGGCGCTGCTTGCCTCGGTCGCGCGTACATAGGCCGGATTGGCGTAGCTCAGCGTGCCGTTCTCGGCCTTGGCCCAGATCGGCCAGGGCGCCGCGGCGGCAAAGCCGCGCAGCATCTCGGTCTCGTCGGCAAGTGCCTTGTAACGCAGATTGGTCTCGGCCAGATCGCGCCGGAGACCGGAGAGTTCGCGAATCCTGACAATGGCCTGGCCGCCGATGGCGCGGCCGATGGCCTCCAGCGTGTGGCCGTGCGCGGTGGTCAGCGTCAGCTGGAACCCGTCGCCGCGGTCACGCAGCGCATCGACCGCGTGATCCATTTGGAGCGCAGGTTCCGGCGGCAGCCATGTTCCGAACGCGAGGACGCGCTGGGGGGAGGAAGCGCGCGGCAGCACCATGGAGATGTCGCCGGAAATCTGCGCGCGATTGTCGCCGGCCGGCCAAGAGATCAGGATCTGCGGCTCGGCGAACAGCAACGCGCCGAACCGATCGGACTGGAGTTGCAGTTCCCCGATCCGCGCGCGCAGCCGCGCCTCGTTGTTCGCCGTGCGCACGCGCGTGCGCATCAACAGGATCGCGGCCACGACCGAGAAGCCGAGCAGCGCGAGCGCGGTGGCCAGCACCGCGAGTTCCTGCCGGTTAAAGTCCAGCATTATGGAAAGTGTGTCGACGAGGTCGGCAGCCTCAGCCGGCGCAGCCGGCAGCAGCGCCGCGAGAGCGCCTCCCAACAAGCCGTTGCGCGCCAACGATGTGCACGACAGCAGCGTCCGACGCATCGACACGATCACGCCTGACATAGTTGCCCCAGATCGCACGAATTTGCGCGCGGCGACCCCCGTCGCGCGCGAATCAAACGACAATACCCCCACCGTGACTCCAGCGGTAAGAGTCCAGATCGTGAACGTAAAGGTGGTCCCACAAAAATGCCGGGCGCGCTGTTCCAATCCACCTAGTTCTTCGGGATGATTCGGCTGGAGTTGTCGTGTGTTAGCGGCCGGTCGAGCCGAAGCCGCCGGCGCCGCGATCGGTCGCGGACAATGTCGCCACGGGAACCAGCGCTGCCTGCACTACCGGCGCGATCACCATCTGCGCGATGCGCTCGCCGCGCTTGACCACGAAGGGCGCTGCGCCGTGGTTGATCAGGATCACCTTGATCTCGCCGCGATAGTCCGCATCGATCGTGCCGGGCGAGTTCAGCACGGTGACGCCGTGCTTGGCGGCAAGGCCCGAGCGCGGCCGGACCTGCGCTTCGTGGCCGGGTGGCAGCGCGATCGCGAGGCCCGTCGGCACCAGCGCATATTGGCCGGCGGCGAGCGTCAGCGGCTCGCTGTCGGGAACTGCGGCCATCAGGTCGAGGCCGGCGGCTTCGGAGGTCTGGTAGGCCGGCAGCGGAAGGCCTTCGGCGTGGGCCAGTTGCTGCAGTTCGACCGTGACTTTCGTGCTCAAGATGCCGGCTCCCGGGATTTGTCGGTCACGCTCTTTGCGACATGCGCGACCAGCTCGATGGCGACCTGTTCCTTGGTCATCACCGGCCAGGAATCAACTGCGATCTCGCCGTCCTCCTCACCATTCTTGCGACTGATCAGATGCACGGTGTTGCGGTCGCCGCCCATCACACCGGTCGCCGGCGAGACGTCGTTGGCGACGATCCAGTCGCAGCCCTTGCGGGCCAGCTTGGACTTGGCGTTGTCGATGAGGTGCTCGGTCTCGGCGGCAAAGCCGATCACCAGCGGCGGGCGCCGGTCGGTCAGCTTCGAGATCGTGGCGAGGATGTCGGGATTCTCGACCAGCTGAAGCGGCGGCATGCCGGCCGAGGTCTTCTTCAGCTTCTGCTCGCCCTCACTGGCGACCCGCCAGTCGGCGACCGCGGCCGCGAAGATCGCGATGTCGGCGGGAAGCGCCGCCTGCACCTGCTCCAGCATCTGCCGGGCCGATTCCACGCGCTTCACCGTCACGCCCGGTGGATCGCCGAGATCGACCGGGCCGCTGACCAAAATCACCTCGGCACCCGCAGCCTGCGCGGCGGCGGCGATGGCAAAGCCCTGCTTGCCGGAGGAGCGGTTGGCGATATAGCGCACCGGGTCGATCGGCTCGTGGGTGGGGCCTGCGGTGATCAACACGCGCTTGCCGGCGAGCGGGCGCGGCACCGGCGGCCGTAGCAGCCGCTCGGCGGCGGTGGCGATCTCGATCGCCTCGGACATACGGCCGATTCCGGCTTCGCCCGCTTCAGCCATCTCGCCGGAATTCGGGCCGATCAGCACCACCCCGTCGCGCTGGAGCTGCGTGGCGTTGCGCCGCGTCGCGGCATTGTTCCACATCAGCGGATTCATCGCCGGCGCCAGCAGGACCTTGCGGTTGGTCGCGAGCAGGATGGCGCTGGCGAGATCGTCGGCATGGCCATTGGCCATCTTCGCCAGGAGATCGGCGGTCGCGGGCGCGACGACGATCAGGTCGCAGTCGCGCGCCAGGCGAATGTGACCGGCGTCGAACTCGCTCTGCGGGTCGAACAGGTCAGTGTAGACCCGCTCGTGCGACAGCGCACTCACGGCCAGCGGCGTGACGAATTGCTGCGCCGCCTTGGTCAATACGCAACGGACCTCGATCCGGCGTTCCTTGAGCCGGCGGATCAGGTCGAGCGACTTATAGGCCGCGATACCGCCGCCGATGATCAGGGTGACGCTGGCCTCGGGGAGGGCGCCGGTCCGTTGCGGCGTGGGGGCGGTGGACTGGGCCGGCGGCAGCGCAAACGGCGTCAGCGGCTCCTCGCGGCCCTCGATCAGCTCCCCGAGGATGACCCGGACCTCTTCCTCGACCGACCTGCGGTTCCTGGCCGAGCGCAGGCGCAAATAGGTTTTGACGCCCTCGTCGAGCTTGCGGATGGTCAGGCTTGCCATGACGCCCCTCCAGCACGGAATGATAGCGATGCTATCGTTTCCGTGATTGCAGTGCAATCACAGATTCCGGACGGCGATCAGGATTCCGATGAAGGTGGCGGCAATGATCCAGAGCGCCACGGTGCGCCAGCGGTTCTTGCGGCCTTCGCTGCGCCCCATCGCGGCGATGCTCTCCGGCGACAGCCGGATGCCTTCCCGCGTCATGGTTTCGAGCTGCTCGAGCACCGCGACCGAGCGCTGCGCGATGTCGGGCAGGCGCATCAGCACGCGGGCGAGGTCGCTGCCGCCGGAGAGCGCGCCCTGCACGCGGCCGATCGGGCCGAGATTGCGCTCGATCCATTCGCGCACCACGGGGTCGGCGACCTTCCAGATGTCGAGCTTGGGATCGAAGGCGCGCGCCACGCCCTCGACCACCACCATGGTCTTCTGCAGCAGGATCAGCTCGGGCCGCGTCGTCATGTCGAACAGACCGGTGACCTCGAGCAGCAGCGTCAGCAGCCGCGCCATCGAGATCTCTTCCGCCGTGCGGTTGTGAATGGGCTCACCGATGGCGCGGATCGCTTGCGCAAAGTTCTCGACCGAGTGGTGCGCCGGCACATAGCCCGCCTCGAAATGCACCTCGGCGACGCGGCGATAATCGCGCGTGATGAAGCCGAGCAGGATCTCGGCGAGGAAGCGCCGCTCCTTCATCCCGAGCCGGCCCATGATGCCGAAATCGACCGCGACCAGGCGGCCGGCGTCATCGAGGAACAGATTGCCCGGATGCATGTCGGCGTGGAAGAAGCCGTCGCGCAGCGCGTGGCGCAGAAAACTCTGGATCACCTTGCGGCCGAGATCGGGCAGGTCGACCTGCGCCTCTGCCAGGCGCTTGTGATCGTTCAGCGCGATGCCGTCGATCCACTCCATCGTCAGCACGTTGTGCGTGGTGCGATCCCAGTCGACGGTCGGCACGCGAAAATCAGGATCGTCGCCCGTGTTCTCCGCCATCTCCGACATTGCAGCCGCTTCCAGCCGCAGGTCCATCTCCATCGCGACCGAGCGCGACATGGTGTTGATGACTTCGATCAGGCGCAAACGCCGCGCCTCGCTCGAATAGGTCTCGGCCTTGTGCGCGACGTAGAAGAAATCGGAGAGATCGCGGCGGAATCGCGAGGCCACGTTGGGCCGCAGCACTTTTACGGCGACCGGCTTGCGGATGCCGTCGCGCAAGACTTCGCCGCGATGCACCTGCGCGATCGAGGCTGCCGCGACCGGCGGGCCGAGGCTCGCGAACACGTCCTTGAGCGCACGCTCCAGCGAGCTCGCGATCGCAGCTTCCGCTTCGGCTTGCGAAAACGGCGGCAAGCGATCCTGGAGGCTTTCCAGATCACGCGCCATGACGACGCCGACGACGTCGGGACGCGTGGCCAGAAACTGCCCGAGCTTGAGATAGGCTGGGCCCATCCGGGTCAGCGCGCGCGTCAGCCGTGGTCCGTGCTTTGGACCGCGCCGTTCGACGAGGCGCGCAAGCTTCAGCGCGAGTTGCCCTGGCGGCGGCACTAGGGTCGGATCGACGGAACCGAACACGCCCTCGCGCGCAAACACGAACGCGGCGCGGATCAGGCGCGAAATGTGGGTAATGGAAGAAATCACAAACGCCAGCCCGAATGCAGTGCGACGATGCCGCCGGACAATGTCTGCCAGCCGACGCGGGCGAAGCCGGCGTCGCGGATCATGTCGGCGAAGGCGTTGGGTTTCGGAAACTTGCGGATCGATTCGACGAGATACTGGTAGGACTCGGCGTCGCCCGTGACCATGCGGCCGAGCGGCGGGATCACCTTGAACGAGAACAGGTCATAGATCCGGTCGAGCCCGGGCATCTCGACGGTCGAGAATTCCAGGCACAGGAAGCGGCTGCCGGGCTTCAGCACGCGATAGGCCTCGCGCAGCGCCAGGTCGATCCGCGGCACATTGCGAATGCCGAAAGCGATCGTATATGCGTCAAAGCTGCGGTCGGCGAAGGCGAGCGCTTCGGCATTGCCCTCGACGAAATCGACCTGGGTCTCGAGATGCCGCTTCGCGGCACGTTCGCGGCCCACGGCCAGCATCTCGGTGTTGATGTCGCAGACCGTGGCATGGAAGCCGGGACCTGCCGCCTTGGCAGCGCGGAACGAGATGTCGCCGGTGCCGCCGGCAACATCGAGCAGCGCGAACGGCCGGTCACCCCTCGGCGGGTTGAGCGCGTTGATCATGATGTCCTTCCAGACCCGGTGCAGGCCACCGGACATCAGGTCGTTCATCAAGTCATAGCGCGACGCCACGCTGTGAAACACATCGTTCACCAGCGTCTGCTTGTCCCCCAGGGGAACGTCCCTGAAGCCAAAATGCGTGGTTTCGCCCGGCCGATCCATTACTCTACTCCACTGGGCGGACCATAGCGCGGCCGCCGCAATGGCGCTATCACACCGCCCTCATAAGGTGAATGCCTGACCATGCCTGAATTGCCCGAAGTCGAGACCGTCCGCCGCGGCCTTCAGCCCGTCATGGAGGGTGCGAAAATCCTCGTCGCGGAGGCCCGCAGGCCGGATCTGCGCTTTCCCTTCCAGCCCGATTTCGTGGCCCGGCTCCAGGGGCAGGTCGTCACGGGGCTTGGCCGCCGTGCAAAATATCTCATGGCCGATCTCGCCTCCGGCGACGTGCTGCTGATGCATCTGGGCATGTCGGGCTCGTTCCGCGTCATCAAGCCGGACAACGAGACCGCGCCGGGCGAGTTTCACTACCCGCGGGCTAAGGACTCCACGCACGACCACGTGCTGTTTCGGATGTCCTCCGGCGCCGACATCGTGTTCAACGACCCGCGCCGCTTCGGTTACATGAAAGTGATCGCGCGCAACGCGCTTGAGGACGAGCCGCTGCTGCGCGATCTCGGTCCCGAGCCGCTCGGCAATGAATTCGATGCTGCGATGCTGGCGCGATCGTGCGAGGGCAAGACGACGAGCCTGAAGGCCGCGCTGCTCGACCAGCGCGTGGTCGCCGGGCTCGGCAACATCTATGTCTGCGAAGCGCTGCATCGCTCGCATCTGTCGCCGCGCCGCATTGCTGCGACACTCGCGACCAAGGGTCGCAAGGGCGTTGGCGGCGGCGAGCCGACCGATCACGCGAAGCGATTGGTGAGTGCCATTCACACCGTGCTGAACGACGCGATCAAGGCCGGCGGATCGAGCTTGCGCGATCATCGCCAGACCTCGGGCGAGCTCGGCTATTTCCAGCATTCCTTCAAGGTCTATGACCGCGAGGGCGAGACCTGCAAGACGCCAGGGTGCGGCGGCACCGTGAAGCGCTTCACCCAGAACGGGCGCTCCACCTTCTGGTGTCAGAAATGTCAGAAGTGAAGATCGGGCCTGCCGCCGATAGGCCGTGAGTCTCGGCGAAGGCGACGACCCCACCACGCCGTCATTGCGAGCGCAGCGAAGCAATCCGGCTGGGCTGGTGGCCGGATTGCTTCGTCGCTTGGACTCTTCAACCGGATAAGTGAAGAGGCCGCCTGTCGTCCGGGCGATCGCCCCGCTCAGGACGCCAGTGTCGTGGTCTCGTCCGCCGCGTGTTCGGCGGCGACGTGCAGCATCCCGTCCGCGACCGAGATGACCTGGTTGATCAGGACGTTGATCGTGGCTTCGAGCTCGAGACGGGTCTCGATCCAGCGCCAGAGGCCGCGGATCTCGTCCGCCGACTTGCCGCTCGGCGCGAATTCGCTGACGGCGAGGCCGCTCGCGAGCGAGTCCTGGTGGTCGTTGCGCATCACGATCAGCGGGCGCGCGAGCACCTCGGCGAGATCGAGCGCGGCTTCCTCGGCGAGCGTGTTGGCGGCGTTGTCGATGCGCTGGCCGCGGATTGGCGCCTGGTTCAGCACGAAGCCGTAGGGCCGCTTCCAGGCGCGCGCGACGCTCAGCGTCGAGACGGTCGCCTCGATGTCGGCAACGCTCGGGCGAGCGGGAATCAGGCAGAGGTCGGAATGGCGGATCGCGGCGGTGGTCGCCGCGCTGAGGCCGGCCGCGGTGTCGACGATCGCGAGCTGCAGGCCGCTGTCGGCCAGCATCTTCAGGCGCGGCGCGATGTCGGCCGCGTGATAGATCGGCTCGACGACGAGATCGTCAGCGTGGCGGCGACGCTGCCAGTTGGACAGGGTACCCTGCGGGTCGGTTTCGATCAGGCGGACGGTGAAGCCGGCCTGCTTGGCCGCCAGCGCGAGGCCGATGGCAAGCGTGCTCTTGCCACTGCCACCCTTTTGGGTGGCCAGTACGATCGTGTGCATGGAAAGTTGAATCCTTTGGAATGCTTGGGTCTGTGGGGTAACGCCACGCGAACGTGCATCGCTTCTCGATGCTGAGCTCTACTCGCTCAGGACGTGCCCTGCCCGATCCAAAGGGGACCGCGGATGTCCGAATCAACGGTAACGATGATGGCAGAATCGGGAATGCCAGCTAATCCGTACCAATACTGGACCCGTCATCGCGCGTATGATGTGCTTGCCGCCGTGAATAAAAGGGGCAGGCGGCATGGGCGGAAACTGGCGCGACCGGACGGCAACGATCTTTGAATGCCAGAAGATGCCGGCGGTCTCGAGCCGCGGCATGGTGGTCAGCAACCATCCGCTGGCCTCAAGCGCCGGCGCCGAGATGCTGGCCGCGGGCGGCAACGCCATCGACGCCGCGATCGCGACCCTGTTCACGCTGACCGTGGTCGAGCCGATGATGGTCGGCATCATCGGCGGCGGCATGGCGCATATACGTCTGGCTGACGGCAGCCACCGTTTCATCGACGGGCAGAGCACCGTGCCTGCGGCGGTGCGTGACACCAGCTACACCTCCGCGCCGGGCGCGGCGCATGACGTGTTCGACACCGTCGGCAACGAGAACCTCAACGGCCCGAAGGCGGTCGCCACGCCGGGCTCGCTGAAAGCCTGGTGCGAGACGCTGCGCCGGTTCGGCACCATGAGCCTCGCGGACGTCATGCAGCCCGCGATCAAGCATGCCGCGCGCGGCTATGCGGCGACGCCATATTTGCACGAATGCATCAGCGAGAGCGCTGCCGAGATGCGCAAGGACAAGCCGATTGCGGCGATCTATTTGCCTGATGGCGAGCCGCTCAAGGTCGGCGAACGCGTGGTGCAGGCCGAATATGCCGAGACGCTCCGCACCATCGCCGACCACGGCGAGAAGGCCTTCTACGAGGGGCCGCTCGGTGACATCCTCGTCGACTACATGGAGAAGACCGGCGGCTTCATCCGCCGCAACGATCTCACCGGCTACAAGACCGTCGAACGGCAACCGATCCGCGCCGACTATCGCGGCTGGACTATCCTTGGCCCGCCGCCGCCCGCGGCCTCCGGCGTGCACATCGCGCAGATGCTGAACATTCTCGAGGGCTATGACATCGGAGATCTCGGCTTCGGTACATCAGAGACCATCCACTATCTCGCCGAAGTCCTGAAGATCGCCTTCGCCGATCGCGCCGCCGCCAGCGGCGATCCGGCTTATGTCGGCGTCCCCGTGGAGCGGTTGACGTCGAAGGCCTATGCCGAGGAACGCCGCCGCGCCATCGATCCGGCGCGGGCGCAGGCCTGGGGCGCCGGCGTCTCGCAGCTCGAAGGCGCGCACACCACGCACATGACAGCGGCAGACGCCTTCGGCAACGTCGTCGCGACCACGCAGACCATCAACAATCTCTTCGGCGCCAAGATCATGATTCCGGGCCTGGGCGCCATCGCCAACAACTACATGAACCTGTTCGATCCGCGTCCCGGCCATGCGCTGTCACTGGCGCCGGGCAAGCGCGTCACCACCTCGATGTCGCCGATGATGGCGCTGCGCGACGGCAAGCTGCGCTATGCGCTCGGCCTGCCCGGGGGAAAACGCATCTTCCCCAGCGCGATGCAGGCGCTGGTCAATCTGATCGACCACGGCATGAGCCTGCAGGAAGCGGTCGAGGCGCCGCGCATCTGGACCGAAGGCAACGCGCTCGAAGTCGAGCAGAAGGTGCCGGAGGCCGTGCGCACGAAGCTTGCGGGCCTCGGCCACAAGGTGCAGCCCGTCGCGACGGTGGCGGGCGGCATGAACGGCATTGCCTTCCACGACGACGGCACCATGACCGGCGCCGCCTGCTGGCGCGCGGACGGCACGCCGGTCGGGATTTCTGGGGGGCTTGCGCGGAGCGGTGTCAGGTTCAGGTTGAGCTGACCGCGCATTCACAAGGACGGTGCGCTCGTACCTCTTGTGCAACTGACGTCGTCCAATCGCCGGCAGGTGTCGCGACCGCAAATCCAGCGGTTCGCGGTTTTCGAACCTCCGCGGTATTTTTCGGTGCGAGGCAGATGTCGCCTATGCGGCCCGATCCGCGCAGATGACGGCACAAGTTCGGCAATGTAGGGTGCGGAACACTGGCGGCAGGCTCGTCGATCAGCGTCTGAGTAAGGCTGTGCGTATGGGCGGCGATATAAGCGGCGACTTCCTGGCCGGCGGCGGCGAGATGGGCGCTTTGACGCGAGCGTTTGACTGGTCAAGCACATCCGTGGGCTCTCCGGACACTTGGCCCCAAAGTCTTCGAGTTACAGTGCGGCTCGTTCTGACCTCGCGGCACCCGATGTTCATTTGGTGGGGACCAGAACTCATCCAGTTCTACAACGATGCATACCGGGAGACGATGGGGCCGGAAAGGCACCCAAGCGCTTTGGGCGCGCGCGGCCGTGAGTGTTGGGCCGAGATCTGGGACATCATTGGTCCCCAGATCGAGTACGTCATGTCGGGCAAGGGGGCGACCTGGAATGAGGACCAGCTGGTGCCGGTGACCCGTCACGGGCGCCGCGAGGACGTTTGGTGGACGTACAGCTTTGGTCCAATTGATCTTGAAGGCAAGGTGGGCGGCGTGCTTGTCGTCTGCAGGGATGTCACGTCCGAGCATATGGCAAGGGAAGCGCTGAACCTCATCAATGAGGAGCTGAAGCACCGCGTCAAGAACACGCTCGCAGTGTTGAGCGCGGTAGCTGCCCAGACATTTCGTGACCCGACGAGCAAAGCCGATCTCGAAAAGTACCAGGCACGGCTCGGCGCGTTTGGACGAGCGCAGGATCTGCTGACCGCATCAAATTGGGCGGCCGCGCCACTCCACGATGTGATCGGCACTGCTCTTGCACCTTATCGGACAGGCGAAGGCCGCTTCATCGTCTCGGGTCCTCCACTCGTCGTGAAATCTCGACAAGCGCTGGCTCTGTCATTGGCGCTCCACGAGCTCGCGACCAACGCTTCGAAGTACGGCGCTCTGACCGTAGCGGGAGGCTGCGTATCGATTACATGGTCAACCGAGGCTCAGGATGGCGAGTCAAAATTTGTCTTTGTCTGGCAGGAGATTGGCGGTCCGTCCGTATCGAAACCCGTCGGCACAGGCTTTGGCTCCAGGCTGATTTCCCGGGTGCTGAAGGACGATTTCAGCGGTTCCGTTGACGTTTCGTATGGCGCAGCCGGGCTTACATGCAGGCTGACCGCGCCCCTCGAAAATCTGGGACCTTCGCCAAAGAGCACGTGAGACCGTGCAGGAGCTGCGTGGCTCAACGGAGAGGCATTGCGTTCCGCACCGCGTCCGGGACGCGAGAGAAGTGTTATTCTCTCTCGCCTACTTCCGCACGCAGATCACGCGGACGACAGCCGCCTTCGCGTCCGTCGACGTGCCGTTCGCCGTGACACCGTTCGCCCTCAGGAAATCGCGCGCCGTTTCCGCAGGCACCATCACCGCTTGCGACGCCGGCACCGATGTCGCGGGCCCCGCGACCATCGCCGGCTTCAACAGCGCGACGCCGGCGAATTTGCCGTCGCCGTCGATCGCCGGGCTGCCGGAGAAGCCGACCGCCGGCGGAGGCGACAGCGCGGAATCGCTTGCTGTGACCGGCGCCAGCGCGCCCTTGAGGCTCGATACGCCCGCAGCTCCGCCCTGGCTCTGCGGATCGGCAATACCGATGACATCGACGCTCGTCTTCGCTGTACCGCCGGTGAGGCTGAGCGGCTTCAGGCCGCGCGCGCCGTAGATGTGCAGGAGCGCGAGATCGTGCTCCTTGTCCTCGGCGAGACGGTCGGCGCTGCCATAGCCGGCAATGGTGATCGCGAGACAGCTATCGGTGACGAGGCGGTCGGTGACAATCGCACCGTCGTCGCTGACGACGATGCCGGTGCCGTATTCGACGGTCTTGCGCGGCGGCGGCCCGGCCTGCGGTCCCGTCGGAAACGCATTGAACGCGCTCGACATCGCGATCACCACCGGCTCGACGGTATTCTCGGTCGCCTGGTCGTAGAGGATCGTCATGGTGCGGACTTCGTCGCCCTTAAAGGTGCCTCGCACGTAGAATTTCTTGAGGCCCTGCAACCCCGACAACACGAAGAAGTCGGGCTTCACCACGGTGTAGTCGACCTTGCGCCCAGACGGTTCCTTCTCCAACTCGGCGAGTTTCGCCGTGGTCGGGTTGGCTTCCTTGCGGCGGCTCAGCAGCACCTGCACCGTGCCGGTCGGCGAAGTCCATTTCGAGCCGTTGGCATCGGTCACCTGCTGCGGCACCAATTTGCCGGGGATGCCGAGCCGGGCGCCGCTGGTCGGCTCCATCACGATCTTCCAGCCGACGCTCTCCTGCTTCCGCCGCGCGGTCTCGGCGAGCGCGGCGCGCTCCTGCGGATTGAGCACGCCGGTCGGCTTGCCACCCTTGGCCTTCTGATGTTCCTTGATCGCCTCGACCATGCGCGCGCTGACGTCGCCGGTGATGGCGCCGTTATATTGGCCGACCCAGGCGAGGTCGGACTGGAGCGACAGCCGTTCCGCCTGCGCCATCGCATCAGCCGTCGCCGACGGCGTCTGCAGTGCGGGAGGCCGGATCGGCACGGTCTGGACCGGCTTCGGCTTGGTGCCGGGGATCTCTGGCGTCGTCATCTGGGCGCTAGCGCCTGTGGCAGCCGCGAACATCAGTGTTGCCGCAAGCATCGATCTCATGACAAATCCAGCCAGCCCATTGAACGTGCTACCATTGAAGCACATCTCGTTGGTCGCGAACAATGTTGGGGTGGTTCAGGCTAAGAGCCGAGCCACGCACTGAGGCCCTCATCCTGAGGAGCGGCCGAAGGCCGCGTCTCGAAGGATGGCCGCAGGCGATATCGGGGCCTTCATGGTTCGAGACGCGCGTTCCGCGCTCCTCACCATGAGGATTTGAGAGAACGAAGGACGACGATGCTGAGCCCGGACGAACTGGAACGCTATGCCCGCCATATCGTGCTGCGCGACGTCGGCGGGCCGGGCCAGGCTGCGCTGAAGCGGGCCTCCGTGCTGGTGATCGGCGCCGGCGGGCTTGGCGCGCCCGCGCTGATGTATCTGGCGGCCGCCGGCGTCGGCACGCTCGGCGTGGTCGATGACGACGTGGTCTCGCTGTCAAACCTCCAGCGCCAGGTGATCCATACGACGCCCGATATCGGCCGGCACAAGGTCGAGAGCGCGGCCGAGCGGATCTCCGCGCTCAATCCGCATGTCCGCTTCGTCGGCCACGCCACCTGGCTCAATGCCGACAATGCGCTGAGCATGATCGGAGACTACGATCTCGTGCTCGACGGCTCCGACAATTTCTCGACGCGTTATCTGGTCTCGGATGCCTGCTTCTTCGCGAAGCGGCCGCTGATCACGGCGGCGCTCGGTACCTTTGACGGCTCGCTCACCACCATCCGCGCGCATGAGAAGAACGAGCAGGGCGTGTTCAATCCGACCTATCGCTGCCTGTTTCCGGAAGCGCCGCCGCCCGGCACGGTGCCGGCCTGCGCGGAGGCCGGCGTCATGGGCGCGCTTGCGGGCGTGATGGGCTCGATGATGGCGCTGGAGGCGATCCGCGAGATCGTCGGCTTCGGCGACGGCCTCGTCGGCCGCCTCCTGATGATCGACGCGCGCGCGATGCGCTTCGAGACGCTGCGCTACGCGCGCGATCCGGCCAATCCGCTCAACGGCGATGGGCCTGTGATCACCGATCTCAGCGCCCATCGCACCTGATCGCTGCCGCTACCGCGTGGCCGGCTTCTCGCTGTCGAGATGCGCCATCTGCTCGGCCGCGTAGCGCGTGCCGGAAGCGACGTCGGGCGGGAATGCTTTCGCAAGCGCTGCGAGATGCGCCGGCGTCAGCGTTACCTTCGCCGCGCCGAGCGCTTCGGTCAGGCGGTTGCGGGTGCGGGCGCCGACCAGCGGCACGATCTCCTTGCCTTGAGCCGCCACCCAGGCGATTGCGATCTGCGCCGGCGTCGCGCCGATCTCCGTGGCGATGGCGCGGAGCTGCTCCACCAGCGCGAGATTGGCGTCGAGATTTGCGCCCTGGAAGCGCGGCGTCATCAGCCGGTAATCCCTGCCGGTCTTGCCGGAGTCCTTCGACCAATGGCCGCTGATCAGGCCGCGTGCCAGCACGCCGTAGGCCGTGATGCCGATGCCGAGCTCGCGGCAGGTCTTGAGGATGTCGCGTTCGATGCCGCGCTCGATCAACGAATATTCGATCTGGAGATCGGCGATCGGATGCACGGCGTGCGCGCGGCGGATGGTGTCGGAGCCCACCTCGGACAGGCCGATATGCCTGATGTAGCCGGCCTTCACGAGATCGGCGAGGCCGCCGATCGTCTCCTCGATGGGAACGTTGGGATCGAGACGCGCCGGACGGTAGATGTCGATGTAATCGGTGCCGAGCCGCTGCAGCGAATAAGCCAGGAAGTTTTTGGTCGCGGCTGGTCTTGTGTCCATGCCGGAGAATTCGCCGGCGGGACCGCGCAGCGCGCCGAACTTCACGCTGATTTGCACCTTGTCGCGCGACACATCCTTCAGGGCCTCGCGCACCAGCATTTCATTGTGGCCCATGGCGTAGAAATCGCCGGTGTCCAGCAGTGTGATGCCGGCATCGAGCGCCGAACGGACCGTGGCGATGCTTTCGCCGCGGTCGGCGGGGCCATAGACCTCCGACATGCCCATGCAGCCGAGACCAAGGGCGGAGACGGTCGGGCCGGTTGAACCGAGTTTGCGCTGTTCCATGATGGCTCTCCTCAAAAGGCGGCAGGCTGATTGCGCCGCGTGACGAGGCCAGATATGCGCCTGACCGATTAGGCCGATAAGCTGGACAATCCAGAATGGCTTGTTCATCATAGCGAACAATGGCCGAGCCCGATCTGCGTGATCTCGACGTCTTCGTGGCAGTTGCCCGCACCCGCAATTTCCGGCGGGCGGCGGTCGAAATTCGCGTGTCGGTGTCGAGCCTTAGCCAGCGGCTGCGGGACCTGGAGGAGCGCCTTGGCGTCCGCCTGATGAACCGCACCACCCGCAGCGTCGCGCTGACCGAGGCGGGCGAGCTGCTGTTGTCCCGCATCGCTCCGGCGCTGCGCGATGTCGGCGATGCCCTGGATCAGGTCCGCGGCCTGCGCGAGGTGGCTTCGGGCCGCCTGCGCATCAACGCGCCGCCGCCGGCGGTGGACCTCGTGCTGGCGCCGATGGTCGGACCGTTCCTCGCGACCTACCCACAGGTCGACCTCGACATCGTTTCCGAAAGCGGTTTCGTCGACATCGTCAGCGCCGGCTACGATGCCGGCGTGCGTTATGGCGAGCATCTCGCGCAGGACATGGTGGCGATCCCGCTGAGCGGTCCGCAGAGCTACGTCGTCGTCGCATCGCCCGATTACATCGCGCGCCGCGGCACGCCGAAGCATCCGAAGGATCTGCTCGACCATGACTGCATCCGCGCCCGCTACTCGAGCGGCGTCATGCATGATCTGGAGTTCGAGAAGGCTGGCCAGATCGTGAAGGTCGATCCGCCCGCAAAGCTGATCTCGACCAACATGGGCCTTGCCATGCGCGCTGCGCTCGACGGCGCCGGTATCTGGGCGACGCTCGATGGCTACGTCCATGACGCCGTGACGTCCGGCGCGCTGGTCAGCTTGATGGAAGATTGGTGCGAGCCGTTTCCGGGCCCGTTCCTGTACTATCCGAGCCGGCGCCAGACGCCGCCCGCGCTACGTGCGTTCATCGATTTCGTCGCGGATTGGCGCAAGCGCGAAACGCGCGGCAAATAAACCTCAGAGCATGCTCGGCAGCACGCGGTCCGGCGGCTTGTGGGCGTCGAGGAAGGTGCGGATGTTGATGATCACCTTCTCGCCCATCTCGACGCGGCCCTCGATCGTGGCCGAGCCCATATGCGGCAGCAGCGTCACCTTGCCGGCCTTGGCGAGCCGCACCAGCTTTGGATTGACCGCGGGCTCGTGCTCGTAGACGTCGAGGCCGGCGCCGCCGATCTCGCCGCCCTCGATCAGCTTGATCAGCGTGTCCTCGTCGGTCACCTCGCCGCGCGCGGTGTTGACGATGTAGGCGTCCTTGCGGATCAGCTTCAGCCGCCGCGCCGACAGCAGATGATAGGTCGCCGGCGTGTGCGGACAGTTCACCGAGATGATGTCCATCCGCGCCAGCATCTGGTCGAGGCTTTCCCAATAGGTCGCCCCTAACTCTTCGGCGATCTTCGGGGCCACGGGGCGACGGTTGTGATAGTGGATCTGGAGGCCGAAGGCGCGGGCACGGCGCGCGACCGCCTGGCCGATGCGGCCCATGCCGATGATGCCGAGACGCTTGCCGCCGATGCGGTGGCCGAGCATCCAGGTCGGCGACCAGCCGGGCCAGGGCTTTCCTTCGGTCAGGATCGAGGCGCCTTCGATCATCCGGCGCGGCACGGCCAGGATCAGCGCCATGGTCATGTCGG
Organism: Tuber microsphaerosporum; assembly: GCA_003521225.1. Taxonomy (NCBI): domain Eukaryota; kingdom Fungi; phylum Ascomycota; class Pezizomycetes; order Pezizales; family Tuberaceae; genus Tuber; species Tuber microsphaerosporum. Next base: position 290,547 of record QOVD01002360.1, read on the forward strand.
CGGTGTCTTCGGTCAGGACTTTTGGCGTGTTGGTGACGGTGATGCCGCGGGCATGCGCGGCCTCGACGTCGATATTGTCGACGCCGTTGCCGAAATTGGCGATCAGGCGGAGCTTGCAGTCGGGCTGGTTGACGATGTCGGCGGTGATGTGGTCGGTGACGGTCGGAACCAGCACGTCGGCGGTGCGCGCGGCCTCAGCGATCTGCTCGGCCGACATCGGTGTGTCCTCGAGATTGATCCGCGCGTCGAACAGCTCGCGCATCCGGGTCTCGATCGAGTCCGGCAGCTTGCGCGTCACCACCACGAGGGGCTTTTTCTTCACCGACATGTCATGCCCTCATGAGGCGCCGCAAGCCGCCTCTGTTACCAAAGGCCGGCCGTTGAGGCCTCATTAACCCGGTTGTTCGACACTGCCTTTGCCGTGTCGTCCCCGGCGCTTCCTTCAAGCTCTCCCGACATTTCCGACCGGAAAATCGGGGCAAACTGGTTGTTCAGATGCCCGTCCTCTCTAGCAGAAGGCCGGGCCAAGACAAGAACCACGGGTTAAGGCTTCGGGAACACTGGAGATGGGCTTGCGCGGCAGGTTCGGAATTTTGGGGTGAGGGCCCGCCGCGGCGGGGCCCTCGACAGGAGACGGGTTGATGGCGTTGGGGCGTTTTTGTTCGGTGATGGCGCTCGTTTGCACCTGGTTGAGCGCCTCGGTCAGCCCCTCCCATTCGGCGAAGGACAGCACCCCCCAGACCGCGAGCGGCCTGCCGGTGCCGCGTTATGTCAGCCTCAAATCGGATCACGTGAACGTCCGCGCCGGCCCGACCAAGGACAATGACGTCGCCTGGGTCTACACCCGCGCCGGTTTGCCGGTCGAAATCACCGCCGAGTTCGAGAACTGGCGCCGGGTGCGCGATTCCGAAGGCGCCGAGGGCTGGGTCTATCATTCGCTGCTGTCGGGCCGCCGCACCGCGGTCGTCACCATGAAGCACAAGGACGAGCTCGCGCCGATCTACGACCGGGCCGATCCTGACAGCGCGGTTGCGGCCAAGCTCCAGGCCGGCGTCGTCACGCAGGTCAAGAAGTGCACTGCAAACTGGTGTCGCGTCACCGGCAACGGCTTTGACGGCTGGATCCAGCAGGAGCGCCTCTGGGGCGTCTATTCGGACGAGCAGGTCAACTGACCGGAAGGGTCATCCCGGGATCTTGAGATTCCCCGATGCGCAATCGCGCATCTGAGGTCTGGTCCTTCGGACCATCCCGGAATGACTGCGTAAAACGACAATGGCCGGGACAAGCCCGGCCAGACGACAAATTCAGCAGCTTTGGATCGATCTCAGCGCTTCTTGCGCAGGCGCACGACCATGTCGATGCGCGCGATCTCGTAACCCTCGGGCACCTCCGGCATCTTGGACAGCGCCAGATGCGGATCCTCGATATCGACCAGCTCGTGGCTGTTCTCGAGGTAATAATGGTGGTGGGTGGTGACGTTGGTGTCGAAATAGGTCTTGGTACCGTCGACGCTGACCTGGCGCAGCAGGCCGGCATCGGTCAGCTGGTTCAGCGTGTTGTAGACGGTCGCGAGCGACACCGGCACCTTGGCCAGCGTCGCCTCCTCATAGAGCATTTCAGCCGTGAGGTGGCGAGCACCCTTGCCGAACAGAAGCCAGCCGAGCGCCATGCGCTGGCGCGTCGGACGAAGCCCCGCGGACTGGAGCATTTCGTTGACGTCGTGCCACGGGCAGCCGGTCAAGGCCGGCTGGCGGCCGGACAGGAGGGCGGCGGAATGGACGTCGTCGTCGTGATGGGGCGCGGGATTCTCGCTCATTTCCAGATTTCGGGCACGCGTGGACACTGCATCTATATGCAATATATGGACAGATAGATGCAGATGCAAGTTTCTCGCAACTAGAGAGGTTCTAATGAGAAGTGGAACCGGGCGAGCAGGTGGTCACTTTACCTTCATGAGATCGCTTTGCCACCCGAAATGCCTGTGTTAGAGAGCCCGCGGTTCCGCTTGGCCGATTATGGCGCAGCCGGGCATTGAGGCCCGGCCCGCAGTCCATCCTGGCTCGTGGCAGTCGCGCCTGATGACGGGAATTGGCGCGGCTTTCCGAACGAAACGGGGCCCATTTTCTCCAGAAACGCCGCTCAATCGGGATTTGAACAGAGGCTTCCGCATGCTGAACAGGCGCAACGGCTACGAATACGAAGATCTGCTGGCATGTGGCCGCGGCGAAATGTTCGGCCCGGGCAATGCCCAGCTGCCGCTGCCGCCGATGCTCATGTTCGACCGCATTACGGATATCAACGAGACCGGCGGCGAGTTTGGCAAGGGGGTGGTGCGGGCCGAGCTCGACGTGAAGCCCGACCTCTGGTTCTTCGGCTGCCATTTCAAGAACGATCCCGTCATGCCCGGCTGCCTCGGCCTCGATGCGCTGTGGCAGATGGTCGGCTTCTATTTGGGCTGGAGCGGCGGTGAAGGGCGCGGCCGCGCGCTTGGCCTGAACGAGCTGAAGTTCAGCGGCCAGGTGCTGCCCGAGGCCCGTAAGGTTGTGTACAACATCGATATCAAGCGCGTGATGCGTTCAAAGCTGGTGCTCGGTATCGCCGACGGATGGCTTTCGGTCGATGACCAGATTATCTATCGCGCGAAGGATCTGAAGGTCGGCCTGTTCAAGCAGGGCGTGAGCCTGGGCTGAGCGCATCACCAAGAAAGACAACGATTTAGGCGAGGCTGTCATGAGGCGGGTTGTGGTCACCGGGATGGGTATCGTCTCGTCCATCGGAAACAACACCCAGGAAGTGCTTGCGAGCCTTCACGAGGCGAAGTCAGGTATTTCGCGGGCTGAAAAATATGCCGAACTCGGCTTCCGTTCGCAGGTGCAAGGTGCGCCGACGATCGATCCCGCGACGGTCGTCGACCGGCGTGCGATGCGCTTCCTCGGCCAGGGCGCGGGGTGGAATCATATCGCGATGGAGCAGGCGATCCAGGATTCCGGTCTGTCGCCCGAAGATATCTCCAACATCCGCACCGGCATCATCATGGGTTCCGGCGGCCCGTCGGCCCGCACCATCGTCGAATCCGCCGACATCACCCGCACCAAGGGGCCGAAGCGCGTCGGACCGTTTGCCGTGCCGAAGGCGATGTCGTCCACGGCCTCCGCGACGCTCGCGACCTGGTTCAAGATCAAGGGCGTGAACTATTCGATCTCCTCGGCCTGCGCGACGTCGAACCATTGCGTCGGCAACGCCTATGAGACGATCCAGATCGGCAAGCAGGACATCATTTTCGCCGGCGGCTGCGAGGAGCTGGACTGGTCCCTCTCGGTGCTGTTCGACGCCATGGGCGCGATGTCGTCGAAGTACAACGACACGCCCGCCACCGCCTCGCGTCCCTATGACGTCAACCGCGACGGCTTCGTCATTGCCGGCGGCGCCGGCGTGCTGGTGCTGGAAGAGCTCGAGCATGCCAAGGCGCGCGGCGCGCGCATTTACGGCGAGATCGTCGGCTACGGCGCGACGTCGGACGGCTACGACATGGTCGCGCCCTCCGGTGAAGGCGCCGAGCGCTGCATGCGCATGGCGATGTCGACGGTGAAGACCAAGGTCGATTACATCAATCCGCACGCGACCTCGACGCCGGCCGGCGATCCGCCGGAAATCGACGCGCTCCGTCGCGTGTTCGGTGCCGGCGAGAAGTGCCCGCCGATCTCGGCGACCAAGGCGCTGACCGGTCACTCGCTGGGCGCAACCGGTGTGCAGGAGGCGATCTACTCGCTGCTGATGATGAACAACGGCTTCATCTGCGAGAGCGCTCACATCCAGGAGCTCGATCCCGTGTTCGCCGACATGCCGATCGTGCGCAAGCGCATCGATAACGTCAAGATCGGCACCGTGCTGTCGAACTCCTTCGGCTTCGGCGGCACCAACGCCACGCTGGTGTTCAGCCGGCTGGATGTGTGACGTCATTGCGAACGCACTGGTAGTTTTTTCGTCATGGCCGGGCTCGTCCCGGCCATCCACGTCTTTGCTACCGGTTGCGGAAGAACGTGGATGCCCGGGACAAGCCCGGGCATGACGGAGAGCGGAGAGTAATTGCGAGATGGAAGGACTGATGAAAGGCAAGCGCGGTCTGATCATGGGCATCGCCAATGATCATTCGATCGCCTGGGGCATGGCGAAGACGTTGCATGCCCACGGTGCCGAGCTTGCCTTCACCTTCCAGGGCGAGGCGCTGGGCAAGCGCGTCAAGCCGCTGGCGGAGCAGCTCGGCGTGGAATTGGTGCTGCCTTGCGACGTCGAGGACATTGCCAGCGTTGATGCGACCTTCGCCGTGCTGCGCGAGAAATGGGGCAAGCTCGATTTCGTCATCCACGCCATCGGCTTTGCCGACAAGAACGAGCTGAAGGGCCGCTACGCCGACACCAGCCGCGAGAACTTTTCGCGCACCATGGTGATCTCCTGCTTCTCGTTCACGGAGGTCGCAAAGCGTGCCGCCGAGCTGATGACGGAGGGCGGCAGCATGATCACGCTGACCTTCGGCGCCTCGGAGCGCGCGATGCCGAACTACAACGTGATGGGCGTCGCCAAGGCGGCGCTGGAAGCTTCCGTGCGCTACCTCGCCTCCGATTTCGGACCGCGCGGCATCCGCGTCAACGCCATCTCCGCAGGCCCCATCCGTACGCTCGCCGGCTCGGGCATCGGCGAGGCGCGTGCGATGTTCGGCTTCATGCAGAAACATTCGCCGCTCCGCCGCGGCGTCACGCTCGACGAGCTCGGCGGCTCGGCTCTGTATCTGTTGTCGGATCTCTCCGGCGGCGTGACCGGCGAGATCCACTATGTCGATTCCGGCTACAACATCATCCTGATGCCGAGGCCGGACGATCTGAAGACGTCAGAGTAGTTCGTAGGTTGGGCAAAGGCGCAGAGCGCCGTGCCCACCATTTCTCCCCGAGCGCGCAGAGGTGGTGGGCACGCTCCGCTTTGCCCACCCTACGAGAGTTGGTTTATCCCGCCGCGATCTTCTCCGCGCGCTGGAACGCCGGTCGCGCCATGCAGCGCGCGAGATAGGCGTCAAAGGCCGGGCGCGACGGCACCATCTTGAACAGGCGCACCGCAAAATTCAGGCCGGAGCCGACCGTGATGTCGGCGGCCGAAAATTCCTCGCCGAGGATCCACGGCCCCTTCGCGAGCGCAGCTTCCAGCACGTCGAACACCTGCGTCGCGCTGCCCCAGGCCGCGGTCGAGGTCGGGATCTCGATCTTGGTGAAGATCTGGATGATGGCGGGCTCGATGCAGCCCGGCGAGAAGAACAGCCATTGCAGATAGCGCGCACGACGCGGATCGGTTACCGTGGGCGCGAGCTTCGTCTCGGGATAGCGGTCGGCGATGTAGGCGCAAATCGCCGCAGCCTCGCCGAGCGCGGCATCGCCGTCGCTGAGTGCCGGCACCTTGCCCATCGGATTGACCTTCAGATAATCCGACGCCTTCTGCGCACCGGTCGAGATGTCGGTCAGCACGCGCTCATAGGGCAGGCCGCTCTCTTCCATCAGCCAGAGCGTCGTGAACGAGCGCGAGCGTGGCGACCAATAGAGCTTGATCATGGAGCGGACCTTTCATCGGCGAGAGGTAAACAGCGCGCAATTCATGGCGCGTTTGCCGCGCATTCGCAACGCACTACGCCTAGGCAAGAGGTCAGCTGCGTGAACGACATGTTGGTCAACGCGACCGGTTGACGGTGCTGTTCTCAATCAGCGCGCAGGCTGTCCTAGTGCCGGAGCAAGGGCGGCAATGTCTTGTCGAGACTTGCCGTCAGCATGGCACGCACGCCGTCGCGCAATACCGGATTATTGACAACATCCGCAGGCTTCTCCGGAAACATTGTCCGATCCAGCTCGCGCGATGGTCCACCAAGCGGATTGCGCAGCAAGCGGTCGACGTAGGTGTCGTCAGTCATCAAGGCCTGCGCTTCCTTGATCAACGTAAAAGTCCCGCCGTCGTAAACACGGATGTACATTATCGCGTAGAGATGCACGGATCCGTCGTAGGGGTACCGCGAGATTCCAATGCCGTATTCGCGATGCGTTCCGCCATGCCGGTGCACGACGACATAACGTTCGCAACGGAGTCTTGGTGCGAGAAACCGAACGAAGTCCGCGATGTCTCTTTCGGCACGGTAGAAGAACGGATTTTGCTCCCGCCGGCCTCCAGATTTCAGCTCCTCCCTGGTGTAGGTGACTCTACGCACGGAGCTGCCGGGCGCAGCCGCGCGAACGCGGGACACAACGAGGTCGTCGAGTGCCCACGTGGTCACGGAGGCCCGCGAGTATTTGTCGAGGAACTCCAGGGGACCGAAGTTCTTAATCATGAAGAGATCGCCGGCGATCGGGATGACGCCGATCTGACATGGGCCGCTCTCTGCTGGTGTCGTTGGGGACGCGTTCGATGACTTGGCCGTGCTCGTCTTTGACGTAGCCTGGGCCCCGACTCCCGTCGCCGAGAGCAAATGAGCCGCGACGATCATTGCGAAGGCCTGCATCGCCTTGATCATCGCTTTCTTACGAGCTTGGCTTGCTTTCAGCATCGTCACTGCGCGAAATACGGCGGCAAGATCTTGTCCAGCCGTTTGGTCAGGAAGTCGCGCGTGGTGTCGCGCAGGGCGGTGTTGTTGGCGGAGTCCGCGGCCGTCTCCGGAAACATGGACTTGTCCACCTTCTGCAAAAGCTCGTTCGAAACGAAGTTGTCTGCCATATGCTTCATGACACCTTCGAACGTTACGGCGGGGCCCTTCATGATTTCGAAGGTGCGGCCATCGACCCATGTCACGCCGATATAGGCGAAGACATATGCATATGAGATGAGACCGACACCCCGGCTGAAGATGCCGACGCCGCTGAGCGACTGATTGGTCCCGTCAAGCTGTCCTTCGCTGCGCATGACGACGAGATAGCGCTCGCAACCGGCATTACCCGCGACCTGCCGGATCAGGTTCGACAGCTCTTCACGCTGATTGCGGAACAGGCCGGATTTGGGGTGGTAGTAGGAATCGAGCGCGCCCTTGGCGTAAGTGATCCGTCGCACCGGCGTGTTGCCTGCTGCGGCCCGCGCCCGCGCAAAGACGAGGTCGTCAAGGCCCCAGGATACCGGGACTTCCGCATAGTCGTTGCCGAACACGGTCAGACCGATCTTCTGGACGACAAAGATGTCGGCGGTCCCAGCAATCACGCCGACGCCGCAAGGACCAGCAGTCGCCGACTCCGCAGGCTTCGGCGTCGCCTTCGGCTTCGTCGTCGCTTTCTTGGCTGTCGGCTTTGCCTGTGGTGCGGTCTGAGCGGCGGGAGCGGTGGTTGCGGGAGGGGTTTGCGCTGCTGCCGAAGTCAGGACGGACAGCAGGATGAGCACCGGGGCAGCAAGTCGAAACATGGATTCCAAGGATCAGAGGCGGGAGGTCATCGGATACGCCACACTAGGGTGGGATCGTGACAACCGCAAGCTGCACCCGGAGGTCGCCGTCTATCCGGTGGGCCGCTGCCGCTTCCACCGATAATACTTCATCACGAACCCGTTCGACGGCTCGATCTCTTCCTTCTCGAACACAAAGCCTTCGCGTTCGTACCAGCGCCAGGCTTTTTCGTTTTCGCGGACGCAGCGCAGGTACATCTCATCGGGCATTTGCGTGCGCGTGAAGGCGAGCAATTGCCGTCCGAGCGATTGCCCCTGGTAGGCGGGCCCGACGAAAAGCATGTCGAGATAGAGTTTTGGCAGATGCAGCGCCAGCATGGCGGCGATCGTGCCGTTGTCGTCGGCGACGAACAGGCTCCAGCCGTTCTCGATCTCGCGCCTGATGCGTGCGCGCAGACCAGCAGGAACTCACTCGCCTCGGCGAGGCCGGTCGAGACCCAGCTTTCCATCCAGACGCGGCCGATCTCGTCATATTCGTCGGTACGCGCGGGACGGATGACGGGATCAGACATTGGTGCTCTCGGTTCGATCTGCCCGCCTTGCGCGGGGCTCGCTTGAATGATCCCGGCTATTCAGGAAAATTCCCGCCTACCCACGTTGGCCGCGCGTGGCTTGCCGCGGGCGCGCCTTGCCGGCCGACAGGCACACCACTTCGGAGATCTGCAGCAGCTGCCGCGCCAGCGGGCTGGTCTTGCGCCAGACCATGCCGATGGTGCGCGAGGGCTCGGGATCGCGGAAGCGCGACAGTGAGACCGAGGCCGATCGCGTCTCCACCGACACCGCCATTTCCGGGATCAAGGTGACGCCGATGCCGGCGCTGACCATCTGGACCAGCGTCGACAGCGAATTCGCATCCAGCATCTCGCGCGGCGGCGCCGATTGCATGTTGCAGAACGACAGCGCCTGATCGCGGAAGCAGTGCCCCTCTTCGAGCAGCAACAGCCGCATCTCGCGCATCATCTCGCGCGATGGCACCGGCGTGCCTTCGTCGGAGCCCGGCCGCACCAGCAGGAATTTTTCGTCGAACAGCGCGACCTCAGTCAGTGAGGGTTCTGACACCGGCAGCGCGACGATGGCGGTGTCGAGCCGGCCTTCCACCAGTTCCTGGATCAGCCGCGGCGTCATCGTCTCGCGCACGCGGATGTCGAGCTCCGGATGCATGCGCGTGAGATTCTTGGTGATCTTGGGCAGGAGATAGGGCGCGATCGTCGGGATCATGCCGATCCGCAGCCGGCCCGCAAACCGGTCCTGGGAGGCGCGGGCGAAATCGCCGAGCTCATCGACCGAGCGCAGGATGTCGCGGACGCGCGGTGCAAGCTCCTCGCCGAACCGGGTCAGTGCCACCTGTCGGGCGCTGCGCTCGAGCAGCAGGCCGCCGAGCGCCTCCTCCAGTTCCTTGATCTGCATCGACAGGGCCGGCTGGGAGATCGAGCTTGCCTCCGCCGCGCGGCCGAAATGGCCGTGGCGCGCCAGCGCGTCGAAATATCTGAGCTGGCGCATTGTCACGTTGGCCATCAGAAAATCCTATCGCAGCGATCATTAAAGTCAACTTCCCCTGATCGAATGCGAAGCCTAGAGTAATTCTACCTGGTCAAAGGCGCGAGTTCGACGCCACCAGAGGAGGTATTCATGGATGACACTTCGAAGTGCCCGTTTTCGGGCGGAAAACCCACGCGCGTGAACCGCGACTGGTGGCCGACCCAGCTCAGCATCGAGATGCTGCACAAGAATTCCACCCTGTCCGACCCGATGGGCAAGGAGTTCGACTATGCCAAGGAGTTCAAGTCGCTCGACCTGAATGCCGTCATCAAGGACCTGACGGCTCTGATGACGGACTCGCAGGAATGGTGGCCTGCCGATTTCGGCCACTATGGCGGCCTCATGATCCGCATGGCTTGGCACAGCGCGGGCACCTATCGCACCACGGACGGCCGCGGTGGCGCCGGTGCCGGTCAGCAGCGTTTCGCACCGCTGAACAGCTGGCCCGACAACGCCAATCTCGACAAGGCGCGCCGTCTGCTCTGGCCGATCAAGCAGAAATACGGCCGCAAGATCTCCTGGGCCGATCTGATGGTGCTCGCCGGCAACGTCGCGCTGGAATCGATGGGCTTCAAGACCTTCGGTTTCGCCGGCGGCCGCGCCGACGTGTGGGAGCCGGAAGAGCTCTATTGGGGTCCCGAAGGCACGTGGCTGGGCGACGAGCGCTACAGCGGCGAACGCCAGCTCGCCGAGCCGCTCGGCGCGGTGCAGATGGGCCTGATCTACGTCAATCCGGAAGGCCCGAACGGCAAGCCTGACCCGGTCGCCGCGGCCAAGGACATCCGCGAGACGTTCGCCCGCATGGCGATGAACGACGAGGAGACCGTCGCGCTGATCGCCGGCGGCCACACCTTCGGCAAGACCCACGGCGCGGGCGATCCGTCGCTGGTCGGTCCGGAGCCGGAAGCGGGTGCACTCGAGGATCAGGGCCTCGGCTGGAAGAGCAAGTACGCTTCCGGCCTGGCGGGCGATTCCATCACCAGCGGTATCGAGGTGACATGGACGACGACGCCGACGAAGTGGAGCAACAACTTCTTCGAGAACCTGTTCAAGTACGAATGGGAGCTGACGAAGAGCCCGGGCGGTGCGAATCAGTGGACGGCCAAGGGTGCCGACGCGATCATTCCGGATGCTTTCGACAAGTCGAAGAAGCACCGGCCGACGATGCTGACGACCGACCTCTCGCTGCGCCTCGATCCGGCCTACGAGAAGATCTCGCGTCGCTTCCTGGAGAACCCGGATCAGTTCGCGGACGCCTTTGCCCGCGCTTGGTTCAAGCTCACCCACCGCGACATGGGTCCGATCCAGCGCTATCTCGGCCCGCTGGTGCCGAAGGAGACGCTGATCTGGCAGGATCCGATTCCGAAGGTCGACCACGATCTGGTCGGCGACCAGGACATCGCCGCTCTGAAGACCAAGATCCTGGCTTCGGGTCTCTCGGTCTCTGAGCTGGTCTCGACCGCCTGGGCGTCGGCCTCGACGTTCCGCGGCTCGGACAAGCGCGGCGGCGCCAACGGCGCGCGCATCCGTCTGGCCCCGCAGAAGGATTGGGAGGTGAACCAGCCGGCTCAGCTCTCGAAGGTTCTCGGCAAGCTCGAAGCGATCCAGAAGGACTTCAACGCGTCATCCGGCGCGAAGAAGGTTTCGCTCGCCGACCTCATCGTCCTCGGCGGTTCTGCCGCGGTCGAGAAGGCCGCGAAGGATGCCGGCGTTGACGTGAAGGTTGGCTTCACGCCGGGCCGTATGGATGCTTCGCAGGAGCAGACCGACGCCGAATCCTTCGCCCCGCTGGAGCCGCGGGCCGATGGCTTCCGCAACTACGTCGGCAAGAAGCATCAGTTCCTGCAGCAGGAAGAGGCCCTCGTCGATCGCGCGCAGCTGCTGAAGCTGAGCGGACCCGAGCTGACCGCGCTGGTCGGCGGCCTGCGTGTGCTCGGCGCCAATGCGAACGGTTCGAAGCACGGCCTCCTCACCGCGAAGGTGGGCACGCTGAGCAACGACTTCTTCGTCAACCTGCTCGACATGAGCGCGCAGTGGACGCCGGCGGCTGACGGCACCTACGAGGCCCGCGACCGCAAGACCAACGCGGTGAAGTGGACCGGCACGCGCGCCGACCTGATCTTCGGTGCGCACTCGCAGCTCCGCGCCTTCGCCGAGGTCTATGCCTCGTCGGACGCCAAGCAGCAGTTCGTGCAGGACTTTGTGAAGGCCTGGACCAAGGTGATGAACCTCGACCGGTACGACCTCGCGGCCTGATCCCCGGGCTTAAGCAAGCGACAAAAAAAGGGCGGCCGAGAGGCCGCCCTTCGTGTTTCTGATATGCGGAGCGATTACTCGCCGGCTGCTTCGCGCTGGGCCTTCTCGCCGTCGCCGCCCTTGCCCTCGAGGTCTTCGCCGGTGGTCTGGTCGACCACCTTCATCGACAGCCGGGTCTTGCCGCGGTCGTCGAAGCCGAGCAGCTTGACCTTGACCTTGTCGCCTTCCTTGACGACGTCGGAGGTCTTCTGCACGCGCGCCGAAGCGAGCTGGCTGATGTGGACGAGACCGTCCTTGGAGCCGAAGAAGTTCACGAAGGCGCCGAACTCCATCACCTTGACGACGGTGCCGTCATAGATCTGGCCGACTTCCGGATCGGACGCGATCGACTTGATCCACTTGATCGCGGCCTTCATCGCCTCGCCGTCGCTGGAAGCGACCTTCACGGTGCCGTCGTCCTCGATGTTGACCTTGGCGCCGGTCTTCTCGACGATCTCGCGGATCACCTTGCCGCCGGTGCCGATCACTTCGCGGATCTTGTCGGTGGCGATCTTGAAGGTCTCGATGCGCGGCGCGTATTCGCCGAGCTCGGCGCGGGCGTTGGTGAGCGCCTTGGCCATCTCGCCGAGGATGTGGATACGACCATCCTTGGCCTGACCGAGCGCGACCTTCATGATCTCCTCGGTGATGCCCTCGATCTTGATGTCCATCTGGAGCGAGGTGATGCCTTGCTCGGTACCGGCGACCTTGAAGTCCATGTCGCCGAGATGGTCCTCGTCACCGAGGATGTCCGAGAGAACCGCGAAGCGCTTGTCTTCGAGGATCAGGCCCATCGCGATGCCCGCGGTCGGCCGCTTCAACGGCACGCCGGCATCCATCAGCGCCAGCGAAGCGCCGCAGACCGAAGCCATCGAGGACGAGCCGTTCGACTCGGTGATCTCCGACACCACGCGCGTGGTGTAGGGGAACTCGTGATGCGGCGGCAGCACCGGGTGGATCGCGCGCCAGGCGAGCTTGCCGTGGCCGATCTCGCGACGCTTGGTGCCGCCGAGGCGGCCGGTCTCACCGACCGAGTAGGGAGGGAAGTTGTAGTGCAGCAGGAACGTCTCTTTGTACGTTCCGGACAGCGCGTCGATGTACTGCTCGTCCTCGCCGGTGCCGAGCGTGGTCACGACCAGCGCCTGGGTCTCGCCGCGGGTGAACAGCGCCGAGCCGTGGGCACGGGGCAGCACGCCGACTTCGGCGATGATGTTGCGCACGGTCTTGGAATCGCGGCCGTCGATGCGCTTGCCTGTGTCGAGGATGTTCCAGCGAACGATCTTCGCTTCCAGCTCCTTGAACACGCCGCCGATGCGCAGCTTGTCGTATTTCGGCTCCTGGCCTTCGGGGAAGTAGTGAGCGATCACCTTTTCCTTGACCTTGCCGACCGCGGCGTAGCGATCCTGCTTGATCGGAATGGCATAGGCGGCGCGCAGCTCCTGCTCGACGAGGCCGAGCATTTCCTTCTCGAGCGCCGAATTGTCGATGACGGTGACTTCGCGCGGCTCCTTGGCAGCCTTCTCGGCCAGCTCGATGATCGCGTTGATCACCGGCTGGAAGTGGCGGTGACCGAACATCACGGCGCCGAGCATCACCTCTTCGTTGAGCTCCTTGGCTTCCGATTCCACCATCAGCACGGCGTCGGCGGTGCCGGCGACGACGAGGTCGAGCTGGGTGTCGACCATCTCGTCGAGCGTCGGGTTGAGGATGAACTCGTCATTGGCGAAGCCGACGCGCGCTGCGCCGATCGGGCCCTTGAAGGGCGCGCCGGACAGGGTCAGCGCAGCCGATGAGGCCACCAGCGCCACGATATCGGGATCGTTCTCCATGTCGTGCGACAGCACGGTGACGATCACCTGGGTCTCGTTGCGCCAGCCGTCGACGAACAGCGGACGGATCGGACGGTCGATCAGGCGGGAGACCAGCGTCTCCTTCTCGGTCGGACGACCCTCGCGCTTGAAATAGCCGCCGGGAATGCGGCCGGCTGCGTAGGTCTTCTCCTGGTAGTCGACCGTCAGCGGCAGGAAGTCGACGCCTTCGCGCGGCGCCTTCGCCGCGACGACGGTGGCGAGCACCACGGTCTCGCCATAGGTGGCGACGACGGCACCGTCGGCCTGACGCGCGATCTTGCCGGTTTCAAGCTTGAGAGGGCGTCCACCCCAGTCGATCTCGACTGAATGCTTATTGAACATAGATGTCTTCTTTCATGGGTTCTCGAAAGAAGGACGGCCCGAAAAACAAAAACCATGCGCAAGATTGCGGGACGTTGATCGAAGCGGGCGATCAGCGTCCTGCGATCCTGCCATGGTTTTCGGATTTCGGATGGCGTCCATCCTTTCGGGTCATACGGGCGCCTTGCCCGTTGTGCCCAGCCGCCGGATTGCTGCTGGACTGTCAGTCGGCACGAACGCGAACACCGGATTGCGGTCCTCGCCCATCGTGCCCGGGTGCTAGCCGTCAACGGCTCGCACCCGACGCGCACGCAGCCTCGATCAAAAACCTTTAAACAAACGCTTTCGCTCGAAACCGCGCACGAAAACGCGCGCCAGTGGCGCGCGCAGGAACACTTAACGACGAATGTTGTGCTTCTCGAGCAGCGCCTTGTAACGCGCCTCGTCCCTCTTCTTGAGGTAGTCGAGCAGCGAGCGGCGGGTCGAAACCAGCTTCAAGAGGCCGCGACGCGAATGGTTGTCCTTCACGTGGGTCTTGAAATGGTTGGTGAGGTTGTTGATGCGTTCCGACAGGATCGCGACCTGAACCTCCGGCGAGCCGGTGTCGCCGGCCTTGTTGGCATTCGTCTTGATGACTTCCGCTTTGCGTTCTGCGGCAATCGACATCGTCAATTTCTCTCGTTGCGACCGGTGCTGGCAGTCAGACCGGTCAGGTTGAACACACGCTTGGGGATGATTTCGCCGTTGCCGACTTCAGCAAGCGCCAATAGACGGCCTGCCACCGTGACATAGACTGTGCCGCTACTAGTGGGCGCATCCCGTCCGCGCAATAAAACGGCTTGGCCCCGATGGAGCCTTGCCGCATCAGCCCGAGTGACGGCCAGTGCCGGGATGTCGTCCAGCGCGGTCTCAACGGGCATAAGCGCGTCGGCGAGGCTGCCCTCGCCGGACGCGGCTCTATCGCATAAAGCCTCCAACTGATCCAGCGGAATCATGTCGTTCTCGTCAAATGGGCCGACCAGGGTCCGCCGCAGCGCGCAAATATGGCCGTAAGTCCCGAGAATCCGGCCCATATCGCGGGCCAGCGCCCGGACATAGGTGCCCTTGCCGCACTCCGCCTCGAACACCGCCCGGTCGCTATCTGGTTGATCCACAAGGGTTAAATGGTGAATTTCGACCGGACGGGGGGCCAGTTCCACGATCTCGCCGTCGCGGGCCAGGTCATAGGCGCGCTCGCCCTGGACCTTGATCGCGGAATAGCGCGGCGGGATCTGCTCGATCACGCCGGTGAAGCGGGGCAGCAGGGCCTGGATGGCCTCCCGGGTCGGGCGCTGGTCGGAGGTCGCGGTGACCCGGCCCTCGGTATCATCGGTGTCGCGCTCCTCGCCCCAGCACACGGTGAACTGGTAGCGCTTGCGGCCGTCCATCACGAAGGGAACCGTCTTGGTGGCCTCGCCGAGCGCGATCGGCAGGCCGCCGGAGGCGAGCGGGTCGAGCGTGCCGGCGTGTCCCGCGCGCTTGGCGTTGAACAGGCGCTTGAGCACGGCGACGGCTTGCGTCGAGGTCATGCCGATCGGCTTGTCGAGCACGACCCAGCCATGGACGTCGCGGCGGTCGCGGCGCGGCTGGTTGCCCTTCTGCTTGTTGGCGCGGGGATCGTTGTTGACGCGGCGCGGCTCCTGATGCGGCTGGGAATCGCCGCCGAGATCCGCAAAATTATTTTTCTTCACGTCGCGCTGATCGGTCTCTTCGCCGCCGATCGTGCCGTGAGCCGGGTCCATCGTCATCGCTCTTCTTCCCGATCCGAATCCGGATCCTGTTCCAGGTCCTTCTGCACCGCAGGTGTTCGCAAAAGCTTCTCGATCCGTTCCGCTTCGTCGAATCGTTCGTCGACGCGGAAACGAAGGTCAGGTGCAAATTTCAGGTTAACGCGCCGCGCGACTTCGCCGCGCAGGAATTTCTTGTTGCGCTCGAGCGCAGCGATGATGACCTCGGTGTCGCGGCCACCGAGCGGCATCACGTAAACCGTTGCGAGCTTCAGGTCGGGCGACATCCGAACCTCCGGCACGGTGATGATGTGACCTTCGAGGTCCGCATCATGCACATTGCCTTGCGCCAGAATCTCGGCCATCGCGTGGCGAACCTGCTCGCCGACACGCAACTGGCGTTGCGAGCCGCCCGGCGCGGAACTTTTCTTCTGATGGTGGCGGGGCATGGTTGAAAATCACCTCGTCGTGCCCGCGTTTGGGACACGAGCATTGTCATTTGTCCTGTTGAAACGAATGCGGCGCGGATGGCCGGAATAAATCCGGCCATCGCACTCCCGCAATTTCAGCTCAAAAAGATCCGGGCGCTTCGGTAAGATTTGGACTTACAGGGAGCGCTGGATCGTCTCCACGCGATAACACTCGATCACGTCACCGGCACGCATGTCGTGGTAGTTCTCGAAGGCCATACCGCATTCCTGACCGGACTGCACTTCCTTCACTTCGTCCTTGAAGCGCTTCAGCGTCGACAGCTTGCCTTCGTGTACGACGACATTGTCGCGGATCAGGCGCACATTGGCGCCGCGTTCCACGGTGCCGTCGGTGACGCGGCAGCCGGCGACCTTGCCGACCTTGGAGATGTTGAAGATCTCCAGGATCGCGGCATTGCCCAGCATGGTTTCGCGCAAGGTCGGCGCGAGCAGGCCGCTCATCGCCTTCTTCACGTCGTCCACGAGGTCGTAGATGATGTTGTAGTAGCGGATCTCGATGCCGTTGCGCTTGGCGGCCGCAGCCGCCTCCTTGTTGGCACGAACCGAGAAGCCGATGATCGCGGCGTTGAAGCCTTCCGCGAGCGTCACGTCCGATTCCGAGATGCCGCCGACGCCGGCATGCAGGATGCGGGCTGCGACTTCGTCGGTGCCGAGCTTCTCCAGCGAGCCGAGGATCGCTTCCAGCGAGCCTTGCACGTCGGCCTTGATGATCAGCGGGAATTCCTTGCGGCCCGCCGTCTTCAATTGCGACATCATCTGCTCGAGCGAGCCGCGCATGCCGGAGATCGAGGCAGCCGCGTTCTCGCGCTTCTGGTGCGCGCGATAGCTGGTGACCTGGCGGGCGCGGGCTTCGTTCTCGACCACTGCGAGACGATCGCCGGCCTCCGGCGGACCGTTGAAGCCGAGCACCTCGACCGGAACCGAAGGACCGGCCTCATGCACCGTCTCGCCCTGATCCGAGATCAGCGCGCGGACGCGGCCCATCTCGGCGCCGGCGACAATGATGTCACCGACACGAAGCGTGCCGCGCTGGACCAGCACGGTCGCGACCGGGCCACGGCCGCGATCGAGCTTGGCTTCGATCACGGTGCCTTCGGCCGGACGCTCCGAATTGGTCTTCAGGTCGAGGATGTCGGCCTGGAGCGCGATCATCTCGAGCAGCTTGTCGAGATTGGTCTTGTTCTTGGCTGACACTTCGACGTCGACGACTTCGCCGCCGAAGGATTCGACCTGCACCTCGTGCTGGAGCAGCTCGGTGCGCACGCGCTCGGGCTTCGCATCGGGCTTGTCGATCTTGTTGATGGCAACGATGATCGGCACCCGCGCCGCCTTGGCGTGGTTGATGGCTTCGATCGTCTGCGGCATGACGCCGTCATCGGCAGCAACCACCAGCACGACGATGTCGGTCACCTTGGCGCCGCGGGCGCGCATCGCGGTGAACGCGGCGTGGCCGGGCGTGTCGATGAAGGTGATCTTCTTGCCGCTTTCGGGCGACAGCACCTGATAGGCGCCGATATGCTGGGTGATGCCGCCGGCTTCGCCGGAGACGACGTTGGCATGGCGGAGCGCGTCGAGCAGCGAGGTCTTGCCGTGGTCGACGTGACCCATCACGGTCACGACGGGCGAACGCGTCTCGGTGTCGGTGGAATCGTCGGTGGCGTCGAACAGGCCTTCTTCAACGTCGGACGCGGCAACGCGCTTGACGGTGTGACCAAGCTCTTCGGCGATCAGCTGCGCAGTGTCGGCGTCGATCACGTCGGTGATCTTGTGAATCGCGCCCTGCTTCATCAGCATGCGGATGATTTCCACCGCGCGCTCGGCCATGCGGTTGGCGAGCTCCTGGATGGTGATCGCTTCCGGAATGACCACCTCGCGGATGAGCTTTTCCTTCGGCTCGTTCGCGGCATGGCCCTTCAGGCGCTGAGTGCGGCGGCGGAACGAGGCGATCGAGCGCTCGCGCACGTCGTCGGCATTGAATGCGGTCACGACCGTCAGGCGACCGCGCTCCTTCTGCGGGCCGGGTTTGTGGGTGGGCTTGGGGGCTACCACGGGACGCGCGGCGCCGCCGGGACCGCGACGGATCTGGCGCGGACCATCGTCCTCGTCCGGTCCGGCTGCGACCGCGGGAGCGCGACCCAACGGGCCGCCTCCCGGCCTCGCGGTGGTCGTTCCAGGGCGCGCGGTGGTTGTTCCCGGGCGTGCCGTGGTCGTGGTGGTGCCGGGGCGTGCTGCGGGCGCGCCAGGACGTGGCGCGGGAGCGGCCGGGGCGGCAGTTGCAGGGCGCGCGGCTGACGCCGGCTGTTCGCCTTCGCCAAAACGCTTCTTGGCCTCGGTTTCGGCCTTGCGCTTGGCTTCCTCTTCGTGGCGGTGGCGCTCATCCTCGGCCTTGCGGCGGGCCTCGGCGGCTTCGCGCTCGACGCGTTCGGCGGCTTCGCGGACAGCGCGGCGCTGGGCTTCGTCTTCGGCCTGGCGGCGCTCTTCGACTTCGCGCACCTTGGCGTCGGCCAGCGCGCTGGCGCGGGCGGAACGTTCGTCCTCGGTCAGCGTGCGCAGCACCACGCCGGAGCCGGCATTGCGCGGCGGAGCCGGGCGTGCCGGAGCGGGAGCAGGCGCGGCCGGTGCCGGCTTTGCAACAACCGCGGGAGCTTGCGGTTCGGGGCTGCCGTCGACGCGGCGCTTGCCGCGCTTCTCGACCACGACCTGCTTGCTGCGGCCATGGCTGAAGCTCTGACGCACAGTGCCCGTTTCGACGCGCGGCTTGAGCGATAGCGTCTTGCTCGGAACGCTCAGCTTCTTGTCGTCAGGGGTCTTGGTATCAACCATTCAGCAGTCCTAATCCTGATCTTTGTTAACGTTGTGCGTTGCCGCACCGTCCTATCGGGTCGTCGTTGTCTCTCAGAAATCCTGGCCGGGCTTTACGGCAGTCTTGTCATCGTCCGCCATCCGGTATCGGACCAGCATCTGGCTACGTGACAGGAATGACTTGCTCGCCGGGCCCGCGAGCAGGGCAGCATGTATCACATTTGACCGGGTAAGTGCCAAATCCAATTCTATCGATTTCAGCGCAGTGACGACGGGAATCTGCGGCTTGGCGCCGCGATTCCCGTCATTTTGACGTGCCAGCATGTCCAATTTGCGGATTCCGTCCGCGGCCCCGTCGCTGGCATGGATCAGGACCTCGGCCCTGCCTTCCCGCAGGGCGCTTTCGACCTTGCCGAAGCCGGCCACAATCTGGCCCGCCTTGGCGGCAATCCCAAGGGCTTCCGTCACGCTCCGAACCAGGAGCGCCTCGATGTCGGCGGGAAGCGTCTGGGGAGTGCGCAGCTCGCGCTTGAAGGCTTTGCTAAATTGGTGACGCCGCACGGCTTCCGCAACCACCTCGCGCGAGGCGGTGACCCACATGCCGCGTCCGGGCAGCTTGCGCTTGAGATCGGGAACTATGTCGCCTTGCGGCGAAATGACGAAGCGGATCAGCTCGTCGATCGGCCGGACCTCGCGACTGACCGCGCACATCCGCATGGTCGCGGACCTTTCGGTCCGCGGTCCATGGTCGAGATCGTGGTCAGTATCTGCGAGCATCCGGGCGACATTCTCCTTCGTCCTTAAGCCGGCTGATCTTCGGTCGCCTCGGCCTCTTCGGCGGGCTTCGCGAGATCGGCTTCGGTGATCCAGCCGGCCTTGACGCGGGCCTGCATGATCATGGCTTCAGCATCGTCACGGGAGATCTCGATACCGTCGAGCGCACCCGGATATTTGGTCTGCTCGCCGCCTTCCTTGCGCTCGGTCCAGCCGACCAGGTCGTCGGTGGCGCAGCCGGCGAGGTCTTCGACGGTCTTGATGTCGTTCTCGCCGAATTTCACCAGCATCTTGGAGGTGACGCCCGGCACGTCCTTGACGGCGTCCTCGACACCGAGCTCCTTGCGCTTGGCCTCGATCTCGGCCTCCTGCTGCTCGAGATATTCGCGGGCACGGTTCTGGAGCTCTTGCGCGGTCTCCTCGTCGAAGCCTTCGATGCCGGCGAGTTCCTTGAGGTCCACCATCGCGAGTTCCTCGACCGAGGTGAAGCCTTCGGACGCCAGCAGCTGGCCGACGACTTCGTCGACATTGAGCGATTCCATGAAGACGCGGGTGGAGTTCTCGAAGTCGGCCTGGCGGCGCTCCGATTCCTCCTGCTCGGTCAGGATGTCGATGTCCCAGCCGGTGAGCTGCGAGGCCAGACGAACGTTCTGGCCGCGGCGGCCGATCGCCAGCGAGAGCTGGTTGTTGGTGTCGGGCACGACGACCTCGATGCGCTCGCGGTCTTCGTCGATGACGACCTTGGAGACTTCGGCCGGCGCCAGCGCGTTGACCACGAAGGTCGCGATGTCGGGCGACCACGGAATGATGTCGATCTTCTCGCCCTGCAGCTCGTTCACCACCGCCTGCACGCGCGAGCCGCGCATGCCGACGCAGGCACCGACGGGATCGACCGAGGAATCGCGGGAAATCACGCCGATTTTCGCGCGCGAGCCGGGATCGCGGGCCACCGCCTTGATCTCGACGATGCCGTCATAGATCTCAGGCACTTCCTGCGCGAACAGCTTCGCCATGAACTGCGGATGGGTGCGGGAGAGGAAGATCTGCGGGCCGCGGGTCTCGCGGCGGACGTCGAAGATGTAGGCGCGGACGCGGTCGCCGTTGCGGAACACTTCGCGCGGCAGCATCTCGTCGCGGCGGATGATGGCTTCACCGCGGCCGAGGTCGACGATCACGCTGCCATATTCGACGCGCTTGACGACGCCGTTGACGATGTCGCCGATGCGGTCCTTGAATTCCTGATATTGCCGGTCGCGCTCGGCCTCGCGCACCTTCTGCACGATCACCTGCTTGGCCGATTGCGCGGCGATGCGGCCATATTCCAGCGGCGGCAGCGTATCGGCGATGGTGTCACCGACCTGGGCGCCGGGATTGGCGCGCTGCGCATCCACCAGCGAGATCTGGTTGGAATGATTTTCGACCTTCTCGACCACCAGCATGTGGCGCGACAGCCGCAGCTCGCCCTTCTTCGGGTCGATCTCGGCATGAACGTCAGTCTCGCTGCCGTAACGTGCCCGCGCCGCCTTGGCGATGGCGTCTTCCATCGCCGCGATGACGATGCCGCGGTCGATCGATTTCTCGCGCGCGACGGCATCGGCGATCTGGAGCAATTCAAGTCGATTGGCGCTGACTGCCATGGCTAGTCTCCTTCGTCAGGCTCGATCTCGCCCCGCCGCGCGCGTTCGGCGGCCAGGCGGTGCTTCTTCGTATTGGTCGGTGCCGGCTTCTTTTTTTGCGGCTTGGTGTTCTTGGTGATCTTCGCACTGATTTCCGCGTGCGGTGCAGCCGGCGGCTCGATGCCGAGATCGCGGCGCATCTGGCGCTCCTCGGCCTTGCCGCGGCGCATGGATTCCGCGATCAGCTCGTCGGTCAGCACCAAGCGTGCCTCACCGATGTCTTCCATCGTCAGGAGAACGTCGGGATTATCGTTCGCCTTGACGTCGTCGCGATGCAGGTGCACGCGGTCGCCTTCGACGGCACCAAGCATGCCACGGAACCGCTTCCGCCCCTCATGGGCGACCGCCATGTCGATCTTCACCAGATAGCCGGAATAGCGCTCGAAATCCGAGCGGCGCACCAGCGGACGGTCGATCCCCGGCGAGGAGATTTCCAGCCGATAAGCGCGGTCGATGGGGTCCGCGACGTCGAGCACGGGCGACAGCGCCCGCGAGATCGCTTCGCAATCCTCGAGCTGCATCGAGCCGTCCGGCCGCTCGGCCATGATCTGCACGGTGCAGCCGGCCTCGCCGGAGATGCGGATCCGCACCAGGCGGTAGCCCATGCCCTCGAGCACTGGACCTGCGACCGCAGACACACGTGCCGCCACGCCCGGCTCGACCACGAGCCTCGGCTCGGCCAGCAACTCGGCATCCGTGGAACCAGTGTTCGGTTCGGTCATATCAGGGGTCAAGGCGCTCGATGGTTAAGGCTTGGTTAAGGACTTGAACAGGTTAGGATCTGCAGAGCCTGTTTCGGAACTCTTTATCCCGGCAGCTCGCCGGGCCGCATATCTTCCACCAAGCCGCGTTCAGGTAATAAAAAAGAGCGGGTCCTTTCGGGCCCACTCTCACTACGCGGATCGTATGAGAAGATGAATTGGCGCTGATATAGCCCTTTCCGTCCTCCCGGACAAGGCCCATCGCGGGAAAGACGAGGCTTTTTGCGCCCGGCCTGTGGCCCCCCGCGCAACGCTTCCTTCATCTAGCAGGCCTAAATTCCCTGATTGTGGGGCGACTTGGACCAAGGGCGCACCCGCGGCGTGCCCTGTACGAGTTGCGTTTTCATGACCGCTGCCACGTCGCTCATTCCCGGACTGGACGAGATCGTCAAACGCGGCGACCCCCGGCGTCGCGGTGAGATCGCGCGCGCCATCGCCCAATTGTTCTTCCAGGACGCCGAGAAGCTCCGTCCCGATCTCGTCGATCTCTTCGACAATCTGCTGATCGATCTCGTTCCGCATGCCGAGCTTGCCTCGCGCGTCGACCTCGCAGAGCGCTTCTCGCGCCTGAACAATGCGCCGCCGCATCTGGTGAGCCAGCTCGCGCGCGAAAACGAGATCATGGTGGCGGGCCCCGTGCTGCGTCGCTCGCCGGTGCTCGACGACGCCGCTCTCGTCGAGATCGCGCGGCTGAAGGGCCAGGGCCATCTGCTGGCGATGACGGAGCGCCCCGCGCTGTCGGCTGCCATCACCGACGTGCTGGTCGAGCGCGGCGATCGCGACGTGGTGCGTCGCGCCGCGGGCAATGCCGGCGCGGAGTTCTCGCAAGGCAGCTATTCCGAGCTGATCAAGCGTGCGTCGCAGGACGGCGTGCTGACGCTCAAGATCGGCCAGCGCAACGATCTCTCGGGCGAGCACCTGAAACACCTGCTCGACGGCACGCTCGACGTCATCCGCCGCCGCCTCTCCAGCGTGGTCAATCCCGTGCGCCAGGTCGAGATCAAGCGCGCCATGGCGGCGATCGAGGAGGCCGCGCTGCCGCCGGGGCCGCGCCGCGATTTCTCGGATGCACAGCGCACAGTGTTGACCTTGCATCGCGAGGGTCATCTCGGCGAGAGCGCGCTGCTCGGCTTCGCCAAGGCGCTCAAATATGAGGAATCGATCGCCTCGCTCGCGGCGATGTCCGGTGTCCGCCTCTCGATCCTCGATCGCCTGGTCGCGGGCGACCGCTACGATCCGATTCTGATTCTGGGGCGCGTGCTCAATCTCGGCTGGCCCACGGTGCGCGCGCTGATCCTGATGTGGTACGGCCCGCATCGTACGCCGGCCGATGCCGATCTCGAGCAGGCGCGCGTGAACTTCACGCGCCTGATGCCGTCAACGGCCGAGCGCGTCGTGAAATTCTGGCGCAACCGCCAGACGATCTAGCGCCGCCTGAACCGCAGATATGTGGTCTTGCGCCCTTCGCGCGTGGCCTTCCGGCCGTAGCGCGTCATGGTGTAGCCGTCCCATGGCCGCCGGAAATCGTCGGCGCATTCGGCGAGCCACTGAAAATCCGTGGACCGCGACAGATGCATCAGCGTCCACGCGCAGTAATCGTCGATGTCGCACACGAAACGGAATTCGCCACCCGCCTTCAGCACGCGTGCCATCGCGGCGATGGTCCGGTCCTGGACGAAGCGCCGCTTCCAGTGCCGCCGCTTCGGCCAGGGATCGGGATGGATCAGGTCGATCCGCGACAGCGATGCCTGCGGCAACCAGGCCAGGAGCTCGGCGGCATCGCCCGCGAACAGGCGGATGTTGCCGATGTTGGCGGCCTCGATCTGCGCGAGGATCTTTGCCATGCCGTTGACATAGGGCTCGCAGCCGATGAAGCCGGTCGTGGCGACGTTCTGTGCCTCGGCCACAAGATGCTCGCCGCCGCCGAAGCCGATCTCGAGCCGCACATCGTCCGCCGCGGGATCGAAGATCTCGTTGGCATTCGCCGGCTTCTCGCCCGCGATGTCGAGCGAAAGATGCGGCAGCAGATGATCGATCAGCTCGGCCTGGTGCTGCCTGAGCTTGTGGCCCTTGCGGCGACCGAAGAAGGCGCGCTCGCTGTCATCGCGATCGGGATCTGATTTTCGTTCGCTCATCGCAGCGTCTGGTACAGGCGATGGAGCAGCCGCGCGCGGGGTTCGAGCGACGAGACGTAGATCTGCTCATAATGGGTGTGTGCGCCCTTGCCGTCGACGCCGAGTCCGTCGAGCGTTGCGGTGTGGGCGGCGGTGAAATTGCCATCCGAGCCGCCGCCGGTGTGGGTGTCGATCAGCTCGAAGCCGATCTCGCTGGCAAGCGACTTCGCATGCTCGTACAGCGAGGCGCCTGCATTGCTCTTCTCGTAAGGTGGACGGTTGAGCCCGCCCGTGACCTTGACCGTGACGCCATCCGTCTTCGACGTCAGCCCGAGGATCTTGCCGACGAACTCCTCCGCGTCGGCAAAGCTCGGCACGCGCAGGTCGACTTCGGCAAAGGCCTCTTCCGGCGTGACGTTGGGGCGCGTGCCGCCGCGCGCCACGCCGACATTCACCGTAACGCCGCGTGCCAGATCGTTCATCGCTTCCAGCGCCAGGATGACGTTGGCAAGCTCGCGGATCGCGCTGCGGCCATCCTGGGGCCGCGTGCCGGCATGTGCGGGGACACCCTTGATGAATACTTCGAATCGTCCGACGCCCTTGCGTCCGGTGACGATCTTGCCGCCGTCGCGCGCGGGCTCCGTCACCAGCACGTATTTGGCCTTGCGCCCTTCCGCCTCGATCAGCGCGCGCGAGGTCGGGCTGCCGATCTCCTCGTCGGAGGTGAACAAATGGGTGATGCCGAGCGGCGAGCGATCGCCGGCGGCGCAGAGCGCGCGAAAGGCGTGATGGGCGATATAGGCGCCGCCCTTCATGTCGTAGATGCCGGGACCGAACGCGCTGTCGCCCTCGACCTTGAACGGCAGGCGCTCGATGAATCCCATGGGATGAACGGTATCGAGGTGGCTCAGCACAAGGATGCCCGGCCGGTCCTGGCCCCAGGTCGAGCGTGCAGCGAGATGATCGCCGCAGCCATCGACGCCGGCGACGCGCTCGAGCGTAACCGGCAGATCGCGGTATTGCTCCGCGACCACGGAGATCAGCTCGTTGACCTGTTCAGGTGTGTCCGTCGGCGTCTCGATCTCCACCCAGCGGCGGATGCCATCGAGAATAGTTTGTGAATCGAACCAATTGGACTTGGTCATGAACGCATCTGTGCCTTTGAACCGCATCATCGAACAGGGCGCGCACCAAAAACGCGCCCGCAAATGACGACATAGGCCAGATTTGACGCAGTCTCAAATCGGATTGAGCCGTCGCGTCAGCGTTTGTCGGGACCTTCGCGGGCGGCGATCTGCTCGACGAGATCGACGATCGAGCGGCGCATCTTCGAATCAGTGATTCGGGTGAACGCCTTGGTCAGAGCGAGACCTTCGGAGGTCGCGAGGAAGTCCGAGACATAGGACGGCGAGGCGCCTTCGGCGAAGCCGTCCGGGCCGGCCACGCCGCTCGGTCCGCCCTCGAACAGGAACGACACCGGCACCTGCAAAATCTCGGCGATCTGCTGGATGCGGCTCGCGCCGACGCGATTCGTGCCCTTCTCGTACTTCTGGATCTGCTGGAAAGTCAGGCCCAAAGCTTCACCGAGCTTTTCCTGGCTCATGCCCAACATGATGCGGCGCATACGCACGCGGCTGCCGACATATTTGTCAACAGGGTTGGGCGCTTTCGACATTTCCTCAGCCTCCAAACATCACCTTCGGCGCAATCACAAGAATGCCTCCGGTGCCAGCATCGTCAAAATCAAACCCTGTTATTGGGAAACATTGCGGAGAAATTTAGCAACGCCCACTGTCTTTTGCAGCCGGTGCAGAATGAGGAGGGCGCGTGCAGTCTGTCAACCGTGGGACTACGGTTGTCAAAGGATTCCGGTCGCGGCGGCCGCGAGGCGTGATCAGGGGTGCCGTTTGGCAACACGTCGGCGGACCGCCAGAAACACGGCCAGCGCAACGAGCATGGCTGCGGGCACGTCGCCCACCCGCGCATAGACGGTCGGCGGAATTGCGGCGGGCAGGTTTGCATCCAAAATGCCTTCGACGCCGAGGCCGAGGCTGGCAACGGTTCGTCCCACCGGATCGATCACCGCTGACACGCCGGTATTGGCGGACCGGACCAGCGGCAATCCGAGCTCGATCGCGCGCATCCGAGCCTGCTCGAGATGCTGATAGGGACCGGTCGATATGCCGAACCAGCCGTCATTGGTGAGGTTCACGATCCAGCCCGGACGCTCATTGCGGCCGGCGACCTCGCCTGGAAAAATTGCTTCGTAACAGATCAGCGGCAGCGCGGGCGGCGCGCCGGGCACCGATAGCGCATGTCGCACGCTGCCCGGAATGAATCCGCCGCGCACGCGCGTGAGTTGCTCGAAGCCGAGCTTCTCCATCAGGTCCTGGTAGGGCAGGAATTCGCCGAACGGCACGAGGTGCAGCTTGTCGTAGACCGAGAGCACGCTGCCGTCGTGATCGATCACGTAGATCGAGTTATAGGCGCGCGTGATCGGCGTGCCCCGCGGCAGGTCGGGGGCGCGGACCGAGCCCGTGATCAGCACCGTGCCCTTCGGCAGCAATTCGGCGATCTGCGCCATCGCGTCGGCTTCGCGGGTCAGGAAGAACGGAAAGGCGGATTCCGGCCAGATCAGGATGGTGGCATCGCGCACGCCAGTGGATTGCGGCCCCGAGGCGCGGTCCGACAGCGCCAGGTATTTCTTCATCACCTCCGCCTTGGCGGCGTAGTTGAATTTCGCATCCTGCTGGAGGTCCGGCTGCATCAGGCGCAGCTTCGCGCCCACGACCATCGTGGTCGGATGCAGCGACAGGCGGATCGCACCGAAGACGCTCATGACAATCAGAAGTGCAATCGCAGCCGCCGGCGCGCGCCATGCCGGGCGGCGATCGGGCGTACGGTCGATCAGCGCCGCCGGGCTTGCGAAGATCGCAACGCTAAGGAACGTCATGCCCCACAGGCCGATCAGCGACGCCGTCTGCGCCAGCGGCAGCGGCTCTGACAGGGCATAGCCGAACGCGTTCCAGGGGAAACCGGTCAATGCGTGACCACGCAGCCATTCGGCGATGGTGAGACTTGCGGCGAGCGCGAGGATGCGCGTGGCATCCTTGGTCCAGAGCAGGCGGGCCAGCGCGAATCCGATCGCGGTGAAGATGGAGAGATAGGCCGGCAGGCCAAGCACGGCGAACGGCGTCAGCCACGCGAACACGTCGGCGTCGACGAAGAAGGCGTAGCCGATCCAGTAGAGGCCGGGGACGAAATAGCCGAGCCCGAACCAATAGCCCGTCAGTGCCGCGGCAGGGACGCCGCGATATCGTCCGGCGCCCGCGCCGTCGATCAGCCAGACCAGAACCGGGAAGGTGATGAACAGCACCGGAAAGACATTGAATGGCGCCAGCGCCAGCACCGACAGCGCACCGCATCCCATCGCGATGAGCGCACGCTTCCATCCCCAGGTGAGGATGATGGCAAGCGCAATCTGCCGAAACCGCTGGAACGGGCTCACTGCGAACCGGTCCCGTCGCTTGGCGGCGGGACGGGCGTGTCGCTGGAAGGCGGTTGACCGCTCTCCGGCGTGGCTTCGCGGCGGCGGCTCTCGCGCTGGGTACGCGGCGCAGGGCGCTCCTTCCGTGTCGAGATGCGCAGCCGCTTGACGCGGCGCGGATCGGCATCGAGCACCTCGATCTCGTAATGGCCGGGGCCGGAGATCACCTCGCCGCGCACCGGCAGGCGCCCGACGAAGCTGACGAGATAGCCGCCGAGCGTCTCGACTTCCTCACCCGCCTCGCCGGTGACGAAATCCTCGCCGATCACCGTGCGGACGTCGTCGAGGCTGGCGCGGGCGTCTGCAATGAAGGCGTTGTCGGGCAGCCGCACGATCGAGGGCGGCTCGTCGCTGTCATGCTCGTCGTCGATCTCGCCGACGATCTGCTCGACGATGTCCTCGAGCGAAACCAGTCCGTCGCTGCCGCCATATTCGTCGACCACCAGCGCCAGATGAATGCGCGTCGCCTGCATCTGCGCCAGCAGGTCGATCGCCCGCATCGACGGCGGCACGTAGAGCAGCTTGCGGATGATGCGCGCATCCTGCAGCGGTAGCGCCAGGTCGACCGTACGCAGGTCGAGGCCGGCCGGCAGCGGTTTCTTGCGCTTGGTTTTCGTGGCCTCGGACACCCGTGCGCGCGCGGTCATGAAAGCGAGCAGATCGCGGATGTGGACGATGCCGACGGGGTCGTCCAGCGTCTCGTTGTAGACGACGAGGCGCGAATGGCCGGCGCTCTCGAAGCGGTCCATCAATTCGCCGAGCGGGATGTCGCGCTTCACCGCGATGATGTCGGCACGATGCACCATGACGTCGGCGATGCGGCGCTCGTGCAGACCGAGGATGTTGCGCAACATGGTGCGCTCGACGGTCGAGAAGCCGGTGTCGTCAGGGGTCGTGGCATCGAGCACGACCTGGAGATCGTCGCGCACCGATCCCGCCTTCCAGCCGAACAGGGTGCGAATGGCACGCAGCAGCCAGCCTTCCGCGGTCGGCCGCATCACCTCGCCTGAAGTCACCACGACCGGCAAATTGGCGGTGTTGCGCGGATTGTCGTGAATAGGGTCGGAATCGGGCATCTCAATGCGTCCCCGGGCGGTCTGCATAGGGATCGGGTATGCCGAGATGAGACAGGATCTCTCGTTCGAGCGCTTCCATCTCCTCCGCGTCGCCATCGTCCTCGTGGTCGTAGCCGACCAGGTGCAGGAAACCATGCACGGCGAGATGGCTCAAATGATGATCGAACGGCTTCTGTTCCTCGTCCGCCTCGCGCCGCATGGTCTCGTAGGCGATCGCGATGTCGCCCAGCATGCGCGGTGCGTCGCCTTCCTTCCACTCGCCCTCCGGCTGGAGCGCGGGGAACGACAGCACGTTGGTCGGCTTGTCGATGCCGCGCCAGTTGCTGTTGAGCGTGCGGATGCCGGCATCATCGGTCAGCATCACGGCCACTTCGGCGTCGGCAACGTCCTCGTCGACACTCTCGGCGGCGGCCGCCACCGCACGCTGGATCACCGCTTCGGAATCGGGCTCGCGCTGCCAGCAATCGGCAACGACGAGGACCTCGGTCATGGGAAGGTTTGGATGTGACATTGTCTTTGTTCGGAACGAAAAGGCGCCTGCGTCCGCGCCCATATGGTCCGGCTGTTGTCTCGTCAGGATTTACCGGCGGCCGGCCGCTGCGGCTGCCCCTCATAGGCAGAGACGATTCGTGCCACGAGCTCGTGGCGGATCACGTCCTCGGCTTTGAAATGAACTTGTGCAATACCTTCGACGCCGCCCAGCAGGCGCGTCGCTTCCGCAAGGCCCGAAGTCTGGCCGTTCGGCAGGTCGATCTGCGAGGGATCGCCGGTCACGATCATGCGGCTGTTCTCGCCGAGACGGGTCAAGAACATCTTCATCTGCATCGACGTAGTGTTCTGCGCCTCGTCCAGGATGATCGCGGCGTTGGTCAGCGTGCGGCCGCGCATGAAGGCGAGCGGCGCGATCTCGATCTCGCCGGTCTGGAGCGCCCGCTCGACGATGCGCGCGTCCATGAGGTCGTAAAGCGCGTCGTAGATCGGACGGAGATACGGATCGACCTTCTCGCGGAGATCGCCGGGCAAAAAGCCAAGCCGCTCGCCGGCCTCGACCGCCGGACGCGACAGGATGATCTTGTCGACTTCCTTGCGCTCGAACAGCTGCGCGGCATGCGCGACCGCGAGCCAGGTCTTGCCGGTGCCGGCAGGGCCGATGCCGAACACCAGCTCGTGGCGCTTCAGCGCGCGGATGTAGGAATCCTGCGCGGCGGTGCGTGCGCGCACCGGGCGCTTGCGCAAATTGATGCTGTCGAAGGTGGATTTGGCCGATTTGGCGTCGAATTCGAACAGCGAGCCCTGTGCGATCACGGCGCGGATCGCGCCTTCGACTTCGCCCTGGTCGAGATCCTGCCCCTTCACGGCCTGCGCGTAGAGTGTCTCCAGCACGCGGCGCGCGGCGTCGCAGCCGTCGCGCGTGCCGCCGATGGTGATGTGGTTGCCCTTGGAGTCGACCACGACGCCGAGCCGCCGCTCGATCTGGGCGAGATGCTGGCCGTAGGGGCCGACCAGCGCGGAAGCGGCGCGATTGTCGTCGAAGTCGATGACGACTTGGGTCTCGGGCGGAACTTGCATGTCGCGGTCAAATTTGCGGCTGGGAGCGAACGAAGACGAATCCGATGCGCTTTTTGGCAAGGGTTCAGGCTCCAATGGCTTGCGATAAAGCGGGCTCGCGCGCGTTACGCGGCGTCACGAGCTCACCGAGGAAACTATAGCGTTCGAGGCTGTCGATCCGGACCGGCAGGATTTGTCCGATGATGTCGGGCGAGGCCATCACATGCGCAGGCTGGAGGAAGGCAGTGCGGCCGACGATCTGGCCCTCCTTGCGGGCCGGACGCTCGAACAGCACATCGACCGTTGAGCCAATCGCGGCCTTGTTGAAGGCCGATTGCTGGCTGTCGATCAGTTCCTGGAGCCGCTCCAATCGCTGGTCCATCTCGGCGGGGGACACCGTCTCCTGCATATCCGCGGCCGGCGTTCCCGGCCGGGCGGAGTATTTGAACGAATATGCGGCAGCGTAGCCGATTTGCGTGACAAGCGCGAGGGTGGCGAGAAAATCTTGCTCGCTTTCGCCGGGGAATCCCACGATAAAATCTGATGAAAAAGCAATGTCTTGGCGCGCTGACCGGAAACGGTCGATGACACGCCGATAATCATCGGCGGTATGTTTCCGGTTCATGGCGGCGAGAATCCGGTCCGAACCCGACTGCACCGGCAGGTGCACGAACGGCATCAGCTCGCCGAGATCGCGATGGGCTGCAATCAAACTGTCATCGACATCGCGGGGATGGCTGGTCGAATAGCGCAGCCGCGCAATGCCGGGAATCTTCGCCAGGTGTTCGAGCAACCGGCCGAGCGGCCAGCTTGTCCCGTCCGGTCCCTCGCCGTGATAGCCGTTGACGTTCTGCCCGATCAGCGTGAGCTCGCGCACGCCGTTGTCGGCGAGCCGCCTCACGTCGTCGACGATCTTCGCCACGGGACGCGAGACTTCTGCGCCGCGCGTATAGGGCACCACGCAGAAGGTGCAGAACTTGTCGCAGCCTTCCTGCACCGTGACGAAAGCGGAAATGCCGCGCGCGCGGATCGCATCGGGCTTTGGCTGGGCCAGGAAGCCGAACTTGTCGGCTGCAGGAAACTCGGTCTCGATCGCACGGCCTTCGTCGCGCGCACGCTTCAGAAGCTCCGGAAGGTGATGATAGCTCTGCGGACCGACCACGACGTCCACCACCGGCGCGCGGCGTGTGATCTCCCCACCCTCGGCCTGCGCCACGCAGCCCGCCACCGCGATCTGCATCGCCCGGCCCCCGCGCGCGGCCTCGTCCTTGGCGACCCGAAGCCGGCCGAGCTCGGAATAGACCTTTTCGGAGGCCTTCTCGCGGATATGGCAGGTGTTGAGGATGACGAGGTCGGCATCCTCCGCGTTGGCCGTCTCCACGAATCCTTCCGGAGCCAGCGTGTCCACCATGCGCTGGGCATCGTAGACGTTCATCTGGCAGCCATATGATTTGATGTGCAGCTTGCGCGGCGGCGTCATGGAACCCGGAATTGAGGTGGAGGACGCCCCTCAGATATAGGCTGGAGGGGCGAAAATCCAGCGATTGACACCCGGCGGGGTGGTTCGGGGGCGCTCGCAAAGCGGGAGAACCCGGAATCCAGAGGTTTTGGCGCGAGATTCCGGGTTCATACGCGTTGCGTGTGCCTGGGAATGACGACGAGGCCGAAATCAGCCTGCCCGGGTGTTCCCCGCGACCCGCCGGACCAGGTCCGGCAAGTGCCGCATATCGTCGAACGTCAATCCGGCGCCGGCGGCGCGCAGCCTCTCGGCGTGCCCCGGCGGGCAGTGGCTGCCGCCGTGAAAGCCCAGCACGCTCATCCCGGCGGCATGCGCGCCGGTCACTCCGGGGACGCTGTCCTCGATCACGACGCACCGTTCAGGCGCAGCTTTCATCCGTTCGGCGGCAAACAGGAACAGATCGGGTGCGGGCTTGCCGCGAGCGACCTGGCTTGCGGAAAAGATGTTCGGGGCGAGCAGGTCGTAGAGCCCGGCGCATGTCAGGCCGTGATGGATCTTCTCCGGCGTGCCGCTCGATGCGACGCATTTCGGCAAATCGATCGCGGCAATCGCCGCGGCCACGTGGGTGATCGGCTGCAAATCGCTGGCGTAAAACTGCAGTGTGGCCGCATTCACTTGGCTCTCAAGATCGTCGGGGAGGTTGCGGCCGATTTCCTGTTCGACCATCCGCCGCGCGTCTTTCTCGGATACGCCGAGGAAGCGGACCAGCACCTGCTCCGACGTGATCGGATAGCCGTGCCGCGTGAGCACATCGGCATGTGCGCGACAGGAGATCACCTCGCTGTCCACGAGCACGCCGTCGCAATCGAAGATGATGAGATCTATAGGCACTAGGGCATGATCCGGAAAAGTGTGAAGCGGTTTTCCGACAAGATCATGCCACTCAAGACGTCGGCTTGTCGTCGTCGAGCGGAACGCAATAGAGCTCGAGCCGGTGGTCGACCAATTTGTAGCCGAGCTTGCGGGCGATCTCCGCCTGCAGCTTCTCGATCTCCTCGGAGGTGAACTCGATCACCTTGCCGTCGCGCAGATTGATGAGGTGGTCGTGATGGCTGTCGCGCATCGTCTCGTAGCGCGCGCGGCCCTCGCGGAAATCATGGCGCTCGATGATGCCGGCATCCTCGAACAGCTTGACGGTGCGATACACGGTCGAGATCGAGATCTTGTCGTCGACGGCGACGCAGCGC
The DNA here is from genome assembly GCA_003521225.1 of Tuber microsphaerosporum. NCBI lineage: Eukaryota > Fungi > Ascomycota > Pezizomycetes > Pezizales > Tuberaceae > Tuber > Tuber microsphaerosporum. The sequence goes on from QOVD01002360.1 coordinate 323,265, forward strand.
CGGTACAGTTCCTCGACGTCGGGGTGGTCGACCGATTCCGCCAGCACGCGGGCGATGACGCGGCGCTGCTCGGTCATGCGCATGCCGGTGGCGGCGCAGCGTGCCTCGATGCCGGTCGCCTTGGAGGCGGAGGAAGGTTTAAGTCCAGTCATAGTGTGTCTGCCTGACGGGGGCGCTTTCTGCCATCAATGTTACGACAAGTCACGTCGCATCAGAAGTGCGTTCAATTGTTCCCCGTTGGGCTGCTTATAGTAGCGTTCGCGGCGCCCGACCACCATGAATCCGGCCCGATCGTAGAGCCGCCGCGCCGGCTGGTTATTTTCCTCGACTTCGAGAAATATTGTGCGCACGCCACGCCCCGCGAGGTGGCCGAGATGCGTCATCAGCAGCGTGCCGGACAGCCCGCGGCCGCGGTGAGCCTGGTCGACCGCGATGGAGAGGATTTCCGCTTCGTCCGCGCCGATCCGCGACACCGCGAATCCGATGGTCTTGCGGCCGAGCCGCAACCGATGCACGAGCGTGTTGCGCTCGCCGATCATGCCCTCGAACTCGCCTTCGCCCCAGCCGCGGGCAAAGGATTGTCCGTGCAGCTGCGCCAGCCGCGCGGCGTCGCGCGTGGAGGCCGGCTCGACGGCGGCCGTGCCGCCGCGCCACCATTCCGAAAGCCATCTCATCATGAGGTTGCGGCTTGTGCGGCGAGCGGTGGCTGTGCGGCCGGCTTTGCGTCGGGTGCCTTCAGATAGAACGGCCGCGCCGGCGTGGTTTCGGGATTGGCCGCGGCGCCGAGCCAGGCGACCCAGCCGATGTCGGGCGCGGGCTGGGCGTCGACCGCAACGGGTTGCGGACCGTCCTTCGGCCAGCGATCGGCGAGGATCTTTGCGGCATTGCCGACCAGATGCGGCGCACCGAATTGCGAGGCCGCGATCGCCGCGTCAATTGGCACGACGCTCGGCCGCACCAGCGGGCTGCCGTCGCCGGCTACGATCTGGAAGTAGACGTGATCGTGCCGCGCATCGATCGCCGAGATCACCGGCGCCGTTCCGCTCTGGCCGACGACGGTGGCGGCATAGGCCGAAAGCGTCGTCAGCCCGACCGCGGGCCGCTTCGCCGCAAGCGCAAGGCCGCGCGCCGCCGAAATGCCGACCCTCAGGCCCGTGAAGCTTCCGGGACCGACGGTGACGGCGATGCGGTCGAGCGAGGTGAAGGCAAGATCGGCCGATTGCATCACGCGCGCGATCATCGGCATCAGCGCTTCGGCGTGGCCGCGCTTCATCAGAAGCGATTCCTCCGCAAGCAGCTGGCCGGCGTCGGTGTCGAGAACGGCAGCCGCGCACGCTTCCAGCGCGGTATCGATGGCAAGGATCAGCATCGAATCAGCTTAGTCGGTCGAGCCGCGGTCGAACCAGTCCAAGTTTGATTTCTCGACAGGCGCACGATCGGCCCCGTAATTCTACGTGGACGCGAAGGCGACAAAATTTTCGCTCCCCATTTTCGATGCGGATGCATCAATTTGCAACCTTAGAGGTATCTAAGTGATTGAAATGTTGGCATTTTAAGTAATCATTAGCAAACCACCAATGACACCGTCAACGGGCGGGAGAGTGAGTCAACGACGACTCAGACGGGGCGCTTTGGCAGATCAAGCCGCGCCTGTTCGGTCATTTGGAAGGGTTCATTTATGTCTTTTTGGCGAAGCGGTTCTTCGGCTAGGGAGGCTTTGGCTCAGGTCATTGCACTCGGCAAGTCGCAGGCGGTCATCGAATTCAATCTCGACGGCACCATTATCACGGCCAACCAGAATTTCCTGGACGCGATGGGCTACCGGCTCGACGAGATCGCCGGCAAGCACCACAGCATGTTCGTGATGCCGGAGGAGCGGGGCAGCGCGGCCTATCGCGAGTTTTGGGCGCAGCTCGGTCGCGGCGAATATCAATCAGCCGAATACAAGCGGTTCGGCAAGGGCGGCCGCGAGATCTGGATCCAGGCGTCCTATAATCCGATCATCGACGAAGCCGGCAAACCGGTGAAGGTCGTCAAGTTCGCGACCGACATCACCGCGCGCAAGATCCGCAGCCTCGAGGATGCCGGAAAGATTTCCGCGATCGGCCGCGCCCAGGCGGTGATCGAGTTTAATCTCGACGGCACCATCATCACCGCCAACGAGAATTTTTTGGCCACGGTGGGCTATCGGCTCGACGAGATCCAGAGGCAGCATCACAGCATATTCGTAGGGGCGGGTGAGCGCGATAGCGCAGCCTATCGCGAATTCTGGGCCAAGCTCGGCCGCGGCGAATTCCAGTCCGGCGAGTACAAGCGCTTCGGCAAGGGCGGCAAGGAGGTCTGGATTCTCGCTTCCTACAATCCGATCCTCGACGAGACCGGCAAGCCGTTCAAGGTGGTGAAGTTCGCGACCGACGTCAGTGCGCAGAAGCTGTCGAATGCGAATTTTGCCGGGCAGATCGAGGCGATCGGCAAGTCGCAGGCCGTGATCGAGTTCAGCATGGACGGCAAGGTTTTGACGGCCAACGGAAACTTCCTCGGCGCGCTCGGCTATACCCTGTCCGAGATCGTCGGCAAGCATCACAGCATGTTCGTGGGCGCCGACGAGCGCGACAGCGAAGCCTATCGCGCCTTCTGGGCCAGGCTGAACGCCGGTGAATTCCAGTCCGGCGAATATCAGCGCGTCGGCAAGGGCGGCCGGCAGGTCTGGATCCAGGCCTCCTACAACCCGATCCGCGACCTCAACGGCAATCCGTTCAAGGTCGTGAAATACGCCTCCGACACCACCGCCCAGGTGATCGCGCGCAAGCGCAGCGAGAAGGTGCGCGACATGATGGAATCGGTCGCCGCCGGCGCCGAGGAGCTCAACGCCTCGGTGCGCGAGATTGCCGAGGCAATGACGCGCTCGCGCGAGACCGCATCGACCGCGGTCGATCGGGTCGAGGCGGCGGACCATCAGGCGCAGCGGCTGACGCAGGCGGCGGAGTCGATGAGCATGATCGTGCAGCTGATCGGCAGCATCACCGGTCAGATCAATCTGCTGGCGCTGAATGCCACCATCGAATCCGCGCGCGCCGGCGAGGCCGGTCGCGGCTTTGCCGTGGTGGCATCTGAAGTGAAGAACCTCGCCAATCAGGCCAAGCAGGCCGCCGACCGGATCGAGCAGGAGATCGGCAATCTGAACGGCATCTCGGTCGACGTGGTCGCCGCGCTGGGGGCGATCCGGGGTGCGATCGAGGGCGTCAGCGAATATGTGTCGTCAACGGCCGCCGCCGTCGAGGAGCAGAGCACCGTCACCAGCGAAATGTCGGCGAGCATGCGCAAGGCCGCGGAAGAGGCGGCGAGCATCGGCCAGGCGGCGTAGGAGAGATCTCGTAGGGTGGGCAAAGCGAAGCGTGCCCACCTCTTCTTTTCGCGACGATTGCATGGTGGGCACGGCGCAAGCGCGCCTTTGCCCACCCTACGGCACTTCGCCTACATCGGCCGGACTTCGACCACGTCGGGCACGAAATGCTTGAGCAAATTCTGGATGCCGTGCTGGAGCGTCGCGGTCGACGACGGGCAGCCGGCGCAGGAGCCCTTCATGTTGAGATAGACGATCCCGTCCTTGAAGCCGCGGAAGGTGATGTCGCCGCCGTCATTGGCGACCGCGGGCCGCACGCGGGTCTCGATCAGATCCTTGATCATGTCGACCGTCTCGGCATCGGACTCGTCGAAGAACTCATCCTCGTCGTCGAGCTCGGCATCGCTTGGAGCCGCGCCATCGGCGAGCAACGGCGCGCCGGACATGTAGTGCTCCATGATGGCGCCGAGGATCGCGGGCTTGAGCTGCTGCCATTCACCGTTCGCCTTGGTCACGGTGATGAAATCCGATCCGTAGAACACGCCGGTGACGCCGGGCACGTCGAACAGCTTTTCGGCCAGCGGCGAGCGCGTGGCCGATTCGCGGCTCGAAAATTCCATCGGGCCGCCGTCGACGACGACGCGACCGGGAATGAACTTCAGCGTGGCGGGATTGGGGGTGGCTTCGGTTTGAATGAACATGGTTTTCTCCAGACGTCGCCGGTTCAAGGCCGGCGCGCAAGCTATCCAGTAGCAGATGGCGACGGGGAACGCACGGTCAAGGGGACGTCGGATATTAGTCCAAGATTTTCAGAGGGTTGGACTCCGCTTACCCTCCCCTGGAGGGGGAGGGTCGATCGCGCGAAGCGCGAGCGGGGTGGGGTGATCTCTCCATACGGGCAGTGTGCGAGGTGGAGAGACCGTCACCCCACCCCGCTCCGCATTTCGCTTCGCTCCATGCGAAGCGACCCACGAGCGAGCTACGCTCGTCTCGGACCCCTCCAGGGGAGGGTAAGAAGCAGGCTACGACAGCGAATCCACGCTTCCGTCGCTCAGCGCGCCCGAGATGATCGTCACCGGCACCGGGAACGTGCCCAGTTCATGCGCCAGCAGCGAGACCAGCGGTCCCGGACCCTCCGCGCCGGGATTGGCGGCGAGCACCAGCATGGCGACGTCAGGGTCCTCGTCGATCACGGCGAGCAGTTGTTCCATTGCATCGCCTTCGCGGATCACCCGCTCCGGCGTGATCGCGGCGATGCCGTTGGCGCGGCCGGCGGCGCGGTCGAGCGCGGCTTCCGCCGCCTCCTGCGCCTCGGCGCGCATGATCTCAGCCACCCCGAGCCATTCCTGACTCTGCTGCTCGGGCTCGATGATGCGCAGCATCACCACGCCGCCGCCGGCGCGGATCGCCCAGCGGCTGGCATAGTAGACCGCGCGATCCCATTCGGCGGTGTCATCGACGATCACGAGGCATTTGGGCTTGTGACCCGGCTCGAAGCAAAGTCGCTTGCTGGTCATGCATGTCCCGGAATGTGCACGGACGGCATGCTGCCACACTCCCTCACGCTTGGGGAGAGGAGAAGCGGCCGGCGCAGTGGGCGCCGGCCGGGGGCTCGCAAATGCGCGAAATCAGCGCCGGCGGATGAAGCCGACGATGTCCTTCGAGAGCTTCATGGTCTCGTCGGCGATGGCGCGGGCCCTGTCGGCACCATCGTTCAGGATCGCGTCGATATGGCCGGGGTCGGCGACGAGGCGCTTCATCTCGCCGGCGATCGGCGAGAGTTTCGTGACGCACAGATCCACCAGCGCATTCTTGAAGCTGGAGAACTGGCCGCCGCCGAATTCTCTGAGCACGTCGGCCTTGGAGCGGCCGGAGAGCGCGGCGAAGATGCCGACGAGATTGTCGGCCTCGGGGCGCGCTTCCAGGCCCTTTTCCTCTGACGGCAGCGGCTCCGGATCGGTCTTTGCCTTGCGCACCTTCTGCGCGATGGTGTCGGCGTCGTCGGTCAAATTGATGCGCGAATTGTCGGACGCGTCCGACTTCGACATCTTCTTGGTGCCGTCGCGCAGGCTCATCACGCGCGTCGCGGGGCCCGTGATCAGCGGCTCCGGCAGCGGGAAAAACAGGCCGTCATTGGCGCCGAGGTTGCGGATCGAGTCGCCAAAGTCGTTGTTGAACTTCTGCGCGATGTCGCGCGAGAGCTCGAGATGCTGCTTCTGGTCCTCGCCGACCGGAACGTGGGTGGCGCGGTAGAGCAGAATGTCGGCGGCCATCAGCACGGGATAGTCGAACAGGCCCACGGACGCGTTCTCGCGGTCCTTGCCGGCCTTCTCCTTGAACTGGGTCATGCGGCCAAGCCAGCCCATGCGCGCGACGCAGTTGAAGATCCAGGCGAGCTCGGCGTGGCCGGAGACCTGGCTCTGGTTGAACACGATGTGCTTCTTCGGGTCGATGCCGCTCGCGATGAACGCCGCGGTCACCTCGCGGGTGTTGCGCGCGAGCTCGACCGGTCCGCCCCAGACGTCCACGCCTTGCGTGATCGCGTGCATGTCGACCACGCAATAGATGCAGTTGTGGGTTTCCTGCATCTTCACGAAGTTCACGATCGCGCCGAGATAATTGCCGAGATGCAGATTGCCCGTCGGCTGGACGCCCGAAAAGACCCGTTCAACGAATGCCATGGTAAGTCTTCCTGGAAGGTATTCGGCCGTCGTTTCCAACAGCGGCGCTGCCCCGTCAAGGGTAATTCGATGGCGTCACGCCTCGGACTCGGTCCGGGCCGGGCGCTTCAGCACGTTCGCCGCCTCGCGCCACGAGGCCGCGCCGAGGACCTGCAGGAGCACGCCATAGACGGCGATTCCGGCTGCGATCTGCACGCCCAGGACGATGAAGCGGATCAGCCCATGCGCCTCGGCGGGCGTCAGACCGGTCGTGAGCCAGAGCAGGGCGCCCATGGCAGCCGCGGCGAGCACGATCCGCGGCAGCCGGTTGCGGGCGGCCGCATCGACCGAGAAGCCGAACTCGCTGGTGCCTTTCCGCAGCAGCGAGATCGCACTGCTCCAGGCGCCGGCCGCGATGCTGGCAGCGATTCCGCTCGCGCCAAGGACGTGTCCGAGCACGACAGCGAGGGCGATCGCGACCACAAAGCCCTTGGCGGTCGCCAGCAGCGGCGTCATCGTGTCGCTGCGGGCATAGTAGGCCGGCGACAGCGCCTTGATCAGCACATGCGCCGGAAGGCCCAGCGCCAGCCACATCAGCGCATGCGCGGTGGCCGTGCTGTCGTCCGCGCCGAACGCGCCATGCTCGAACAGCAGCCGCACGATCGGCTCGGCCAGCACGACGAGGCCGAGCGTCGCCGGCAGCGCCAGCCCGGTCGCAAGCTCCAGCGCGCGCGATTCCGCATGCGCCACGGCGTCACGGTCGCCGCCACGCACCGCGCGCGTCAGCTCCGGCACCAGCACCGTGCCCATGGCGACACCGACGATGCCGAGCGGCAGCTCGATCAGGCGGTTGGCGAAATAGAGCCAGGACACCGCGGAAGGCGTGGCGGAGGCGATGATCGCGCCCGCGACCATCAGCCATTGCGGGCCCGAGCTTGCGATCATGCCGGGGATGGCTTTGGCAAAGAAGGCGCGCATCTCCTTGTCGAATCTGACATGCAGCGGCGTGGCCAATTGCGCACTTCGCTGCGACAGCAGCATCAGCAATTGCAGCAGTCCGGCGACGCCGACGGTCGCGGCCAGCATCCATGCTGCGAAGCCGGCGTCGGCATGCCAGACGAGCAGCATCGCAATGGCCGCATTCAGCGCGATGTTGAACAGCAGCGGCGAGAATGCCGTGAGTGCAAAGCGCCCCTGCGCATTGAGCAGCCCCATCAGCACGGTGACAGGTCCGGCGAAGGCGAGATAGGGCAGCATCAGCCGCGCGTTCGCGACGGCGAAATCGAGCGTGCCGCTACCCAGAAATCCAGGCGCGATCACCGTGATGATCAGTGGCATCACAAGCGCGATGACGATCGAAATCGCGATCAGCGCCGCGCTGACCGTGCCGAGCACGCGTCCCGCGAAGGCGGAAGCGGCCTCTTCGCCATCACGGTCACGGACGCGCAGCCAGGCCGGGATCAGGGCCGCGTTCAGCGCCCCCTCGCTGAGCAGCCGCCGCACGACATTGACGAGCTGGAACGCCGCCAGAAACGCATCGGCCACGGCGCCCGTGCCCAACAGAGCGGCAATCATGGAATCGCGCGCAAAGCCCAGCAGCCGCGAGGCCAGTGTTCCCGTTGAAACTGTCAGGAAAGAGCGGATCATTGCGCCGACATAATACCGTTGCTTGCCCGCTTGGGGCCGGTCGTGATAGGCCGCGAGCCAGATTTCAGACCGACAGGAAGCGGATTTCCGCGGGTATCGCAATCCGCCAAACAGGATCAAGGTGAATGGCTGACGTGAAATATGACGTTCTCGGCATCGGCAACGCGCTGTTCGACGTGCTGGTCAGGACTGACGAGGCCTTTTTGGGCAAGCACGGCATGACCAAGGGCAGCATGTCCCTGATCGACGAGGCGCGGGCCGCCGCCATCTACAAGGACATGGGCCCGGCGACGGAAGTCTCGGGCGGCTCTGCCGCGAATACCATCGTCGGCATCGGCAGCCTCGGCGCACGCGCGGCCTATGTCGGCAAGGTCAAGGACGACCAGATCGGCAAGCTCTATGTCCACGACATCCGCGCCGCCGGCGTCGCCTTCAACACGCCCGCTGCGAAGGATGGCCCTGCGACCGGCTGTTCCTACATCCTGGTCACCGATGACGGCGAGCGCACCATGAACACCTATCTCGGTGCCGCGCAGGATTTGTCGCCCGCCGACATCGATCCGGCCGAGATCGCTTCTGCCGGCATCGTCTATCTCGAAGGCTATCTCTGGGACCCCAAGAACGCCAAGGACGCCTTCGTCAAGGCGGCGCAGATCGCGCATGATGCCAAGCGCAAGGTGGCGCTGACGCTGTCGGATTCGTTCTGCGTCGATCGCTATCGCGACGAATTCCTCAGACTGATGCGCAACGGCACCGTCGACATCGTGTTCGCCAACGAATCCGAGCTGCATTCGCTCTACACGACCTCGGACTTCGACACCGCCCTGAAGCAGCTGCGCAACGACGTCAAGCTCGGCGTGGTCACCCGCAGCGAGAAGGGCTGCGTGGTGGTGACGCCGACCGAGGCCGTCGCAGCGCCGGCCTCACCGATCGCGAAGCTGGTGGACACCACCGGCGCCGGTGATCTCTTCGCCGCCGGCTTCCTGTACGGTCTCGCGCGCAACCTTGCGCACAAGCAGTGCGGCGAGCTCGGCGCGCTCGCGGCCGCCGAGGTGATCCAGCACATCGGCGCGCGGCCGCAGGTGTCGCTGAAGGAGCTCGCCCAGCAGCGCGGGCTGACGGTTTAAGGAAGTCGCGCCCCAACCGCGCTGTCGTCGCCCGGCTTGGCCGGGCGACCCAGTATCCCAGAGGCCGTGGTGGGATACGGAGAAGCCGCGTCGTACTGGATTCCCCGCTTCCGCGGGGAATGACAGCCGTGCTGTGGCGAGAGCACTCAGCCCCTCACGCCGTCTTCGCCGCCTTCAATCCCAGCCGCTGCTCCACCGCATCGCGCATCACAAATTTCTGGATCTTGCCGGTCACGGTCATCGGAAACTCGTCGACGAACTCCACATAGCGCGGGATCTTGTTGTGGGCGATCTGGCCGTCGCAGAACGCGCGAACCTCTTCGGCCGTCAGCGTCTCGCCTGGCCTGACGCGGATCCAGGCGCAGAGCTCCTCGCCATAGCGGGTGTCTGCCACGCCAAAAATCTGCACGTCCTGAATCTTGGGGTGGCGATACAGGAATTCCTCGATCTCGCGCGGATAGAGGTTCTCGCCGCCGCGGATCACCAGATCCTTGATGCGGCCGACGATGTTGCAATAGCCCTCGTCGTCGATGGTGGCGAGATCGCCAGTGTGCATCCAGCCATTGGCATCGAGCACGTCCGCCGTCTTTTCCTTCTCCTCCCAATAGCCCAGCATGATGCTGTAGCCGCGGGTGCAGAGCTCGCCGCGTTCGCCGCGCTTAACGATCCTGCCCTCGAGATCGACGACCTTGACCTCGACATGCGGATGAATCCGTCCGACGGTAGAGACGCGCCGTTCGAGCGGGTCGTCCGTCGCGCTCTGGAAGCTGACCGGACTGGTCTCGGTCATGCCGTAGGCGATGGTGACCTCGCGCATGTTCATCTCGGTGTTGACGCGCTTCATCACCTCGATCGGGCAGGGCGCGCCCGCCATGATGCCGGTGCGCAGCGATGTCAGGTCGAACTTTGGGAATTCGGGGTGATCGAGCTCCGCGATGAACATCGTCGGCACGCCGTACAGCGCCGTGCACTTTTCCTGCTCGACCGCGCGCAGCGTCGCGAGCGGATCGAAACCCTCGCCGGGATATACCATCGTCGTGCCGAGCGTGACGGAGGCGAGGTTGCCCATCACCATGCCGAAGCAGTGATAGAGCGGCACCGGAATGCAGATGCGATCCTGCTCGGTCAGGTGCATCGCACGGCCGGTGAAATAGCCATTGTTGAGGATATTGTGGTGCGTCAGCGTCACGCCCTTGGGCGATCCCGTGGTGCCGCTGGTGAACTGGATGTTGACGGGATCGTCGAATTGCAAGGCAGCGCCGAGTGCAGTGAGCTGCTCGCGATGCTGCGCTCCGCCCATGCGCGCGACCTCTTCGAACGGGATCGTACCTGATGCCGCGGGGCCACCGATCTGGATCACCATCCGCAAGTCCGGCAGTCGCGCTGCGTTGAGTTGTCCGGGCTTGGCGCCGGCCAGTTCCGGCAGCAGCGTGTTGAGCATCTCAATGTAATGACTGGTCTTGAACACGGTCGCCGTGACGATCGCCTTGCAGCCGACCTTGCGCAGCGCGAACTCCAGCTCGCTCAAGCGGTAGGCGGGATTGATCGTCACCAGGATCAGGCCGGCCTTGGCGGCGGCGAACTGGGTCAGCGTCCATTCCGGCCGGTTCAGCGACCAGATGCCGATCCGCTGCCCCCGCTCGAGGCCGAGCGCGAGAAAGCCGGCGGCGAGCGCGTCGACCCGTTCGGCGAATTCGGTCCAGGTCCATCGCACGCCGTGGCTAGGCGAGACCAGCGCCTCGCGATAGCCCCAGCGCCGCACGGCGCGGTCAAGGCTGCGGCCGATGGTTTCGCCGAGCAGCGGCGTGTCCGAGATGCCGCAAACATAGCTGTCGGCTTTATCTGACAACTCGAAATCCTCTCGTCAAAGATAGTCAGTGCGATCTTTTTCGGTCGTCATGCCCGGGCTTATCCCGCCTGCGCGGCCGAAGCCGCTTCGGCGCGGCGAAGGCCCGGGCATCCACGTTCTTCGTGCAGCAAGGTAAGGCGTGGATGGCCGGGACAAGCCCGGCCATGACGTGTGGGGAGAACTCGGCTCGCCCTCAGGCCGCCTTCTTCCCGCTGCCCGCATCGAGCCCGGCATACACGCCACGCTCGAATCCCGTGAAGGCCTCGATGCACTTGGCGTCGACGAACGGCAACACCTGCATCAGGATCACGCCGGAAACATCGCGCGCCGGGTCGATCCAGAAATAGGTGTTGGCGAGACCGGCCCAGGCGAGGCTGCCGGCGCTGCGGCCCTCCGGCGTCTTGGCAGTATTGATCAGGAAGGACAGCCCCCACTTCTTCACGATGTCGGGGAAGAGATCGACATCGTTGGTGTACATGGGCGCAACCGTCGTCATCTTGCCAATGGTGAGATCGCCGATGTGGTTCTGGCCCATCAGCGCGACCGTCTCGGGCTTCAGCACCTGGTTGCCGTTGCCGCGGCCCTTGTTGAGGATCATCTGGGTGAACTTGATGTAGTCGCCGGCAGTGCCGTAAAGGCCGCCGCCGCCCATGCAAAATTCCGGATTCTGCTCGATCTCGAACGGGATCGGCGCCAGCGATCCATCCTCGCCGCGAGCATGGGTGGCGACCAGCCGCTGGCGCATGTTGTCGGTGATCTTGAAGCCGGTGTCGCTCATACCGAGCGGAGTGAAGAGATTGTCGCGCAGATAGGCATCGAGCCGCTTGCCGCTCACGGCTTCCACTGCCTTGCCGACGAAGTCGATGTTGATGCCGTATTCCCAGCGCGTACCGGGATCAGACATGATCGGCGTCTTCAGCGCGACGTCCTGGCAGGAGAAGATGTTCGGGGTTCCGGTCTTCTCCAGATAGACCGCGAGATCGCCGTTCCACACATTGTAAGCAAAACCAGCGGTGTGGGTCATGAGCTGGCGCAGCGTGATCGCGCCCTTCGCCGGCCGCAGTTTCGGTTCGCCCTTGGCATCAAAACCTTCGAGCACCTGCGGCTTGGCGAGGTCGGGCAGCACCGAACCGATCGGCGCATCCAGCGACAGCTTGCCCTGCTCGACCAGCTGCATCGCGCCTGCTGAAGTCACCGCCTTGGTCATCGAGGCGATCCAGAACACGCTGTCGTCAGTCATCGCATCGGGCTTGGACAGGTCGCGCTTGCCGAACGCGCCTTGATAGATCACGTCGTTGCCGCTGGCGGCGATCGCGACGACGCCGGGAATCTCCTTGGCGTCGCTCTTCTGGCGCAGGATCTCGTCGATCTGGGCTTTGCTTTGCATACGCGTTTCCTCCGGTTTGATTATTGTTGGAAGTGAATGATTGTCCTCCTGCACGGTCCGCGCGGCAAGCGCGTCCAGATGCCCGCGCCGGTCGCGATGTCGTGACTTGACGGTCCGTGGCCTGCGCAGGACGAGAGAGGCCTGAACTGCAACACTCCGTCACAATCTGCGGTGGATGGCCGCAACTCACCGTGACCGTGGATGGGCTCTGGCGATATGTTTCACGTGTTTGAAGCACTTGAAACATTTTGTGCGTTGCGGCGTTTCCGCACGCGGCCAATCGACGGCCAACGTTAAGACTTGATGCAAATATTAGCGGTCGTTCATGACCGCGAGGGGGACCTCAGATGATTTCGACCTGGAGCGAATGGAAGCGCTATCCCCGTCCCGGACGGGGCGACAATCTCGAGGCGCCGATTTCGCCCGGCATTTACGAGGTCCGGATCGCCGGCACCGGCGCGCTCTATTCGTTCGGCGCTGTCGATAATCTGGCGCAGGCGCTGGCGCTGCTGCCGGTGGGCTCGAAATCCTGGTTTGGCCGCCGCGACACCTCCGCCGTTCCTGATCTCGAATACCGGACGTGCGCGACGTCCTCGAAGGCCGACGCCAAGGCGGCCGCCGAGCGCATGATCGGCCGGCGCGAGACCTATATGAGTGGCGCGGCATAACCGCGCCGTTGCCACTTTAACTCCCAGCAGATGTGCGTTGCGGGACGGTGCATTGCGCGCCGTCTGTCCCTATATTCGGGGCCGATCCGATCGCGCCCCGAGGAGTAACGCCATGACCCCGACTGCCGCCGCACGCGCCCCGCAAGCCACGTCCAATCTGCGCGACCGGTTGAAGGATCCGTCGTTGCTGAAGGAGGCCTGCTACATCGACGGCGCCTGGGTCGGCTCGCCGGTCTTCGCGGTGAACAATCCCGCGACCGGCATCGAGCTCGCGAAGGTTCCGCAGCTTGGTGCGGACGATACGACCAAGGCGGTCGAAGCCGCCGAGCGCGCCTTTCCGGCCTGGGCCAAGCACACCGCCAAGCAGCGCTCCAACATCCTGCGCAAATGGTTCGAGCTGATCATCGCCAACCGCGAGGACCTCGCACTGATCCTCACCTCCGAGCAGGGCAAGCCGCTCTCCGAGGCGCTCGGCGAGGTCGATATCGGCGCCGCCTATATCGAGTTCTTCGCCGAGGAAGCCCGTCGCGTCTATGGCGAGACCATTCCGACGCAGCGGCCCGATGCGCGCCTGCTCGCGATCAAGCAGCCGATCGGCGTCTGCGGCGCGATCACGCCGTGGAATTTCCCGAACTCGATGATTACCCGCAAGGTTTCGCCGGCGCTGGCGGCCGGCTGCACCGTGGTGCTGAAGCCCGCCAACGAGACGCCGCTCTCGGCGCTGGCGCTGGCCGTGCTCGCCGAGAAGGCCGGCGTGCCCAAGGGCGTGCTCAACATCATCACCGGTGACGCGCCGCCGATCGGCAAGGTGCTGTGCGAGCATCCGGCGGTGCGCTTCGTCGGCTTCACCGGCTCGACCGCGGTCGGCAAGATCCTCTACCAGCAGGCCTCCGTCGGCGTGAAGCGGCTCGGCCTCGAGCTCGGCGGCAATGCGCCGTTCGTGGTGTTCGACGATGCCGATATCGATGCCGCGGTCGAAGGCGCGATCGTCTCGAAATACCGCAACATGGGTCAGACCTGCGTCTGCGCCAACCGCATCTACGCCCAGGACAAGATCTACGACGAGTTCGTGCAGAAGCTCTCGAAGAAGGTCGCGGCGATGAAGATCGGCGATGGCACCGAGAGCGGCGTCACGCAGGGCCCGCTGATCAATTTGAAAGCGGTCGACAAGGTCGAGCGCCACATCGCGGACGCCGTCAAGCGCGGCGCCAAGGTCGTCACCGGCGGCAAGCGCAGCGAGCTCGGCCGCTCCTTCTTCGAGCCGACGGTGCTTGCCGACGTCAAGCCGGACTCGCTGGTGGCGCAGGAAGAAACGTTTGGCCCGCTCGCGCCGGTGATCCGCTTCAAGGACGAGGCCGATGTGATCGCGATGTGCAACGCCTCGCCGTTTGGCCTGGCCTCCTACTTCTACTCCCGCGATCTCGGCCGCGTCTGGCGCGTCGCCGAAGCGCTTGAGTCCGGCATGGTTGGCGTCAACACCGGCCTGATCACGACCGAAGTCGCCCCCTTCGGCGGCGTCAAGGAAAGCGGCCTCGGGCGCGAAGGCTCGCGTCACGGCATGGAAGAATATGTCGAGATCAAATACGTGATGATGGCGGGGGTGTAGGGCCTCGCCGATCAGTCCTTGCTTCGACGTAGTTCGCTGGGACTGCGTCCGAGTTCGCGTCGCATCCATTTGGCCAGATGAGATTGATGGGCAAAGCCCGCTTCGAGGGCAACATCGCTTAGCTTGCGATCGCCTTGAAGGAGGAGCTGGCGCGCGTGCTCCACTCTCCTTCTCAGGATGTAGCGATGAATCGTGACATCCATGGCCGCCTTGAACCAGGTCCGCAGATGTGAGCTGCTGACGCCGGCCTCGCGGCAAAGAATGTCGATAGTGAGCGGCTGGTCGAGGTTTGCATCGATGTAGGCGAGGACTCTCTGGAGCTGCGCGTTCGAGAGGCGGATGGCCTCTCCCGGCGGATCATTCACCAGGTTGATCAATTCGACCGCCAGGGCCATTCCCACGTTTTCGGCAAACATCGGCCCGCTCGGCGAGCCCGCTTTCACGTCGCTTTCGAGAGCCTGTCCAAGCAGAACGATGCGGTCGTTGCGCAGCATATGATGGTGCGCGAGCCGGGCGGATGCCAATTGCCGACTCCTGGATGCTGCATGGTCCAGCATGCCTGGTGCGAGCCGGATCTGAAGCGACTGGTAGGGCGTCTCAGCCACGAAGCCGCCGATGGCGCCGGACGGAACCACATCGATATCGCCGGCCTGACGTAGAAACTGCTCCCCGGTCTCGAGACAGAATGAGCGCGTCGCCCGGCTGAGGTGGATGATGATGCGGTGATCGCCGATCGGCTCCAGCGCAACGGCGTCAGGCTCGGTTCGCCTGGCCGCAGCGGTGGCGCCGGCCGATGTTGACGCCGAACTCGATCTCGCACGCATGGGTCAGGCTCCAGATCTTGGCGGAACGTGTTCGATATTTGGCGGATCGTGCGCGATTTTCAACGGCGCCGGCGTCAAAGAGCTCATCTGTCGTTTCCCGACAAATGAGGATGCCAAGTGAGTCACTACGTGATTGTGGGAGCCGGCCCGGTCGGGCGCGAAACCGCGCGCCTTCTGGCGGAACAAGGGCACAGTGTCATCCTGACCAGCAGGAATGCCGGATCGCTCAATGCCGGCGATGTGCGGACGGTTTCGTCGGATGCCACCGATGCCGCTCAGCTCGCCGCGCTCAGCAAGGGCGCAGATGCGATCTTCATGTGCGCCATGGCGGCCTATCATCGATGGCCGACCGACTTCTTTCCGATCATGGACGGAACGGTCAAAGCGGCCGAGCAGGTTGGTGCCAGGCTGCTCGTGGTCGGGAATGTCTATGGCTATGGCGCGAGGGCTGCGAGCCCTCTCACGCCAAACATGGAGCCGGACCCGACCACCCGAAAGGGCACGACCCGGCACATCATGTGGCAGCGTGCGTTGCGATCGAACGTTCCCGCCCTTGAAGTGCGGGCGAGCGATTATCTCGGCGAGGGCGCAGTCGCCTATTTTTCCCTGCTGGCGTTGCCGTCGCTGCTTAGGAACGAGCCGGTTGCCTTCCTCGGCGATCCGGATGCCGTGCATGCCTGGTCTTTCACCAAGGACACGGCGAAGACGCTGGTTGCGGCGTCGCGCTTCACTGGAGAATGGGGCCGCGCCTTTCACGTGCCGTCGCAGTCGGCGTCGGTGCGCGAACTGGTACGGAGATTCGCAGCCGCGCTGAAGATCGACGCTCCTGGCCTATCGCGACTCGCCCCGGCTGAGCTGGAAGGCATCGGCTTCAGCGAAGGGATCGAGATGGCCTATTTGTTCGAAAAGCCGCTTTTGCTCGATGCCGGCGATACAGAGAAACTGCTGGGCGTCACCGCGAGCAGTCTGGACACGATGGTTCGCGACACACTTTCGCAAGCAGCAGACATGGATGCGACAGGGAAGGAAGCAAAATGAGTGAACAGGTGACCAATCTCGTCCAGAACTACATCGGGGTCTGGAACGAGAGAGATGCCGGGAAGCGCCGGTTGCTGATCGACAGAGTCTTCAGCGACGCGTGCGTCTATATCGATCCTAATGACTCGGTGGCTGGAAAGGATGCGATCGAGCGCCTGGTGCAAGCCTTGCAGGCGAGACTTCCGGATCTCCGCTTCACGCTTGCCGGTCACGTGAACGCGCATCACGATCAGGTCCTGTTCGGCTGGACGCTGGCTGCGCCCGGAGCCGCAACACCTGCCGTCACAGGCGTCGACATGGCGGTGTTGGACGGTGACCGCATTCGGCAGCTTCATGGATTTGTAAATCCGCGGGACCAATAGCGTGTAGCCCGGATTGCGCTCCGCTCCATCCGGGCTGCGCGCCCGTCACCGCCGCAGCACCGCAATCGTCCTGTTCGCAAACGTCAGCCGCTCGGCCATGACCGACACGAAGTAGGTCAGCAGCTTGTGGCTGAGCGCGGGGTCCTCGTCCCTGATCGCGTCGAACTGGAGCGTGTTGAGCACGTAGAGCACGCTGGCGACCTCGGCCTGGATCGTCGCGCTGCGCGGCGTGTTCGACACCAGTCCCATCTCGCCGATCGTGGTGTAGCGCCCCAGGCTGCGCACACGCGTGGTGCGGTCGTCGTCGGCGGGGACCATGATGCCGACGCGGCCGTCGAGGATGAAATGCATGGAATCGGCGGGGTCGCCGGCCTGCACGATGATGTCGCCGGCCTCGACCTCGAGGCGCTGGCAGCGGTGGATCAGCGCGTCGGCGTCGGCCTCGCTGTCGAGTATCCCGGTGAACCAGTCGCGCAGGCTGGCTTCTTCCTGCACCCGCCCCTGATGCTGCGAGATGATCTCGTTCTCGCACCATTCCAGCGCATGATCGAGCTCGCCGATGATGGTGACGCCCTCGCCGACGAAGTCGCTGGAGCGCAGCACCTTCTCGGCCGCCGCCGACAGGTGCACCAGGATCAGCTCGACGCCGAGATCATGCGCGCTGCGCTTGATCTGGGCGAAGCTGTAGGCGGCCGAGGAGTCGACGCCGGTGACGAGCTTGAAGTCGAACAGCAGATAGCGGCACTCCGGGCGCTCCCGGAGCAGCTGCTTGACGTGCTGGTAGAGCCGGTTGGCGGAGCCGAAGAACAGATAGCTCTGCAAGTTCAGGCCCTGGATGTTGCCGCCATGGGCCAGCAGCACGTCCTGGTCGTCGCGCGAGCGGTCGAGCGAGGAGCGATATTCCGAGCCGTCGAAACTGTATTTGATCGACTCCACCCGTGCGGCGCTGAACGCAAACGTCGCGCAGCCGATGATCACGCCGATCAGAATGCCCGGCACGAAGCCCCAGGTTACGATGATCGCGATGATGGCGATCAGCGAGAGATATTCGAGCTTCGAGAGCCGCTTGCGCGACTCGATGATCCATTTGTGGAGCTGGTCGGCACCGAGATAGAGCAGAAGGCCGCCGATGACGAATTTCGGGATGAAGCCGAGCAGATCGGGTGCGACGGCAAGCATCAGCAGCGACAGTGCCGCGACCGTAAGACCGGACAAGCGCCCGCGGCCGCCGCTGGAGAAATTGAGGATCGAGCGGCTGATCGAGCTGCAGCCGGCATAGCCACCCAGCATGCCGGTCAGGATATTGGCGGCACCGGTGACGTTCAGCTCGCGCTCCAGATTGGCCTCGCGATGCACGGCAACCTCGATGCCGGTGGTGTTGAACAGGGTGCTCGAGGCCGTGACGAAGATGACGGCAACCACGTTGCCGAGCAGATCCGGCACGGCAAACCAGGGATAGCGGACGAGATCGTCGGTGTGCCAGGGCAGCACGAAGACCGCCTGCGGCGGCGGCTGAAAGGTCCAGCCCAGGGCGCGCGCGTGATCGAATGAAACGCCGGTGATCCAGAACGCCAGATGCGCCGTGAGCACGCCGCCGACCAGGATGATCGGCAGTCCGAACGGGCTGCGCGAGCGATGCCAGGTCAGGTACAGCACCAGCGCCATCGCGCAGGCGGCGCCCAGCTCCAGCAATGTGGTGCCGTTGGCGAAGTGCGTCAGCGTCGTGAACTGGAGCGGGTGGTTGGTGATCACCCGCACCGCGCCCAGGGCGATGAGAAGCCCGGTGGCGCCGAGGAAGCCGCCGACGACGGGATAGGGCACGTAGCGGATGGCGCGGCCCAGCCGCGTCAGGCCCAATCCGCACAGCACCAATCCGGTCAGCACCGTCGACAGGCCGAGCGTGATGAGAACCGGCGAGAGTAGCGGTGCCGACAGGTTCGCCGTCTCGAGGCGTTCGACCACCGAGGCTGCCAGAATTCCCGTCACCGCCGCGGTCGAGCTGTCGGGAGCACCAATTGCGAAAGGCAGGGAGCTGCCGAGCCCGATGACGATCGCAAGCACCGCGGAACTGATGAACGTCGCCGTGATTCCGTAGGACAGGTACGGCGAGAGCGGCCCGGCGAAGATCAGCAGCGAATAGGACAGCCCGAAGGTGACGGTCAGGACGCTGGCCGCCGTTCCGCCCAATATATCATTCAACGCACGCTTGAGGGCCGGATTGAATCGCGAAGCCGGGCTGAAAATAATTGCTGGATCGGTCACGCCGTTGCGCTCGCCCCTGAAAAGTCCCGTCCCGAGACGTAGACGAGTACGGGCCTAGCGCAACTGGATTCTTGTAACTGTGAAATATCCGACAGTTTTGCGGTGGTTTGGCGTGTGAACGGCCGATCACACGCGGCGGGCCATCCACGTCATTGCGAGCGCAGCGAAGCAATCCAGTCTGTGTGTTCCTCATCCTGAGGAGCGCGGAACGCGCGTCTCGAAGGATGAAGGCCCCGCTGGTGGCCTCGCCCTTCGAGACGCGCGCAAAGGGCGCGCTCCTCAGGGTGAGGAGCAGCAGCTCTGGATTGCTTCGCTTCGCTCGCAATGACGGAGCGAGACGAAACAGCCGGGCTTAGATCTTCAGCTCTTTCCCCGTCACGCGCCTGTAAGCTTCGAGATAGCGCTTGCTGGTTGCGTCCACGACGCTGGCGGGCAGCGGGGGCGGCGGTGCGTCGCCGTTCCAGCGGCCGGCGTGGCGCTCGACGTCGAGATAGTCGCGCAAAGGCTGCTTGTCGAAGCTCGCCTGCGGCTGGCCGGGCTTGTAGGCATCGACCGCCCAGAAGCGCGAAGAATCCGGCGTCATGACTTCGTCGATCAGGATGATGCGGCCATCCTTGTCGCGGCCGAACTCGAACTTGGTGTCGGCGATGATGATGCCCTGCTCGCGGGCGAGCTCCTCGCCGAGCGTATAGACCGCGCGCGTCATGCTCTCGAGCGTGTAGGCGACCTCGTCGCCGACGACTTCGCGCATCTTGGCGATGGTGATGTTCTCGTCATGGCCGGTCTCGGCCTTGGTCGCCGGGCTGAAGATCGAAGGCTCCAGCTTCTCGCTCTCGACGAGGCCCGCCTTCAGCTTCTCGCCGGCCAGCGTGCCGCTGGCGGCATATTCTTTCCAGGCCGATCCCGAGAGATAGCCGCGGATCACGCATTCGATCGGGAAGACGGTGGTGCGGCGCGACAGCATGGCACGGCCGAGGATCTCGGCCCGATGCGGCTTCAAGGCCGGCACGGCGGCAATGATCTCGTCGGCATCGGCGCTGATCATGTGATGCGGCACCACGCCTTCGAGCTCGTTGAACCAGAATGCGCTGATCTGGGTCAGCACCGCGCCCTTCATCGGGATGGTCTCGCCCATCACGACGTCGAAGGCGCTGATGCGGTCGGTGGTGACGAGCAGCAGGCGGTCGTCGTCGACGGCGTAGATATCGCGCACCTTGCCGCGTCCGATCTTGGGCAGGGGCAGGTCGCTGGAGAGCATGGCGGTCATCGGCAGGGCCTTCGCAGACAAGTCCATCGGACAGGAGATTAAGGCCGCACTGGATGGTACGGCCTAAATCGGGATAGCCTATTCCGGCAGCGGAATGAACTCATGTTCCTGCGGAACCCCGGCGAAGCGGCCGGTTTTCCAGTCCTCCTTGGCCTGCTCGATCCGCTCCTTGCTGGAGGAGACGAAATTCCACCAGATGTGGCGCGGGCCTTCCAATGCATCGCCACCGAGAAACATCATGCGCGTCGCTTTCAACGCCTTCACGGTGATGCGGTCGCCGGGCCGGAAGATCAGCAGCCGCGGCCCCTCGTACCGCTCGTTCGCGATCTCGACCTCGCCGTCGACGACGTAGATGGCGCGCTCCTCGTGGTCGGGGTCGAGCGGCACGCTGGCGCCCGCGACCGCCGTGACCTCGGTGTAGAACCAGGGCGACACCATCGTCACCGGCGAGGTGATGCCGAAGGCGGAGCCCGCGATCACCCGCGCGGTAAAATCGCGCTCGGAAATCATCGGCAGATCGCCCGCGCCGTAATGCTGGAACGACGGCGCGATCTCCTCGGATCCGGCCGGCAGCGCGATCCAGCTTTGCAGGCCCAGCATCTGCTGGCCCGAGGCGCGCTGCGCATCCGGCGTGCGCTCGGAATGAGCGATACCGCGGCCGGCGGTCATCAAGTTCATCGCGCCGGGCGCGATCTCCTGGACGTTGCCCTCGCTGTCGCGATGCATGATCGAGCCGTCGAACAGATAGGTGACGGTGGCAAGCCCGATATGCGGATGCGGCCGCACGTCCATGCCCTTGCCGGAGACGAACTGCACCGGGCCGAAATGATCGAAGAAGATGAAGGGCCCGACCATCTGCCGCTTGCCATGCGGCAGCGCGCGCCGCACCACGAATCCGTCGCCGAGGTCGCGGGTGCGCGGCACGATGACGAGATCGAGCGCGTCGCAGGACATGGGATCGCCGAGCACGGGATCGTTCGAGGGTTGCCAGCTCATCTTGGTCTCCTGTTTCTTGCTGGTATGATCGTAACAGAACAATGTCGGGAACGGGAGAAGACCGATGATCCCACCGCTCAAGCCAGGCGCCAGGCTGCTCGAGGTCACAGGCCCCAGAATCGAGACGGAACATTTGATCCTGCGCCCATGGCGCGCGAGCGATATTGCACCGAACGCCGCGATGCTGTCCGATCCCGGCACCGCCCGATTCATCGCAGCCGACGGCAAGCCGGTCACGACCGAGATTGCCGGCTGGCGTAACGCGGCCGTGATCTCCGGGCACTGGGCGCTCCACGGCTTCGGCATGTTTGCGGTCGAGGAGAAATCGAGCGGCAGCTACATCGGGCGGGTTGGTCCGTGGTGCCCGCCGGGCTGGCCCGGCTTCGAGGTCGGTTGGGGTATCGCCAGGGAATTCCGCGGCAAAGGTTATGCGGTGGAAGCGGCCAGCGCATCGATCGACTGGGTGTTCGACAGCTTTGAGATCGACGAGATCATGCACTGTATCGAGAGCACGAATACGCCGTCGCAGGGCGTGGCACGTAGCCTGGGAGCCCGGAAGGAGCGCGAGATCGATCTGTTCGGCAAGCCGGCCGACGCCTGGATCACGTCGCGCGCCGCGTGGACCCGGCGAAATTGAATCGGTCTTTGATCTGAACTAGGTTCGCGTCACGCGCGTGCGTGCGCGATCGGGTCGACCGGATGCTGCTTGCCAATCTCGAACTTGCCTTTCGCGCCGGCGCCGTGGCGCTGCTGTTGGTGTTGGCGGCATCGTTGTTCTCGGACTTCCGCAACGTGCTGGCGGCTCGCCTCGGCGCAGCCTTCGCGCTCGGCTCGGTCGCGCATGCGGTGAGCTATTCGGTCGGCGTGACGTCGCTGGTGCCGGCCTGGCATGCGCCGCTGATCGCACTCTCGACCGGCAATATCGCGGTGTTCTGGCTGTTCACGCGCGCGC
Organism: Tuber microsphaerosporum; assembly: GCA_003521225.1. Taxonomy (NCBI): domain Eukaryota; kingdom Fungi; phylum Ascomycota; class Pezizomycetes; order Pezizales; family Tuberaceae; genus Tuber; species Tuber microsphaerosporum. The sequence goes on from QOVD01002360.1 coordinate 345,253, forward strand.
TGTTCGACGACGAATTTCGCCTGCGCTCGTGGCATGGATTGATCTGGGCGCTGGTGACCGCGTTCAGCTTCGCCGGGTGCGTCTGGATCGCGCCCGGCGGCCATGTGCGGTTCTCCGTCACCGTGGTGAACCTGATCGTGCTCGGCTTCATCGCGCTCGCGGTGGGGCAGACGATCGCCTCGTGGCCGGCCGACCTGGTCGAGCGCCGCCGCCGCGTTCGCGTCTTCATCGTCTGCGCGGCCGCACTCTATGGCGGGCTGAACGCGCTGCTGCAGATTGCCGTCGCCGGCAGCGACGTCGGCGATGCCGCCAACACCATCAATGCCGGCGTGCTGGCCTGCGTCGTCGCGGCCATCGCCTACGCGATGATGCGTGTCGATGGTGCGGACCTGTTTCCGGCGAACGCGGGCGTCACGCTAGCGGTCATTCTGAGCCATCCCACAGCCACCGATGAAGCCGCCGACCAGAAGCTGATCGATGCCTTGATGCGCCTGATGGCGGACGAGCGGATCTATCGCCAGGAGAACATCACCATCGGCGTGCTGGCGGGCCGGCTGAAAATTCCCGAATACAGGCTGCGCCGGCTGATCAACCAGCGGCTCGGCTACCGCAATTTCAATGTGTTCCTGAACAACCACCGGATCGAGGAAGCCAAGGCCGCGCTCGCCGATCCCGCGCAGGCCGAGGTCCCCGTCATCACCATCGCGATGGACGCCGGCTTCCAGTCGCTCGGTCCCTTCAACCGCGCCTTCAAGGCGGTCACGGGCGTGACGCCGACGGAATACAGGCGGCTGAAGGTGAGTGCGGCGTAAGCTCTAAGCCTTTATAATCACGCCGAAATTCCAGAATCGACCAGCCCGGTTCAGTTTCAGCCAAGCCATTTTCGAAATCCGGCGAGCACTCCTCCGCCCATTACGGCTTCCTGCCCGGCACGTTCCCCGAAGCCGGAGAAAGCCCGTGACCCGCCGCCGCAAGATCATCCTCCTCACCACCACCGTCGCCTGTATCGGCCTCGCATTCGGCGCAGCTCGCGCGCGCAACGCGCCGCAGGTCGCCACCGGCTTCCTCGCCGACATTCTCTGCGCCGAGACATTTGTCTCCGGCCTCGATCCGCAGCGCACCTTCACCGAGACCACCGACGCGATGCCGGGCTCGGGCCTGATCACCTGGGCGATGGACTACCGGATCGACCGGGTGCGCAAGGACGTCACCGTGACGCTGTTCGGCCTCGGCCGTAGCCATGCCGTCTATCGCGAGGGGCTGGGCTGCACGCTCGAGCACGGCGCTGATATCGCCGATGTCGCGCCGCCGGCGGAGGACAAGCAGCCCGCATTGCTCCCCGAGATCGCGGGACCTTCGATCGTGCCGCCGCAAAGCGAGGGGCTATCGGCCGCACTCGATCGCGCCTTCACCGAACCCGCGCAACCGCCCACCCGCCGCACCCGCGCCATCGTGGTCATGAAGTCAGGTCGCGTCATCGCCGAGCGCTATGCGGATGGTGTCGGGCCGGAGACGCCGCTGCTCGGCTTCTCCATGACGAAGTCGGTGATCTCGGCGCTAACAGGGATTCTCGTGCGCCAGGGCAAGCTCAAGCTCGACGAGCCCGCGCCGGTCGCCGCGTGGGCAAATCCGGACGATCCCCGCCACGCCATCACCGTCGACCAGCTGCTGCGGCACACCGCGGGCCTCGCGCTCGGCAGCTCGCTGCAGGCTTCGCTCGGCTCCGCCTTCGAACCGGTCAATCGCATGAAATTCATCGAGGACGACATGGCCGCCTATGCCGCGAACATGCCGCTTGCGACCGCGCCGGGCACGGTGTGGAATTATCACGACGGCAACACCATCATGCTCGCGCACCTGATCCGCAACGCCGCCGGCGGCAACCCCGCCGACGCGCTGCGCTTCGCGCGCCGCGAATTGTTCGCGCCGCTCGGCATGCGCCACGTCACGCTCCAGCTCGACGGCGCCGGCACGATCGAGGGATCGAGCGAGATGCTGGCCTCCGCGCGCGACTGGGCGCGCTTCGGTCAGCTCTATCTCAATGACGGCGTCGCCGGCGGCAAGCGCATCCTCCCCGAGGGCTGGGTGAATTACGCGGCGTCAGCCACGCCAAATGCCTGGGTCGGCATCGGCGCCGGCTTCTGGACCAACCAGGGCGACAGTTTTGGCGCGAATTTCCGCGTGGAATACGGCTGGCCGCGCGATGCGTTTTTCGCCAAGGGCACGATCGGGCAGTACACCATCGTGATCCCGTCGGAGCGTCTGGTGATCGTGCGGCTGGGCCGCTCGCCGAACTGGCCACCGGAAGCGGACGGCGTGTTCGATCTGGTGCGGGATGTGGTGGCAGCCACGCACGAGAAGGGGAAAATGGCGGGGGTGGATTGAGGTGAGAGCTTCTCTTCCCTTCTCCCCTTGTGGGAGAAGGTGGCGCGAAGCGCCGGATGAGGGGTCTCTATCCGCGAATTAGACCGCTAGAGAGTCGCGCGCGGAGAGAACCCCTCACCCGGCTGCGCTTCGCGCATCCACCCTCTCCCACAAGGGGCGAGGGTGCACCGTCTGCGCGGAGGGAATCTCCTACCTCCCCAGCTCCGTGGCCTTCGCCACGCGGTCGAACCGCTCCAGTGTCATGATCGCGTCGGCAAATTTCTCCGCGCGCGCGTTCAGCACCGGGCGCGCCAGCGTCAGAAACTTCTGCTGCATCGCCTGCGCATCGGGGAAAGAATTCGGCTCTCCGGAAGGATCGGCATAGAGCCGCTCATGCACGCCATCATCCGTCGTGATGCTGACGCGCGCGCCGAACGGATGGGTGCGGCCGACCTCGAGCCGGTCGTCCTGCACCACGTCGAACTTGTCGGCGAGCGCGTCGATGGCGGCGTCGCCCAGGCGGTTGTAATCGTCCCAGCCGAACGAGCCCTGGTCGAGCGCGAGCGCGCCGGTGAAGAACATCGAGAACTGGCCGCCGACGATCGAGGTCGGATGCCGCTTGGTCGCGGCATCGCCGGTCAAGGTGATGCCGTTCCGATGCAAACCGATCTCGACGCGCTTGATCTGGTCCGGCGTCAGATTGTGCTCGCGCCGCATCGCGATCAGCGCGTCGATCGCGGCATGGGTGTAGCGGCAGCTCGGATACGGTTTGACGCCGATCTTCATGGTCTCATAGGTCTTGCCGAGCTCGGCCACCGCCTTGTCGGGATGCGCATCGTCGGTGTAGCCGGCGAGCAGGCCGTGCTTGCCCTCGACCGATTCCGTCGCGCCGACGAAATCGTTGCGCGCCAGCGTCGCGGCGATCACGCCATTCATCGCGGCGGCGCCGACCTGATAGCGCTTGTTCCAGGCGCCGTTGACCAGGAATTGCAGCGAGCCCGCGGCCTGGCTGCCGGAGACGCCGAACGCGGCGATGATCTGCTGCTCGGACAGGCCGAATAGTTTTCCGGCGGCGGCCGCCGCGCCATAGGTGCCGGCGGTCGCGGTTGGATGGAAGCCGCGCGCGTAGTGCGAGGTCGGGTCGAGCGCGTTGCCGAGCCGGCAGCAGACCTCATAGCCCGCCACGATCGCGGTCAGCACGTCGCGGCCCGACGCGCCGACCATCTCGCCGACGGCGAAGGCGGCCGGAACCACCGGCGCGCTCGGATGCAGCGAGGAATCGGCGTGGGTATCGTCGAAGTCGAGGGAATGGCCGAGCGCGCCGTTGAGGAGCGCCGCGACCGCCGGTGTCCAGGTCTTGCTGTCGCCGAACACGGTGGACTCACCCTTGGTGTCGAGCGCGAGCGCTTCCAGCATCTTCAGGATCGAGGGGGTGGATTCCGCCTCGCTGCGGGCCCGGATGGCACTGCCGAGGAAGTCCAGCGTCAGCACCTTGGCGCGATCCAGCACCTCCGCCGGAATATCCTGGTATGTCAGATTAACGACATAGGCGGCGAGCGTTGCGGTTTCGTGAGCCATCGTGTTTCCTCGTTTTGGCGCGCAAGTTAGGCGGGCTGATTTGGCCTTTCAAGCGGCCTTGGGGCCGCGGGCATCAGCCATGCTTTTGGCAGGCTCCAAGAGGATCGGATCGGGACATTCGACGATGGCACTCGCAAGACAAATGTTCGACCGGATCCGATCACGGCGGACGCAGCTGGGGCTGGCGATCCGGGTCACGGTGGCCGCGGTGGCGGCCTATGCGATCGCCACCGCGCTGCATCTGTTGCTGCCGCTCTGGGCGGTCCTGACTTCGCTGATCGTGACCCAGATGAGCGTCGGCCGCTCGCTGAAGGCGACGCGCGACTACGTGCTCGGCACGATCGGCGGCGCCATCTATGGCGGCGCCATCGCGATCCTGATCCCTTATTCCACCGAGGTGGGCCTGTTGGGGCTGCTGGTGCTGGCGGTCGCGCCGCTCGCCTTCGTGGCTGCGATCAACCCAAGCCTCAACGCCGCCACGGTGACGGCGATCATCGTGCTGCTGGTTCCGACCATGCATCATTCCGATCCCCTGGCGTCGGCGATCGACCGCGTCAGCGAGGTCGGGGTCGGCGCCATCACTGGCCTGCTGGTCTCATTCCTGGTGCTGCCGTCCCGCGCCGTGCGGCAGATCCGCGCCAGCGCGGCCACGCTGCTCGAACTGATCGCGGATGCCTTCACCGAACTGCTCGCGGGGCTCACGCGCGGCCGCGACAACGACGCGCTGCACCGGATCCAGGACGGCATCGGCACGGCAATGGTGGGCATGAACGCGATCGGCGCCGAAGCCGAGCGTGAGCGCTCCGTGCGACTGTCGAGCGGGCCCGACACCGGCCCGCTGCTGCGCACGGTGCTGCGGCTGCGCCATGACGTCGTGATGATCGGCCGTGCCACGGTGGTGCCGCTCCCGGCCGAGGTGCAGATGCGGCTTGCAGCCCCGCTGACGGAAGTCTCGACCGTGATCGCGCGATTCCTTCGCTCCGCCGCTGCTGCCTTGCGCGAGGGCGTCGGCGCGCCGGCGATCCATCCGGTCCACGTCGCGCTCCAGCATTATGCCGAGGCCGTTGCCGCCGTCCGTCATGACGGCCTGATCCGCGGTCAGCCCGGCGACACCGCCGAGCGCTTCTTCGCGATCGGCTTCTCGCTGGAGCAGATGCACCAGAACCTCTGCGACCTCGATCGCGTCGTCGGCGAATGGTCGGAGGCCTCGACCGACAAGTCCGCGCGCGTGGCGGAGTGAGTCGCGTTACAGATCGAAGAACGCCAGCTGCGTTGCGTCGCGCTGCTCGATGCCGTCGGTCAGCGCCTTCAGCGCGACGTCAAAACCCAGCTGCGGCTGCTCCAGCTCCCACGCGCCGTCATGGTCCCACTGAAAGCACTGGCCATAGCGCTCGCCGGGCTCGACATGGAGCAGCAGGCAGCGGCTGAGCTGCGACGGCTCGGCAACCGGCACCAGGTGTTTCAGCGAGACGCCGTATTCCTGACGGAAATAGGCGCAGGCCTCTTCGAGCTCGTCCTCGGAATGGGCAATGAAGTCCAGGACATTGCGAAGCTGCGTGGCGAGTTCATCAGGCGCATAGAAGCGAAGCTCGGAGGATGATTCAGGCAGCCGCACCAGCAATTCGGTCTCGCCGCGCGTCAGCAGGAAATTGCGGTAGTCATCGGAGAGCCGGACGCCGAGCGCCTGCTCCGCTTTGCTCACGTCCGCTTCGCTCGCCGGCGTACCGGGTTTCCAGCGCCAGCCTTTGCTTGATGTTCCCGCCTTGCGCTGGGCCTCGTAGTCCTCATAGCCCGGAAACGCCATGATGTCCTCATAGCCGCCGAACCGCGACCATTGAAAGGCGTCGTCAAAGGCTTCTTCGCGCCGCTCGGGAAAATAGCCGCAGAGCAGCTCGGCGCGCTTGAGGATGCGCGTGTGGTTCGGGGCGGTCTTGCAAAGATGCTCGATCGTCTTCAGTGATGCCTCGGGATTGTCGGCCTGAAGATAGACGTCGCTCAACAATTCCAGGATGCGCCCCTCGAGGTCGTTCTCATAGATGGACCACGCATAATGCGGCTGCCCGGCAGCGCGCCGCGCAACGAGCGTATCGCGCGCCTGTTCGGCAAAGCGCACCGCCTGTGCGAGATCTTCACCGGCGACCTTGCCGCGGCGAGCGGCGTGCCAGAGATACAACGGCTCATGTTCGGCCGGCGTGCCCTTGAGCGCGTCGAGCTGCGCGGCCTGCTCGGCCATCGGCGCGCTGAGCGCCAGGATCATCAGCTCATCGAGCCCCTTCTGCCAGTCCGGCTTGGCTCGCGGATTGGGCCCGAGGTCGCGCAGCGTGTAGTTGGTATGATCCGTCTCGACATAGCCGGCCGCGACCAGCTTGGCGACATGGCGGCGGAAAGCCGCTGCGGCGCCGGCGATATCAGGAAATTCCTTGCGCAGGAATTCGTTCGCGTCGGGATCGCCCTTCCAGTTCATGTGAACGCCGATCATCATGGGATCGCTACCCGGGACCAGCATCAATTCGCGATCGTCGTCGCCGGGCGCGCGATGGAAGAATTTTGCCAGATACATGCGACCCTCCGAACGCGCCACTGGGATCGGGGCGCCACGTCTCAGTCGCAGTTTCAGGGAAACCGGTTCATGCCGGCAGGCAAGAGCGTTTTCGAGCGAAGTGGATACCGGTTCGCGTGAAGAAAACGCGTCCAAAACTACAATCAGCGCTTTTTCAGGCCCTTGGCCACCATGCGCCAGACCAGCAGGTCGATGCGGTCCTGGCCGAAGAACGGCTCGTTCTCGAACACGAAGGTCGGCACCCCCCAATGACCGGAGGCGGCGTGGTCCTTCTCGTTTTCGGCGATCACCCGCTCGTAGCGATCGGGGTCGGCCCTGATCGCTTCATCCATCGCGGCGAGATCGAAGCCGGCCGCTTCAGTGGCGCGCGCGAGGTGATCGCCTTCGTTCCAGCCCGCCACCGAGCCGTCCCACAGCACGCGCGCGATCGCATCGGTGAATGCGAGCGAGCGGCCTTCGAGCTGCGCCATCGCACCCAGCCGGGTCAGGCGGTGGATGTAGGGCTGCTCGGCCGCAACATCGAACGTCGTCTTGTCCTGCACGATCGGATCGGGCCTGGGAAAGCGGAACGGGATGCCCTCGTGCTGCGCCACGCGCGTGCTGTCGAGCACCACATAGCGAATGAAGTTCGGGTTGGCCTTCTTGAAGAAGCCGGGCACGCGGACGGCGAGCGGATAGACCGGCCGCAAATTCACCGCGAGATCGTACTGTTCGACGAGCTTGAGCGTCTTCGGCAGCGCCAGATAGCTGAAAGGACTGCGGTAGGAGTAGAAGAGGTCCACGGACAGGGTCATCGCACCGGCTCCATGATCCCGATCATCCCGCCAGTCTGCGCGTCAGCATGCGGAAGCGCAAGATCAGGAGGCCGGCATAGACGAACGTGCCGGTCGAGAACCCGATCCAGACGCCGACCGCGCCGAGCCCGGCATTGAAGGCCAGCACCCAGGCGATGGGAAAGGCGACGCACCAATAGCCGATCGCCGCGAACAGCAACGTCATCCTTGTATCGTTGATGCCGCGCAGCGCGCCGGCCATGATGGTCTGGAGGCCGTCGGCGATGAAGAAGGTCGCGCCGACCAGCAGCAGGGTCGCAGTCAGCTCGACAGTGGCCGCGCTGGCCTCGCTGCTCCCGAAGAACAGCCGTCCGAGCTCGTAGCGGCCGAGGATGATGGCAACGGTCAGGGCCGAGACCAACGCTACGCCAAGCACCGCCGCGACGAGGCCCGCGCGCCTCACCGCGGCCGGGTCGTCGCGGCCGAAAGCATGGCCGACACGGACCGTCGCCGCCATGCCGATGCCGAGCGGGACCATGAACAGCACGGCCGTGACCTGGAGCGCGATCTGGTGCGCGGCAAGGGCCGTGGTCGAGATCAATCCCATCAGCAGCGCGGCGGACGAGAACAGGCCATATTCCAGCAGCAGGGAAAACGAGATCGGCGCGCCGACCGCGATGAGCTGGCGCATCAGGGGCCAGTCGATCCGCCACAGATGGGTGAGCGGGCGGTAGTCCGCGAACGGTTTTCGCCATGCGGCGATGGCGAGCACGGCGAGGAAGGTGCCGAGATTGACGAGCGTGGTCGCAAGCCCCGCGCCGAACAGGCCGAGCTCCGGCAGGCCGAACAGGCCGTGGATCAGGCAATAGACCAGCGCCGCGTTGGCGGGGATCGCTGCAACGGTGATCCACAGCGGCGGCTGTGGCCGGTTCACCGCGCTCATCATGCTGCGCAACGCGATGAAGCCGAGCGCCGGCGCGATGCCCCAGGCCAGCCCGTTCAGATAGCGCTGCGCGAGCGCGGCCGATTGCGGCGCCTGTCCGAGCGCCAGCAGGATGCGCTCGCCGTAGAGCGGCGAGGCCATCATCGGCAGCGAGATCAGGAGCGCGATCCACAGGCCGGCGCGCAGGGAGCGGCGGATGCGCTTGACGTCGCCGGCGCCGAACGCCTGCGCGGCCAGCGGCGACACCGCGGCCATCAATCCGAGCCCGAAGGTGAAGCTGACGAAATAGACCGTGTGCGCCAGCGCGGCGGCCGCGACCGCATCCTCGCCGAGCCGCCCGATCAGCGCGAGATCGGTCGTGATCATCGCGATCTGCCCGAGCTGCGTCAGCATCATCGGCACGGCCAGCCGCAGCGTCTCGACGAACTCTTCGGCGAGATGGTTTTGCGGCACGCCGGCTTGCGGCTGCGGACGAGGCTGGACGGTGTCGAGCATGGCGGTTGCAATAGCACAGCCGCACGTCGAAAACATGGCCCCGAGTGCGAGATGCTTTTTCACCCTCTCCCTTGTGGGAGAGGGTGGCTCGCGGCGCAGCGGCGAGACGGGTGAGGGGTATGTCTCCGCGAATTCAAATCAGAGTGGATTCGCGGAGACATACCCCTCATCCGGCGCTTCGCGCCACCTTCTCCCACAAGGGGAGAAGGGAAGAGGAGCCCTCAGCCCTTCCTCTCCGGCACGCGCCTGATCTTCGCGCCGAGCGCGTTCAGGCGTTCGTCGATGCGCTCGTAGCCGCGCTCGATCTGGTCGGCGTTGTTGATCGTGGAGGTACCCTCGGCGCAGACCGCGGCGAGCAGCATCGCCATGCCGGCGCGGATGTCGGGCGAGATCATCGATGCGCCACGCAGGCGGCTGGGGCCGGCGATGATGGCGCGATGAGGATCACAGAGAACAATTCGCGCGCCCATGGCGATCAGCTTGTCGACGAAGAACATCCGCGATTCGAACATCTTTTCGAACATCAGGATCACGCCGTCGCATTGCGTGGCAGTGACGATCGCGATCGACATCAGATCGGCGGGGAAGGCCGGCCAGGGCTGGTCTTCCAGCTTCGGCACGTGGCCGCCGAAATCGTCCTGGATCTTCAGCGTCTGGTTCGAGGGCACGATGAGATCGTCGCCCTCGATGCGGCAGACGATGCCGAGCCGCTCGAACCCCATGCGGATCGAGCGCAGATGCTCGACGCCGGCGCGCACGATGCGAAGCGGGGAGCGCGTGACGGCCGCAAGCCCGATCAGCGAGCCGACCTCGATATGGTCGGGCTGGATCCGGTAGGTCGTGGCGCCCAGCGTCGCCGGCCCATGCACGATCATGGTGTTGGTGCCGATGCCCTCGATTCGCGCGCCGAGCGCGACCAGGAAATTGGCGAGGTCCTGCACATGCGGCTCGGAGGCCGCGTTGCGCAAATGGGTGACGCCGTCGGCGGCGACCGCCGCGACCAGCGCGTTCTCGGTTGCGGTGACGCTCGGCTCGTCCAGAAACACGTCGGCACCGGCGAGCTTTGCCGCGCGGAATTCGAGCCGGTCGGTGGCGGTGACCTTGGCGCCCAGTTGTTCGAGCGCGAGCACGTGGGTGTCCAGGCGGCGGCGGCCGATGACGTCGCCGCCGGGCGGCGGCAGCATCACTTCGCCGCAGCGGGCGAGCAGGGGGCCCGCGAGCAGGATCGAGGCGCGGATACGGACGCAGAGCTCGGGGTCGAGGTCGGCGGCGCGGATGCTCTTGGCGTGGATGTGCAGCGTGTTGCGGGCGGTCCATTCCGCCGCCGCGCCGACCGAGCGGATCAGTTCGACCAGCGTCTCGGTGTCGCGGATCCGCGGCACGTTCTCCAGCGTCACCGGATGCTCGGTGAGCAGGGCGGCTGCAATGATCGGCAGCGCCGAATTCTTGTTGCCGGACGGCTCGATCGAGCCCGAGAGCCGGTGACCGCCCTCGACAATGTACTGGATGGGCGCCACGGGGTTCTCGCTGTCCTGTTGGGTGGGGCTGTTTCGGGCGGAAACTACAGAGAATTGAGCGCGGGAGCAATTGTGGCGGCCACCGGCTGTTGCCGATCCGTTAGCCTCGGAGAGGCTGCCAATCCCTCATGGTGAGGAGCGCGGAACGCGCGTCTCGAACCATGAAGGCCCGGATATCTCGCCCGCGGCCATCCTTCGAGACGCCCGCTTCGCGGGCTCCTCAGGATGAGGCTGGGTGCTTGTAGGCGCGGGTGGTCAGAACAGCCCGATGATATTCGCGACCACATACAGGATCGCGATCAGGATCAGCGCGCCGATCATGACGAAGGAAATCTCGATCGCGATGGCGCCGGTGCCGAGGATGGCGGCCACGCCCGCAAGAAGCCGCTCCTCCCGAAAGATCAGCGCGAGGACCGAGAGCAGGATGGCGAGCAGGCCGAGCGAGATCGCGGTGGCCGAAGCGGTTTCGCTCCAGCTCCGTCCAGCCGATTTCTCGACCTTCGGCGCCTCATACTCCACGCCCTTCACGCGCGCGATCACGCGGTCCTTGATGCGATGACCGGTGTCGACGATGACCTGGTCCGCCGGTGGCGGCGGGAAGATCATCGGCACCACCCAGTGCGGCAGCACCGCCGCCATCAGCGCCAGCACGCCGACAATGCTGCCGATGATGCCGAGACGGCGGGAGGGGAGGGCGGAATTGGTCGACGCGGAGGCGGTCATGGCATGGCGTTTTCCCGGCCGGAATTGGCCTTACGGGTTCATGCCGTTTCGTCGCGATGGTGGGGGGTGAGGTTCAGCGATGCTGGGATCGGCCTAGCCGTCATGCCCGGGCTTGTCCCGGGCATCCACGTTCTTTGTTCCGGGGAGCAAGGCGTGCACGGCCGGGACAAGCCCGGCCATGACGCTGCGGAAGCAGCGCGCCTCAGATATCGATCGTCGCGCTCAGCGAATGCTCCTGGATGAAGTCGCGGCGCGGCTCGACCACGTCGCCCATCAGCTTGGTGAAGATGTCGTCGGCCTCGTCGACCTCCTTGACCTTCACCTGCAGCAGCGAACGCGCATCGATGTCCAGCGTCGTTTCCCAGAGCTGCTCCGGGTTCATCTCGCCCAGACCTTTGTAGCGCTGCAGCGTGATGCCCTTGCGGCCGGCGTCGGTGACCGCTTCGAACAGGTCGACCGGGCCGTAGACCATGTGCTCGATGTCCTTGCGCCGCAGCTTGCCGGGGCGGGCATAAACGTCCTGGAGCTTCACGGTGTATTCGTCGAGCTTGCGGGCTTCGACCGAGCCCAGGAAGGCGGCGTCGATGACGGCGGCTTCCTTGACGCCGCGCACGGTGCGCTCGAACTGGAAGCCCTGGCCTTCCACGTACTGGCCGACCCAGCCGCGCTCGACCTCCTCGGCCTGGTTGTCCAGCCGTCCCGCGATGTATTGTGCCGCTGCGGCCGCTTTCTCGGGATCGCCGTAGATCGCCTTGTTGAGCACGCCGGTGATGGCGGCCTGCTCGATCACCTTGCGATTGTAGCGGCTGTGCAGATTGCGCAGGACGCTGCGGACGGTGCGGGCGTCGTCGACCAGCGAACGCAAGTCGCGGCCGGTGCGATCACCGCCGACGCCGGGAATGAAGACGCAGTCGTCGAGGCCTGTGTCGATCAGATAATCCTCGAGCGCCCGCTCGTCCTTCAGATATTGCTCGGACTTGCCGCGGCTGACCTTATAGAGCGGCGGCTGGGCGATGTAGAGGTAACCGCCGTCGATGATGTCGCGCATCTGACGGTAGAAGAAGGTCAGCAGCAGCGTGCGGATGTGGGCGCCGTCGACGTCGGCGTCCGTCATCACGATGATCTTGTGATAGCGCAGCTTATCGATCGAGAACTCGTCGCTGATGCCGGTGCCGAGCGCGGTGATCAGCGTGCCGATCTGCTCGCTGCCCAGCATCTTGTCGGGGCGGACGCGCTCGACGTTGAGGATCTTGCCGCGCAGCGGCAGCACCGCCTGGAATTCGCGGTTGCGGCCCTGCTTGGCGCTGCCGCCTGCCGAGTCGCCCTCGACGATGAAGAGTTCGGACTTGGCCGGATCTTTTTCCTGGCAGTCGGCGAGCTTGCCGGGCAGCGAGGAGACCGAGAGCGGGCTCTTGCGCGTCAGCTCGCGCGCCTTTCGCGCGGCTTCACGCGCCGCGGCGGCCTGGATCACCTTGCCGACGATCATCTTGGCTTCGCTAGGGTGCTCCTCGAACCAGGCCTGGAGCGCCTCGTTGAGGACGTTCTCGACCACGGGACGCACTTCCGAGGACACCAGCTTGTCCTTGGTCTGCGACGAGAATTTCGGATCGGGCACCTTCACCGAGAGAACGGCGGTGAGGCCTTCACGGCAGTCGTCGCCGGTCAGCGCGATCTTTTCCTTCTTCGCATTGGCCTCGGCATAGCCGTTGACCTGGCGTGTCAGCGCGCCGCGGAAACCGGCCAGATGGGTGCCTCCGTCACGCTGCGGGATGTTGTTGGTGAAGCACAGCACGTTCTCGTGGTAGCTGTCGTTCCACCACAGTGCCGCCTCGACGCCGATGCCGTTGGCCTCCGCGCGCACCATGATCGGCGCCGGCACGATCGCCTTCTTGTTGCGGTCGAGATATTTGACGAACTCCTCGACGCCGCCGGAATAGTGCATCTCCTCGCGCTTCTCGACCGCATGGCGCATGTCGGAGAGGGCGATGTTGACGCCGGAATTGAGGAAGGCGAGCTCGCGCAGCCGGTGCTCCAGCGTCGCAAAATCATATTCGATGTTCTTGAAGGTTTCCGTCGAGGCCTGGAACGTCACCTCGGTGCCGCGCTTGCCCGGCGCGTCGCCGACCACCACCAGCGGTGCGACCGCATCGCCATGGGCGAACTCGATGTAGTGCTCCTTGTTGTCGCGCCAGATGCGCAAGCCGAGCTTGCTCGACAGCGCGTTGACGACGGAGACGCCGACGCCGTGCAGGCCGCCGGAGACCTTGTAGGAATTCTGGTCGAACTTTCCGCCGGCATGGAGCTGGGTCATGATGACCTCGGCCGCGGAGATGCCTTCGCCCTTGTGGATGTCGACGGGAATGCCGCGGCCGTCGTCGCGCACCGTGACGGAATTGTCGGCATTGAGCACGACGTCGACGCGCGTGGCGTGGCCCGCGAGCGCCTCGTCGATCGCGTTGTCGACGACCTCGTAGACCATGTGGTGCAGGCCGGAGCCGTCGTCGGTGTCGCCGATATACATGCCCGGGCGCTTGCGGACGGCGTCGAGACCCTTGAGCACGCGGATCGATTCCGCCCCGTAATCGCTTGGATTTGAGGGCTCGTTTTCGGCAGGCGTCTGCCGAGCAGGTTCTGTCATGAGAGGCCTTCGAGATGTCGCCCGAATCAGCCGCGCAAAAGGCGCTGATTTGCAGGCTATTTGTGCCATGAAAGACCGCTTGCGCCTAGCGCAAAGTATCCTCTGGCAACCCTTTGACGAAATAGGGATTTTTTGCCGGTTTTCAAGGCTCTCGAAGGCCGATTCTGGGGCTTGCGAAAAGGGCGATTCGAGGCCCTGTTTTTGGCTCTTGAAGGCGTGGATTTTGCGGGGCGGAGAAGCGCGTTCCCAGGCGCAGTGGCGCCCCGGAACAGGTCACTGGGTTCAGTAGATCTGATCCGGCTTCTTGTCGTCGTCGCCCAACCTGAGGGACCAGGCCTCGCCTGAGGCCACGGTGATGGTATCGGTGCGCACGGGATAGCCCGACACGACCAGCTTGTAGGAATATTTGCCGGGCGGCAGATCCAGCGTTTGTGGGTGATTGACGCCGCCCGCGATCTTGATGGTCTGATCGTTGATCGTGAGCGAAGCCGTGTCCGGCGCGAGATAGCCGAATATCAGCCGCGCTTGTCCTGCTATCGGCAGGAAATTGGCCTTCGCCGCGGCCTCCGTATTCCGCTGCACCAGGCTGACAATGGTCTCGTCCTGCGCGCGGCCAAGCTTCAGGGTGGCCGGCCCCTTGGGGGAGGCGAAGGCGAGCTGCACATGATCGGCGGCAACCAGAGTGCTTTCAGGCCTTTCCTCCCAGCCGCGTTTTGCGAGCTCCGTGCGGTAGAAGGCGAGCACATCGCTGAGCTGGGCCGGCACATGGGCTTCGAGCCCGACCCGCAGCGGGATTTCGATGCCGGTCATATGGGTGGTGTTGGAGCTGGAGAAGTTGTGTTGCTTCGGCACCGGCATCTCGGCGTCTGGATCCGCCGGTGTGAGTGCGGCCGAAGTTTGCGGTGACGGGTGCGGCAGCCATCCGCCGGCGCCTGCGGCGACCAGGCCGCCCGCGAGAAGAGCGAGGCCGCACGCGAACAGCCGCCATCGTGCCGGGACCTTCGTTCTGCGCCTCACCGTCGTCATGCCCACTCTCCAGGGATGTCGTGCGTCGTGATCGTCGCGCGATGCACAGCAGCTGCGACCTGGTCGCCGCCTCCGGACGACTAGTCGTCCCACCAACCGGACAGGTTCAACCTGGCCGCTAAAGGCACAGGCGGCGGGATCAATGCATCTGGAGCGGAAGCACGTCGCCGCTTGGCCCCACCAGGAGGCCCCAGGCGTCGCCGGCGGCTACGGTCAGGGTCTCGTTGCGAGTGGGCTGCCCGGGCAGGCGCAGCGCGTACTGGTTCTTGCCGGGCGGCAGGCCGAGCATCGGGCCTTTCAGTGACTGAGGGCCGCCGGCGCCGGCAACGCATCCAGCGCGCCAAATGAAGAATCCACTGCCGGCACTCCCTTCTATACGCGATGATATTTCGCGCAGGCTTTCGAAGCGGATCCCGCCGAACGATTTCTTAGCGAAGAAGGATGAGTCGTGGCGTTGGGGCCGACATGAATCGCCACGACTTGTCGCGCTTAGTCCCTCGCTCTTTCGAGCGCGTGTCGAATGACCTTTTGCTCATCCTCCGTCATCTGCGTCGCGCCAAGCTTGAAGGTCAGCTTGTCGATCTTGCCGGTGAAACGGAAGGGCAGCTTGTAGCTGTCGTCCACCGTCGTGCGGGTGTCGCTGCCGATGTCAAACGTTTCGTCGATGGCCATAAGAAACGGAATCGTGTGCGGGATCGTCTTTGCTGCCACCAGCTTGCCATCGGCCGTCAGTACACCGGTGCCACCCTTGCCCGGGCCGGGTCCGTTGTACTTGAAGTCGAATACAATGGTGTGCTTGCCCGGCTTGAGCGCATCGGTAAACAAGTCGCGACCGCCAATGCCGCCTTCCCAACGGTACCGTTCTAGATCGAGCAAGTTGTATACGAAGACCGGCTTGCCTTTGAGCAGGTAGAGGGCGTATCCGCCAAAGCGACCGCCTAGAGTTGCGATCATTCCTTCCGCGCCGCCCTTAGGAACGGTAACCTCGGCCGTGATCGTGTAATCCTTATTGAGAAGGCTCGGAGCGTTAGCGTCAGGGATGCCAGCGTTCTCACCAGAATATGTGAAAACGGTTCGTCCGGCGGTCGCGCTTGGGCGCGGTGTCACAATGCGGGGCAGGACCGAGTTGTCCAGCGGAAAGACCTGGTATTTCGCCGCCTCCGACAGGAACAACGCTTGCAACTCCTTGAGCTTGTCGGGATTCTTGGCTGCGAGGTCATTGGCCTGCGAGTAATCCTCGGCGATGTTGTAAAGCTCCCACTTGTATTCATTGATCCCCGGCAGCTTGGCGGTGCCCAGAAGCCAGGGAGGCGCAGGCGGCGTCGTACATGCATACCAACCATCGTGATAGATGCCGCGGTTCGCGAACATCTCGAAATACTGCGTGTCGCGCTTTGACGGCGCATTGGCGTTAGCCTGGTCGAACGTATAGGCCATGCTGACGCCCTCGATGGGCCTTTGCTTGATGCCATTGACGGTGTCGGGAGCCTGAATGCCTGTGGCTTCCAGAATCGTCGGCACGATGTCGATCATGTGATGGAATTGGCTGCGGATGCCGCCGACGTCCTTGATGTGGCCGGGCCATGAGATGGCCATGCCTTGCCGGGTGCCGCCGAAGTGCGATGCCACCTGCTTGGTCCACTTGAACGGGGTGTCGAAGGCCCACGACCACGCCACCGACATATGCGGGTAGGTCTTGTCGGAGCCCCAATCCTCGTAGTGCAGCATCAGCTCGGTTTCGGGTAGTTTCAGAATGCCGTTGTAGGCGGTCATCTGGTTCGGCGTGCCCTCGAGGGTTCCTTCGGCGCTGGTGCCATTGTCGCCGCTGATGTAGATGATCAGGGTGTTGTCGAGTTTGCCCATGTCCTCGACCGCCTGGATGACGCGGCCGATTTCGTAGTCGGTATAGGCCGCATAGCCGGCAAACACTTCGGCTTCGCGCGCGTACAATTTCTTCTGGATGAACGAGAGCGAGTCCCACTTCGGCAGCGTATCCGGCCAGGCGGTGAGCTGGGTGTTCGCCGGGATCACCCCGAGCTTCTTCTGGTTGGCGAAGATCTGCTCGCGCAGCTTCTCCCAACCCATGTCGAACTTGCCCTTGAACTTCTCGCTCCATTCCTTCTTCGGCTGATGTGGCGAATGGGTGCCGCCGGGCACGTAGTAGACGAAGAACGGCTTCTCGGGCGCCGCCGCGTTCAGTCCGTTCATGTAGTTGATGGCGTCATCCGCCATGTCGGTGATGAGGTTGTAGCCGGTCTTGCCGACCCATGGAAAAACCTGGCTCGTGTTGCGGAAAAGGTAAGGCGTCCACTGGTCGGTCTCGCCGCCCATGAACCCATAAAAATACTGAAATCCCATGCCGATTGGCCATTGGTCGAACGGCCCGGCCGAGCTGTACAGATAGGTCGGGGTGTTGTGGTTCTTGCCGAACCATGAGGTGGCAAACCCATTGTCCCGAAGGATAGTCCCGACCGTTGCACTGTCGGGGCCAATGACGGAATCGTAGCCCGGATAGCCGGTGGACATTTCACCGATCACGCCAAACCCGACCGAGTGGTGGTTGCGGCCGGTGATCAGCGCTGCCCGCGTCGGCGAGCAGAGCGCTGTCGAGTGAAACTGCGTGTAACGCAGGCCCGCCTTGGCGATGCGATCCATGTTCGGGGTCGGGACCACCCCACCGAAGGTGCCGGTCACGCCATAACCCTGGTCGTCGGTCATGATCAGCAGCACGTTCGGCGCGCCTTTGGGCGGCACAACGGACGGTGGCCAGTATGGCTTGGAGTCCGCGGCATCTTCCTTGATCACGCCTTCGAACTTCGGAGGTTCAGGCGGAAGCTGCTTGCCATCGATGGTTGTCGTGGCGCTCGGCGAACCCGGCGTGCCGGTGGTTTGCTGCGCGAGGCTGGTCGTCTCCAGAGCACACAGCCAAAAAGCGACGGTCAGTGCGGTGCCACAAAGCAGCAAGTTGCGGTGGTTTAGTAAGCGGCTTTCTGGCTTTGAGCTATCGTCAACGTGACGGGTACGCGTCATTGCAAGCTCCCTCTTGGAGACGTCAGAACCCTGTTGACGCCTATTCGGGAGGCAATGCCGCAACGCTCTGTTGATCTAGATCAACTTTCCGCCCACGGGTCCGAAACGCCGGCTGCGCGTGGGCGCACCTGCTTCGTCGCACCTCAATACATCTGCAGCGGAAGCACGTCGCCGCTTGGCCCCACCAGGAGGCCCCAGGCATCGCCGGCGGCAACGGTGAGGGTGTCGGTGCGGGCGGGCTGACCGGGCATACGCAGCGCGTACTGGTACTTGCCGGGCGGCAGGTCGAGCATCGGGCCTTTCGGCGATTGCGGGCCGCCGGCGCCGGCCGCGATCTTGATGGTCTGCTTGTTGATCGTCAGCGACGCCTCCTTCGGCCCGATGTTGCCGAGCATCAGCCTGGCCTGTCCCGCCTTGGGCATGATGTCGGCCTTGGCCGCTGCCTGCGGATTCCGCTGCACCAGGCTGACCGTTGTCTCCTCCCTGGCGCGGCCGAGCTTCAGCATGGCCGGACCCTCCGGCGAGGTGAACGCCAGCTCCGCCCGCTCGGCGGTAACAGTCGCGCCGTCAGTCTTTTCCTGCCAGCCGCGCTTGGTGAGCTCTGCGCGATAAAAGGCGAGGACATCTGAGAGCTCAGCCGGAATGCTGGCTTCGAGCTCCTTGCGGAACGACTGATCGCTGCCGGGGAATTTCGTCGAGCTGATCCCGCTCGAGCTGCGCTGCGTCGGTACAGGCAGGGCGGAATCGGGATCGGGCTTCAGCGGCTCGGTCGATTTGGCTTGGATCGGCTTTGCTTCTGCCGATTTGGCCTCAACCGGCTTGGCCGCAGCCACGACCAGGCCCGATCCGGTGGCGCTGACATTCACCTTCGGGCCCATCTGCATCACGGTCATCGAGATCGATTTGCCGGCCTTGGAGAATTCCATCACCGCCATGTTGGGCTGGTTGATGACGGAGGGCTGCTCTTTCCAGCCCGCGTTCTTCAGCGATGCGCGGTAGAAGCTGCCGAGAGCCTTCACGCTCGACGTTGAAGAGAATTCGAGCCGGCCGTCGCCGCCTTCGAATTTCACGCCTTCCGCGGTCTCGGGCAGCGGCACCGGTGTCTTGCTGTCGGCGAGCGCATTGAGCGGCGCATCGGAGAGTCCGGCGGCCTGCACCTTGCGCCGCGCCTCGTCGGCGGCGATCACCTTCTGTGCGGCTGCCGCGGCATCGCTGAAGAACTTGTCGTCGGCCTCCTTCTTCGCCTTGGCGCGGGCGGCAAGCGCGGAGTCCTTCACCTGCGCGGTCAGGCTGACCATGGTGAAATCGTATTTGCGGCCGAGCCGCAGCACACCGGTTTCCTCGGCGTTGGAGATCTTGATTGCGACCTCGTCGCCGGGTGCGAGCGGCGCGCTGCCATCCTCCTGCCAGCCGCGCGCGGCGAGCTCGCGGTGATAGAAGGCCAGCACGGCGGGCAGCTCGGCCATCGCGGCGGCCGACATCTCGCGCTTGTTGGAGCTTGCGCTGCCGAGGCCCCTGGCCGTCTTGGTCGGGTTCGGCCGCGGCAGGCCGGCCAGATCGCCATCGGCCTTGAGCTCGCTGGGCAGGGCGAAGGGCGCGACGCGGATGTCCACATTGGTGCGGCCGTCGTCGCGGCGCGTCAGCGTCACCATGACCGGCTTCTGCTGGTAGAAGCCGCCTTCCTTGCTGTCAGGGTGCGCGTAGAAGGCGCGCAGTCCGCTGGGAACGGTTTCATCCAGGCTGGTCGTCCAGCGCGCGGCGGTTTCCGGCGTCAGCTTCTGCCAGCCGATCGCAGCCATCTCGCGGCTGTAGAAATCCGACGTCGCATCGAGCGCGGTTGGCGCGATACAGCCGAGATAGGGCCGGGTCCCATCGAACATGATGTCGCTCGCGCCGTCCGGAAACGGCACGTTCCCGTAGATCCGGTCGGTCGTGTAGTAGACCACGGATTGATCGGGCCGGCCGAGGGCCTGCGTGAAGTGAACCGAAAGGCCCTGCCGTCCCTTCTTGAAGTCCAGCGTGGTGCTCTTCTCCTCCAGCGGCCTCACATAGGGCACCCAGCCGTCAGCGCTCAGGAGCTTCTTCACCGCCGGCGATGTCACGGCTTCCGGCGTCGGCATGCGGTATTCGACGCGGTAGGGATCGGGGCGCGAGGTGTCCTCCACCGCGCCCTCGAGCTGCGGCAGCGCATGGACGTCGACAATGCCTCCGTCGGCAGCGGCCGCGATCGAGCAGCTCGCCATCAGGGCAACGCCGCAGGCAAGCAGCTGCCATCGTGCCGGGACTTGGGTCCCGCGCGGGATCATCGACATCGTCACGTCTCCAGGATATCGCGCACGGCTCAGGCGTGCGCATTTGCAGGCTGCGACACCGTCGGCGCGGCCTCAGACGAGAAGTCGCGGCAGAAACCCGTGAGGTTCAATACAGCAGGAGCGGCGACCATGCCTCTCCGTCGCGCCCGACCGTCAGCTCCCAGGTATCGCCGGCGGCGAAGTTGAGGATGTTCGTCGTGGCGGGATGACCCGGCACGCTCACCTCGTAGGAATATCTGCCGGGCTGCAGATCCAGCGAAACCGCGTAGGCGCCGGCGGCGTGCCTGATGGTCCGGTCGTTGATGGTGAGCGTGGCTTCCGTTTCGCTGATATTGGAGAACACCAGCTTCGCCTGGCCGGGCTCGGGCATCACGTTCGCATTGGCCGCGACAGATGCATTCTTCTGCACGAGATTGACGGCGGTGCTGGCGTCTTTGCGGTCGAGCGCCAGCATGCCGGGTCCGAGCGGGGAGGCGAAGGCGAGCTTGACGTGATCGGCGGAGACCACCGCGCCATCGCGCTGCTCCTGCCAGCCGAGCTTGCTGAGCTCGGTGCGGTAGAAGGCGAGGACGTCGCCGAGCTCGGCGGGCACGGTGGCCTCCAGCCTTGTGCGGAGCGGCGTTTCAACGCCCTTGACGACGGTGGTGTGCGTTCCTCGGTAGCTGTAACGGGTCGGCGCGGGCAGCTTGGCAGCGGGGTCCGGCGTGAGCGCCGACGCGAACAGCGGCGACAGATGCGGCACCCAGGCGCTGGCGCTTGCTGCGAGCATGCAGACCGCGAGCAAGAGGAGGCCGCACGCAAACGCCAGCCATTGAGCCGGGACTCGCGCCCCGGTCCTTACCGTCCGCATCTCATTCTCCAGGGTTTTCGCGCGTGATGTCATTTGCGCGCTGGCGAAGGCCGTGACAGGCATCGCCGCGGCCTCAAAGGCTAGTCGCGATTGCAAACGGCCGGGTTCAACGGCGCGGTCTATCGCCGGGCGGAGACACGTCCGCTCTCGACGTCAAAGACATCGCCGCCTGCGCCAATGTCGGCGAAGGCGGCCGGGTCGGCGCCGGTCAGCCACACCTGCGCGCCGAGCTTGCGCAGCTCCTCGAACAGCGCCGCGCGCCGGTTCGGATCGAGATGCGCGACGACCTCGTCGAGCAGCAGCAGCGGCACGATGGCGGTCATCTCGGCGACCAGGCTCGCATGCGCCAGCACCAGGCCAATCAGCAGCGCCTTCTGCTCGCCGGTCGAGGCATCGCGCGCCGGCATGCTCTTCGGCGCATAGATCACCTGGAGATCGGTGAGGTGCGGGCCGTCGGTGGTGCGGCCGGCGATGGCGTCGCGCGGGCGGTTATCGCGCAGGATCTGGCGGTAGCGGTCCTCGACCGACGTCGCGGTCTCCGTGAGCAGCGCGTTCTCCATCCAGCCGTCCAGCGCGATTTGCGCGGACGGAAAGGCGGATTCCTGCGCGCGGGCGTTGAGCATGCCGGTGAGGCGCGCTGCGGTCTGACCGCGCGTTGCGGCGACCGCGACCGCAAGCTCTGCGGTCTCGCGCTCGATCGCATCACACCAATGGTCGTCGTAATTGCGCGTCTCGAGCAGGCGGTTGCGCGACCGCAGGGAGCGTTCGAGCGCGGAGATGCGGCTGGAATGCTCGCTGTCGATCGCCAGCACCAGGCGGTCGAAGAAGCGCCGCCGCTCGGAGGCCGCGCCCATGAACAGCCCGTCCATCGCCGGCGTCAGCCACACCATGCGGATATGGTCGCCGAAGGCGGTGGCCGAATTCACCGGCTCGCGGTCGATGCGGCAGCGCCGGCTGATCGTGCTGTCGGGGCGCGGCGCGTCGATACCGGTGCCGAGCGTGGCGAGCCCCAGCGCGCCCTCGACCTGCGCCGACACGGCCCAGGAGCCGTCGCCCTGGTTGTCGGCGACATCTTCCAGCGTGGCGCGCCGCAAGCCGCGGCCTGGCGACAGGAACGAGATCGCCTCGATGCAATTGGTCTTGCCGGCCCCGTTCGGCCCGACCAGCGCCACCATGTCGGCCGCCGTCTCGAGCCCCGCCGCCCGATAATTGCGAAAATGCGTCAGCGTCAGGCGTTGAATGCGGGAGGGGGTCATATCACTCTGTCATTGCCGGGCACCCACGTTCTCAGGCTCCCAAGACGTGGATGGCCGGGACAAGCCCGGCCATCACGTATGTAGGCAATGCGAAGGAGGCCGGTAGGCCTCACACTCGCATCGGCATCAGCACATACAGCGCGCTCTTGTCGTCCTTGTCCTGCACCAGCGTCGGCGAGCCGGGGTCGGCGAGCTTCAGCGTGGCGACGTCGCCTTCGATCTGGGCGGCGATGTCGAGCAGGTAGCGCGAGTTGAAGCCGATATCGAGGGCGTCGGAGGCGTATTCGACTTCGAGCTCTTCAGTCGCGCTGCCGGAATCCGGGTTGGTGACCGATAGCACCAGCTTGCCCGGCGACAGCGAGAGCTTCACGGCCCGGCCGCGCTCGCTGGATATGGTGGAGACGCGGTCGACCGCGTTCTCGAAATCCTTCTTGTCGACGACGAGCTCCTTGTCGTTGCCCTGCGGGATCACGCGGCCATAGTCGGGGAAGGTGCCGTCGATCAGCTTCGAGGTCAGCACCACATTGCCGATGGTGAAGCGGATCTTTGCCTGCGACAGCTCGATCGTGACTTCGGCCTCGTTGTCCTCGATCAGGCGCTGCACCTCGCCGACGGTTTTCCGCGGCACGATCACGCCGGGCATGCCGTCGGCGCCCTTGGGCTGGACCAGGTCGAGCTGGGCGAGCCGGTGGCCGTCGGTGGCAACGCCGCGCAGGGTGGCGGCCGTGGCCGTGCCCGCGGCATGCAGATAGATGCCGTTGAGATAATAGCGCGTCTCTTCGGTCGAGATCGCGAACTGGGTGCGGTCGATCAGCCGCTTGACGTCCTTGGCGGCGAGCGAGAACGAGTGCGACATGTCGCCGGCGGCAAGATCCGGGAAATCATTCTCCGGCAGGGTCTGCAGCGTGAAGCGCGAGCGGCCGGCGCGGATCGCCAGCACGGCGCGGTCGCCGTCGGCCTCCAGCACGATCTGCGAGCCATCCGGCAGCTTGCGCACGATGTCGTAGAACATGTGCGCCGGCACCGTGGTGGAGCCTGCGGTCGCGGTTTCGGCCGGGAGCGTCTCTGTCACCTCGAGGTCGAGGTCGGTCGCCTTCAGCGACAATTTCGCGTTCTCGGCGCGGACCAGCACGTTGCCGAGGATCGGAATGGTGTTGCGGCGCTCGACCACGCGGTGGACATGACCCAGCGATTTAAGGAGTTGCGCGCGTTCGACCGTAACCTTCATTGCACTACTCGCCCGATCCCCAAGGAAACACAACGTTGGAAAAGCCGGGCGGCGGGACGCGCGCCACGGCATCGAAGACCCCGAAAAGCCGGATCATCCAGCCGATATGACCAAAGCCGTCAGGGTCGCGCAAGGTGGCGCGGAAAGCCATCCGTTTCAAGGGATTGCGGGGTGGTTCCCCACGATTTACAGCCCAAAAGGAGTGCGGCCGTCCCGGCAAACGAACACCGCCGCCCAGGCATGGCCGGGGCGGCGGGAGAATGGCAGGAGCCTTAGGCGTTTATTCCTGAAGCTGGCGCTTCAGCGACTCGACTTCCTCGGACAGCGCCGTGTCCTTGTTGACCAGCGCCTCGATCTTGCGCACGGCGTGCAGCACCGTGGTGTGGTCGCGCCCGCCGAAGCGGCGGCCGATCTCGGGCAGCGAGCGCAGGGTCAGTGTCTTGGCGAGATACATCGCCACCTGGCGCGGACGGACCACGTTGGCGGTGCGGCGCGAGGACAGGAGGTCGGAACGGCTGACATTATACTGCCGCGCCACCACGCGCTGGATGTCCTCGATCTTGATCCGCTTCGGCTCCTGCGGCCGGACCAAATCGCGGACCTCGCGCTCGGCCATCTCCAGCGTCACCGGCTGGTTGTTCAGCTTCGAATGCGCGAGAAGCCGGTTGATCGCGCCTTCGAGGTCGCGGCCGTTATGGGTGATGGTGCGCGCCAGATAGAGCAGCACCTCCTCCGGCACGTCGAAGGTGGCGTGATGGGCGCGGGCCGCGGCGACGCGCGACTTCAGGATGCCATGTCGCAGCTCTTCGCCGAGCGAGCCCATCTCGACCACGAGACCGCCGGCGAGGCGCGAGCGCACGCGATCGTCGAGGCTTTCGAGGTCGGACGGCGGACGGTCGGCTGCGATCACGACCTGGCGGCCGGCATCGATCAGCGCGTTCAGCGTGTGACAGAACTCGGCCTGGGTCGACTTGCCCTGCAGGAACTGGAGGTCGTCGATCACGAGCACGTCGATGCCGCGCAGCGCCTCCTTGAAGGCGAGCGCCGTCTGCGTCTTCAGCGCGGCGACGAAGCCGTACATGAATTTTTCAGCCGTGAGATACAGCACCTTGCGCTCGTTGCCGGAATTGCCGGCCCAGGTCACCGCCTGCAACAGATGCGTCTTGCCGAGACCTACGCCCGCATGGATGTAGAGCGGGTTGAACATGACGGGGTCGCCGCGACGCCCTTCGGCGACCTGACGAGCCGCCGCATGCGCCAGCGTGTTGGAGCGGCCGACGACGAAGCTCGCAAAGGTCAGGCGCGGATCGAGCGGCGAGCCGCCGAGCGCGTCGTGGTTTGCGGAGACCGGCGCAGTCGCCGTCGAGCGCAGTTCCGGCGCGGGTGCGCGGCGTGTTTCGACCGGCGCAGGCGTCTCCTTCTGCTGCACGACCGGGCGCACCGCGGAGCGAACGGTGAGATCGATGCGATGAACTTCCGGCGCCTCGGCCTGCCAGCACGACAGTACGCGCTCGGCATAATGCGCCTGAATCCAGCTCTTCAGGAAGCGCGTCGGCACCGAGAGCCGCACGCTCTCCTCCTGCACGCCTTCCAGATCCATACGGGCGAACCAGCTCGTATAGACGTCTTCGCCTACGTTCGAGCGCAGCCGGCTCTTCACGCGTGACCAGCGATCCTGTTCCGATGTGTTCATCGTCAAAAAACTTCTATTGAGAGATAAAGTTGCGTTGTGAGTGCCATGAAGGGGTCCCGTCAGGATCCCTAGAAGGGCACGACCTCGAGCGATTCCATCGTCGGACACAGCTCCGCCGTTCGGCGCGAACGCCGCGGGTCGGACTAGCGATGTCAGAGATGGAGGGGTCGCGAGGTCAGCGCGTACTCGGCGCTCCGTCACACGCGGGAGGCTGGAGGTTGGGCTGATCTAAACCGGCATCGTTGGAGTAGGTGGCTTGTTTCAATACCGCGTTGAGTCCGTAAGACATGATACCCTCCCCGTCCTGCCGTGATTGCTCACGGCAAGGTCCTGCGTGTCCTGAAGACAACTGCGACTGAAGTCGCCGATGTCCCGCCCGTCTGCACTGTTCGTCCGCTCGGCTACGCCATCACGTGTGTCGCGGTAGTTTCATGACATCTCTCGTTTGCGTCTGGCGCGAGCGGGATCGAAGATCCCACTTGGAGACATTCAGACAAAGAGCTACCGTTCCCATATTGCTATGGGTCTTGAACCGACAATCGCTTGTTGAAGCGTCGCCTACGTGCACACCGCCGCCGATTTGCACGCTCGCCCCGTTTCTAAAACCGCGCTGGTCTTGAGATCGTGGGCGCTGCGGACGACTTAAGGAATACACTATGCGGAAAGACTCGCAACGAAATTGATTCACACTTGAGGCGACTAAAAACTTGACCAGCGTTAACGGCGCGCGGGAGTTGTGCACAGGCTTGCGAGCAAGAGTTTGAATCCGTGCACAGATTCGAAGGCGCCGCGCGTCATGTGACAAATCTCCGCCACCGCCAAAAATTTTTTACAAAAGCGTCACGCGCACGCCTTGCGGGCAATTTTTCCAAATGCTTGTCGGCGCTATGTCGATAAGTGATTATTGAGACACCGCTTTTTGAGTCTCGTTTCGCAGGGTAACTCCATCGCGAACCGGTTCCGGGAAAACTACGGTGTGCAGAACTCTCGCGCGCGCGGATTCAACTTAAGCCCGCCCCGCAGGGGTTTTTCGCAGCGCAGTGAAAGTTTCCGCTGTTGCAAAAACATCCGCCAGTGAAATTACGGGCGCAGCGCAGCGAAGACGACACGAGTCTTCCAACGGAAGAGTGGTCGCCCAACGACCGCAAGCGTGAATTGTGACAGGCAACAAAAAGCCCGGCGCGAGCCGGGCTGATTGACGAGCGCGATGTCGATCCGATCAGTCGATCGGATGACTCGACGAGCTTACTTCGCAAGCTTGGCGATCTGCGCGGTGAGCCGGGAGACTTTGCGGCTGGCGTTGTTCTTGTGAACGATGTTGCGCTGCGCGGCCTGCATCAGCGCGGGCTCGGCGCTCGCCATCGCCTTCAGCGCGGCGGCGCGGTCGCCGGTCGCGATGGCTTCTTCGACGGTACGCACGGCACCGCGCATCTGGGTGCGGCGCGACTTGTTGACGGCAGTGCGGCGGGCGATCTTGCGCGTCGCTTTCTTGGCGGAAGTGGTATTGGCCATGGTCTCAATATCCTTTGCGGTACCGGTCGCGTCTTGGTCGGGTAGCGCCGGCTGCTTGACCGCTTAATCGACGCTCGGATTTAGGGTGTTCGGTTGCTGGGCTGTTCCCGGAACATGAGCGACGGCCTTGCGGTCGTCTCTGAGGCTCCAAGCCTTTAAAGCTCATGGAGCCTGCAACTGCTCAAAGAACAGCGGCGGCAGGATTGCGCCCACCGCCAGTTGGCGCCCTTATAGAGGGGGTCTGCGGCACCGTCAACGCTTTCCGGGGCTGGAAAACAGGCCTTGGGAGCTCCAGCGCGCGCCGTAACGCCCTGAAGAGGTTGAATTTCTGCCGTCGCCCGGCTATTGGCTGGCGGCATTGCAGAGGTCGTCCGATCGGACGACCATATAGGTGAGGCATGATCCGCGGCTTTTTCCGACTGATTGGGCTGTTGCTGCTGGCCGGCGGGTTCATCTTCGTGGTCTATGACGGCGCCCGCTGGGTGGCCGACCAGACCCTGCGGTTCACCCGGTTCGGCCAGTTCTGGAACGACATCAACCAGGCCAGCCAGACGGCGTTCCGCACCTGGGTCGAGGCCAAGGCGCCCTGGCTCTGGACCTCGG
Source organism: Tuber microsphaerosporum (assembly GCA_003521225.1). NCBI lineage: Eukaryota > Fungi > Ascomycota > Pezizomycetes > Pezizales > Tuberaceae > Tuber > Tuber microsphaerosporum. The sequence continues at coordinate 372,354 of QOVD01002360.1, forward strand.
TGATCCGCCTGGTGCTGGATCAGCCGGTCTTCGCCGTGCTCGGCATTTTGGGCATCCTGCTGATGATCCTGTTCCGCCCGCGGAAGCCGCTGATCGGTTATTCCCGGGATTGATCTTTCAATTCCCGCCGAGACTGAACTTTGCGTTGACGGCAGCCGTAACAGGGCTGCCCCCTCCTGCGTAGATACCTATATTCCCACCTTGATCGCGAGCGCGCCGCCTGAGCCCTTGGCTTGTTGCATTGGCTCAAGCGACGGACAGCTCGTCTCGGAGAGCCAATCATGCTGTTCATGCGCAAGACCACCGCATTGCCGAGCGCCACGGAGGCGCTGCCGGGCCGTGCGCAAGCCATTCCCACCGCGACCACCCATTTCGTCAACGGCGCGAAGTTGCAGCCGCCTTATCCCGCGGGCCTCGAGCAGGCTGTGTTCGGGCTCGGTTGCTTCTGGGGCGCCGAGCGCAAATTCTGGCAGCTCGGCGACGGTGTTTACGCGACCGCTGTCGGCTATGCCGGCGGCCACACGCCGAACCCGACCTATGAGGAGACCTGTTCGGGACGCACCGGCCACACCGAAGTGGTGTTGGTCGTGTTCGATCCGAAGAAGATCTCTTACGAGAAACTCCTGAAGACGTTCTGGGAGAGCCACAACCCGACGCAGGGCATGCGTCAGGGCAACGACGTCGGCACGCAGTACCGAAGCGCGATCTACACTTACTCTGATGCGCAGAAGAAAGCGGCCGATGAATCGAAGGCGCTCTATCAGAAGGCGCTTGCTGCGAAAGGTCTCGGTGCCATCACCACCGAGATCGCGCCCGCCGGCGCGTTCTATTTCGCCGAGGACTACCATCAGCAATATCTGGCGAAGAACCCCGCCGGCTATTGCGGCCTCGGTGGCACCGGCGTGTCCTGCCCGATCGGCGTGGGCGTGAGCGCGTAAGTTCGCCACGAACAACTCGTCATGCCCGGGACAAGCCCGGGCATGACGGAGTGTGCGGTGTCATCGCATCCGCATTGCCGCGCTGCCCCCCTCAACGCTTTGTTAACCATAACCAGTGCAAGACTGGGGCCGTCTCGTTTCGAGGGATTAGGTCCGGTGCCGGTTGCACGCGCGTTTCGATGGTCGATCTTGACAGCCTCCTTGGCAGCGTCCGCCGCGCTTGCCCTCGGCGGCTGCATGCAGACCGCCGGTCCCGTCGCGGTCATGCAGCCCCGTGCCGATCTCGACTCCATGGCCTATGGTCAGCCCTATGGCGCACCACAGCCGGTCGTCGTCGCCGACGGTGGCGGCGCCATCGGCGCGTTGCGCAATTCCTTTGCCTCGTCGCCTGCACCCATGCCGGTCGGCTACGCCGCGCCGATGGCGGCGCCGGTGCGCTACGACTCCTCCTACCATCTCGATGCCGGCGACAGGCTGCGCGTCGTGGTCTACGGCCAGGAAGGCCTCACCAACAGTTACGCCATCGATGCCGGCGGTTCGATCACCATGCCGCTGATCGGCGGGGTGCCGGCCCGCGGCCGTACCCCGGCAGGTCTCGCCGGTGAAATCGCCGCGCGCCTGCGCAACGGTTACATCCGCGAGCCCTCGGTCGCGGTCGAGATCGAAGCCTACCGCCCGTTCTTCATCCTCGGCGAAGTCACCGCGCCCGGCCAGTATCCTTATGTGCCGAACATGACGGTCGAAAGCGCGGTCGCGATCGCCGGCGGCTTCTCGCCCCGCGCCAAGCGCGACGTGGTCACCGTCACGCACACCGAAGCCGGCGGCGCGATGCGCGCCATCGTCCCGCTCGGCACCCCCTTGAGCCCCGGCGACACCGTGTTCGTCGGCGAGCGCTGGTTCTAGCTCAACGCCTGAAATCCAGCCGTCCGTTCGGAAAGCATCCGTCGATGCGCGTGCCATCGACCACGAGCCCGACCCATGGCCGCGTGATCGCAGGCGTGGTCAGGTTGATGTACTTTCCGACCAGGCGCGCGCCCTCGCGCGCAGCATCGATCAGGCCGTGCCGGCGGCCATGGTCCCAGTCGAAACGCAGATAGATCCGGCTCCCCGCGATGCGGATATCCGCGCGCCCCTCTTTCCATCTGTCCGGCGTATCGCCCGCAATGGTCGGATCGGCGCCGCCATTCCATCTGCTAGCCCAGATGCCTTCGAGCGGATCGGAGAGGGCGGCAATGGATGTCCATGCCGCCGCGTTGATGTCGGCCGCATCGCCGGCCAGCGTGGCGGTCGCCGCGTAGTCCATGACTTCAGAATCGTCCGGGCCCGGGACGTCCATGGTTCCGAACGGATTGCGAATGACGAGGTGCGTGATGGTTTGCTGCATGGCGATCTCCCGGCGCGAGTTGGCTTGATCGGCCAGCTCTATCGCCGGGTGCCGTGATGCAGCCACCCGATTCCTGCTTTGAGTGGCGCGCGCTACTTCGTCAGATGCTTCGCGAAAAACGCCAGGCTGCGCGGCCAGGCGACATCCGAGCTCGCCTTGTCGTAGCTCGGCCGCTCGTCGCAATGGAAGCCGTGCTGGGCGCCGGGATAGATGAAGACCTCCACATCCGGCCGCTTCGCCTTGACGGTCTCGACGTCGGTCAGAGGAATGCCGGCGTCCTTCTCGCCGAAATGCAGTTGCGTCGGCACCTTCGGCTTCTCGTCGGCGAAGCGCACCACGGCGCCGCCGTAATAGCCGATCGCGGCCTTGAGGCCCGACAGCCGCGTTGCCGCGACAAAGGCGACGCTGCCGCCCAGGCAAAAGCCGATGATGCCGACCGGCCCGACGCTCTTCACCGCGTCGATCGCGGCCTGCGTGTCGCGCAGCATAGCGTCCCAGTCGGGACTGGCGACGAACTTGCGCGCCTCGGCGATCTCGTCGGGCGTGTAGCCCGACTGGAAGTTCGGCGAGGTCCGGTCGAAGATCGACGGCGCGATCGCGACATAGCCTTCCCTAGCGATGCGGTCGCAGACCGAGCGGATGTGGTGATTGACCCCAAAGATCTCCTGGATCACCACCACCGCGCCCTTCGGGGCGCCTGCCGGATCGGCGCGATACGCGCCGAGCTGGAAATTGTCGGAAGCCGTCAGCTTGATGTCTTGTCCCACGCGGGTTGTCCTTCTTTGTTACTACGAACTCTAATCTCTCCCCTCATCCTGAGGAGCGCGTCAGCGCGTCTTGAAGGATGGAGGCCGAGAAGCAGCAGCGGGGGCCTTCATCCTTCGAGACGCTTGCTCCGCAAGCTCCTCAGGATGAGGGGAGACGGCTGTGCGTCGCTCTCACTCCCACATCCAGTTCTCGCCGTAGTCTTCCTTCCATCCCGCCAGCCGTCCGTGACGGAACTGCAGGAACAGGCGATGGCGGTAGGGGATCAGACCGCTGCCGCCGAGGTTGCGAAGCGCGAGATAGATCTCGTTGCCGGGCCGCCCGCGCACATATTGCAGCGGCTGCCCCAGTGCCCGCGCGGTCTGCTCGGCATCCATGCCGAAGGCGAGTGGCGTGTTGTTCGACAGGGTCGCAACGAAGGGCCGGCGCGGCGGCGTGCCGCCGAACGGCTCGGCCTGCGCAGACATCGATAGCAGCACCGCGCTCGCAGCCAGTATCGCTTGCTTCATTGCCAGTGTCCCTGTCCGACCGTCCTATCCCGGCAAGTTCTTCAGGAAAGGCGTCACCGCGTCAATAAAAGCCTTGGGCTGATCGATGTTGACGGCGTGACCGGCGGCGGGGATCACGACCTTTTGTGCGCCGGGGATCTTTGCGGCCATGTAGTCGGACGCGGCGAGGAACGGCGCGTCGTCGGCGCCGACCACGATGAGGCAGGGCACCTTGATGTCGGGGAGCAGCTCGATCACGCGGGCGTCGCGCTGGGTCAGCATGCCGCGTGCGGCGAGCGCCAATCCCCTGGCGTTGCGATGGCGCGCGGTGGCGCGCTCGCGTGTCGCCGACTTCAGCATGTCGAGGCCTTCATGGTCGAGCTTGTCGGCGGTCGCAAGCGCCCGCGCATTCCAGGCCTCGCGCGCGTCGTCCTTCTTGAAGCCGGGGCCGGTGTCGATGATCAGCAGGGCACGGGCGCGTTGCGGGTAAGCGCGATAGAACGCGAGCGACATGTAGCCGCCGAGCGAGAGCCCGCCGATGATGGCGCGCCCGGCGCCGACCGCATCGAGGATCGCGGCCATGTCGCCGACGGTGAGCGCTTCGCTATAAGCATGGGGATCGTCGGGATAGTCGGACTGGCCGTGGCCGCGCATCTCCCACAGGACGAGCTTGTGGTCCTTCGCGAGCGCGTCGACTTGGCCATGCCACATCGCCGAGGTCGAGGAATAGCCGTGGGTGAGCAGCAGCGGCGGACCGTCGCCGTGAACTTCGTAGTAGATCCCGACACCGTCCCGATCGATTTTTGGCATGTCTCCCGCCTCTTTATGCTGGTTGTTGTTTTCGCGTCGATCCTAGCCCGACGGGTTACCTGGAAGAAACTGCCTGAACGCGATGGCACGCATGCCTGATGCATTCTCTGTTGCGTCCAGTCGCTGCATCGGGTGCCGTTGTCGCAACGCACAACACTGAGCTGCCGCGATAGTTTCGATCGATTCCAAATTGCATTTGCCTCTGGCTGCGAACCCGATCATTCTTGCGATCAAGGTGGGCGCCAGCCCGGTGGGCGTCCACTGTTCAAGTTGCCGCCGTAAGCGGCTTCATGCACCGGCAGGGGAAGACGCCTATGCCAACTCTCACCATCAACGGGCGGAGTCTGTCCGTGGATGCGGCGAACGACACGCCGCTCCTCTGGGCGATCCGCGAGCAATTGCAGATGACCGGCACCAAGTTCGGCTGCGGTGCCGGGCTGTGCGGTGCCTGCACCGTGCACGTCAACGGCGAGGCCGTGCGCTCGTGCCAGACCATGGTCGGCGACGTCGCCGGCAAGAAGATCACCACCATCGAAGGCCTTTCCGCCAAGGGCGATCATCCGCTGCAGAAGGCGTGGATTGCCGAGCAGGTGCCGCAATGCGGCTACTGCCAGTCCGGGCAGATCATGCAGGCGGCCTCGCTGCTGGCCAAGAATGCCAATCCGACCAAGGAGGAGGTCGTGGCGCATATGGACGGCAATCTCTGCCGTTGCATGACCTATTCGCGGATCCAGAAGGCGATCATGCGCGCTGCTACCGAGATGCGCACCGCATCCGTCTCCGGCAACGAACGGAGGCCCACATGAATAAGCACGTGAACACCATCACACCCGAGACATCAGATCTCAGCCGCCGCTCCTTCCTGGTCGGCACGGCAGCGACCGGCCTCGTGCTCGGCTATGCCGGCGTGCCCGGCATCGGTGAGGCGCTCGCTGCGCCTTCAAACTTCGAGCCGAGCGTCTGGTATGCGATCGCGCCCGATGGCCTGGTCACCGTGACCTGCGGCAAGGCCGACATGGGCCAGCACATCGCCTCCACCATGGCGCAGATCGTCTGCGAGGAGCTCGGCGCGAAGTGGAGCGACATGCGCGTCGCGCTCGCCTCCAACGATCCGAAGTTCAACGACCCCGTGCTGGGTGCGCAGATCACCGGCGGCAGCTGGTCGACCATGATGAACTTCGACGCGATGAGCCGGGCCGGCGCAGCCGGACGGACGGCATTGACGGAAGGCGCTGCCGCCGCGATGGGCGTGCCGGCGTCGGAGCTCGTGGTGCGCGATTCCGTGATCTCGCATCCGAAGTCGAAGAAGCAGATGTCGTTCGCCGATGTCGTGAAGAGCGGCAAGGCGACCAAGACCTTCACGCCGGATGAGCTGAAGGCGATCAAGCTGAAGACGCCGGATCAGTACACCATGATCGGCGTGTCGGTGCCGCAGCTCGACATTCCCTCCAAGACCAACGGCACGGCCAAGTACGGCATCGACGTGATGCTGCCGGGCATGGCCTATGGCGCGGTGGTCACGCCGCCGGTGCGCTTCGGCGCCACGGTGAAGTCGGTCGACGACTCGGCTGCGAAGAAGGTGCCGGGCTTCATCAAGGCCATCACCCTCGACGACAAGACCGGCACGACATCGGGCTGGGTCGTCGCGGTCGCCAGCACCTATGCCAATGCCAAGAAGGCGGCGCAGGCGCTGAAGATCGCCTATGACGGCGGTCCGAACGCGAAGGTCTCGAGCGAGTCGCTGCTCGACGAAGCCAAGCGGCTTCAGAAGCTCGAGGATTCCGGCCAGTTCTTCGTCAAGGACGGCGATCCCAACGCGGCGTTCGGCTCGGCCGCAAAGGTGCTGGAGGCGGAGTACACCACCAGCATCAACATCCACGCGCCGATGGAGCCGATGAACGCCACGGCGGAGTTCAAGGGCGATATCCTGCACATCTATTCCGGCAACCAGTTCGCGACGCGCTCCGGCGCGATTGCGGCAGGCGCCGCCGGGATCGATCCGAAGTTCGTGGTGATGCACCAGATGTGGCTCGGCGGCGGTTTTGGCCGCAGGCTCGATGCCGACATGATGGTGCCGGCGGTGCAGGCGGCGAAGGCCATCGGCAAGCCGGTGAAGGTGATCTATACGCGCGAGAACGACATGACGATGGATTTCTCGCGTCCGCTCACCTACCAGAAGGTCAAGGCCGGCGTGGATGGCGACGGCAAGCTCGTCGCGCTCAGCCACGACGTCGTCTCGGCCTGGCCGACGGCGCGCTGGGGCATCCCCGACTTCCTGACGCCCTCGGTCGACAAGAAGGGCCCGCTCGATTCCTTCACGGTGAACGGGGCCGACTTCTTCTACACCGTGCCCAACCATTATGTGCGCGCGATCAAGAACGAGCTCGCGCACAATGCGACGCCGTCCGGGCAGCTTCGCTCGGTGGCGCCCGGCTGGACGTTCTGGGCAGTCGAAAGCATGATCGACGAGATCGCGGCTGCGACCGGAAAGGACCCGGCGCAATTCCGCATCGCGTTGCTCAACGGCAAGGGCAAGAACGACGGCGGCGCGCAGCGGCTGCGCAACACGCTGCTCGCCGCGATGGGGCTGTCCGGCTACGGCACCAAGCAATTGCCGAAAGGCGAGGGCATGGGCGTCGCCTGCGTCTCCTCGCAGGAACGCGCGACCGCGAGCTGGACGGCGTGCGTCGCCCATGTCGCGGTGGCGCCGTCGGGCGAGGTGACCGTGAAGAAGCTCACGGTCGCAACCGACGTCGGCACGCAGGTGCATCCCGACAACATCCGTGCCCAGGTCGAGGGTGCGGCGCTGTGGGGCCTGTCGCTGGCGATGTACGAGAAGGCGACGCTCAAGGACGGTGGCATCGAACAGACAAACTTCGACAGCTACACGCCCTTGCGCATGAGCCAGATGCCCGAGGTCGCCGTCGCCGTGATCGCCAACGGCGAAAAGGCCACCGGCGTCGGCGAGCCCGCGGTGACGGTCATCGCCCCGGCAATCGGCAACGCCATCTTCAACGCCTCAGGCGCCCGCATCCGGGCCCTGCCGATCACGGCCGAGGCCGTGAAGGGGGCGATGAAGGCGTGAGGCGAGGCGCAATTGCCAAGTAAGCTGATCCGCCGGAGGGCAACTTCCGGCGGATTTGTTTTGGTAGGCGTCTCCACAATCTCGCTGTCATGCCCCGCGAAAGCGGGGCATCCAGTACGCCGCGGCCTCTCGGCTCCGGCCGCGCCGTCTCGGCGTACTGGGTCGCCCGGTCAAGCCGGGCGACGACAGCGGAGAGTGGGTGAGAGCACCCCAAATTCCCCTTTCCCATCAAGGCCCGTTCTACTGTGCATGGGGTTGTTTTCGCCGTTTTGACTGGAAGCAGGGCGGGGACCCCAATTCCCTAAAATTGAACCCAATTCCGCAGGGTTCCATTGAGCACGCCTCTTAAGGGCCGGAGAACCTGATCCGGCTTAGGCTGACGCCAAATCCAGTCCCGTGCTCTGGGGAAGCCATGAACGCGCCAGCCAAATCCGCCGCAAAACGCCGGCTCTTGCTCGCTTCCGACCGGAGCGACGAGAGCACCGAGCTTGCCAGCATCCTGAAGGCCGTGGGCGACGTTTCGACGGTGACGACGCAGGACATTCCCGAGCAGCCGTCGCGCGATCTGTCCGGTCTCGTGGTCGACATCAATCTGCGCTCGCCCGAGAGCGTGCAGCGGGTGCGCAACAAGCTGCGCGGCGATGCCTATCGCACGATGCCGCGGCTGTTCGTGCTCGCCGATGCCCTGCATCACGGCACCATGCAGGCCTGGGCACTGGGCGCCACCGACACGATCTCGCGGCCGCTGCAGCCCGATGCGATTCTTCAGCGCATCCGCGCCGCGTTCCCCGACACCGCCACTTACGACGCGACCGATCGCGGCAAGACGCTCAACCGCGGCGTCGAGGCGGCGCATGCGGTGCTGGCGAAGATGTTCGAGAAGCTGCCGCTCGGCGTGCCCCTGACCTTCGACGACGTCATCGCCGCCGAGAGCAAGATCCTGAAGGCGATCAAGCATTCATCGCTGCGCGAATGGCTCACCACCGTCGGCTGCCATCATGTCGGCAGCTATCGCCACTGCCTGTTCGTCACCGGCTTCGCCGTCGCCTTCGCGCAGCATCTCGGCATGCGCGAGGACGACCAGCGTCGCCTGACCCGCGCTGCGCTGTTGCACGACGTCGGCAAGGCCTTCGTTCCCTCTGTGCTTCTCGACAAGCCGGGCAAGCTCACCGACGAGGAGATGGCCGAGGTGCGCCAGCATCCGCGCCGCGGCTATGACGCGCTCGCGGAGCAGGGCGGCTTCCCGCCGGAGATGCTCGACGTCGTGCTGCATCACCACGAATTCCTCGACGGCTCTGGCTATCCGAACGGCCTGTCGTCGAACCAGATCAGCGACATCGTGCGGGTCACGACGATCGTCGACATCTACGCGGCACTGGTGGAGAAGCGCGCCTACCGCATGCCCTTCACCCACTCGCGCGCCTTCACGATGATGGAAGGCATGGGCGGCAAGCTGGATCAGCAACTGCTGCAGGCGTTCCGGCCGGTGGCGCTGGGATCGTTCTGAATTCGGTCTCGTAGGGTGGGCAAAGGCGCAAAGCGCCGTGCCCACCATGCTTCCTCAATTGCGACCCGAATGTTGGGCACGCTTCCGCCTTCGCTCTTCGAGCTACGGCGGACAAGCCGCTTTGCCCACCCTACGAGAGTCGTCGTTTGGCGCGGCCGCTCACCCCACCATCTTCCGCAACTCCGCCTTCGCCACCTTCTCCAGCGTCGAGCGCGGCATGTCGTCGACAAGCCTGATTTCGCGCGGCACCTTGAAATCCGCGAGTCCCGCGCCGCAGGCCGCCATCACGCGATCATGCAGATCGGGCGCAGCGCCCGCGACGCCGCCGTGCGGGATGATGAAGACAACCGGCACCTCGTCCAGCATCGGGTGCTTCTTCGCCACCACCGCGGCTTCGCGCACGCCTGCTACCACCGCGATCACCTGCTCGATCTCGGAGGCCGCGACGTTCTCGCCGCCGACCTTCAGCATGTCCTTGGCGCGGTCGCCGAACCTGATGAAGCCGTTCTCCAGCCGCTCGACGCGGTCGCCGGTGAGAAAGAAGCCGTGCTCGTCGAAGCTTTCGCGCGTCGCCTTTTCATTGTGCAGATACTCGGCGAACAGCGACATCCCGGGGATGCCCTTGATGGAGAGATTTCCGGTGTCGCCGACCTCGGTCGGCCGTCCGTCATCGTCGGTGATGCGGATCTGATATTCGGGCGCGGCGCGCCCGATCGACATCGGGATGTTGGGCTGGTCGACCTCGCCGACGATGCCGTGGGTGATGGTCTCGGTCATGCCCCACCAGCCGATCATCTTGACGCCGAACGCGGCAAACGCTGGCGGCTCGTTGATCGCGGTGCCCCACAGGCGGAATTTGTGGTCTTTCGGGATCTCCTGTTCGAGCAACGCCTTCATGCAGAACGGAATCGTCGAGGTCCAGGTCGAGCCATGCTCGCGCGCGACGCCCCAGAAGCGGCTCGCGGAGAACCGCGGCTGGATCACGCAGGTGGCGCCGACCCACAGCGTTGCCAGCATCGAATAGGCGAGCGCATTGGTGTGGAACAGCGGCAGATAGGTCTGGTGCACGTCGCTCGCGTGAAGGTCCTCATGCGCGGCGTTGATCTTGGCGCCCCATAGCGCATTGGCGTGGGTCCACAGCACCGCCTTCGGGCGCGATGTCGTACCCGACGTGTACTGCACGCTGCACGGCGCGAACGGGTCGGTCGCGCGAAGCGGCCGGTCAGCGCTATCGGCGAACAGTGAATCGAAACTGTCGCCGCGCGAGACCGCTCGCGTGGGCGCCGCGCCCGCATCGTGCGAGGTCACCGCCAGCCAGCGGATGTTGCGGCAGTTTTGCGCGACGATTTCTGCATAGGCCGGTTGCGTGATCGCAGCGACCGCGCCGCAATGATCGGCGAAATATTCCATCTCCGCCGGAGCCGAGCGGGTGTTGGTTGTCACCGCGATGGCGCCGAGTTCGACGCAGGCGAACCAGGCCAGCAGCGCCTCGATGCAATTGTCGAGATGAATGAGCACATATTCGCCCGGCTTCACGCCGCGCTTCGCCAGCCCCGCCGCGAGCGCGCCGACGCGCTCGTGAAACTCGCCATAGCTCCAGCGCCGCGCCGGCGCGTCGAACGGCGCCCAGATCAGGAACGCATGATCGCGTCGCACCGCGGCGCGCATCTTCAGCAGCCAGGGTACGTCGAGCCCGTCGAACGGTCCTACGAGTCCGGATTCGGTGTATTGAGGTGGCATGGCTCCTCCCGTGCAGCCTGCATCTTGATGGCGGCTGCCTTTTGATTATTGCGTCTTCCTGCCATTGGATGACGCAGGGAGCAAATCGGGGGGCGCGAAAGATGGGCGCGGCGTACTCCGTGGTGCGCGCGCGCTCTCTCCTCCGTCATGGCCGGGCTTGACCCGGCCATCCACGCCTTGGCGCGCTAGTCCTCGTACGACGAAATCTCGATCAGGCTGCCATCCGGATCCCGGCAATAGACCGAGCGCAGCGTGCCGCGGGCGCCCTGCTTGGGAACCGGGCCTTCCTCGATCGCGACGCCATGTGCCTTCAAATGCGCCACGACTTCGTCGGGCGATGCAGACGTGAGGAAGCACAGATCCTCGCTGCCGGCGGTCTGATGGTCCGCGGTGAACCACTCCACCTTGTCGGCATCGCGCGACCGGATGTTGATCTTTTGGTTACCGAATTGCAACGAAGTCCGCGGCGCTTTGCCGCCACCGGGGTCGAACACCTTGACTTCCATGCCGAGAATCTTGCGGTACCACTCGGCGGTCACTGCGACGTCGGCGACGTTGATGACGAGATGATCGAGGGCTTCGACCTTGACCGGCATGCCTTATCCTTTCGTCGTGATGCGCCGGGCGCACTTTCCGCCTGCGGCAAGCTTTGTTACAACCGCGTCGACTTTGAAGCCATCTGGCTTTCAAGAACAACACGTTGGGAGAACCCTTGAGATGATCACTCGCCGTACCGCGCTGGGCCTGCTCGCCGCCAGTCCGCTTGCAGCCACCCCGCTGTCGAAGGCCCTTGCCGCCGACTATCCGGCCCGGCCCGTGAAATGGGTGGTCGGCTATCCGCCGGGCGGAGCCACCGACATCCTGGCGCGGCTGATTGGTCAGCGGCTGTCGGAACGGCTCGGCCAGCAATTCGTGATCGAGAACAAGCCCGGCGCCGGCAACAATATCGGCACCGAATCGGTCGTCAATGCCGAGCCCGACGGCTACACGCTGCAGCTGGTCAATCCGGCCAACTTCATCAACGCTTCGCTCTACACCAACCTCAAATTCAACTTCGTGCGCGACATCGCGCCGGTCGCCTCGTTCCAGCGGGTGCCGAACGTGATGACCGTCAACAAGGACGTTCCGGCCAAGAACGTCGCCGAATTCATCGAATATGTGAAGGCCAATCCCGGCAAGGTGAACATGGCTTCGTCCGGCAACGGCACCTCGGTGCATCTGTCCGGCGAGATGTTCATGGCGATGACCGGCTGCAAGATGCAGCACGTGCCCTATCGCGGCGCGGCGCCTGCGATCACCGACATGCTCGGCGGCCAGGTGCAGGTGATCTTCGACAACATGCCCTCGATCATCCAGCACATCCGCTCCGGTTCGCTTCGCGCGATCGGCGTCACCACCACGGAGCGCTCGCCGCAGCTGCCCGACGTCCAGGCGATCGCCGAGACCGTGAAGGACTACGAGGCCAGCGCGCTGTTCGGCATGGGCGCGCCGAAGAACACGCCCAAGGAGATCATCGCCAAGCTCAACAATGAGATCAATACGCTCATGAAGGAGCCCGACATGACCAAGCGACTGGTCGAACTCGGCGGCGAGCCGCGAGTGCAGACGCCGGAGGCGTTCGGCGAGGAGATCAAGGCCGAGACCGAGAAGTGGAAGAAGGTCGTCGAGTTCGCCGGCCTGAAGGTCGAGTAGCGATCTTGTGATCCCTGAGATTGGAGCCCTGCCGCCTGGCAGGGCTTTTTTCTTGCGTACTTCGTTCCGTTGATCTGGAATAAAACGGCGCGGCGAAACCTGATGATACATGGCGCGTATCTCGCCCTGTGGAGAGAGGAGTCTGGATCATGCGCAAGACGCAATTGGCGCTGCTGACGCTGGGCGCGACGGTCCTTGCCGGCTTCGTCACCGTCACGCCCGTGGCGGCCCGCGACTATCCCTGGTGCGCCCAGGGCGGCGAGTATGACTATCCCGGCGAATGTGCCTACAGCACCTATGAGCAATGCCAGGCCAGCGTCTCCGGCCGCTTGCTGTACTGCGGGCCCAATCCAATGGTGGCCTATGGCCAGGCGCCGCAGCCGCAACCTCGGCCGCACCGTCGCGCGCGGCCCGTTGCACCGTACTAGCCGCGCGAGCATTGCGCAGCCGCGTATTTTTGCGCGATCGCTCCGGAATAAACCGGCTCCGCGAGCCTTTCACTCTGTGAGGTCGGATGTCGCGCGGCGAACATGGGAGGTCGGTCATGGGCAAGGCGCAATTTGTGCTGGGCACCATAGTCCTTGTGTGGCTCGCTGGCGGGAGCCCGGCGCGCGCGGACTATGATTACGCGTGGTGCATTCAGAACTCGGAATACGGCTATCCCGGCGACTGCTCCTATCAGACCCGCGAGCAGTGTCAGATGAGCGCGTCGGGCCGCAAGGGCTATTGCGCGCAAAATCCTGCCCAGGTGGCCGTACGGCCTCCGCTTCAGCCGTCACTACGCGGTCGGTACGTTCGTCCGTACTAGTCGCGCCTCACACTGAGCACTGCCTGATCACGCAGTCGTGCAGATCCGGACGCGCGGGTTCCTGCTTGACGCCTTCTCGTTCACGTCTATACTAAACCAAATGGTTAAGTATAGAGACGAGACGCTCGACCGGACCTTTGCGGCGCTGTCCGATCCGACGCGGCGTGCCCTTCTCGCGCGGCTCGGCGAGCGGGACGGCCTGTCGGTGAGCGAGCTGGCCGCGCCGTTCCCGGTCTCGCTGCCGGCGATCATGAAGCATCTCGACGTGCTCACGGATGCGGGCCTGATCGTGCGGGAGAAGACCGGACGCACGGTGTCCTGCCGGCTCACCGCGCAGCCGATGGAGCAGGCGATGAACTGGCTCAATCGCTACGCGCAGTTCTGGTCCGAGAAGTTCGACCGCCTCGCCGCCTTCGTGGAGGACAAGACATGGCCAACGCAGCCGTCAACGCCGATCCCCGCACAGCCGAACGTCCGAGCGAGCGTCCAAACGAACGTCCAAGCCTCACGCTCACGCGCCGGCTCCGCGCACGGCCGGAGAAAGTCTACGCCGCCTGGACGCAAGCCGCGCAGCTAGTCCAGTGGTTCGGGCCGCCGAACATGAAGCCGGCGACGCTGGACGCCGAGCTCGATGTCCGTACCGGTGGCCGCTACCGCATCAGCTTCACCGGTGACGACGGCGAATATTTCGAGGCCGGCGGCATCTATCGCGAGGTCGTGCCGAACGAGCGCCTGGTGTTCACCTGGGCCTGGCATTCGACGCCGGAGCGCGAATCGCTGGTGACGATCACGCTGAAGCCCGATAGCGCCGGCACGCTGATGATCTTCCATCACGCCCAGTTCTTCGACGAAACCGCACGCGACAATCACCAGCGCGGCTGGAGCTCGTCCCTCGACAAGCTCGACGCCTTCGTCGCCTGACACCATGGAGGATACCGTGCAGCAACATCAGATCGTCTCGCGCGAGCAATGGATCGCGGCCCGCAAGGCCCACCTGGCGCATGAGAAGGAGCTCAGCCAGGCCCGCGAGCGCCTCGCCGAGCAGCGCCGCGCGCTGCCCTGGGTGAAGGTCGACAAGAACTATGTGTTCGACGGACCGAACGGCAAGGTGACGCTCGGCGATCTCTTCGGGGGCCGCCCGCAGCTCGTGGTGCAGCATGTGATGTTCACACCCGACTGGGAGGCCGCGTGCAAGAGCTGCTCGTTCTGGGCCGACGGTCTCGATCGCATGGTCCCGCACCTCGCCGCGCGCGACACCTCCACGGTTGCGATCTCGCTGGCACCTAGCGCCAAGCTCGAGGCCTTCAAGAAGCGGATGGGCTGGACCTTCGACTGGGTCTCGTCAGGGGGCAATGACTTCAACTACGATTACGAGGTCTCGTTCACGCGCGAGCAGATCGACAAGGGCGTGCCGAAATACAATTTCGGCACCACGCCGTTCTACGGTCCGGAGCTGCCCGGTATCAGCGTGTTCTACCGCAACGAGGCCGGCGAGATCTTCCATACCTATTCATGCTTCGCGCGCGGTCTCGACATGATGAACGTGGCCTATCAGTATCTCGACCTCACCCCGCTCGGTCGTCACGAGGACGGCCTGCCCTATCCGATGGACTGGGTCCGCCTGCGCGACCAGTACGAGCCGCAGGCGAAGGGAGCGTGCTGCCACGGGTGAGACGGCGGGTGCGCTGTGCCCACACCAACGGTGTCATCGCCCGACTTGATCGGGCGATCCAGTACTCCGAGACGGTCGTGTCGAATCTAGAAGCCGCGGCGTACTGGATGCCCCGCCTTCGCTGGGCATGACAGCGGAGGCTGAAGCGCAGTCTACCGCTTCGCGTCGGCCTGCTCCGTGCCATTGCACGAGATCAGCATCGTGTACGGCCGCGCGTTGCCGGCGATGTCGGTGGTCTTGAGCTCGCCCTTCGGTTCGGCGGTCTGGTAGGGCACCACGGAATTGTCGAGGAAGTCGCGCAGCATGCCGGTCTTGATGGCGAAGTTGATGTTCTCCGGAATGTTGCCGGTCGCAGCGACGATGCGCAGTGCGGGGATCTTTGCGGTGACCACGCCCACGATCTGACCGGTGGTGTCGAACAGCGGGCCGCCGCTATTGCCGGGCTGCACCGGCGCGCTGATTTGCAGGAAACGCGTGTCGTTGCGCATGCCGCTGAGCGAGCTCGCGATACCGGTCGTCACGGTGAAGTCCGACGTGAGCAAGCCATGGAAGGGAAAGCCGATTACGATGACGGAATCACCGGAGCGGATCGAGCGATCGCGGATCCGCGCAAAGTCCTTGAATGTCGTCGTCGACGGCGCCTGCAACAAAGCGAGATCGTTGTTGACGTCGCTCGATACGACGCGCAGCACCATCGCGGCCTCACCGGTGAGGTTGCCCTTGATGTCGCCGACGCAGCCGTCGATCACATGGTTGTTGGTGACGACATGGCCGTTCGCACTGACCACGAAGCCGGTGCCGGTCTTGGCCCTGGCAACTTTGCTGCCGGCCGGCGGCGCCTGCTTGTCCGGCGCAGGCTGCGGCTTGGCGGCGACCTTGGTGAAGTCGCCGGCCTTGTCGAGCCCGTCGGCTTTCACCTTGGTCACGCAATTGGCCAATGCGGCGATCACCGGCCCGGTCGAGGTCAGATCGAAATTCAGAACGGCGCGGCCGGCTGTCGCCACCATCAGGCTCGCCTTCTGAAACGTACGCACAACATTGACCGGCATGATGGCCGTGAGCATGTTGGGCTGGTACGCCGTGGCGAACAGTCGGGCTTGCTCCTGCCCGTCAAAGGTCACGTCGATCGCGGCGTTCTCGCCCTTGTTGAAGCGGTAGCTGGGACTCGCAAAGGCGAGCGACCATGTCCCGGCGGCATTTTGGCTCACGACGAGGATGACGCCGTTTGCATATGGCGTCGTCGCGGCGCAATGCGAGAAGGCGCCCGTCTCGTCATTGCTGAAGGCGCCGCCGATCCAGTTGCCGACATTGACGCTGCCGAATGGTCCTTTCGCATGCGCGATGCCGGCGACGCTCACCTGCAACAGAGACGCAACGACAAATGACTTAAGCCACATACTTCCTTCCCCCCCGGAATGCTTTTGAAGCCATCTTATCCGGCCGAGGTCGTGCGGCGCAACCGGCAGTTGTTTATGCGGATCGAACCATCCGGCTGCGACTTCCGGGCTTGCCTTTACTTTGCGGTGCGATATACTTTGCGATACAAAGTGACGGGACGGGCGGTCCCGGTTAATTGGGCGGAGCGGGGTTTTGGCGTTGCCAATGCGCGATCTCGACAAGGCACTGGCCGACATCGTGGCGATCCGCAACCAGATTGCGGCGGGCACGGCGTTCCGCGGTTATGGCCCGGCGACGATCGCTGCGACGGGCGCCGTCGCGCTTCTTACCGCAATCCTCCAATTCTGGCTGCTCGGCGATCCCACAAGCGAGCCGGTCGGCTTCTTCTTCGGCTGGTTCATGGCCGCGGTGCTCTCCGTTCTGATGATCGGCATCGAGATGCGCGCGCGCTCGCGCCGTCATCATTCCGGCCTGGCCGATGCCATGATCCATCAGGCGGTCGAGCAGTTCCTGCCCGCAGGCGTCGCCGGCGTGCTGCTCGCGGTGGTGATGTGGAAGTTCGCGAGCGAGACGCTGTGGCTATTGCCCGGCCTGTGGCAGATTCTGGTGTCGCTCGGCATTTTCGCTTCCGTCCGCTCGCTGCCGCGCACCGTCGCGCTCGCCGGCGCCTGGTATTTTATTTCCGGCTTCGCGGTCGTGGTGCTCGCGAGCCGGACTCACACGCTATCGCCGTGGACCATGGGGCTGCCCTTCGTGATCGGGCAGTCGGTGATGGCGGGCATTCTGTATTTCGCGTCCGGAGACCATGATGTCGAAGACTGACAGCGCACCCTTCTCCTATGAAGGGCTCGACCGCGTCATCCACGAGAAGGCGAGGCTCGGGCTTCTGACCTCGCTGATGGCGCATCCGAAGGGTCTGGCGTTCGCCGACCTCAAGCAGCTCTGCGGCCTCACCGACGGCAATCTCAGCCGGCATCTCGCCGTGCTCCAGGAGGCCGGCCTCGTCGAGGTGACCAAGGGCTATGAGGGCAACCGCCCGCACACAACCTGCCGCCTGACCAAGGCCGGCCGCCGCCGCTTCCTCGACTATCTCGCCGTGCTCGAGCGGCTGGTGCGCGACGCCGCCAAGGCCGCCGGCCGCGACGCGCCGCCGTTCGGCCGTCTCGGTATCGTCTCGACCTGATCCCCCTTTTTTGACCGGAGACTTTGCAATGCAAAGCGACATGACCTCTCGCAACGAGAAGCTTCACGTCGGCATCATCATGGACGGCAACGGCCGGTGGGCGACGCGCCGCGGCCTGTCGCGCCTGCGCGGCCACGAGGCCGGGGTAGAGGCGATCCGCCGCATCGTCGAGGCCGCACCCAAGCAGGGCATCGGGACGCTGACGCTCTACGCCTTCTCCACCGACAATTGGCGACGGCCGAAAACCGAAGTCGCCGCGCTGATGACGTTGCTGCGCTTCTATCTCGCCAACGAGGTGCAGAGCCTCGCCAGGAACGGCGTGCGCCTCACCGTGATCGGCCGCCGCGACCGTCTGCCCGACGGCATCGCCAATGCGATCGCGCGCGCGGAGGACGCCACCGCGCACGGCAGCGCGCTTCACCTGCGCATCGCGGTCGATTATTCCGCGCGCGACGCCATCCTCAACGCCGCAGCGAAGGCGGCGGCGCTGACGAGCCTCACCCGCGAAGCCTTCTCGCAGCTCGTCACAGGTGAAGCAGGCCTTCGCGACGTCGATCTCATCATCCGCACCTCCGGCGAGAAGCGGCTGTCGGACTTCCTGCTCTGGGAAGGCGCCTATGCCGAGCTGCACTTCACCGAGCGGATGTGGCCCGAATTCGACGCGGGCGATCTCTCCGCGGCGCTGGCGTCGTTCCACGGCCGCGAGCGCCGCTTCGGCGGCCTCCAGGCGATCATGCCCGACGAGGTGCCGTCACTCTCCCGTGTGTGATGCGCGGCACGGGACAACGAGCTGTTCGTTTTCAGCCGCATGATTGGCAGCGGTGTCCAAGCCGCGGAAGCGCGGCCTCGGTTAGGTGTGCGAGCCACGCAACCTGCCGAGAGCATCACGCATGTCACAGCTGTTTCCCGGAGCCGTCGTCGAGCCGCTCGAACTGGCCGAAGCGAGGGGCATGGTCTGTATCAGGACCGCCGGCGTATCCGATGTCGAGAACCTGTCGGTCTATTTCACCGGCCTGTCCACGACGTCGCGTAACAAGCGCTTCATGGGCGCGCGCACCGACTTCGCCCTGGTCGCGGCCGAATGCGTGGCGAGGACGGGCCGTCCTGGTCATTTCACCCTGCTCGCCGAAGTCAGGCAGGGAGGGCAGCGCACCATCATCGGCGAAGCGAACTACGCCTATGATGCGACTGCACGGCATGGCGAGTTCGCCATCTCGGTCGCCGATGCGTTCCAGCGCCTGGGCCTCGGCTTGCAGATGATGACGGCGATGGAGACGCGGGCGACCGATCTTGGCCATGAGATGATAGCGGCCGAGACTGCGCGGACAAATGCCGAGATGCGCGGTCTGGCGAAGAAGGCAGGCTTCCGGGATACCGGCCTCGGAGACTGGCAGTCGGTTCACCTCGCAAAGCACTTGTCGCGATAGCCGTCCGCGCGTTGCCGCCTGGCACGGATCGTGCTCTAGTATCGCCTGGATTTCCCCAGCGATGGGAGCTTCGGCGATGCGCGCAGTTCTGGATCATTGCACCGGCGGAACGGAGCGGCAGGTCAAGGCCGGCACGTCGGTCGTCACCGAGGGCGGCACCAGCAGCGGCCACCTCTACGTGCTCGTCGAGGGCAAGCTCGAGGTGCTCAAGAGCGACACGGTGGTCGCGACCATCACCGAGCCCGGGGCCGTGTTCGGCGAGATGTCCGTGCTGCTCGGGTTGCCGCATACGGCAACGGTGCGGGCCAGCTCGGATTCCGTCATCTATGAGTTCGAGGACGCGGCGTCATTCCTCATCCAGCGGCCCGAGGTCGCGCTGCTGCTCGCGCGCACGCTGGCGCAGCGGCTCAACGTCGCCAACACTTATCTCGCCGATCTCAAGCGGCAATATGCCGGCCACGGCACGCATCTCGCCATGGTCGGCGAGGTGCTCCAGAGCATGATCAACTTGCCGCCGCTCGAGGTCTCGCCAGGCTCGGATCGGCAATCCGATCCAAGGATGTGAGCCAGTCCGGCGGCTCCTCGACGGTGTTTGCGGGCCGCTTCAGCGGTGCGCCGAGGTCGATCCACTGCGCTTCGCCCGCTGCCAGCCAGAACGCCTTGTTCGCAGCGAGATCCAGCACGATATGCGTCGGCGGCCGGCCCGGTTGCAGGCCGGCGTTGAACACCCAGGTCAGCCCGAGCCGGTCGAACCACGAGCCGTCGGCGATGAAGGGCGACTGGTGGACATGGCCCGAGATCACCATCGACGGCTGATACTGCATGATCCACTGCACCAGATCGACATCGCCGAAGAATCGCTTGCCGCCCCAGCTCGTCGGTGAATCCGCCGGCGGCGCATGATGCGCCCAGATCCACCGCTGCGGGCGATTGGCGGCGGCGTCGCGCAGCTGTTCGATGATGCGCTGCTTGACCAGCGGGCCATCCCACCACGGGCACACCGTGAACAGCGTGTCGCCGATGGTGAGGCTGTCGCCGTCGCAAATGATCCCGAGCTCCCGCACCTCCGAGATCCAGCGCGAGATCTTTTCACCCTCCGCATTGCGCTCGTCGAGGTCGTGATTGCCGGAGCAGAGGATCACGCGGGTCTGCGCCGCGAGCAGCGCGAGGTACTTCTTCACCACCACGATCTGCGCGCGAAAATCCACCATCGAGCCGATGTCGAGGGCATCGCCAGCGAAGATCACGAGGTCGAACTGCGGCGCCGCGCTGGCCAGCCAGTCGAGCTGCGGCAGCGAGTAGTGCAAATCGGCCACGACCAGGCAACGCATTGAAAATCCATGGGCGGGTTTGAAAAGGTCTGGGAATTCCAAAACGTTATTTACAAAGCAAGAAGCAGACCAGAATGGCTGCTCTCTTCGTCAGGCCAATGGCCAGCCGCATGCTGCGGCGCATTGGCGTGCGCAGGTGGCCGGGCACCGCCGGGCTGGACCATGTCATCGAATTCTGATGTCGTGGCGCATCCTCGAACGCCCGTAGCCGCATGACCTCCTTCAAGACCATCCGTGCCCGCGCCGAGAGACGCAAGGGCGGCCCCAAGGCGCTGGACAAGCTGATGCCTGAAAAGCCCGACCTGAAGGGGCTGGCCAAGCTCGGCGACGATCGCATCCTCGCCGAGATGACCAGGCGGGTGTTTTGCGCGGGCTTTGCCTGGAGCGTGATCGATTCGAAATGGGACGGCTTTGAAGAGGCGTTCCTGCATTTCCTGCCGGCCAAGCTGACCTTCCAGCCGGAGGATTATTGGGAGGGCCTCGTGCGCGACGCGCGCATCGTGCGCAACGGCGCCAAGATCATGTCGGTGCGCGACAACGCGGCCTTCGTCCAGGAGATCGCGAAAGAGCACGGCAGCTTCGGCAAGTTTCTGGCGAAATGGCCGCCATCCAACGAGGTCGGCCTTCTCGATCTCCTCACCAAGCGCGGCAGCCGGCTCGGCGGCAACACCGGGCAGATGCTGCTGCGCTTCGTCGGCTGGGATGGTTTTGTCACCTCCAGGGATGTCGTCGCCTGCCTGCGCGATGCCGGCCTCGACATCGCCGAAGAGGTCAAATCAAAGGGCGATCTCGCAAAGGTGCAGGCACAGTTCAACGCGTGGGCCGAGGAGACCGGTCTGCCATACACATATCTGTCACGCATCTGCGCGCTCTCGGTTGGCGAGAACCGAGGCGAACACTAAGTCACGAGAAACCAGGAGAACAAAAATGGCAAAAGCCTATTGGGTTGCGACCTATCGCGCGATCAAGAGCCCCGACGCCATGGCGGCCTATGCCAAGCTGTCGCGTCCGGCCATCGAGGCCGCCGGTGGACGCGTGCTCGCGCGCGGGATGCCGGTTGCGGCCTACGAGCATGGCCTGATGGAACGCGTCGTTCTCATCGAGTTCGACAGCGTCGAGCGAGCCAAGGCGGCGTATGAAAGTCCCGCCTACAAGGCCGCTCACGACCTGCTCGGCGACGGTGCCGACCGCGACATCCGGATCGTCGAAGCCGTCGAATAGCGGCATCGACAGGCGGATCATGTGCATCGTGTGGCGATCCCGTGCCGTGAGCGCGGCAGATGAAACTCGCGATCACGAAATGCATTTTTCCGGAACATTCGTGCGCAACACCCGTTCGGGAATTTGAGCCAGGCGACACAGGCGCAGGGAACGCCCGTTTTGGCTCAACTCACTGAAACCCGGCACGACAGAAACGGAGCAGCGCATGAAGCTCACATCCGAACAGGTGAAGCAGACCGTCAACCAACTCGGCGCCCAGGTGCTGCCCGACGAACATCCCGCCATGCCGCAGCTCAACAGCATGTTCGGCGAACACACCTTCTTCGTCGACGAAACGGGCCTGAAGGTGCTCGAGCCGACGCCGTCGGTCAGCGCCGAGTGCCAGA
This sequence comes from Tuber microsphaerosporum, assembly GCA_003521225.1. Taxonomy (NCBI): domain Eukaryota; kingdom Fungi; phylum Ascomycota; class Pezizomycetes; order Pezizales; family Tuberaceae; genus Tuber; species Tuber microsphaerosporum. Next base: position 394,189 of record QOVD01002360.1, read on the forward strand.
CCGGCGAAGTCGTCAGCCTCGCCGACTGGAGCGATGCCGACCTCACGCGCCTGATGGCCCATGAGCCGGAGCCGACGGGTGTGATCGTCGTGTTCGAGCACGTGAGGCATTGATTGGCCCGAGCGGATCGGCTTCTACGGGTGGAGGGTCTGAAAATCCCGCCACCTTCCATGGCTGGTTTGGAGCCGCGCCGCGGACAAGGATCTCGCGTTCGCGGAGGGCCTTTCCAGTCTGGTTCAAATGCCGAAAGTCAGCTGCGGCTCCGCATCGTCGCCGTCCTGGAGGGCAGACAGCGATACCCCCACGAGCCTGACGCGCTTGGGCAGCGGCATTTCGACTTCGAGCAGGCCGCAGGCCAGCCGCTCCAGATCGTCCCGGCCTGCAACCGGCGCTGTGACGGACCTGCTGCGCGTGATGATCTCGAAGTCGGCGAACTTGATCTTCAGGGTGACGGTGCGGCCGCGGTTGCCGGTCGTCTCGCAATGGCGCCAGACCTTGTCGACGAGCGGCTTGAGCTCGGCGGCCAGCGCGCCGTATTCGTCGAGGTCGGTCGAGAACGTCGTCTCCGCGCCGATCGACTTGCGAATCCGGTTGGCCCGGACCGGCCGCTCGTCGACGCCGCGTGAGATCCAGTAGTAGTAGGCGCCCGACTTGCCGAAATTCGCATTCATGAACTCCAGCGTCTGGTTGCGGATGTCGAGGCCGGTGAACAGGCCGAGCGCATTCATCTTCGCACTGGTCGCCGGGCCTATCCCGTGGAACTTGCCGACTGGCAGCGTCTCGACGAAGGCGGGTCCCATCTCCGGCGAGATCACGAACTGACCGTTGGGCTTGCGATGATCGGAGGCGAGTTTTGCAAGAAACTTGTTGTAGGATATGCCCGCCGAAGCATTGAGGCCGGTCTCGGCCTTTATCTTCTCACGGATCAGCAAGGCGACGTCGCGCGCCAGCGGGATGCCTTGCAAATTTTCCGTCACGTCGAGATAGGCCTCGTCGAGCGACAGCGGCTCGATGATGGGCGTGTGCTCGGCAAAGATGTCGCGGATCTGCCCGGAGATCGCCTTGTAGACCTCGAAGCGCGGCCTGACGAAGATCAGGTCGGGACATTGCCGCTTCGCGGTCACCGAGGGCATCGCAGAGCGAACGCCAAACTTGCGGGCCTCGTAGCTCGCGGCCGCGACGACGCCGCGTTCCGCGGAGCCGCCGACCGCGACCGGCTTGCCGCGCAGCTCCGGATTGTCGCGTTGCTCCACGGACGCATAGAAGGCATCCATGTCGATATGGATGATCTTGCGGACGGGCGAGGCCTCGCCAGTCACCGTGCCGGATTCGCTCATGGAACGATGATACAATTGCCCGAAGAGAAGCGCGAGGTGATGGATGCTTCAGCTATTGGTCTTCGTCGTCGGTGTGGTCGGCATCGGCTGGCTGATCGGCGCGACCAATCTCCCGGGAGAATGGTATGCGGCCCTTGCCAAGCCGGGTTTCGTGCCGCCGAACTGGGCGTTCCCGGTGGCGTGGACTATCCTTTACATCATGATCGCGGTTGCAGGCTGGCGAACCTTTCGCCGTGAACCATCGGGTCGAGCGATGCAGGTCTGGGCCGCGCAGCTGGCGCTCAATTTCGTCTGGTCTCCGGCGATGTTCACGATGCACCAGATTGGAGCCGCGCTCGTCATACTCATTTGCCTGTTCGTTGCGATCGTGACCTACATCAGTCTCGAGACATCACGGGACAGGCTGGCCGCCGCGTTGTTCGTGCCTTACGCAGCCTGGGTCGCCTTTGCCGGCCTGCTCAATGCGGCCATCTGGCGCTTGAATTGAGGCGATTTGTCCAAGGCTCATCAAAGGGCAATCTCAGGCTTGTGAGTGGCGAGCCTAGGCACGCGTTCCTACATGGGAGCGCGGAGGACAGCCAATGCAATACAGCTCCGAGCTCATTCAGACCATGCGCCAGGCCCTCGAGACCGTGATGGCGAGCGTGCCGGCCGATCAGTCGGTGTTCGGTCTGAAAGCCGCTGTCGCCGAATGCATTTTGAAGGCTGCCGCGCACGGTCATACGTCGTATGACGCCCTGGTGACGTCCGCCTCCGATCAGATCCAGTCGATCATCTCGATGCTGACGTGAGTGCTTGCTCTGGGAGGCAGGCGGCAGATCCGGAGTTCATGCCGACGGAGGCGCCCATAGGAACTCAGGACGAATGCCCTGCTGGATGAGGTCCGTGCCAAGCGACTGAAGTGTGAACATGGCGCCGATGCTGGGTCTTGTACCGCTTGTCCAGCAAGTTTGAAGGCCGATCAAGAGCTGCGACAGGGCCTGATTGAACGCAAGCGACGGACTCGGTGTGACGGTCGATTGCTGAAAATCGAACCAGGTCGGAAACGGGATTGGTGTTCCCGTAAAGCTCCAGTGGCCCGCCGCATCCTGCACCAGCGTTTTCTCGGTGTAGATTTCCTTGAAGACATAATAGTGGGCGAATGTTGCATTGCCGGTTGGGGGTTGGTTAGGAGAGCCTTCCGTACCTTCACCTTCGGCCTTGATCAGCTGGATCGCCGCTTGCGCATCGGCGATGCTCTTGATCGGCGTTGCTTCCCCCGAATTGACCGCGAAGGCGCTGGCATTGATCGCGGGATTGACTGTGGTGAAACCCTCAGCGATCGCATCGTAGAAATCACCGATCGTCGCGGGTCCCGTTCTTGCGGCGAGCGCAACCGGTGGAAATTCCGGATACTCGATCTGCATGAAGACCTGAACTTGATCTGGCGTAAGCGGCTTCAAATCAACGGGCAACTTTTGCAGAATTTCTCCGGGCAGGACATTGGTCGGGTAGCTCGGAATGAAGGCCGCATTGGCAATGGATGGCACGCCGCCGATCGCGGTCAGCATGTTGCCTGCCAAGGCAAAGTGATACATCTCTTGCACCACAATGTCCTGAATCATACCGCCGACGCCGCCCGGGTCGCTGTTGATCGACCATTGCGCGCAAAGATAAGGCGGGATGGTGGAGAACTCCAATTGCATCGCGGTCTGGAGTGCGTCTTTCAGGTCGGACAGCGTCGTAATGCGATCCTCGACGAACTGGGCGATGGTTTTCATCTGAAGCACCCCTCCCGACTCGGTTGATTGCGAAGCCCTGTTCCTGGCGCCGCCACTGGACCGACGTCGTCAAGCAGGTCCCGTGTTGGCTCATTGCTCGCGGGACGAGCGCTCCTGGGGTGATTCAGTCCGACAATAGCCGGATATCGGTCTGCGACATCACGCCTACAATCGGACCTGCCCCGATGATCGCGACCAGAAACATGCTGCGATCAGGCTCATTTTCCGCAACCCATGAACAATAGTACAATTTAAGGGTGCAATCAATTGCGCAGCTGGTCAGAGATTTGTGACCGCTTTTCCATTCGACGTGCTTAGCCGGACGCGCGCGCGACGTTGCGAAGGCCAGATTGCGAGCCGCAACATTTGATGGATGGTGCCGTCACAGCGTCAAAAGCCGGCACACAATCTCCGTCCGGCACATAGTCTCGGTAAAGAGCAAGGAGACTGGCGCACCCGACACGATTCGAACGTGTGACCTTTGCCTTCGGAGGGCAACGCTCTATCCAGCTGAGCTACGGGTGCTAGTCGAGGTTCATTTAGCCGATTGGCGGGGGGTGGGCAACCTCCGCTTTAGCCGGGCCCGGACGCCCGGTATCGCCCGATTCCTGGTCTTATGCTTCGCTCTTCAATCCCGGAGGGCGGCCGGTCCCGAGATCTCGCCGGAATCGGTCACGAACATCAACGGGCCCGTCTCCGAGGTGGTGAACACGGCCGCCGTGAGCGGGCCGCCAAAGCAGGCGCCGGTATCCAGGTTCAACCGGTTGGCTCGCAGATCAGGTGTCCCGGACCGGACCGGCGTATGACCATGGACAACGAAAAGCCCGTGGTCGTGATCCGACGACAGGAAGGGTTCCCGGATCCACAGCAAGTCTCGCTCGGACTGCGACGCCAGCGATACGTCCGGTCGTAGCCCAGCGTGGACGAAAACTCGTCCATGCTCGATTTTCATCAGCGGAAGCGCGCGTATCCAGTCGAGATGCTCGCTCGGTAGATCGGCGGGATCGTCGATCCCGTAGCTGTCGAGCGTCTGCTCGCCGCCGTTGCCCCACCAATTCATGAGGTCGCGGTCGGTGCGCTCCATGTCGGCCGCGCGAAGCAGCATCTCCTCATGGTTGCCCCGCAGACAGACGAAGGGGCGGTCCTGCTTCCCTTCGCTGCCGACGAGAAAATCCATCACCTGGCGGCTTTGGGGGCCCCGGTCGATATAGTCTCCGACAAGCACAAACTGCGCGCTCCGCTCGCCGCGAAGCTCCTCGCACGCGGCGAGCAGCGACGTCAGCTTGTCAAAGCAGCCGTGGATGTCGCCGATCGCGAAGGTGAGCAGTTCGTGCTCGGGAAGCGGCAAAATAAGGATTCTCCCGCGTGTCGGCTCAGATGGTGAGACCCTTTGGCGTGCCTTTGAACCTGATCCGCTCCGGACCCACGCCCACCTTCGTGAGCGATTCGATTACTCTGTGTTTCAGCGTCTTGCCGTCGTCATCCTTGCGATCGCGTTGAATCGCGGTGAAATCATAGACGAGCAACCCGACATTGGCGCTGCTCACGTTGAGCTTGGCCCCGTCCGCAACAGCGCGGATCGCCGCAGCCACATTGCGGTGTCCGTTGCTCCATTTCGCCATGTCGGCCAGCTTCTTCGCAACGCATCGATAGCTGTCCTCGATCTCCGTCTTGTGAAGGTCGATCACCTTCTGATAGTCCGCGATCTGACCGACAATATCGCCGTTCTCCAGCTCGGGGTTGCTGAACGTCTTGGCCTCCCAGAACACTAGATCGACGCCGTTCGCCGTCGTTTCGAAGTTCGCAAGGTCCATGCGCGGAAGGTTCCGCTCGACGTCGGGGATGCCGGAAGCGTTGATCGCAATCTCGACGTCGACGACGGAGAGATTGGATGTCGCGATCTCGTGGACGCCTTCCTTCTCCTGTCCGGAATAGAGCGATGCCGCCCTTTTGAGCTTCGCCAGCGTCGCTGCGCCTTCGTAGTCGCGCATCAGCATCCTTTGCTCGGCGTTGCCGAGGGCGAACTTCCCCTCGACCAGCGAGACCTGATCCTTCAAGTCCGGATTCAGCAGATACTTTTCATTCGTCGAGGCGGTCACTTTCCCGTCCTTGAATGACACTTTGAAGATGGATTGCCCCTGCCAATAGACGTTCAGGTACTCGTCCCGAATGCCGATGATGAGTGTGGGATCGGCGAGAACGTCTTTCCACCACCCATCCTGCTGGGCGAGTGTCTCGAGTGCCTTGCGAAAGTCGTCGCCCCGGATTCCGCGTCTGAAGCTCATCTCATACCTCCCACCATTCGCCATCGCTGCGTCGCGTGACGTTGTCAAAATATCTGGAGAAACTGTCGCCTTCGAATGTGTGAACGGGCACCAGCCTGTCCGGCTGTATTGCGTTCGCGAGCCGCTTGAGATCCAGGATGCTGGCGTGGCCCGAGGTGTGGATGATCTCGATGGGAACGCCGCGTGTCGCGAGATCCGCCTTCAGTCTGGCGCCAGGACCGTCCTTCAGATATCCGTCCCATTGCGACCAGATCGCTCTGGTGCCGGGCCAGAGATTTGCGGCCTCCACGTCGTGGGCCATTGCCGGACGAAACAGCATCACGGTGCGATCGGCGATCTCGGTGATGCGCTCGCGGTAGATCCGTGCGGATTTGTAGGGATCCAGCAGGTCGAAGCGCTTGTTCCTTGCGATCTGTCGCCGCTGATATTCCGGCACATAGACCGACAAATTGGGCCAGCCGGCGTTCGGCAAGCGCTGGTTGCCGGTGGCCCGCAATATCTCCATCGCATAGAGGTCCAGCAGCAGCGTCCGGCCGCTGCGCTTGCAGGCGCGATAGATGCTGACGATGCGATCGATGTTCTGCGCGGACGCCGAGAGGATGACGAAGCCTGGCTGTTTAAAACTCTGGGTCAGCCTCGCCTCGATGTCGTCCTCCGTCGGGAATTGCGTGTGCTCGTCGAGACGGCCGAGGCTCGACCCCTCCATCAGCATCGTGTCGATACCGCGGGGCGGATTGCTCGCCAATTGCTCGAACAGACCGCCCTTGCGACCGTGCGCACGGATGTCGCCGCTGTAGAACAGACGCCGGCCGGCAGCCTGGATCAGCAGCGCATAAGCATCATAGGCCGAGTGATCGACAAGATAGGGCGTGATGCTGAATGGGCCGATCTGGAAAGTCCTGCGATCGTTCAGCTCGAATGAAACATTGGGCACGAAGGCGTTGGGCACGAAAGGAGCCGCCGCACACATGATGCGCGCGGTCGCAGCGCCCATGGCGAGGGGGACATTGGGTCTGCACAGGGGGAGCAAACCCCAATGATCGCCGTGTCCGTGCGACAGGACAACCGCACGCAGGGTTGGATCTTCGACGCGAAGCCCGGCCACAGGCGGGAGAAGATCGTCGGACGCGCCGTCGGCATCCAGCGGAAGGCCAAGGTCGAGCAGGATTCGCTTGCCCGCGGCCTCGAGCTCGATGCAGGTGCCACCAATTTGCTGCGTTCCGCGGTGGACACGTCCGCGAAACGAACCGGCTGCTTCGGTCATCAGCGGTTGGTCTTGGCGGCCGAGCCGGGTTCGGCCGTCACTCGCGACCAGGCGATGGCGTTTTTGGCGGAGGGGAGGGCACTGCGAGATGGACAGGGAAATTTCAAAGCGAATACGACTCCAAGCAACGACTTATCTATATTCAAACGAGCGCCCGAGAAATTGCGGCTTTTCGAGAAGAAAATGTCCGTGTTGTTCCGGCGCAACATCACCTGCTGGTGAGGCCGAACGCAATAGAACCTTCGGTGGGATGAACGTCAGCCGCGGCTGGACCGGCGATTGGCGACGATGGGAATGGCGGGCGCGTCGCGATCGGCGCGCGCAAACTCCGCCAGCACCCGCTCGGAGCAGATGACGCGGTTGCGGCCGAGCCGTTTTGCCGCATAGAGCGCCTCGTCGGCCGCACCCAGCAGCCGGTCGGGGCTGCCGTCGGCCTCAGTGGGAATATGACTGGTGACGCCGACGCTGAGGGTGACGTGGTCGCCGGCGCCAACAGCTCCATGAGTGATCCGCAAGGCCATGACGGTACGGCGGATCTCCTCGGCGATGGCGCAGGCGGCATCGCACTCCATGTCGGGCAGGATCAGCGCGAACTCTTCCCCGCCATAGCGGCTGGCGAGGTCGAGCGGGCGTACGGCGTGGCGGCTGACGACGGCGGCGACCGCGCGCAGGCATTCGTCGCCGCTCTGGTGGCCGTGCCGGTCGTTGAACAGCTTGAAATGATCGACGTCGACGAACAGCAGCGCCATCGGCTTCTGCGTCCGCTGGGCGCGGGCCCATTCGCTCATCAGCATCTGGTCGAAGGCGCGCCGGTTCGACAGGCCGGTCAGCCCGTCCTTGGTGGCGAGCTCCTTCAGCGCCATCTCGGCGCGCTTCTGATCGGTGAGGTCGCGCAGCGTCTCCACCACGGCGATCAGATGGCCGGCCTCGTCGTGGATAGGACCGGCGTCGATCGCGAGATAGAGCTGGCTGCCGAGCTTGGGCATCACGCACCAATTCTCCGCGGAAAAGCCGAGCCCGTTGTGGCCGCGTGCGGCATATTCCGAATAAAACTCCGGCAGCTGCTCGGGACGGTCGAGCGCGACCAGGTCGGCGAGGCAGGGGCGCCTGGTCTCGTAGAAGGCCTGCCAGTGTTTCGTCGTGCCGATCACCTCCGCGGCGGGGACGCCGGTCAGCCGCTCGCAGGCTCTGTTCCAGATCACGACGCGGCGCTTGGGGTCGATCACGAAGGTCGGCACCACCAGATGCTGCATCAGCCGCACGGCATAGGAATCCGCGACGTCGACGCCTTTCGCTGGCGTTTTCCGCGGCTTCGCCATCTCAGGCCACCGCCGCCACCGGCGCGGCATCGTTCGGACCGAACAGCTTTCGCACCTCGGCGGCCGGCTTCGGTTTGCTGAACAGATAACCCTGCATCTCCGTGCAGCCGAGCGCGCGCAGCATCTCCCGCTGCGCCTCGGTCTCGACGCCCTCGGCGACGGTGGTCATGTGGCTCGCCGCGGCGATGTTCACCACCGCCTGCACGATCACGGGCGCGCCACTGGTCTCCGCGATGTCGGCGACGAAGCAGCGGTCGATCTTGATCTTGTCGAACGGGAAGCGCTTCAGATAGCTCAGTGAGGAATAGCCGGTGCCGAAATCGTCGAGCGCGATGCGCACGCCGATGGACCGGAGCTGGTGCAGGATCGAGAGCGCGGCCTCGTCATCGCGGATCAGCACGGCCTCGGTGATTTCGAGCTCGAGCCGGGAGGGAGAGAGCCCGGAGGCGGCGAGTGCGCCGGCAATCCGCAGCGCCAGCGTGTCGCATTTGAGCTGCACCGGCGAGACGTTGACCGCAATTCGCACATGCGCCGGCCAGGTCGCGGCCTCGTTGCAGGCCATGCGCAGCACCCAGTCGCCGAGCTCGTTGATCAGGCCGGTATCCTCGGCGATCGGAATGAACTCCGCCGGCGACACCCAGCCGCGTTCGGGATGCCACCAGCGCAGCAGCGCCTCACAGCCCGACACGTCGTTGGTGCGCAGGTCGACCAGCGGCTGGTAGTGGATCTCGAAGCCGCCGTTCACCAGCGCCTGGCGCAGATCCTGCTCCATGGTCAGGCGCGCCTTGGCGCTCGCATCCATCTCCGGTTCGAAGAAGCGATGGGTACGGCGTCCTTCGGCCTTGGCGCCGTACATCGCAAGATCGGCGTGCTTGATGAGCTGGTCGAGATCGGTCCCGTCCTGCGGCGCCAGCGCGATGCCGATGCTGGCGTCGGTGGAGAGTTGATGGCCGAGGCAGTGATAGGGCTGGCGGATCGCCTCGTAGATCCGCGTCACGAACGACAGCACGTCCGCCGAGGACTGGATTCCGGTCTGGATCACCGCGAATTCGTCGCCGCCGAGCCGCGCGATCAGGTCGCTCTTCTTGAGGCAGCCGCGGAGACGGGTCGCGATTGCCTTCAGCAGCTCGTCGCCGACGTGATGGCCGAGCGAATCGTTGATGCCCTTGAATTCGTCGACGTCGATATAGAGCAGCGCGAACTGAGCGCCGCCGGCGACCTTCGCGAGCTCGCGTTCGATCTGTTCGCGGAACAGCGTGCGGTTCGGCAGGTCGGTCAGCGCATCGTAATGCGCCATATGCGCGATCTTCTCGTGGGCGCACCGCCGCTCGGTGACATCCTCGACGACGCTGATGAGGTAGCGCGGCTCGCCGGACTTGTCGCGAATGCCGATCCGGGTCGAGGTGATGTAGCGCGGTCCCTTGGTCTGGCTCTGCCAGGCGTGCTCGTCCTTGAACAATCCCCCGGGCGCCTGCAGCGCCTTGCTGTCGTCGTCGTTGACGATCCTGGCGGCGGCCTCCGGATACATGTCGAAAGGAGTCTTGCCGACGATGACGTCACCCGACTGGCCGAACTGCTCCTCGGCGGTCCGGTTGACCAGCAGATATTGCCGCGTCAGGGCATCCTTCACCGTGATCTGCGAGGGGATGTGATCGATGATCTCGCGCAGGAACATGTAGTTGCGGTCGCGCTCCTGCTCCAGATTGCGCCGCTCGGTGATTTCCTCGATCGTGGCGACCCATCCGCCCTGCGCCAGCGGGGTGTTGATGACCTGGAAGGCGCGGCCGTTGGGCAGTTCGTGGATCCTGCTGGAGACCTTGCCCTCGGCGACGACCCGCATCACATCGGTGCAAAACGTCTCGACGTCGCCGCCGAACGTGCCACGCTCCTTGCGATGCTGCATCGCCTCGCGGATGTGACAGCCGGGCTTGATGATGTCGTCGGACAGGCCGAACATCTCGGAGTAGCGGCGGTTGCAGGTGACGATAAATCCGGCGGCGTCGTACAGGATCAGCCCTTGCGACATGTTGTTCAGGGCGGTGTCGAGCCGCAGCCGTTCCGCTTCGATCCGCTCCTGGGCTTCCCGGTTCTGCCGGCTGATCTGGCGGATGATCAGGAAGAGGATCAATGCGATCACGATCGCCGAAAGCGTTGCCGTGGTGACCATGAAGCCGGTCTGCTGACGCCAGTCGGCCAGCGCGGCGCTCGTGGTGTTGGTCGCGACGATGACCAGCGGGAAATGCAACAGCGAGGCCCCCGAGCCGAGGCGGTCCTCGCCGTCGATCGGTCCCTTGACGCGCAGCGTGTGCCGGCCGCCCTCGGCCAGCATCTTGCGCATCAGCGGCGCGTCCTTGAAATTCCTGCCGATCAGCTCTTCGACATGCGGATAGCGGGCCAGCATCTTGCCTTCGCGATCGAACAGCGAGATCGCCGTACCCTCGGCAAGCGCGACAGATGCGAAATACTGCCGGTAGCTGTCCGGATCGATCCGCCGGACCATGGCGCCGAGGAAGGTGCCGTCCGCGCCGCTCAGCCGCCGCGCGACGATCGTGGTCCATTTGCCGATGATGAAGCTGCGGACCGATTCCAGGATGACCGATTCGGCCATCGGATCGGATTTGAACGTCTGGAAATAGGCGCGCGAGGAGACGTTGATCTTGGGCAGCGGCTCGGCTCGCGACCAGTTGATCAGCTCGCCGTCGGCATCGTAGATCGCGATGTCGCCGAGATAGGAGACGGAGCTGATCTTGCTCCGCAGCATCTGGTTCGTCGCGAGCCCGGACATGCGCTCGCGGAACATCGCCGGCGAGGTGATCTCCGGCAGGTTCATCTGCCCGATCAGGTCGGCGGCGACGACGTCGGAATCCTGGAATTGCTGATCGAAGTGCCGCGCGATCAGCTGCACCGTGTTTTCCAGCTCGCGCTCGCGGTTGGCCAGGGTGCGCTCGCGGAATTCGCCGACGGCCATGGCGGTCACGGCGAAGATCCCGGCGACCAGCAACACGCCGCACAGGGTCAGCCAGAGGACAGGACCACGCCGCGCCAAGGCCGCCCAGCCGTTGGTCGCGGCTGATGACATTCCGGCTGTCACCGTGGAAAAGACCTGGCGCATTTCCCCCCTCCCTGGAAGGACAGGAATACACCGCACAAATGGCGCAAACCTTAGGAAAGCCAGTTACCTAAGCATTAATCCGGTTGTGCAGTCGCACCCGTATGCAGTGGGGCGGGAATCACGTCGCGGTTGTGCCGTGCCCATCACAACCGCTGCGCTGCATCATTAATGCCGGCTTAATGCGAGGCGCCCGCGCTCTTGTCGCCGCCGGCATTGCGCAGCCGTCCGACGACGCCGGTCGGGAAGAAGTAGACGCTGGCGATGAACAGCAGCCCGAGCCACAGCAGCCAGCGGTCGGGATGCAACAGCCCCGGCAGCAACGGCAGGCCGGCTTCGCTCGCCGCCTTGGAGGCGACGCCCATCAGCGACTGCAGATAGTTCTGGGCGAGGATGAAGATGGTGGCGCCGATGATCGCGCCGTAGATCGTGCCCATGCCGCCGATCACCACCATCAACAGAATGTCCAGCATGATCGAGAAGCTGAGCGAGGTGTCGGGACCGGCATAGCGCAGCCACAGCGCGTTCAAAATGCCGGCGCTGGCGGCGACCAGCGCGGCGAGGCAGTTGGCGTAGGTCAGGTGGAAGACGGTGCGAAAGCCGAGCGCCTCGGCGCGAAAGCGGTTCTCGCGGATCGCCTGGAGCACGCGTCCGAACGGCGAGTTCACGACACGCAACAGAGCGAGGATCATCAGGGCCGAGACGGCGAACACCAGGTAGAAGGTCAGGATGCGGCCGTTGATCTCGAATCCGAACAGGTTCTTGGAGATCAGCACCGTGCCGGGCCGCAGCAATTCCGGCAGCTGGAAGCTGCGCCCGTCCTCGCCGCCGGTCAGCCAGGAGAGCTGCGAGGCCAGCACCTGGAAGGCGGAGGCGACCGCGAGCGTGATCATGGCAAAGAAGATCGCGGCGACCCGCAGCGAGAACAGGCCGATCGCGAGCGCGAGCAGCGCCGCAAGCGGCAGGCCGACGACGATGCCGGTTGCGACCGCGGCCCAGTTCGGGCCCATGCCGTACAGCGCGATCGCGATGGCGTAGCTGCCGATGCCATAGAACATGGTGTGGGCGAACGACACCGAGCCGGTATAGCCGAGCAGGAGGTCGTAGGAGGCGACGAGCGCGGCGAAGACGCAGATCTTGGCCGCGACGTTCAGCGCCTTGGCGCCCGGGAACAGGAACGGCGTCGCCGCCAGCGCCAGGATGATGACGATGAGGAGAAGCGTGAGCACGCGGCTCTTCGGCGGATCGCCTGACAGGAGCATCATCGGCTGGTCACCGCATAGAGGCCGCGCGGCCGCCACATCAGAATGGCGACCATCAGCAGGATGTTGGAGACGAGGGCGAGTTTCGGCACCAGGAAGCCGCCGTAATTGGCGACCATCGCGACCAGGATGGCGCCGATGAAGCAGCCGCCGATCGAGCCGAGGCCGCCGATGATGACGACGATGAAAATCAGGACGGTGAGGTCGTCGCTCATGGAGGCATGGACCTGCTCGCGATAGAGCGCCCACATCACGCCGCCGAGGCCGGCGAGCGCCGATCCCGTCATGAACACGCCGAGGAACAGGCGGCGGATGCGATAGCCGAGCGCCTCGACCATCTCGCGGTTCTCGACGCCGGCGCGGATCAGCAGGCCGAGCTTGGTGCGGTTGAGCACGAGCTGGATCGCGATGAAGACGGCGAGGCCGATCAGCATCGCCAGCACACGGTATTTGGCGATCGCGACGTCGCCGAGGATGAAGGAGCCTCGCAGCGAGGTCGGCAGGGGCGTCGGGATGATCTGCGGTCCCCACAGCGCATAGAGCGTCTGCTCGGCGACGATCAGGCCGCCCGTCGTCATCAGGATCTGCTTCAGATGCTGGCCATAGACGGGCAGGATCAGCACGCGCTCGACGACCAGACCGAGCGCGCCGGACACTGCCATCGACAGCAGCGCTGCCGGCGCCAGCACCGCGAGGTTCATCCACAGCGAATCCGCCTGCATCGAGGCCGCGAACGGCGCCAGCACGAGGGTTGCCACATAGGCGCCGACGGCGATGAAGGCGCCGTGGCCGAAATTGAGCACGTCCATCAGGCCGAACACCAGCGTCAGCCCCGAGGCCATGATGAAGATCATCATGCCCATGGCAAGACTCGCGGCGGTCAGCGTCAGCCAGGTGCTGGGTGACCCCACCAGAGGAATCATCGCAAGCGCCAGCGCGATCGGCAGCAGGATCGGCGCGAGATCGCGCTTCGGCTTCGGCAGCGGATCATTTGCGGCGAGTTCAGTCACTGATGCGCCTCCAGGCTCAGGCCGAGCAGCCGCTCCTGCAGCGACACGTCGGCGGCGAGCGCCGCCATCTCGCCGCGATGGACGATGGTGCCGTTGTCCATGACCAGCACGTTGTCGCCGAGCTCGCGGGCGGCAAAGAAATTCTGTTCGACCAGCAGGATCGTCGCGCCCTTGCGCTTGATCTCCTTCAGGCACTCGATCAGTGCCATGACGATCGCGGGCGCCAATCCCTTGGTCGGCTCGTCGATCAGCAGCAGCTTGCGCGGCTCGACGATGGCGCGCGCGATCGACAACATCTGCTTCTGTCCGCCCGAGAGGCTTCCCGCCCGCGATAGCCAGAACCGGCGCAGCGCGGGGAAGAAGCCGAAGATCCAGTCGAGCTGGGTATCGTCGAGCGGCCCGTCGCGCGCCGCCAGCACCAGGTTTTCCTTCACCGTGAGGTCGGAAAACACCGCCATGCTCTCCGGCACGTAGCCGACGCCGAGCCGCGCGATGTCGGGCGTGGCGCGGCTCTCGATGCGCTCGCCTGCGAGCGTGATTTCGCCGCTGGAGGCCTGCCACAGGCCCATGACGGTGCGCAGCGTCGTGGTCTTGCCGGCGCCGTTGCGGCCGAGCAGCATGGTGGTCTGGCCCTGGGGGACTGCGAGGTCGATGCCCTGGAGGATGTGGTAGCGGCCGATATGCGTGTGCACGCCGGAGAGTTTGAGCAGATCGGTCATGCGGCACTCTTTGGAGCAACGCCGAGATAGGCTTCCTGCACGATCGGCGAGGCGATCACCTCGGCCGGCGGACCGTCGGCGACGAGTTGTCCGTTGTGCAGCACGATGATGCGGTCGGCGAGCGAGCGCACCACGTCCATCTTGTGCTCGACCAGGAGGATGATCTTGCTCTTGTCCTGCTTGAGCTGCGCGATCAGGTTCAGCACGACCGGCACCTCGTCGATGCTCATGCCCGCGGTCGGCTCGTCGAACATGAACACTTTGGGTTCGAGCGCGATCATCAGCGCGACCTCGAGCTTGCGCTGGTCGCCATGCGACAGCGCAGTCGCCGCGACGTCGCGGCGATTTCCGAGTGCGACCTGGTCGAGGATGGCATCGGCGCGGGCGATCAGGTCGCGGCGGACCATCCAGGGCCGCAGCATGTCGTAATGGGTGCCATCAGCGGCCTGCACCGCGAGGCGGACGTTCTCTTCCACGGTGAGATTCGGAAACAGGTTGGTGAGCTGGAAGGCGCGGCCGAGGCCTGCGCGGGTGCGCAGCGGCGCGGAATGCTGGGTGATGTCGGTGCCGTCGAACAGGATGCTACCGTGTGAAGCGCGCAGCTGGCCCGAGATCAGGTTGAAATAGGTGGTCTTGCCGGCGCCGTTCGGCCCGACGATGGCGGTCAGCTCGCCCGGGCGGAACGTGCAGGTGACGTTGTTGACCGCGACATGGCCGCCGAAGCGGATGGTGAGGTCGCGCGTCTCTAACGTCAGGGCCATGAGGATAACTCTGGAATAGGGAAGGATCCTCTCCCCGCACGGGCGGGGAGAGGGGATTCGATATCAGCGCTTGTTGCGGACCGGAACGTCCATGTCCTCGATCTTCAGCTCGCGCACCGGCTCGAGCACGGCCCAGGCGACGTTCGGATCGACCTTGACCTTGAAGTGATACATGCTCTGCAGCGCCTGATGGTCTTCCTTGCGGAACACCATCTTGCCTTTCGGCGTGTCGAACTCCAGGCCTTCCATCGCCGTGATCAGCTTCTCGGTGTCGGTCGACTTCGCCTTGGTGACGGCGGCGACGACGGACATCGCGGCGGCGAAACCGCCCGCGGTGAAGAAGTCCGGCGGCGCGTTGAAGCGCTTCTGGTGCTCGGCGACGAGCCAGTCGTTCACCGGGTTCTTCGGGATCTCGTAGTAGTAATAGGTCGCGCCTTCCATGCCGGGCAGGCCCTTATACGCCGCGAGCGCCGGCAGGATGTTGCCGCCGGTGGAGAGCTCGATGCCGTAGCGCTTCGGGTCCATGTCCTGCAGCTTGGCCAGCGGATTGCCGGCGCCGGCCCAGATCACCCAGATCACCTTGCGGCCGGGCTTGTCCTTCAGCGCGTCGAACAGGCGCTGGCCGACCGCAGTGAAGTCGGTGGTGTTGGTCGGGGCATATTCTTCGGCAGCGAGCGTCGCGCCGGTCTTGGCGAGTGCTTCCTTGAAGGCGGCGACGCCGTCGCGGCCGAAAGCGTAGTCCTGCGCCAGCGTCGCAACGGTGACGCCCTGCTTGCCGATCGCGACCGCGTTCGAGATCGCGTCCTGCGAGGAGTTGCGCCCGGTGCGGAAGATGTAGCGATTCCACTTCTCGCCGGTAATCTGGTCCGCGACAGCGGGCTCGACGATCAGGATCTTCTTGCTTTCCTCGGCGACGGGGAGGATGGCGAGCGCGGCGGCCGACGAGGTCGTGCCGATCGCGATGTCGGCCTTGTCGTCCTGATAGGCTTCCGCGAGCGCGGCCTTCGACAGGTCGGGCTTGCCCTGGTCGTCCTTGGTGATGACGACGATCTTGCGGCCGTCGAGCGTCATGGTGCCCTTGGTGGCGTATTCAAAACCCATCTGCAGGCCGGTTTCGGTCTGCTTGGCATAGGCTTCGAGCGGGCCGGTCTTGCCGTAGATCAGCGCGACCTTGAGGTCGTCGGCCTGCGCGGAGGTGTTCGCGGCCAGGCCGAGGATGGCTGCCGTGAGAATGAGCGATCGACGCACGATGATTTCCTCCTTGAATGAACTGCCTTGATCACAGCGATTTGCACAAGTGTGCATACATTGCAATTCCACCTTCCGGCGGAGCTTGCACGAGGCGCATGTGACAGTCTCTTGACGTGCGCGTGCCGGATCGTCGCAGGCTCGCGACGCGTTCGCGTTAACGATCCCCTGGCTTCACATCAGCCCTTGCGTTTCCTCAGGCCGCCTCAGAGCAAGCCCTGCGCCAGATCCGGAGCTTTGCGCGGGAATGCCTGAAATTGCGGCGGATCGCGCGCGAACGCCACAGGCGAGTGCCGATATGACGGTGTCAGGAGTCCGAGACTCCGGACACGTGCCGTCTCGAAAGTCAGACAGGCGGCGACCCCGACGCCAGTCCGAACTTGGCGAGCTTCTTGTAGAACGTCGCGCGCGAGATGCGCAGCATCCGCGCGGCTTCCGAGATCTGGCCGTTGCTGGCGGCGAGCGCATGCTCGAGCGTCTGCTTCTCAAACTCCGCCTCGGCTTCGGCATAGGGGACGACCGAGCCGGTCATCTGCGGCGCCGGTCCAGGGCCGGCCTCCGCGCTGACCGGCAGGATGTGAACGAAATCGTCGCCGGTCAGGCGCCCGGAATCGCTGAGGATCAGTGCGCGTTCCAGAATGTTGCGGAGCTCGCGGACGTTGCCGGGCCAGTCGTAGCGCGCGAGCGCCGACAATCCGCTCGGCGTGATCCTGGCATTGAGGAAATCGCCGGAGGCGCTGATGTCCTCGATCAGCCGCGCGCAGATGTCGGGCAGGTCGTCGAGGCATTTTCTCAGAGGCGGCAGGTCGATCGAGAGCACGTTGAGGCGGTAGTAGAGATCGGCGCGGAAGGCGCCGTCGCTGACGCGCTTGCGCAGGTCCACGTTGGTCGCGGCAATGACGCGCACATCGACCTTGCTGATCTTGTCCGAGCCGAGCGGCTCGATCTCGCGCTCCTGCAGCACGCGCAACAGCTTGGCCTGCAATTGCAGCGGCATCTCGCCGATCTCGTCGAGGAACAGCGTACCGCCATCGGCGATCCGGAACTTGCCCTCGCGTCCCCTGCGGTCGGCGCCGGTATAGGCGCCAGGCGCAGTGCCGAAGAATTCGGACTCGATCAGCGTCTCCGGGATCGCCGCGACATTGACGCTGACGAACGGTTTTTCCGCGCGCGAGGACGCATTGTGGATCGCCTGCGCCAGCAGCTCCTTGCCGGTGCCGGTCTCGCCGGTGAGCAGCACGGTCACGCTCTGCCGCGCCGCGCGCTTGGCGAACTCCTTGGCCTGCGCGATCGGCGCTGTCGTGCCGACGAAATCGGCAAGGGTGAAGCGCGCCGCGCGGGCGTTAGACAATTGCCGCCGCGCCAGCCGCAGATCGCTCTCGAGCTGGGTGACGCGGGCGAGCAGCGGCTTGAGGCTCTCGAGGTGGTCATAGAGCACGAACCCGATCGCGCCGATGACGTTGCGGTCCTCGTCCTCGATCGGCATGCGCGTCACCACGAGCTGTTCGCCGCCGAGCTCCATGATGTCGAGCAGGATCGGCTCGCCGCTCTCGGCGACGTTCCGCATCAGGCTGTTCGGGATGATCTCCTCGATCGGCCGGCCGATCGCTTCGGTGGTGTGCTTGAGGCCGAGCGAGGCCAGATATTTCTCGTTGACGTAGATCACCCGCCCGCCGCGATCGGTCGCGATCGCGCCCTCGCACAGATGCTCCAGCCGCTCGAACAGCGTCACCATCGCCCGCGCGCGGACATAGGCGGGATCGCTGACGTCGGGGGAGGAGGGCATGGCGTACCTCAGGGAAGTCCGCCTGTGTATTAGCAAAAGGGCAGTAATTTCAAAGGGGGAAATGGCACGTAAGCAGCTCAGCAATTGCCGTCGTCCCGGGGCGCGAAGCGAACCCGGGACGACGGCGGTACTCGTTGCGCCGTTGTCGCCCTACCGCCGGTACCCGCTCGCCCGCGAATAGCCCTGCCGGTTCTGCTGCGTCGGGCGGTTGGACACGCCGGGACGGGATTCGCTGGAGGCGGGGGTCGCGAGTTTGAGCTCCTCCAGGAAGATCGGCCGGGCGAAATAATAGCCTTGCGCGTAGCGGATCTTGGTCGCGGCCTGGAGATAGGCCAGCTCCTCGTAGGATTCGAGGCCTTCGGCGATCACGGTCATCCCGAGCGCTTCGCTCAGGGATTCGATCGCGCGCAAGATGCCCTGGCTGCGCGGGCGCTTATGGATGTCGGTGATGAACGAGCGGTCGATCTTGATCTCGTCGGCGGTGATGTCGGCGAGCGCCGAGAGCGAGGAATAGCCGGTGCCGAAATCGTCGATGGAGATGCCGACGCCGAGCTTGCGGAACATCGGTAGGATCTCGGTCTGGAAATGATTCTTGGCGACGAAGGCGTCTTCCGTCACCTCGATCATGAAGCGCTGCGGAAAGCCGGTCTCGTCCAGCGCCCGCGCGAAACTGCGCATGAATTCGGGGTTGCCGGCCTGCTTGGCGGCGACGTTGATGCTGATGGTCGCTTCGGCGCCGAAGCTGTCGTTGATCAGGTCGATCGACTTGACGATCTCGGCGAGCACGAGGTGGGTGAGCTCGTCGATCAGACCCAATTCGCCGGCAAGGTTGATGAACGACCCCGGCGCCTGGATCACGCCCTCGTCGTCGCGCAGGCGCACCAATGCCTCGATGCCGGTCACGGCCTGGGTGCGGATGTCGACCTTGGACTGGAACGCGCAGCAGAAGCGCTTTTCGAGGATGGCGAGCCGCAGCGACTGCTCGATCTTCATCCGCGCCAGCGCCTCGCGCTCCATGCTGGCGTCGAAGAAGGCCGCCGAGCCCTTGCCGCTGTTCTTGATGCGGTACATCGCGATGTCGGCGTTCTGGCGCAGCGTCTCGAAGCTGCGACCGTGGTCGGGATAGAGGCTGACGCCGACGGAAGTGGAGGCGAAGACCTCCGAATTGTCGATGAAGAACGGTGCGGTCAGCCGCTCCAGCGTCGCTTGCATGAATTCGGCGACCTCCTCCTGGCTCTGGATCGGGGAGAGCAGCAGCAGGAATTCGTCGCCGGAGATGCGCGACAGCATGTCGGAATCGCGCAGGTCGCGCCCGAGCCGCTTCGACAGCTCGACCAGCAGCGCGTCGCCGACGGCGTGGCCGTAATAGTCGTTGATGTGCTTGAAATTGTCGACGTCGAGAAAGGCGAGCGCGAACCGCTCGCCTTTGCCGTCGCGCGCGAGCAGGCTGCCGGCGCGATGCTCGATCACGCGCCGCGAGGGCAGGCCGGTCAGCTCGTCGAAATAGGCTGAGCGGAACAGCTGGTCCTCGAAGTTCTTCTGTTCGGTGATGTCGGAGGACGCCGAGATCAGCAGCTCGCGTCCGGCAACGCGGACGGGGCGATGGGTGGTCAGCAGCACCTGGCGTGCAGCTCCGTCCTGGAGCGCTTCCTCGGAGATGACCGCTTCGCCGGACCTCAGTGCCCGCTGGCAGGCTTCCCGGCGCGGCGTCAGATCGGGCGACGGACGGCTGCCGTCCATGCCGAGCTGGGCGGCCGCGACATCGTTAACCAGGAGAAGCTCGCCCTGCGCGTCCTGCACGGTCAGACCGGCAGGCAGCATTCTAACGATTTCCTTGAGAAATCCGAGCTCGGCTTCACTCGCGCCGGAATATCTGTTGTCGTTCATAGAAGTCATGAATCTTGTTGTTTCAGCGCGCCTTTGCAATGAGCGCGATCTTGCGCAGTTCCCTCTTAGGTTTGGTTAAGGGGTGCGGAGAAATACGGGGGTGTTTTGCGGCGATGCGACGCGCCCGACCCATCGTCATTAACGGAGCGTCAACGCGCGCAGCGAAACTGCGAGCGGAGCGTGCGTCTCTTGCGCTCGTGTCGCGTCTAACCGTTCTGCGGGATGCGGCATTGCATGATGCAATGCAGGCCGGTCTTGAGATACGAGACCTCGGACTTGCCGTCGAAAGCCGACAGCGCCGACTTCAGCAGCTTGGTGCCGAAGCCGGGCTCGGAGATCTTGTCGATGCTCGGGCCCTCGGTTTCATCCCAGGTGACGGTCAGACGGTCGCCGCTGACGGTCCACGACACCTGCAATAATCCGCGCGGTGCGGAGAACGCACCATATTTGCCCGCGTTGGTGGCGAGCTCGTGAAACATCAGGGACAGCGTGACCGCGAGCTTCGGCGGCAGGAACAGCCGGTCGCCGTTGAGCGTGAAGCGGACATGGCCGTAAGGTCCGAGCTCCGCGATCAGGAGATCGCGGATATCGCAGCCGCCCTTGTCGATCCGCGAGATCAGATCGTCGGTTGCAGCCAGCGACCGTAGCCGCGGGTCGATCCGGGCCCAGACCTGCGGCTGGTCGTGCAGCACCTGGTGCAACACGGCGTGCGCGGTCGACAGCTTGTTCTTCAGCCGGTGCTGGAGCTCGTCGACCAGCAGCTTGCGGTATTCTTCTTCCTCGATCAGGCGTTTGGAAATCCGGCGCTGTTCCGCCAGCATCCCGCGATAATGCTCGACGCCCCAGATCGTGAGTGCGGAGACGCCCCAATAAAGGGTCAGCAAGGTGAACCTGGAGCGATCGGCAAGAGCGTCGCTGAAATTAACGACGACGCCGAGCACGCCGCCGACCAGCGCGGTGATGATGCCGATCCGCAAGCCGCCGAATGCGGCGGCAAAGAACACGGCCGGAAAGTACGGGGTGAAATAGACGTCGGGCCGCACATGCGCGAGACCCCAGCGCGCCACCGTCGCAACCAGCAGGCAGGCGACCGCGAAGCCGAGGCTCAGAGCGAGCGATGGCGCTGCCACGCCCTGCCAGCCCTTGCGGAATTCGTCGATCAGCTTCTCCATGCCCGGCCCGGTTGCGCTATGCGCGCGTAAATCGAGAAAGGAGCGGGAATGTTACGCATGTCGCATGCACAAGCAAAGCTTGCCTTGTCGCAGACCGGCGGGAATAGTGACTGTCGCGGCGCCGAGATCGATCGGCGTCCGCCATTTGACATCAAATCATTCGAAAACAGGAACATTCCATGGGTAGGTTGGATGGCAAGGTTGCGGTGATTACGGGCGCGACGAGCGGGATCGGCCTGCGTACCGCGGAAGTCTTCGTTGCCGAAGGTGCCAAAATTGTGATCGCGGGGCGGCGCATACCGGAAGGCGAGGCGCTGGCGAAGCAGCTCGGGCCCGTCTGCATCTTTCGCCAGACCGACGTGACGGTCGAAGCGCAGATGCAGGCGCTGATCGCGTTCGCAGTAGAGAAGTTCGGCCGGATCGACTGCCTGTTCAACAATGCCGGCGGCCCGGCGCAGACCGGGGGCATCGAAGGCCTCGATGTCGAGCGGTTCGACGCGGCGATGGCGACCCTGGTGCGCAGCGTCATGCTCGGCATGAAGCATGCCGCGCCCGTCATGAAGAAGCAGGGTTCTGGCAGCATCATCAACAATGGCAGCATCGCAGGCCGTCTCGCCGGCTTTTCCTCCTCGGTCGTCTATGGCGCGGCCAAGGCGGCGGTGATCCATCTCACCAAATGCGTGGCGATGGAGCTCGGCGAGTCCAACGTGCGCGTCAACTCGATCTCGCCCGGCGCGATCGCGACCGGCATTTTCGGCAAGGCGCTGGGGCTCGCGACCGATGCGGCGGAGGCGACGCCTGCCGTGATGCGCGAAGTCTTCAAGACCGCACAGCCGATCCCGCGCGCGGGCCTCCCCGATGACATCGCGCAGGCCGCGGTGTTTCTGGCGAGCGACGAATCCAGCTTCGTCAACGGACACGATCTCGTCGTCGACGGCGCCGTCACCGGCGGCCGCAACTGGAGCCAGCAGCAGCAGGGTTACGTCGCCATGCGCAAGGCGTTCGATCAGGGGGCGTAGCGGATAGGCGGCGGTGCCGTAGGGTGGGCAAAGCGAAGCGTGCCCACCAATTCTTTATTCGCGAGGAATGGTGGGCACGGCGCTGCGCGCCTTTGCCCACCCTACGAGAGCGGCGCCTACACCGCCTTCACCTGCACCCTCAAGCCATCCCGCGGCTTCGGGATCGGCCACATCTGCCAGTCCGGCTTGTAGCCCGGCTCCAGCGATACTTCGAGGTTCTGCAAAAAGTGCCGGGCAAAGCACTTCGCCTGCATGTAGGCGAAGTGCAGGCCGAGACACATATGCGCGCCGCCGCCGAACGGCACCCAGGCAAAGCGATGTCGGTTGCGCTGGGCTTCCTCGGTGAAGCGCAAGGGATCGAAGCGATCCGGCTCCGGCCAGATGTCCTTCATGTGGTGGGTGTAGAGCGGATTGACGCCGACGGCGGTGCCGGCCGGAATCGTAAAACCCTTGAAGGTGAAATCGCGCATCGCGCGGCGCGGCATCGACGGCACCGGCGGCTTGATCCGCAGCGCCTCCTTGAACGCCATCTCCGACAGCGGCATTTTTTCGAGGTCGTCGAAGCTGCTCGGCGAACCCGGTGCGAGCCCCAGCGCAAGAACCTCCGCGCGCAATCTATCCTGCCAGTCCGGATTGGCGGCGAGCTCGCCGATGAAGGAGGTCAGCGACGAGGTCAGCGTGTCGTGCGCCGCCATCATCAGGAAGCTCATATGGTCGATGATGTCCTGCTCGGAGAGCAGGGCGCCATCCTCGTGGGTGGCGCGGCAGAGCTGCGAGAATAGATCGTCGCCGCCGTGATTGCCGCGTCGCAGCGGGATCTGCTCGCGGAAATAGGCGACGATGCGCTTGCGTCCCTTCACGCCGGCCGCCATCTGCGTGCCCGGCAGCGGCCGGCGGATCGGGGCGACCGCGGCCGCGACCATGTCGACGAACGCACGGTTGATCTCGTCGACCTCCGGCCCGATATCGGCGCCGAGGAAGGACGCCGCCGCGAGGTCGAGCGTGAGCTGCTTCATCGCCGGATAGAGCTTCATCTCGCCGGGCTTCGCCTTCCACTGCGCGACGCGCGCGGCGATGCCGTGGTCGAGATCGCTCAGATACGACTTCATCGGCCCCGACTTGAACGCGACCGACAGCGCCTTGCGATGCAGCCGGTGCTCGTCGAAATCGAGCAGCATCAGGCCGCGCGGAAACAACAGGCCCAGCACCTTGTTCCAGCCATGCGTCGAGGAGAACAGCTTTTGCTGGTCGAACAGCACGAGCTCGTTGGCTTCGGGGCCGAGCAGCACGACATTGGTTTCGCCGAAAATATGGGTGCGGTAGACCGGGCCGTATTTGGCGCCGTTCGCTTCGATATGTCCCTTGGGATCGGCGAGCACCTGAAAGGTCTTGCCGATGATCGGCCAGCCCTCGTCGCCGGGGATGTGCGTCAGCTCGTTGCGCCTGGGTGCGGTGAACGGAAGCGCAGGGGCGACATTCTGCATCGACATGACGATTGCTCCGGTTGACCGACCGAACAGGCGCGCGAACACAGATGACTACGACCCGCGCCAGCTGACCGGGGTCAGCATAGCACAGGCCGGTATGTCTTTCTTGTGAACGTCGTTACAAGCGTAGTTCCGACGGGCCTAGCGCTTCGCCGCTTCCTTCTGCAAATCCGGGGCGTTGACGGCGGGAATGGCGACGCGGCCGGCGCCGGTCACCTTCAGGGCCTCTGCGGCCTTCTCGTTCTCCATGATCTTCGCCATCACGGCCTGCCCGGCGCGTTCGAAGATCGCGCGGTTCTCGATCACGAACTTTTGCGACTTGCGCAGTCCGTCGATATAACCGTTGATCTCCGGCACGACGTAGCGCGCCACCAGGTCCCAGCTTCGGCGGGTATTCTCGGGGTTGGCCCAATCGTGCACGAAGCCGATGACGGCGCCGACGCCGCCCGACACCTGCATCACGTTCTTGATCATCTTGACGAGGTCGTCGGGCGTACCGATCACGGAGGCCGCACCGTCGACGAAAGCGGTCTTGTCCACGGCCTCGTCGGGCGAGGCGAACGCCGTCAGGCCCGGCCGCTGCAGCGTGCCGACATTATATTCGTTGTGCCAGCGCATCAGGCCGGCGCCGGCTTCGCGGCGGGCCTGCTCGCGGGTCTCGGCGAGGTGCCAGGTCAGCAGCACGCGCCAGTTCGCCCGATCCACCTTGGTGCCGTGCTTCTTGGCGGCGTCCTCGGCGAACTGCCATTGCTGTTGCAGGGACATCAAGCCCTGCGTCGTCATCGAGCCCAGCGAGATGATGCCGATGCCGTATTTGCCGGCGAGCGTCATGCCCGAGGGCGAGATCTGCGAGGCCACCACGAACGGCATCTCCTCCTGCAAGGGCAGGATCTGGAGCGCGGCGTCGTTCATGGTGAACCAGTCGCTCTTCGCGGTGACGCGCTCGCCGTTGAACAGGCGGCGGATCACGCCGATGGCCTCGTCCTGGCGGTCGCGCTGCGTCATCGGGTCGATGCCGAGCGTGTGCGCGTCCGACGCCAGCGCGCCGGGACCGGAGCCGAAAATGGCGCGGCCGCCGGTCATGTGGTCGAGCTGCACCATGCGCTGGGCG
Source organism: Tuber microsphaerosporum (assembly GCA_003521225.1). Taxonomy (NCBI): domain Eukaryota; kingdom Fungi; phylum Ascomycota; class Pezizomycetes; order Pezizales; family Tuberaceae; genus Tuber; species Tuber microsphaerosporum. The sequence continues at coordinate 418,725 of QOVD01002360.1, forward strand.
ACGTTGAAGGGATGATGATAGGGCAGCGACACCACGCCAGTGCCGAGCTTGATCCGCTTGGTGCGCTCGCCGGCCGCGGCCAGAAACATCTCGGGCGAGGCGATCATCTCCCAGCCGGAGGAATGGTGCTCGCCGCACCAGAACTCGTCATAGCCAAGCGCGTCGAGTTGCTCGACCAGGTCGAGATCGCGCCGGAACTGGAGCATCGGATGCTCCCCGATCGGGTGATGCGGGGCAAGGAAGGCTCCGAACTTCAGGCGCGCCATGGCGTTCTCTCCGGCTGAATTTTCTGTTTGTTGAGGTGGCGAGGCTACGTGCTGGGGGCACTTAACGCAATCGCGCGGTGTCCCGCGCGGCGGAATGCAGGCATGCGTTGAGACGCTGCAACGACCTTCTTGGCCTGCATGGTTCGAGACGCCCGCTTCGCGGGCTCCTCACCATGAGGGTCTAACACCTCGCCGCGAAGCGAGACCTCATCCTGAGGAGACCGCGCAGCGGTCGTCTCGAAGGATGGCCGCAAAGGGACTGTTCGCCAAATTTGCCGCGAAGCACGCCGCTACCGCGTCATCCTGTTCCACGCATCCAGCCCGGCGATCTTGTACGCCTCCGCCAGCGTCGGATAGTTGAACGTGTTCTGGATGAAATAGTCGATGGTGCCTTTGAGGTTCAGCACGGCCTGGCCGATATGGATCAGCTCGGTGGCGCCTTCGCCGAGGATGTGCACGCCGAGCAGCCGGCGCGTCTTGGTCGAGAAGATCATCTTCATCATGCCGCTGTTCAGCCCCATGATGTGGCCGCGCGAGGTCTCGCGGAAGCGTGCGATGCCGACCTCGTAGGGAATGCCGCGCGTGCGCACCTCTTCTTCGGTGAGTCCTGTGGTCGATATCTCCGGCACCGAATAGATGCCGTAAGGGAAGAACTCCGGCGGTGCGAGCGGCTCCATGCCGAGCGCGTGGCAGGCCGCGACGCGTCCCTGCTCCATCGAGGTGGAAGCAAGGCTCGGAAAGCCGATCACGTCGCCGGCGGCGTAGATGTGCGGCACGCTGGTCTGCAAGGTCACGGGATCGACCGAGATGCGGCCGCGATGGTCGACGACGATGCCGGCGGCCTCCAAGTTGAGCCGATCGGTCGCGCCGACGCGCCCCGCGGCGAACAGCAGCATTTCCGTGGTGACGTGCCGCCCGTCCGACAAATGCGTGACGATGCCACCCTGCGCAGTCTTCTCGATCGAGTTGACCTTGGCGCCGAGCCGCAGCGCGACGTTGCGGTCGCGCAGCTCGTGCACGAACTCGTCGATCAATTCCTTGTCGATGAAATCGAGGAAGGTCGGCCGCGGTTCGATCAGGGTCACCGGCACGTCGAGCGCGCTGAAGATGGTGGCGTATTCGACGCCAATCACGCCGGCGCCGATCACGGCCAGGCTGCGCGGCAGCTTTGGCAGCTCGATGATCTCGTCGCTGTCGAGCACGGTGGTGCCGTCGAATGGCACGTAGTCGGGGCGAAACGGGCGCGTGCCGCAGGCGATCAGGATGAAGGCGGCCGACACCACCTTTACCTCGCCAATTGAGCTCGTGATCTGGACCTCGTGCGGTGAGACCAGTCGCGCCTCGCCATTGGCGGTGCGCACCAGGTTGCGGCTGAACTGATGCTCGAGTACCTCGACCTCATGGTCGAGCGTCTTCTGAAGACGGATCATCAGGTCGCTCGCCGCGATGTCCTGCTTCACCTTGTAGGAGCGGCCGTAAAAGCCGCGCTCGCGCCAGCCGGACAGATTGAGCACGGTCTCGCGCAGGGTCTTTGAAGGAATCGTCCCGGTATGGACCGAGACGCCGCCGACCCGCCGGCCCTTCTCCACCACCAGCACGGCCTTGCCGAGCTTGGCACATTGCACCGCGGCCCGGCGCCCCGACGGGCCCGAGCCGATCACCACCATGTCGTAGTCGTACATCCGGAAAACTTCCGAGCCCGCAAAACCAGCGGGAATTGCCATGCAGCAATCGGGCCAAAGCGGCAAGTCCTACCTCGGAGGTAATCGCGCCAATGACGCCGATCTGCGAGTTTTGCGCGTAAATAAATCGCCGAAGGCTCGCGCGAAAATGCATCAAACCGTCACAAAACAAGTCGATTCGTCGCGCCGCTGGGGCGTGCTGGCGATCGTCGTCGCTGCTCAATTCATGTTCGGCGTCGACGCCTTCATCGTGAACGTCGCCATCCCGACCATCGCGGTCGATCTGCATGCAACGCCGGCGCAGATCGAGTCCGTCATCGCGATCTACCTGATCGCCTACGCCACGCTGGTCGTCACCGGCGGCCGCCTCGGCGACATCCACGGCACGAAGAATGTCTTCCTGGCCGGCGTGCTCGGCTTCACGGCGACCTCGCTGTGGTGCGGGTTGGCACAATCGGGCGCGGAGCTGATCATCGCGCGGCTGGCGCAGGGCGCGACTGCCGCGCTGATGGTGCCGCAGGTGCTGGCGACGCTGCATCTGCTGTTCACCGACGAACAGCGCAGCCGCGCTTTCGCCATCTACGGCATCGTGCTCGGGCTTGCGGGCGCCGCGGGCTTCCTGCTCGGCGGTTTCCTGGTCACGATCGACCTCGCCGGTACCGGCTGGCGGTCGGTGTTCTTCGTCAACGTGCCCTGCGGCCTCGTCATTGCGGCCGCCGCCTGGCGCATCATGCCGTCGGTGCCGCGCCGGGCCGGCACGCGGCTCGACATCAAGGGGAGCATGGTGCTGTTCGCGGGGCTGTTGTGCCTGATCGGACCGCTGCTGTTCGGTCACGATGTCGGCTGGGCGCCGTGGCTATGGGCCGTGATGGCGGTCGGCGGCGCGATTCTTGTCGCGTTCCTGAAGCTCGAGCATGCGGTGGCGCGCGCCGGCGGCATGCCGCTGATCGATCTCACGCTGCTGTCCGACGCAGCCTTCCTGCGCGGGCTCGGCGCGGCGTTCTTTTTCTTCGTCGCCAATCTCTCGTTCTATCTCGTCATGACGCTGTTCATGCAGCGCGGCCTGAAGATCCCGCCGCTCGCAGCCGGCATGGCCTTCATTCCGCTCGCACTGGCTTTCGTGGTCGCGTCGCGCCACAGCGGCGCGCGGGCGCGCCATCGCGGGACCAAGGTGTTGATCGAAGGCTGCATGTTGCAGATCGCGGGCCTCGCCGCACTCGCGCTGGTCACGGGCTATATCGATGCGCCGGCGCCGATCCTGCTCGCACTCGTCATGATCATCTTCGGCTACGGGCAGGGGCTGGTGATGGCGCCGCTATCCGGTGCGGTGCTCTCGACGGTGAAGCCTGTCGCCGCAGGCTCCGCGTCCGGCATGTACGGCACGACAGCGCAGATCGGAAATGCGGCCGGAGTGGCCGCAATCGGCGCGGCGTTCTTTGCGGTTGAAGCGTTGCAATCGGCGCGCGCAGGCTTCTTCGTTTCGCTCGCCGCGTTTGCGGCGTTAATCACGATCTGCGCCGCATTTCTGGCGTGGATGCGCCGCGTCTCTGCACGAAGTTGAGGCATTGCGGTTAATTCATGCGTATTCCTGCGGATTTTTGCGTGATTTCGGGTGATGGACAGCACACGGGCTTTTTATTTTGCACCGCAGCAACTATTTGGTTTGGGTGAACGTTGAACGTCGCCTGCCAGGAGTTGCCGTGTCGCTTGCCAAAAATCTCGCTCTCTTGAGACATCTGCCAAAGGTGGATGGTCTACGCCTTGCCGAATTCGGCCGGAGCGCGGACGTGTCCAGCCCGTTGGAAGAAGTCACGGGCTTCGGCGACAATCCCGGAAACCTGCGCATGTTCGCGTTCGTGCCGGCGCAACTCCAGAAGCCGCGCGCGCTCGTCGTCGTGCTGCATGGCTGCGGCCAGACCGCTGCTGCTTACGATCTCGGCGCGGGATGGTCGACGCTCGCGAGGCATTACGGCTTCGCGCTGGTGATGCCCGAGCAGCAGCGCGTCAACAACGGCAACACCTGCTTCAACTGGTTCAATCCGGAAGACACTGCGCGGGACGGCGGCGAGGCGCGGTCGATCCGCGAGATGATCGCGCATATGGCCGAAGCGCACCGCATCGATCCCAGGCGCGTCTTCATCACCGGTCTCTCCGCCGGCGGCGGCATGACGTCGGTGATGCTCGCGACCTATCCGGAAGTTTTTGCGGCCGGTGCGGTGATCGCCGGGTTGCCCTATGGCATCGCCTCGAATCTGCGCGAGGCGCTGGACGGCATGTTTCATTCGCCGCAGCGGCCAGAGCGCGAACTCGGCGATTTCGTGCGGCGCGCCTCGAACCATCGCGGGCCGTGGCCGAAGATTTCAGTGTGGCACGGCAGCGCCGACCGCACCGTCAATCCCGGCAACGCCAGCGAGATCGTCAAGCAGTGGCTCGATTTGCACGATCTGCCGGCCGTGCCGATGGCGGAGACCATTGTCGACGGCTATCCGCGCCAGGCCTGGTGGAACAAGGACGGCGAAACCCTGGTCGAGTCCTACGCCATCACCGACATGGCCCACGGCACGCCGCTCGGCCTCGCCGACAATGATCAGCGCTACGGCATCGAAGGCGCATTCCTGATCGAGGCTGGTATCTCCTCGTCGTACCACATCGCAAAATTCTTCGGCCTCACCGGCTGGATTCCGGACGCGGCCGGGAAGAAGGCCGGGCCCGGGACGTTGAAGCCGGCGCTTTCACCCGCGCCGCATCTCGCCCGCTCGATCCGCGCCGCCGTCGCCGAAGAGCCGGCCGAGCCGAAGCGCGAGGCGGCGCGCGGCTTCGATCTCGGCCAGATCATCACGCGCGCACTCACCGCCGCGGGATTGATGAAGTAGTTCGTCGCTCGATAGGCGACGGCTACGCCGTCTGATCGATCCATTCGATCGGCGCCACCGTCACCTCGCCGCCGGCGACCTTCCGCGTCATCTCCTGATAGGCCTTGAAGAAGTCGCGGGATTGCAGCGCTTTTTGCGCGGCCTCGTCGGTGACGCTGGCGAGGTGGAAATAGCTGGCGTCGTCGCGGTTCTTCAGGACCCGATAGCCGATCCGCCCCTTCAACTCCGGATCGCCCTCGATCGCCTTGATGAAGCGGCCGATCTCCTGGTGCCAGGCTTCCGTCGTGCCGTTCCTGAATTCGTACCTGATCATGAAGTGCTTCATGTGAGGCTCCCTGTTCGTCCAGTGCGCCATCATCTGCGCCTTGCGGGCGATCCTGCAAGTATGGACAAAATTGATAGTATGGACTTTTTCGACGTTGTTCCTATCCTCCTGCAAGCTGGCTGCGTATGGAGGAGGCGACATGGCAAGGGCAAACCCGGCGCGCACCTGTCCGGTTACGGCCTTTCAGAAGATGATCAGCGGCAAGTACAAGCTCCGCATCGTCTGGGACCTCAGGGACGGTCCGCGGCGCTATGGCGAGATCAGGAGCGGCCTGTTGCGCGGCATGGCCGGCAGCGCCGAGATCACCCCGCGCGTGCTCAGCCGCGAATTGAAGGCGCTGACGCAAAGCGGCCTGATCGACCGCAAGGATTTTGGCGAGGTGCCGCCCAAGGTCGAGTATCGCCTGACGCGCAAGGGCAAGAGTTTCGTGCCGGTCGTCGCCGCGATCCGCGATTGGGGCGAGCGCAACCTCAGTGAGACGGCGGCATTGGCGGAGGCCGCCGAGTAACGCTTACATCTCGCCGGTGATGAACGGATTGGTCATCCGTTCCTGGCCGATGCTCGAGCCGGCGCCGTGGCCGCAGATGAAGCCGACGTCGTCGCCGAGCGGCAGGAGCTTGGTCTTGATCGAGTTGATCAGCGTGGCGTGACTGCCGCCGGGCAGGTCGGTGCGCCCGACCGAGCCCGCAAACAGCACGTCGCCGACATGGGCAAAGCGCAAGTCCTTGTTGAAGAACACCACGCTGCCGGGCGAATGGCCGGGGCAGTGCAGAATGTCGAACTGCAGGCCGCCGATCGACACGCTGTCGCCCTCGTCGAGCCAGCGGTCCGGCTCGAAATTGCGCACCTCCGTCATGCCGAAGCGGGCGCCGCTCTCGACCACGTTGTCGAGCAGGAATTTATCCGCGACATGCGGCCCCTCGATCGGCACCTTCAGCGCATCGCGCAATTCGGCCGCGCCGCCGACATGGTCGATATGGCCGTGCGTCAGCCAGATCTTCTCCACGGTGACGCCGGTCTGCTTGATCGCGTCCAGAATCTTCGGCACGTCCCCGCCGGGGTCGATCACCACGGCCTTCTTGCCGGGCTCGTCCCAGATGATGGTGCAGTTCTGCTCGAACAGCGTCACGGGGACGATGATCGCGCCGGCCTTGGCTTGTTGGGATTCTTGGGTGTCGTTTTGCTCGGTCATGGGCCTCACAATGCCGATTTTTGCCATGCCGCCAAGCAAAAGATTCGTGCCCCACCCGGGAACAGCCGCACCGGCCGTCACACGGCCGTCCCAATTCGCTTGCTGGTTTGAACCGCAGCGTTCGTTCCGCGTTCACTCGCGCGAGACGCAGAATTTTGGGTGGGTTTTCCGGCATGGCTCAGGGCGGCGACAATTGGTGGCGCGACGGCATCTTCTATCAGATCTACCCGCGCTCCTTTCAGGACTCAGACGGCGACGGCGTCGGCGATCTCGCCGGCATCTTGCGGCGGCTGCCTTACGTGAAATCGCTCGGCGTCGACGCGATCTGGCTGTCGCCGATCTTTCCCTCGCCGATGGCCGATTTCGGCTACGACATCTCCGACCATACCGGCATCGATCCGCTGTTCGGCACGATGGCGGATTTCGATGCGCTGCTCGCGGCGGCGCATGACAACGGGTTGAAGCTGATCCTCGACCTCGTGCCGAACCACACGTCAAGCCAGCATCCCTGGTTCGTCGAGAGCCGCGCCTCGCGCGATAATCCCAAACGCGACTGGTACGTCTGGCGCGATCCGGCCGCCGATGGCGGTGTCCCGAACAACTGGCTGTCCGAATTCGGCGGCAGCGCGTGGGCTTTCGACGAGACGACAGGTCAATATTACTACCACGCCTTCCTTGCCGAGCAGCCGGATCTCAACTGGCGCAATCCGGATGTCCGCGCGGCGATCTACGACGCGATGCGGTTCTGGCTGGAGAAGGGCGTCGACGGCTTCCGCGTCGACGTGATCTGGCACCTGATCAAGGATGCCGAATTCCGCGACAACCCGCCGAACCCGCATTACGTCGAGGGCCGGCCGCCGAACGAGAGGATTCTGACGCAATACTCCACCGACCAGCCGGAGGTGCATGACGTCATCGCCGAGATGCGGCGCGTCACGGACGCGTATCGCGACCGCGTGCTGATCGGCGAAATCTATCTGCCGCTGCACCGGCTGATGGCCTATTACGGCAACGATCTCACCGGCGCGCAGATGCCGTTCAACTTCGCACTGCTCTCGACGTTCTGGAGCGCGCGCTCGATCGAGACAATCGTCGAGGATTACGAGAAGGCGCTGCCGAAGGGCGCCTGGCCGAACTGGGTGCTCGGCAATCACGACCGTCCGCGCGTCGCAAGCCGTGTCGGGCCGGAGCAGGCCCGCGTCGCCGCCATGCTGCTGCTGACGCTGCGCGGTACGCCGACGCTCTATTACGGCGACGAGATCGGCATGCATCAGCTCGCGATCTCCCCTGAGGACGTGCGCGATCCCTTTGAGAAGAACGTGCCCGGCATCGGCGTCGGGCGCGACGGCTGCCGTACGCCGATGCAGTGGGACTCTTCGCAGACCGGCGGCTTCTCCGGCGTAAGGCCATGGCTGCCGCTGCCGGAGGACCACATCCACGACAACGTCGTCAATCTCGAAGCCGATTCGCGTTCGATCCTCAGTCTGTACAAGCGGCTGATCGCGTTGCGAAAGGCATCTCCGGCGCTGGTCGCAGGCGACTATCACCCGATCGCCGCGCAAGGCGATCTCCTGATCTATCGCCGCGAGGCCGAGGGCACCGCGATCATCGTCGTGCTCAATCTCGGGCCCGACCCGATCGCCGTGACCTCCAGCGCGATCCGTTTCGGCAGCGAGATCTTGCTGTCGACGTTTCTGGATCGCGAGGGCGAGCGGCTGGAAGGCGTGCTGGATCTGCGCGGCAATGAGGGCGTGGTGGTGATGCTGCCATACATCTAGCCGCTCGCGGGGACGACAGATGAGCGTGTGGTCGCGGTTCATCGGACAGTGTCCGCGCCTACCGGAATCGGGTAAGCTCCCCCCATGGACAGCACCGCCCGCAACATCGCCCTGGTTCCGCCGCCCGACCGCCGCCAGTCCGAGACGGCGCTGGCGATCGCGCGCGGCACGGCGCGGCTGCTGCGCTCGCTCGGCTTTACCTGCATCAGCGAACTACCGCTGCCGTCGGGCCGGCGCGCCGATCTGGTGGCGCTGAACGAGCGCGGCGAGATCTGGATCGTGGAGATCAAATCGTCGGTCGAGGATTTGCGTGCCGACCAGAAATGGCACGAATACCGCGCCCATTGCGACCGGCTGTTCTTCGCCTTCACGCAGGATCTGCCCTGCGAGATCTTTCCGCAAGACACCGGCCTGATCATTGCGGACGCCTATGGCGCGCACATGCAGTGCGAGGCGCCCGAGCACAAGCTCCCCGCGCCGACCCGCAAGCAGATGACGGTGCGTTTCGCCATGGCGGCGGCGCTGCGGATCAACCGTCTGGTCGACCCGCAGGGCCACGCGGATTTTTGGGAGTAGCGGCGCGGCGAATGCGGACGCCGTAGGGTGGGCAAAGCGTAGCGTGCCCACCATCCAAGCCGATCAAAATTGAAGCAGAGTTGGTGGGCACGGCGCTACGCGCCTTTGCCCACCCTACGAGACCGTTACCGCGGCGCGCGCTTCGCCAGAATCCGCTGCAACGTACGACGGTGCATATTCAGCCGCCGCGCCGTCTCCGAGACGTTGCGGTTGCACATCTCGTAGATGCGCTGGATGTGCTCCCAGCGGACGCGGTCGGCGGACATCGGGTTGGTCGGCAACTCGGATTTCTCCGAGCTGGTCGAGAGCAGCGCGGCGACGACGTCGTCGGCATCCGCGGGCTTCGACAGATAGTCGATCGCACCCATCTTCACGGCGGTCACGGCGGTGGCGATGTTGCCATAGCCGGTCAACACGATCGCGCGGGCTTCGGGGCGCTTCTTCTTCAGCGCGGAGACGACGTCGAGACCATTGCCGTCGCCGAGCCGCAGATCCACTACGGCGAATGCGGGTGCGGCCTTGCCGATCTGCGCGAGGCCATCCGAGACGGTGTCACACGACGTCACCGCAAAGCCACGGGTCTCCATCGCGCGCGACAACCGCTCCAGGAACGGCTTGTCGTCCTCCACGATGAGAAGCGAGCGGTCGGTCTGTTCGTTCAGTTCGGCGATGGCGTTCAAGGTGTTGTCCTCTCTCTGCACATCCACATATGGCGTCGCAATCAGGCGGTGCCAAGGCCGCAAATAGTCGATCGGCCCTGCTGTGCGACGCAAGGTCGCGGCCTATCCTATTGTTTCTTCGAGCGTCTCGATAGTCTCAAAACGCTCTCTCGGCCAATTGATGTGAACCACAGCACCGTGTTCCGGAAAGGTCCGGTTGGTAAACGAGACCTTGGCCCCGGTGCGTTCCAGCAAGGTGCGCGCGATGAACACGCCAAGCCCGAGCCCACGCCGCTCGCCGCCGCCGTCATCCAGATTGCGCCGCCGCGACAAATAGGGCTCGCCAATCCGGTTAAGGATGTCGGGCGGAATGCCCGGGCCGTCGTCGGAGATCACGAGCTCGATCGTGTCCTTGTTCCACCATGCATTCACCTCGACGGTGGTGCGGGCGAAATCGACCGCGTTCTCGACGATGTTGCCGACCCCGTAGAGGATCGCCGGGTTGCGCGAGCCGATCGGCTCGGCGAAGGCCGCCACTGCGATCCGCACCTTGATGTCGACGCCAAAATCGCGGTGCGGGGCCACCACCTCCTCGATCAGCTCCGACATTTTCATGCGGTCGAACGGTGCGCCTTCGGAGGAAAGCTGGGTGATCTTGCTCAAGATGTCGCGGCAGCGCTGGGTCTGCTCGCGCAGGGTTTTCAGGTCGGCGGCGAAGCTTGGGTCCTTCACCGTCTTCTCCAGCTCGCGCGAGATCAGGAAGATGGTCGCGAGCGGCGTGCCGAGCTCGTGCGCGGCTGCGGCAGCCAGGCCGTCGAGCTGGGTCAGATGCTGCTCGCGTGTCAGCACCAGCTCGGTCGCAGCCAGCGCGTCGGCGAGCTTGCGCGCCTCCTCCGTCACCTGGAACGAGTAGAGACTGGTGACGCCGATCGCGAGCACGATCGAGAGCCAGATGCCGATGAGATAGATCGGCGGCAGCACCAGGGGATCGTCGGAATCCCAGGGCAGCGGCAGATGGAAGAAGAACAGGACCGAGGCACAGGCCACCGCGAGCAGGCCGAGGCCGAAGGTGAGGCGGGCCGGCAGCGCCGTGGCCGAGATCAGCACGGGCGCGAGGAACAGGAACGAGAACGGGTTCTGCAGTCCGCCGGTGAAGAACAGCAGCCCCGCCAGCTCCACGATGTTCAGCGCGAGCAGTCCGGCCGCCTGCATCGGCTCCAGCCGTTGCAGCGGATTGGACACGGTCTGGAGCGCCAGGTTGAGCGCCGCCGACAGCGCGATGATGCTGACGCAGGGGACGATCTCGACGTTGAACTCCAGCCCCTGCGCCACGATGAAGATCGCCGCGAGCTGGCCGAGCACCGCCAGCCAGCGCAGCCGCAGGATCGTGTCCAGGCGGATATGCCGCTGTGCGTGGCGGAAGTCGGTATCGGCAGTCTCAGTCATCTCGGCCAATGTGGCGGTGCCTTCTCGGTCACAAACGCGGGGCTCGCGGAACCACCCGGATTACAAGCCTTGCGCTATCCGCTGCAATAGCAGAAGAACGGCTAGCATGACCGGGAACGACAAAGCTTCAAGTCCGCCGACTGTCGCGGAGCGCGGCTCCTCTGCGGCCATTGCGGTCGATCACCTCGTCAAGGTCTACAAGCAGACCCGCGCCGTCGACGATATCTCCTTTTCGCTGCCGCGTGGCAGCATCACCGGGCTCCTGGGCGGCAACGGCGCCGGCAAGACCACGACCATCGCGATGATCATGGGCCTGGTGTTGCCGACCTCCGGCCGCGTGCAGGTGCTCGGGCATCGGATGCCCGAGGAGAGCGCGGCGGTGCTGGGGCGGATGAATTTCGAGAGCCCCTATGTCGACATGCCGATGCGCCTCACGGTGCGGCAGAACCTCACCGTGTTCGGCAAGCTCTATGCGGTGAAGAACGTCTCCGATCGCATCGCCAGGCTGGCCGACGAGCTTGATCTCACCGAATTCATCGACCGCGCCAACGGCAAGCTCTCCGCCGGGCAGAAGACCCGCGTCGCGCTGGCGAAGGCGCTGATCAACCAGCCCGAGCTTCTGTTGCTGGACGAGCCCACCGCCTCGCTCGACCCGGATACGGCCGACTGGGTGCGGGCGCATATGGAGCGCTATCGCAAGGAGAACAACGCGACCATCCTTCTGGCTTCGCACAACATGCTCGAGGTCGAGCGTCTGTGCGACCGCGTCATCATCATGAAGCGCGGCCGCATCGAGGACGACGACACGCCGGAGGCCATCATGGCGCGCTACAACCGCACCACGCTGGAGGAGGTGTTCCTGGACGTCGCGCGCGGGCGGGTGAACGGTGCGAAGGAGGCGGCGCGATGACCGAGCTCTCCCTTCACCGCGGCATTTCCATCCATCGCATCGGCGCAATGATCCTGCGCTACTGGTACCTGTTGATGTCGTCCTGGCCGCGGCTGCTCGAGCTGCTTTATTGGCCCGCGCTCCAGGTCATCACCTGGGGCTTTCTCCAGCTCTACATCGCCGAGAACGCCAATTTCTTCGCGCGCGCCGGCGGCACGCTGATCGGCGCCGTAATCCTCTGGGACATCCTGTTCCGCGGCCAGCTCGGCTTCTCGATCTCGTTCCTCGAGGAGATGTGGGCGCGCAACATCGGCAACCTCATGATGAGCCCCTTGAAGCCGATCGAGTTTCTGCTGTCGCTGATGATCATGAGCATGATCCGGCTCGCGATCGGCGTCATCCCGATGACGCTGCTCGCGCTGTTCCTGTTTCACTTCAACGTCTATGCCCTCGGTCTGCCGCTGATCGCGTTCTTCTGCAATCTGATCTTCACCAGCTGGGCGGTCGGCATCTTCGTCTCGGGGCTGGTCTTACGAAACGGCCTTGGCGCCGAGAGCATCGTCTGGACCCTGATGTTCGCGATCATGCCGCTCGCCTGCGTCTACTATCCCGTCAGCGTGCTGCCGGCATGGCTGCAATATGTCGCCTGGTCGCTGCCGCCGACCTATGTGTTCGAGGGAATGCGGGCGCTCCTGATCGAACAGACCCTCCGGATCGATCTGATGTTGCGTGCGTTGGCCATCAATGCGGTGCTGCTGGTTGCATCTTTTGGGGCATTCCTTGCCCTTTTGCGGAGCGCCAAGAAGCACGGCTCGCTGCTCTCGAGCGGTGAATAATCTCACTTTCCCGTGGATTCAGGCTGATTTAGCCGTTCCGGCTCCGTAGATGTACGGAACCATGCATTGACGCAATATTACGCATTCGGCAGTATGTTGCGATGCGAAGAGGATTTTAACGATGCCTATTGGTGAGTTCGGCGGCGCGCCGCCCCTGGCGGCCGAAGGCAGTCCGGTCCTGACGACGCCGATGTACTGGATGTACGAGATGGGGCAGGCCTCTCTCAATCCGGCGCGTGCGGTCACCGATGCGACCAAGCTCCTGTTTCAGAATCCCCTCAATCCGTGGGCGCGCACCGAGGTCGGCAAGTCCGTCGCCGCGGCCTGTGAATTGTTCGAACGCACCACGCGCCGTTACGGCAAGCCGGAATGGGGCCTCAACGACACCGAGGTCAACGGCATCCGCGTTCCCGTCGAGGTCCGCTCGGTCTGGGAAAAGCCGTTCTGCAAGCTGCTCTACTTCGATCGCAAGTTCGCCCGTCCCTTGCGCAGCCCGCAGCCGCGCGTGCTGATCGTGGCGCCGATGTCCGGCCACTACGCGACGCTGCTGCGCGGCACGGTCGAGGCGTTCCTGCCGGCGCATGAGGTCTACATCACCGATTGGGCCGACGCCCGCATGGTGCCCCTGAGCGAAGGCCGCTTCGATCTCGACGACTACATCGACTACGTCATCGAGATGCTGCACGTCCTTGGCGGCAACACCCATGTCATGGCGGTGTGCCAGCCCTCCGTTCCCGTCGTTGCCGCCGTCTCGATCATGGAAGCGCGGCGCGACCCCTTCGTGCCGACGTCGATGACGCTGATGGGCGGCCCGATCGACACCCGCCGCAATCCGACTGGGGTGAACAAGCTCGCCCAGGAGCGCGGCATCGAATGGTTCCGCAACACCGTCATCACCAAGGTGCCGTTCCCGCATCCGGGCATGATGCGCGACGTCTATCCGGGCTTCCTGCAGCTCAACGGGTTCATCAGCATGAACCTCGACCGGCACATGGACGCCCACAAGCGCCTGTTCGCCAATCTGGTGAAGGGCGATGGCGACCTCGTCGACAAGCATCGCGACTTCTACGACGAATATCTCGCGGTGATGGATCTCTCCGCCGAGTATTACCTGCAGACGGTCGACACCGTGTTCGTGAAGCACTCGCTGCCGAAGGGCGAGATGACCCATCGCGGAACACGCGTCGACCCCTCGAAGGTCACACGCGTGGCGCTGATGACGGTCGAAGGCGAGAACGACGACATCTCCGGGCTCGGTCAGACCGAAGCAACGCACACATTGTGCAGCTCGATCCCCGATCATCGCCGCGTTCATTACGTCCAGAAGGGCGTCGGGCATTACGGCGTGTTCAACGGCTCGCGCTTCAAGTCGGAAATCGTGCCGCGCATCCATGACTTCATGGTCTCGGCTGCGAATCCGAGCTCGTTGCAGGCTCTTGCGGCCGAATAGAGCGTTTTCGAGCGAAGTGGCGACCGGTCGCGTAAAGAAAACGCGTCAAAATAAGAATCCAGAGCCGTTCCGATCCATCGAAACGGCTCTGGGCGCGTTTTTCGGCTTTCCCGCTGAAAATCGGCGCCCTGCCGGGGGTTCCGGCAGGGGCTGGTTCCCTTCAGATTCGCGGTATTTAGGTAGCCTTATAGGAGTGAGTCCCACCTCAGCCCTTGGGGGTGCCGCATGCGTCCAGCGGGGGCGAAAAAACCGGGTTCCAACCCCAGTCTGTAGGGTCTCCCGGACGCTAGACCGCTGTATATTGGGCAAATGATTTGTTTTTGCGCCGAGCGCTTTCCCTGGCGGCGGTTATGGCAGAATCCGGGCGCCCTCCTGCCCCCCGGACTGACAGACATGGCCACTCGCGCACTCCTCTATCGACGGCCCCACGAGCCGAAGACCCTGGTCATCACCCATGGATCGCAGTTTTTTGCGATTCGATTGCGCCGGCACCGCCGCGCGCGCCGCTACACGCTCAGAATTCATCCGAGCGATCGCGAAGCCATCCTCACCATCCCGCCGCGCGGCACGCTGGCCGAAGCCAAGGACTTCGCGCAGCGTCACGGCGCGTGGATCGCTGCACGTCTTGGTCGTTTGCCGAAGGCTGCGCCGTTCCAACCCGGCACAGTGATACCGCTACGCGGCAACCCCCATCGTATCGTTCATCGTGCCGGCACGCGCGGCACGGTATGGACGGAAGTGCGCGACAGCGGTGAACGCATTCTCTGCGTCGCCGGCGGGGTCGAGCATGTCGACCGCCGCGTCAGCGATTTCCTCAAGCGCGAGGCGCGCCACGATCTCCAGCGCTCGGCGGAGGCCTATGCCGTCGAGCTCGGCGTCAGGGTCAAGCGCCTCTCGATCCGCGATCAGTCCAGCCGTTGGGGCTCCTGCACCTCGGCCGGCTCGCTGTCGTTCTCCTGGCGCCTGATCCTCGCGCCGCCCTACGTGCTCGACTACCTCGCCGCGCACGAGGTCGCCCATCTCGTCGAGATGAACCACTCGGCGCGGTTCTGGCGCGTCTGCGGAAAGGCCTGCCCGTCGATGGAGCGCGCCAAGAAGTGGCTCGATACGCACGGCAACGACCTGCACCGCTATGGGGTCGAGGATTGATCCTCGTCGCAGACTAGGCCTCGCTGCTAGCCCAACACTCACTGTCGTCGCCCGGCTTGACCGGGCGACCCAGTATTCCAGAGGCGGTTATTGTTAAGCCGAGAAGCCGCAGCGTACTGGATTCCCCGCTTTCGCGGGGAATGACAGCGGAGGACGGGGCGACATCAGTGCGTCTCGTGCCACGCTTTCCGATTTCCCCGAACGACCGACCCATCGGACTATCCAGGCGAGCAGCTCTCGTCGCGCGACATCGCGGGCGTTGAACGCCGACGATGGCTGCTCGTTGTTCGGCGTTAGCCGGGATGATTTTGCTTGATGTGCTTTGACAAAATTCGTCGCCCGGATGCCGCGCGTCCTCAAACCATCTCTCAGGTCAGGCGCTGATATCTGCGCTTGTCCCGGGCTGCGCGCGTGAGGCGAGATAGGACGATTGCAGTTGCACGGCGGCCTTCTGGCCCTCGGCCAGCATCGCCTGGAAGGCCGCGTCGAGTTGATCGCGACTATAGGTCGCAGAATTGCTCTGACGCGGTGTCCATTGCGATTGCGTGATCGCGGTGGACGCTTTTTCGACGGTGCCGCCAAGCAGCTTGGCGTAATTGTCGGCTCGCCATTGCGCCAGATCAGGTCCACTCAGACCGGGAGGATCCTCGAGCTTGCCGATCTTTGCGGCCGCCGCGTTGGTCATCGTCGAGGACCCGCCATTGTACAGTGTGGCCACCACCTTGCCGTCAACCTTCACCTGGGCATAGGTGTTCTCAGGTGCATCGTCCGAGACGGCCGGTTGAGTCGCGTTCGCGCCGTGGGTCATCAGCCAATTCGTTGCCATCAGGTCGCGCAGGACCGGGTTATCCGCCACCGAGATCGGCTTGGCGCCTTGCAGCGGCTTGAGTTGCGACACGCTGATTCCGGGGCTGCTGGTCGCAGCGTCAGTTGCAGTCGACGCCTCCGGCTGGAGATCTGATGTCGTTGTCGCATTGGAACCGGACGTTGATGCAGGACGCAGATAGGGCAACGCCGCGCTGGATAGACCTGCAATCATGGAACGCTCCTTCCCACTAAATCCGAGTCTTTGGGACTCAACCTAAGAGAGCAATTCCTGGGCCGATGTCGGAGCGTTGAAGAGACTGGTGTTTTGGCGTTCAGGGATATCTCGGCATCGGTAGATCTTGCCGTCTTGGGCAGGACTTGTTGGGCAGGACTTGCCGAAGCCGTGGCGCGATGTCAGCCCGAGCAAACGCTGCTGGCCGCATCCATCTCGACGTCTCGGCGTACTGGATTCCCCGCTGGAGCCTGTCATCGGGCTCGCCGAAGGCGAGACCCGGTGGCGGGGAATGACAGTTGAGAGTGGGGCGACGTCAGCGCGCTTTGCGCGATCCCCGCCATACTTCGCGACGATTGCGCGGCACGCTCGATTTGTCCCGCCGGATCAAACGTTTCCTACAATCCACCGCGCGGCGCGCCTGATATCACCGGCTACTGTGCATGGGGTTGTTTTCGCGTTTTTTGTTTTGAGGCCCTGGGGACCTCAGCTCGAAGCTACCGATTTCCGCCGAACAGCCGGTCCATCAGCCAGCCGTCGAGGCCTGCTGCGGCCTCCGGCCGCACATTCGCGCGCGTCGGAGGCGGGCGATAGCCGCCACTGCTCGCCGGTGCCGGCCCCGGCGCTACCGCTGTCGGCGGCGACACCTGCGATGCCGCCTGCGCGAGGTTCGACAGGCCCCAGCTCGCTTGCGAGTTCGGCAAGGCGGCCACCGGCACGCCCTCGTGCGCCGTGCGCATGAAGCGGGACCAGACCTCGACGGGCAGGCCGCCGCCGGTCGCCTTCTTGGTCGGCGAGTTGTCGTCATTGCCGAGCCAGACGCCGGTGACGAGGTTGGCGGTGTAGCCGATGAACCAGGCGTCGCGATAATCCTGGCTGGTACCGGTCTTGCCGGCCGCCGGCCAGCCGGGGATCTCCGCCTTCTTGGCGGTGCCTGATATCAGCGTCTCCCGCATCATCGTGTTCATCATGCCGACATAGCGCGGGTCGATCACCTGGTTGCGCTCTTCCGCTTGCCGCATGTAGAGCAGCTTGCCACTGAGCGTCCTGATCCGCGTGACGACATGCGGCGCCACCGCGAAGCCGCCATTGGCGAAGGGGGCATAGGCGCCGACCAGCTCGACGACCGAGACTTCGGAGGTGCCGAGCGCGATCGAGGCATTGGGCTCGAGCTTCGAGGAGATGCCGAGCCGGTGCGCGGTGCGCACCACGTTCTTCGGCCCGACCTCGAGACCGAGGCGGATGGCGACGGTGTTGAGCGACATCGCCAGCGCCTGCGTTAGCGTCACCGCGCCGAAATATTCATGGGTGTAGTTCTCGGGCTTCCAGCCCTTGACCTCGATCGGCGCGTCCTGACGCAAGGTATCAGGCGTCAGCCCCTGCTCGAGCGCGGTCAGGTATACGAACGGCTTGAACGAGGAGCCCGGCTGGCGTTTCGCGGTGACCGCGCGGTTGTACTGGCTGTCGGAATAGTTCCGCCCGCCGACCATGGCGCGTACCGCTCCGTCGGGCGTCATCGCCACCAGCGCGCCTTGGCTGACATTGAACTTGACGCTCTTGGCCGCGAGCTCGTCGATGATGGCGGCTTCCGCCACGCTCTGCAGCTTCGGATCGATCGTGGTCTCGACCTTGATGCTCTCGTCGATCTGGCCGACCAGATCGTCCAGCACCTCGCCGATCCAGTCGGCGACGTAGTTGAGCGTGCCGGCGCCAGCCGGCTTCACGTTGTAGGAGGGATGGCCGATCGAGGCCTGCGCCTGTGCTTCGGTGATGAATTTTGCATCCGCCATCGCCGCGAGCACGATCTGTGCGCGCGCTTCCGCGCCTTCCGGATTGCGGTTCGGCGCCAGCCGCGACGGCGATTTGACGAGGCCCGCCAGCATCGCGGCTTCGGCGATGGTGACGTCCTTCGCCGACTTGCCGAAATATTTCTGCGCCGCGGCCTCGACGCCATAGGCGCCCGAGCCGAAATAGACGCGGTTGAGATAGAGCTCCAGGATCTCGTTCTTGGAATGCTTGCGCTCCAGCCAGATCGCGAGCTCCGCCTCCTGCAGCTTGCGCGCCATGGTCCGCTCCTGGGTCAGGAACAGGTTCTTCGCGAGCTGCTGCGTCAGGGTCGAGCCGCCCTGCGAGACGCCGCGATGGAGCACGTTGGTGACGAGGGCCCGCAGGATGCCAATCGGGTCGATGCCGAAATGCGAGTAGAAGCGGCGATCCTCGATGGCGATGAAGGCCTTCGGCAGATAGGGCGGCAGGTCCTTCAGCGAGACGTTGGCGCCCGCCATCTCGCCACGCTGCGCCAGCATGCTGCCGTCGATGCCGACGATCTGGATCGTCGGCGGGCGTTTGGGAATCTCCAGCGACTGGATCGGCGGCAGATGGGCGCCGACATAGATCACGACGCCGATCACGGCGATCATGCCCCACAGGCCGAGCACCGCACCCCAATAGACGAGGCGGCCGAGGCTGAAGCCTCCACCCGATTTCGACCGGCGCTTGGCGCCGCTGCGGCCGGCTTGTGCCTTCCGCTCGCGCGGCGGCTCGTCACCGGCATCCTCGCTCTTGCGCTTGGCGGATGATTTCGTTGATTTCTTCGGCTTGTCCTCGCCGCCGGGGACGCGGTCGGCCGGGGTCAGGCGCAGATCGGCGAGCGCAGCAGGCAAGCCGAACAACGGCTCCTTCCGCCCACCTTTTTTCTTTCCCCACGCCATACGCAAAACGCCCGGTCAGCCCGCTCCGCCGCACGCTACCGGTCGCTGTTTAAGGCCCGGTTACCCAGAGCTTAACGCGCGATTAGGAGGTGCGGCATTCGCCTGCCGCAGTTCCGCTCGCCAGGCGGCAGAGCTAGGATCGCCCGCATAAAACAAGAGGGAACCGGCATGGGCCATATCGATCCGAGCAAGGAGATTTTTGCGCAGTTCCGGGACAACGACCGCCCCGGCCCGATCCACATGCTCAATCTGGTGCGTTTGCGCGAAGAGGCGGCCTATCCCGACGGCCGCAAGGCGAGCGGCGCGGAAGCCTATGCGGCCTACGGCCGCGAGAGCGGCCCGGTGTTCGAGCGCCTCGGCGGCCGCATCGTCTGGCAGGGCAAATTCGAGCTGATGCTGATCGGCCCGCAAGAGGAGCGCTGGGACCATTGCTTCATCGCCGAATATCCAAGCGTTGCCGCCTTCGTCGAGATGATCCGCGATCCCGTCTATCGCGAAGCGGTGAAGCATCGCCAGGCCGCGGTGGAGGATTCACGGCTGATCCGGCACGCGGTGCTGCCGGTGGGGAAGAATTTTGGGGAGATACCGGAGTAGATGTCTCTGCGCGCATCTCCCTCCGCCGTCATGGCCGGGCTTGACCCGGCCATCCACGCCCTTGCCTTGCCGCTCCAAGAACGTGGATGCCCGGGCCTTCGCCGCGCCGAAGCGGCTTCGGCCGCGCAGGCGGGACAAGCCCGGGCATGACGTCGTTGAGGCAGTTGTTTCCGAGAATCAATCGATCGGGCCGGCATCCTCCAGGATCGGGCCGAACAGTTCCCAGCGCTCGCCGTTGAACTTCATCATCTGAAGCTGCTTGTTGACGCGGTAGTCGGTCGCCGAGGTGTTGGCCTTGATACCGGGCAGCGCGATATCGCTGGTGACGTCCTTCAGCGACGCCGCCTGCTTCATGACGTTCTCGCGCGTCAGGTTGTCGCCGCATTGCTTCAACACATGGACCAGGAGCTGGGCTGTGCCATAACCATAGGTGTTGAAGTTCGAGTCCTTGTCGCCGTCAGGATAGTACTTCGCCATGAAGTCAAAATACTTCTTCAGGCCGGCGTCGTCCTTCCAGGTTGGATCGAGCGGTTCTTTGCCGTAGTTGACGCTGATCAGGCCCTTGGCCGCATCAAGGCCTGCCGGCTTCAGCACCGCGCCGACCGAAGTGGCGTTGATGTCGACGATCTGGATCGGATGCCAGCCCATTTCGGCGATCTTCTTGATCGCCTGTGCGGCCTGCTTCGGCGTTGTGGCGCTGAAGAATAAATCGGCGCCGGCATCCTTGATCTTGAGGATCTGCGAATCGACGGTCGGATCAGAGACCTCGTAGGACGCTTCGGTCACGATCATCTTGGCGGCCTTGTCGCCGAGGCCGGCCTTGATGCCGTTCAGATAGTCCTTGCCGAGGTCGTCGTTCTGATAGAGCACGCCGATCTTGGCGTCCGGATGCTGCTTCAGAATGTATTGGCCGTAGATTCGGCCTTCGACGAAGTAGTTGGGATTGTAGCCCATGGTCCACGGAAAGTTCTTCGGATCGGTGAACCTCGAGGCGCCGGTCGCCGCGAACAGCTGCGGCACCTTCTTGGAGTTGAGATATTTCTGAACGGCCGCGTTCACCGGCGTGCCGATGATCTGGAAGGTCAGCAGCACCTCGTCGCTCTCGACGAGCTTGCGTATCTGCTCCACGGCCTTCGGCGGCGAATAGGCGTCGTCATACTGGATCAGATTGATCTTGCGACCATTGATGCCGCCCTGGTCGTTGATCATCTTGAAATAGGCGGCCTGGGTCTTGCCGATCGACGAATAGGCCGACGCCGGTCCCGAGAACGGCATGGTCTGTCCGACCTTGATCTCGGTGTCGCTGGCGCCCGGATCATATTTTTTCTGGGCACTGGCCGCGGTGACCGACAGCGCCAGGGTCAGCGCCGTTGCCGTGGCCAGATGCAGCATTCCATTCCTCATTCGCAATTTCCTCAGTTTGTTATTGCCGATGATCTGCCCGAGTGCTCTTGCGCACAGGACGTCACCGCTGAGAGCGATTGTGGATGAGGCGTTGCTGCAACGCAAGGTGGGCGGAGACGCGCAGTTCGTAGGGTGGGTCAGCCTTGCGGCTGCGCGAAGCGCAGGCCGCCAGGCGTAACCCACCTCTTCTCTTTCCCGTGTTGGCAGTCGGGTGGGTTACGCCTTCGGCTAACCCACCCTGCGAACAAACTAACCCGCCGGGCCGTTGTCCTCGATGATCGGGCCGAACAGCTCCCAACGCTCGCCGTTGAACTTCATCATCTGCATCTGCTTGTTGACGCGATAATCGTTCGGTCCGGTGTTGATCTTGATGCCGGGCAGCGCGAAGCTCGGGGTGAAGTCCTTGATGTTGGCGACCTGCTTCATCACGTTCTCACGCGACAGGTCGTCGCCGCACTGTTTCAGCACCTGCGTCAGCAACTCGGCGACCGAATAAGCATAGGTGTTGACCGTGTTGAGCTTGTCGCCTTCGGGGAAATACTTGTCCATGAAGGCGAAGAACGCTTTCACACCCGGATCGTCCTTCCACTGCGGATCGCTCGGCTCCTTGCCGTATTGGGTCGAGATGATGCCCTTGGAGATGTCGAGGCCGGCCGGCTTCAGCGTCGCCGAGATCGGGCTCGCATTGATGTCGAGGATGTGCACCGGGGTCCAGCCGAGCTCGGCCACCTTCTTGATGGCCTGCGCCGCGAACTTCGGCGTCGACGCATCGTAGAAAAGATCGGCGCCGAGCGACTTCAGCTTGACCACCTGCGAGTCGACGGTCGGGTCGGTGACCTCGTAGGACACCTCGCCGACGATCATCTTGGCGGCCTTGTCGCCGAGGCCGCTCTTGAGGCCGGCGAGATAGTCGCGGCCCATGTCGTCGTTCTGGTAGAGCACGCCGATCTTGGCATTGGGGTGATTGGCGAGAATGTACTTGGCGTAGATGCGTCCCTCGGACACGTAGTTGGGATTGTAGGCGATGGTCCAGGGATAGTTCTGCGGGTCGTTGAAGCGTGCGGCGCCGGTGGAGGCCAGCAGCTGCGGGATCTTCTTGCCGTTGAGATATTTTTGCACGGCGGCGTTCGCGGCCGTGCCGATGATCTGGAAGGTGAACAGCACCTCGTCGCCTTCGACGAGCTTGCGCACCTGCTCGACCGTCTTCGGCGGCGAATAGGCATCGTCATACTGGATCAGATTGATCTTGCGGCCGTTGATGCCGCCCTGATCGTTGATCATCTTGAAGTAGGCGGCCTGGGTCTTGCCGATATTGGCGTAGACGGAATAGGCGCCGGAGAACGGCACGGTCTGGCCGATCTTGATCTCGGTGTCGCTCGCGCCGGTGTCATATTTCTTCTGGGCGAGGGCTTGGCTGGCGGAGAACGCGAAGGCGAGCGCCGCCGTGGCAGCTATGAAGGCTCTGCGATTGTTCATCTTGGTTGTTCCTCCTGACGGAATTTCCGGTCGACGGTCTTTTCCCGTTGATTGCAACGGTTGCCATCGCTGCCGGAGAGTGTGGAGGAAGGTCCGGCGCCGCGCAAGGATCGCGACGCTGCGCCGAAGCGTCTCAGGTCAAGAGAATCAGGTCAGAAGCAGCGCAACCAGTGCGATCGCCGCCGGCAGCGCCTGCACGAGCAGGATGCGGGTGCTGACGGTCGCTGCGCCGTAGGCGCCGGCCACGATCACGCAGAGCAGGAAGAATGCCTTGATCTGGAATGCGAAGGCCGGGTTGCCGTGGACGAGGCCCCAGATCAGGCCGGCGGCGAGGAAGCCGTTATAGAGCCCTTGGTTGGCCGCCAGCACCTTCGTGATCTCGGCCTTTTCAGGCGTATTGCGGAATGTCTTCAAGCCAAGCGGCTTGTCCCAGAGAAACATCTCCAGGATCAGGAAGTAGGCGTGCAGTGCGGCGACCAGCGCCACCAGGACATTGGTGATCAGAATCAAGTTGAGCCCCCCCAAAGCGTCAGCTTTCGGGTGGACGTTAGCACGGCTGCCATGGCAAGTGCGATGGCGTGTTTCGATGGCCTGGTGTCGCAATGCCCGCTCGATCAACCAAACCGCCTGAACGATTCGGCCTCGATCGCCTGACGACGCCGATCGGGATCGCGCTGCTCGTCACCGATGCCGAGGGCGCCTTGCGTGCGCTCGACTGGGAAGACTACGAGCACCGCATGCGAGAGCTGTTGCGCCTGCACTACGGCGCCGTGGATCTGAGCGATCTGCCTGCGCCGACGGAGATGCGGACGGCGCTGTCGGGTTATTTCGAAGGCGATCTCGGCCAGCTCTCGGGCGTCGCATGGCGCATCGCCGGCACGCCTTTCCAGCAAAGGGTCTGGACCGCGCTCGCGCAAATTCCTGCCGGTACCACGATGAGCTATGGCGCGATGGCCGCAAGGATCGATATGCCCAAAGCCATTCGTGCCGTCGGCCATGCCAACGGCTCAAACCCGATCAGCGTGGTGCTGCCCTGTCACCGCCTGATCGGCGCGGATGGCTCGCTGGTGAAATATGGCGGCGGGCTCGAGCGGAAGCGCTGGCTGCTGCGGCATGAGGGGGTAGAGATTTAGCTCTCTCCTCACGCCGCCGGCTGCACCGCCTTGTCGCCGGCCATCACATGGGTCAGCGCGCTCTTGATCGCGGACTGGCGCGTCGGCGCGTTGATCTGCGCGCCCAGGAGGTCGGTGACGTAGAACACGTCGCGGGCGCGCTCGCCGAAGGTCGCGACATGGGCCGAGGCGATGTTGAGGTTGAGCTTCGAGATTGCGGTGGTCAGCTCGTAGAGCAGGCCGGGGCGGTCAAGGCCGGACATCTCGATCACGGTGTAGCGGTCGGACCATTGGTTGTTGATGGTCACTTCCGGCTCGATCGTGAAAGGCCGCGCCTTGCTGCGCACGGTGCGCCGCGCCACCACTTCGGGCAGACGCAGCTTGCCTTCCAGCACGTCCTCGATCATCTCGCCGATGCGCGTAGCGCGACGGCCCTCGTCCTCGTCGCGATCGTATTCCCTGGAGATCGAGATCGTGTCGAGCGCGCGGCCGTCAGTCGTGGTGTAGATCTGCGCGTCGACGATGTTGGCGCCGGCCGAGGCGCAGGCGCCGGCGATGATCGAGAGCAGCCAGGGATGATCGGCGGCGAAGATCGTGAGCTCGGTAACGCCGCGCACCTCGTCGAAGCCGACATTGATCGCGAGCTTGTGGCCGGCCTGTTCGCTGGAGCGGACGAAGCGGGCATGGCGGATCTTTCGCGGCAGCTCGACCTTGAGCCAATAGGCGGGATAGTGCCGGCCGATATAGGCATCGAGCTCGTCCGCCGGCCACTCGGCGAAGGCCATGCGGAATTCGGCGTAGGCGGCCGTGAGGCGCTTGCCGCGGTCGACTTCCGAGAAGCCGCCGGTCAGCACCGGTTCGGTTTCATAGTAGAGCGAGCGCAGCAGCTGCGCCTTCCAGCCGTTCCACACGCCCGGGCCGACGCCGCGGATGTCGGCGGTGGTCAGGATCGTGAGCAGTTTCATCTGCTCGACCGATTGCACCACGGCAGCAAAGTTCTCGATGGTCTTGCGGTCGGAGAGATCGCGCGACTGCGCGACCGTGGACATCGTCAGATGCTCCTCGATCAGCCAGGCCACGAGCTCGGTGTCGGCCGCGCTGAAGCCGAGCCGCGGGCACAGCCGGCGCGCCACCTTGGCGCCCGCGATCGAGTGATCCTCCGGCCGTCCCTTGGCGATGTCGTGCAGCAGCGTCGTGATGTAGATCACCGCACGGTGCTCGGGCCGGATCTTGCGGAAGAGATCGCTGGCGACCGTGAACTCCTCGATGCCGCCGCGCTCGATGTCCTGCAGGAAGCCGACGCAGCGGATCAGATGCTCGTCGACGGTGTAGTGATGATACATGTTGAACTGCATCATCGAGACGATCTTGCCGAAGGCGCGGATGAAATGGCCGAGCACGCCGGTCTCGTTCATCCGACGCAGCACGATCTCGGCGTTGTCGGAGGTCAGGATCTCCATGAACAGCCGGTTGGCTTCCGGGTTCTCGCGCAGCTGCGCGTTGATCAGTCCGAGCGAGCGCGTCACGTCGCGCATCGCGTCCGGATGGAAGGCGAGGTTGTTCTTCTGCGCCAGGCGGAAGATCCGGATCAAATTGACCGGATCGTGCTTGAACACGTCGGGCGCGGCGACGTTGATGCGGTTGTTGTCGACGAGGAAGTCGTCGCTGTCGGGGACGCGGCGCTTCGCGGGGGCGGGGCGCAGCCGCGCCATCATCCGGCTCAGCACCGGCGCGGGCTTGGCCTGCTGGTCCTCGAGCTTGGCGCAGAGGATGGCGGTGAGGTTGCCCACTTCCTTGGCGACCAGGAAGTAGTGCTTCATGAAGCGCTCGACGTCCTGCATGCCGGGATGCGAGGTGTAGCCGAGCCGGACCGCGATCTCGCGCTGGAGATCGAAGGAGAGGCGTTCCTCCGCGCGGCCGGAGTAGAAGTGCAGATTGCAGCGCACCGACCAGAGGAAGTCGGCGCAGCGGCGGAAGGTGCGGTATTCCTGCGCGTCGAACACGCCGCGCTCGACCAGCTCGTCGGTATCACGGACGCGGTAGACGTATTTGGCGATCCAGAACAGCGTGTGCAGGTCGCGCAGGGCGCCCTTGCCGTCCTTGACGTTGGGCTCGACCAGGTAGCGCGACTGTCCGCCGCGGCGGTGGCGCTCCTCGCGCTCGGCGAGCTTTGCGGTGACGAATTCGGACGCCGTGCCCTGCACCACGTCCTTGTCGAAGCGCGCGACCAGTTCGTCATAGAGCGGCTGGTCGCCGGTCAGGAAGCGCGTTTCCAGGATCGCGGTGCGGATGGTCATGTCGCCGCGCGCCTGCCGGATCGATTCATCGACCGAGCGCGTGGCGTGCCCGACCTTCAGCCCCATGTCCCAGAGACAGTAGAGAATGGCCTCAGCCACCTGCTCACCCCAGGCGGTCTGCTTGTAGGGTAGGATGAACAGGAGATCGATGTCGGATTCCGGTGCCATCAGGCCGCGGCCATAGCCGCCGGTCGCGACCACCGCCATGCGCTCCGCGCCGCTCGGGATCGGCGAGCGGTAGAGATGCCGGGTCGCCGCCGAATACAGGATGCGGATGATCTCGTCCTGCACGTGGCACAGCCGCTCGGCGCAGCGCCTTCCGTGACGGTCCTTCAGCAGGATCGCCTGCGCCGCGGCGCGCGCCGCGATCAGCTCGGCCTTCAGCAATTGCGCCATGGCCGTGCGGAACGTGTCCTCACGTCCCTGATGCTTCTCGGCAAGCGCATCGACCGCGGCGGTGATCCGCGCGGTGTCGAAGCGATCGTCCACCTCGGCCTTGTGCTCAGTCGCGACGCTGTCCATGTCTCACCGGATATAAGAGGTGACAGGCGCTGTCACCCGCCATTCTCTGGCAATAGTCGTTCCATGCTGGAAAAGGCCGGCCTCGGGCAAAATCGTTCTCGGCAGAGGGGCTTTCGGGATAGCGATTTTCTCGTTGACCTCTAGAAATAACTCATTGAAAAACAATGAAGTTTTTGAGGAGGCTGGGCATGACCGGGATTACACGACGTATTCTGTTGGCGGGGGCTGTTGCGCTCGCCATGACCCCTGCGGCACGGGCGGCGGATCCGCTCAAGGAAATCCGCATCGACTGGGCGACCTACAATCCGGTGTCGATGGTCCTGAAGCAGAAGGGTCTGCTGGAGAAGGAGTTCGCCAAGGACGGCATCAGCATCATTTGGGTGCAGTCGGCCGGCTCCAACAAGGCGCTCGAATTCCTCAACGCCGGCTCGATCGATTTCGGCTCGACCGCGGGCTCGGCGGCGCTGGTGGCGAAGATCAACGGGAACCCCATCAAGTCGATCTACGTCTATTCGCGTCCTGAGTGGACCGCGCTGGTGACGTCAAAGGATTCCAAGATCGCGAGCGTTGCCGATCTCAAGGGCAAGCGCGTCGCGGTGACGCGCGGCACCGATCCGCACATCTTCCTGGTGCGCGCGCTGTTAGGTGCCGGCCTCGCCGAAAAGGACATCACGCCGGTGCTGCTCCAGCACGCCGACGGCAAGACCGCGCTGATCCGCGGCGACGTCGACGCCTGGGCCGGTCTCGATCCGATGATGGCGCAGGCCGAGGTCGAGGAAGGTGCAAAGCTGTTTTATCGCAAGGCGGATGCCAACACCTGGGGCATCCTCAATGT
Source organism: Tuber microsphaerosporum (assembly GCA_003521225.1). Classification (NCBI taxonomy): domain Eukaryota; kingdom Fungi; phylum Ascomycota; class Pezizomycetes; order Pezizales; family Tuberaceae; genus Tuber; species Tuber microsphaerosporum. Next base: position 445,836 of record QOVD01002360.1, read on the forward strand.
GCGCGAGCAGTTCTTGAAGGACTATCCGGACGCCGCCCGCCGCGTGCTTGCGGTGTATGAAGAGGCGCGCAAATATTCGCTGGCGAATTACGATGATCTGAAGAAGACCTTCATCGCCGTGACCAAGCTGCCGGACGCCGTCGTCGACAAGCAGCTCAAGGAGCGCACCGAGCTCACCCACAGCCGCATCGGCGCACCCCAGCGCGAGTCGATCCTCGCCGCGGGCCTCGCCCTGCAGCAGGCCGGCGTCGTCGACGCCAAGGTCGACGTGAAGGCGACGCTGGATGCCCTGATCGACGATCAGGTCCCGCTGCCGACGAATTGAGGTTGGCAAGCGCGCGCAACAAACTCCGCCGTCGTCCCGGGGCGCGAAGCGAGCCCGGGACCCATAACCCCAGGGAGTAGTTTGACGCGAAGGCGGTCACTCCGAGTCCCCGTAGCCATGTCTGCCTGTGGCTATGGGTCCCGGGCTCGCGCTTCGCGCGCCCCGGGACGACGGGCTGAGGGCGCGGCAAGAGTCATGTTGCATTCCGGCGTGAGACGCGCTTCCTACCGGCCATGATCTCCGACGCGCCAGTCCTGCAACAGACCTCGGAACCGGCCGAAAGCGTCGCCGCGCCCTCGCGGCTGTCGCGTTATGCGCGGCCGTTGCTTGGAATCTTGCTGCCGCTCATCCTCGCGCTCGGCTGGGAGCTGGTGGTCTGGTCCGGCTGGTCCAACGGCCGTCTGGTGCCGCCGCCCTCGCGCGTCTTTGCGACCATCACCGAACTCGCCCGCTCCGGCGAGCTGGTCCGCCACATCGCCGCGACGCTGTGGCGGGTCGGTCTCGGCTTCGCCTTCGGCGTGATCGCGGGCACCGTGCTCGGTGCCATCTCCGGCTATTGGTCGCTGGCGCGGCGGCTGCTCGATCCGACCGTGCAGGCGCTGCGTGCGATCCCTTCGCTCGCCTGGGTGCCGTTATTCATCCTCTGGCTCGGCATCTTCGAGACCTCCAAGATCGCGCTGATCGCGGTCGGCGTGTTCTTCCCGGTCTATCTCGGCGTGATGGGCGCGATCCTTTCCGTCGATCGCAAGATCGTCGAGGTCGGTCGCACCTTCCGCCTCTCCGGGTTCGCCATGATCCGCCGCATCCTGCTGCCCGCGGTGCTGCCGGCCTATGTGGTGTCCTTGCGTGTCGGCCTTGGTCTGGGCTGGATGTTCGTGGTGGCGGCCGAGCTGATCGGCGCTTCCGAAGGCCTCGGCTATCTCCTGCTCGACGGCCAGCAGCTCGGCAAGCCTGCGCAGATTTTGGCCGCGATCGTGATCTTCGCCATCCTCGGCAAGCTTACCGACTGGCTGATCGAGGTCGGGGCTGCGCCGTTCCTGCGCTGGCAGGACGCCTTCGGGCGCGCGAAGGGAACGTAACACGATGCTGGCGCTCGACCGGGTCAGCAAGACCTATCCCAACGGCGTGCAGGCGCTGGCGCGTTTTTCCGCCGAGATCAAACAGGGCGAGATCGTCGCCATCATCGGCGGCTCCGGCTGCGGCAAGTCCACGCTGCTGCGCGCCATCGCAGGCCTCGATCGCGCGAGCGCAGGCACGGTGACGCTCGACAGCGAGGCGATCAATTCGCCGCACGCAAAAATCGGCATCATCTTCCAGGAGCCGCGGCTTCTGCCCTGGCTCAGCGTCGCCGACAATATCGGCTTCGGCCTTGCCGACCTGCCCGCGACCGAGCGGCGCGAGAAGGTGGCGCGCGCGCTCGCCCGCGTCGGGCTCACTGATAAGGCGCAGGCCTGGCCGCGCGAGCTCTCGGGCGGGCAGGCGCAGCGCGTCGCGATCGCGCGTGCGCTGGTGCCGCAACCGGAAGTGCTGCTGCTCGACGAGCCGTTCTCCGCGCTCGACGCCTTCACCCGCAGGGATCTCCAGGATCATCTGCTCGACCTCTGGGCCGACACCCGGCCGACGCTCATCCTCGTCACACATGACGTCGACGAGGCCGTGGTGCTGGCTGATCGCGTTTTGGTGATGCGGCCGCGGCCGGGCCGGCTGTTCGACCAGATCGAGATCAATCTGGGCCGGCCGCGCGATCGCAATTCGCCGCTGTTCGAGAATTTCAAGCGAAGTGTGCTGACGTCACTCGACCGTTCGCTCGACCGCAACGTGCCCGACCGTGACGCAACCCAGGGTCCCGGTCAGGCCATGTGGTGGTGACATTTTCTCTCTGAGCCGGTACATCGAGGGACGATTTTTCCGGGAGAGAACAAGATGGACGCCGCAGCACTGCGCCAGATGCAGGCCCCGATCAAGGAACGCTACAAGACCGATCCCAAGACCGCGATGATCACGCTGAAGGCCAAGGGCTCGACCGACAGCGAAGGCATCGCCTGCAAGGTCGAGACCGGTCGCGCCATCGCGATGGCTGGCCTGCATCCCGCGACCGGCGGCTCCGGCCTCGAGCTGTGCTCCGGCGACATGCTGCTTGAAGCGCTGGTTGCCTGCGCCGGCGTCACGCTGAAATCGGTCGCGACCGCCATCGAGATCCCGCTCAAGACCGGCAACGTCTATGCCGAGGGCGATCTCGATTTCCGCGGCACGCTCGGCGTCGACAAGGAGACCCCGGTCGGCTTCGCCGAGATCCGCCTGCGCTTCGAGGTCGACACCGACGCGCCGCAGGACAAGCTTGATCTGCTCCTGAAACTCACCGAGCGCTATTGCGTGGTCTACCAGACCATCAAGAACGGCCCGAAGGTTTCGGTGTCGATGCAGCGGATGTGACTTCCTGACCCTCCCCTTGAGGGGGAGGGTCGATCGCGCGCAGCGCGAGCGGGTGGGGTGATCTCTCCACTCGGGCACCGTATCCGTCGAGAGACTGTCACCCCACCCCGTCTCATATTTCGCTACGCTCCATATGCGCCGACCCACGAGCGAGCTTCGCTCGTCTCGGACCCCTCCAGGGGAGGGTAAGAAGCAAAAAAATGCCCCCCGAGCTCTACTTCATCATCCTCCTCGTCCTGCGCATGGCAATCGCCGCGGCGTTCGTCGTGTCCGCGTCGTTCATTGCCGAGCGCACCGGTCCGGTGATCGGCGGACTGGTGGCGACCTTGCCGATCTCGGCCGGTCCTTCCTACGTCTTCCTCGCGCTCGACCATGATGCCGCCTTCATCGCGCAAGGCGCGCTGTCGAGCCTTCCGGTCAACGCCGCGACGATCGTCCTTGGGCTCACCTATGTCGTGCTGGCGCAGCGGAACAATCTGCTGGTGAGCGCCGGCAGCGCGGTCGCGGTATGGATCGTGCTGGCCTCCATCATCCGCCTGTTCGACTGGACTTTGACCGCCGGGCTCGCCGTCAACCTGGTCGCCTTCGGCATCTGCATTCCGCTGCTCGCAAGGTACCGCCATGTGAAGATGCCGCTGGTGACGCGCCGCTGGTACGACATTCCATTCCGCGCCTCGCTGGTCGCGACGCTGGTTGCGATCGTGGTCTCGACCTCGGGCTGGGTCGGCCCGCGGGTGAGCGGCGTCATCGCACTCTACCCGATCGTGTTCACCAGCATGATGGTGATCCTGCATCCGCGCATCGGCGGCCCGCCGACCGCCGCCGTGCTCGCCAACTCCGCCTGGGGCCTGCTCGGCTTCGGTCTGGCAATTGCGGTGCTGCACGTCGCCGTCACGCAGTTCGGCTCGGCGATCGGCTTGAGTTGCGCACTCGCCACCTGCATCGGCTGGAACCTGACGCTGTGGTGGATGGGACGACGGAAGAGGCCGATGCATCAGCCGCGCCGCGCTTCGTAAGGCGAGATACGCTACGCTTGGGACCTCAACCCTGCGTCAGGATAGTTAGTTACCCGGGCTGGCAGACCCGCTAAACTGGCAACAGAGCAAGATCGGGGCGTGCGGTGGAGGGATTGTACAAGGTCGAATACGATATCAACGACGGCTCCGGCCGCAGCGTGCTGTACGCCCATGCCGGGAAAATGCTTGGCGGCAACACGGCCTTCGCCCACTTCGGCACCTACGAGATTGTGGACGGCGAAATCGTCGCCAGGCTCCGGACGAAGCGCCACAGCCGGTCGCCGCAGCACAGGTCGCTGGTCAGTTCCGACGCCGTCACAATCAGTATTCGCGGTCGACCGCAGGGCAAGCTCTACCGCTTCGAGGGAGAAGTGGTCGAGGACGCCTCGGTGTTTCGCGCCGTGATGACGCCGCTCGGCGACGATGACGTTCCCCCGCCCGGTGCGGTCGGCGATGGCGGCATCGTCAGCGGACTCTATTCGATCGACATCCGGATGCTGGATGGAATTACCGGTGGCCATACCGGCGTGATGTTGCTGCGCGACGGCCGCATCCTCGGCGGCGATGCTTTCTTCTATTATCTCGGCGCCTATTCTTCGGCGAACGGTCGCTGGAAAGGTGAATTCGTCAATCAGGAACACACGCTGGCAAAGAGCGAGCATCCCTTGTTCGGTGGCTATGAGGTGGGCATCGGCTTCTCCGGCCACTGCGATGACAAGGGCGCCGACATGGAAGCGATCGCGCTCGCCGGCAAGCGCAGCATCCGCCTCGCCGCCACCTTGAAGCTGATCGAGCCGTTTGCCAGGGCGAGCCGCTGACGGCCGCCGGAAGGCGTTGCGTTAATGGGGCAGCATCCTGGACGGTAGTCGCGCGGAAAAGCGCGCGCGGGGCCGCAATCCGTTCATGTCGCGACGTCGCTAAGTATCGATTTGATCGTTGCTAATTCGCGTTTCGGCCGTTTCTTCCGCCGGCCATTTTCGGTTCCATCACGCCGTATTTCTTCGGAGATGGGCTGCCCGATTCCGATAGGTGCATTAATCTAAATTTGGTGCATTCCCCGTAAAGCTACTCGTCGGTTGTCGTTTCCGCGTTTGGGCGGACATGGGCATCAAGGCGGGTCCTCTGTACGCGTGAACGGACCCACATAGTTCACAGCTAGTCATATTCCAACGCTCGGTCTGTCCGAGGGCGTCCGCTCGCCTGTCTTTGAGGCGCGTTGCGCTGCGGCACCATGCGATCCATTCTGGAGATGTTTTGATGTTTGGTCGTAATCCCCATGGAAATGCCCAGGCACAGCTCGACGCCATCGGCCGTTCGCAGGCGACGATCGAATTTGCACTGGATGGCACCATCCTCACCGCGAACGAGAATTTCCTGAAGGCCCTGGGCTATGGGCTGGAGGAGATCAAGGGAAAGCATCACTCCATGTTCGTGCCCGCCGATCAGCGAGGCGGCGCGGCGTACAAGGCGTTCTGGTCCGCGTTGAAGAGCGGCGAGTTCCAGGCCGCGGAGTTCAAGCGGATTGCAAAGGGCGGTCGCGAGATCTGGATCGAGGCGTCGTATAATCCCGTGCTTGACGGCGACGGCAAGCCAGTCAAGGTCGTGAAGATCGCGACCGATATCACCGCGAAGAAGATCAATGCCATGACGGAAGCCTCCAAGGTGTCCGCCATCGGCCGCGCCCAGGCCGTCATCGAGTTCAAGCTCGACGGCACTATCGTGACTGCGAACCAGAATTTCTGCCAGGCGCTCGGCTATTCGCTGGCCGAGATCGAGGGCAAGCATCACAGCCTGTTCGTAGCCCCCGCTGAGCGCGACAGCGCGGCCTATCGCGAATTCTGGGCCAGGCTCAACCGCGGTGAATACCAGGCGGGCGAATACAAACGTATCGGCAAGGGCGGCCGCGAGGTCTGGATCCTCGCCTCTTATAACCCGCTGCTCGACGAGAACGGCAAGCCGTTCGGCGTTGCCAAATTTGCGACCGACGTCACCGCGGAGAAGCTAAAGAACGCCGACCTCGCTGGTCAGATCTCGGCGATCGACAAGGCGCAGGCCGTGATCGAATTCAACATGGACGGCACGATCATCACCGCCAATGCCAATTTTCTCGGCACGCTCGGCTATTCGCTGGCCGAGATCAAGGGCAAGCATCACAGCATGTTCGTCGAGCCGTCGGAGCGCGACGGCGCTGCCTATCGCGAGTTCTGGGCAACGCTCAATCGCGGCCAGTACCAGGCGGCTGAATACAAGCGCATCGGCAAGGGCGGCAAGGAGGTCTACATCCAGGCCTCCTACAACCCGATCCTCGATCTCAACGGCAAGCCGTTCAAGGTCGTGAAATACGCCACTGACACCACGCGGCAGGTGCTGGTCCGCATGGGCAATGAGCGCGTCCGCGGCATGATGGAATCGGTCGCCGCAGGCTCGGAGGAGCTGAACGCGTCGGTGCGCGAGATCTCCGAAGCGATGACCAAGTCCCGCGAGACCGCGATGAGCGCGGTGGAGCAGGTTGCCTCTGCCGACGCGCAGGCGCAGCGGCTGACCGAAGCGGCGAAGGCGATGAGCGGCATCATCGAGATGATCAACAGCATTACCAGTCAGATCAACCTGCTCGCGCTCAACGCCACGATCGAATCGGCGCGCGCCGGCGAGGCTGGCCGCGGCTTCGCGGTGGTCGCTTCCGAGGTGAAGAGCCTCGCCAATCAGGCGAGACAGGCGACCGACAAGATCGGCCAGGAGATCGGCAGCCTCAACGGCATCTCCGGCGACGTCGTCAGCGCGCTCGGCTCGATCAAGCAGGCCATCAACAACGTCAGCGAATACGTCACCTCGACAGCCGCCGCCGTCGAGGAGCAGAGCACGGTCACGAACGAGATGTCGACCAGCACGCAGCGCGCCGCCGCGGAAGCCGCCGCGATGGCGGCAAGGGCGTAAGCCAAGCGCGCAGAAGTCGTAGGGTGGGCAAAGGCGCGCTCTTCGCGCGCCGTGCCCACCATCTTCCCGCGAATTGGTCGTTGAATGGTGGGCACGCTGCGCTTTGCCCACCCTACGGCACCGTCACTGCTTCGGCAGCTTGCCCTTCAACGCATAGAGCGCATCGAGCGCCTCCCGCGGGGACATCTCGTCCGGATGCAGCGCCTTCACCGCGTCCATCAGCAGTTCGGCCTCGCTCGGCGGCGCGGCCTCGGCGGCGGCGCGCGAGGGCACCGCGAACAGCGGCAGATCGTCGGCGAGGGCGCGGGCGGTCTGGCCGCGGTCTTGCGCTTCCAACTTCGCCAGCACCGATTTGGCGCGTGTGATCACGGCCGGCGGCAGGCCTGCGAGCTTGGCGACCTGGATGCCGTAGGAGCGGTCGGCCGAGCCCGGCAGCACCTCGTGCAGGAACACGACGTTGCCCTGCCACTCCTTCACCCGCACGGTCGCGTTGAACATGCGCGGCAGTTTGGCCGAGAGCGCGGTCAGCTCGTGATAATGCGTCGCGAACAGCGTGCGGCAGCGGTTGCTTTCGTGCAGATGCTCGATCGCGGCCCAGGCAATGGAGAGGCCGTCGAATGTCGCGGTGCCGCGGCCGATCTCGTCGAGGATCACCAGCGCGCGCTCGCCGGCCTGGTTGAGGATCGCGGCCGTCTCGACCATCTCCACCATGAAGGTGGAGCGGCCGCGCGCGAGGTCGTCGGCGGCGCCGACGCGTGAGAACAGGCGGTCGATGATGCCGATCCGCGCGCGCGTGGCCGGCACGAAGCTGCCGATCTGCGCCAGCAGCGCGATCAGCGCGTTCTGGCGCAGGAAGGTCGATTTACCGGCCATGTTGGGACCGGTCAGCAGCCACAGCTGGCCGGATTTTTGCGCCGGTGTTGGCGAGAGATCGCAGGCATTGGCAATGAATGGCTCGCCATTGCGCTTCAAGGCCTGTTCCACGACAGGATGGCGGCCAGCTTCGATCGCGAAGCCGAGGGAGCCATCGACCTCGGGCCGCACATAATTGTCGTCGACCGCGAGCTTGGCCAGCGAGGTCGCGACGTCGAGCAGCGCAAAGGCATGGGCAGCGGCGCGAAGATCGTCGCTGATATCAAGCGCCTTCGCGGACAGCCGCTCGAAGATCTCGAGCTCGAGTCCGAGCGCGCGGTCGCCGGCATTGGCGATCTTGGCCTCGATCTCGCCGAGCTCCGAGGTGGTGAAGCGCACCTGGCCCGCCAGCGTCTGGCGATGGATGAAGGTCGCATTCAGCGGCGCCGACATCAGCTTGTCGCCGTGTTGCGCGGTGACCTCGACGAAATAGCCGAGCACGTTGTTGTGCCGGATCTTGAGGCCCTTCACACCGGTATGATCGGCGTAGCGCGCCTGCATCGAGGCGACCACAAGACGCGAAGCGTCGCGCAGGTTTCGCGTTTCGTCGAGCGCGGGCTCGTAGCCCTGACGCACGAAGCCGCCGTCGCGCTTGATCAGCGGCAGCTGCTCATCAAGGGCGCTGGCAAATTCGGATGCGAGCTCGCGCGACGGACGCTGCAGGGCCGCCATCACCACCGCGATCTCCTGCGGCGGCTGGTCGAGCTCGGAAAGCCGCGCCAGCACCTGGTCGGCGGCGATGATGCCGTCGCGCAGGCCGGAGAGGTCGCGCGGTCCGCCGCGGCCGACCGAAAGGCGGGCCAGCGCCCGCGACATGTCGGGCGCGCCGCGCAGGATGCTGCGGATGTCTTCACGCGCAGCGGAGTCCGCAACGAAGGCGCTGACGGCATCGAGCCGCCGCGCGATTGCGGGCGCGTCCGTCAGTGGCGCGGCCAGCCGCTGCGCCAGCAGGCGCGAGCCGGCCGAGGTCACGGTGCAGTCGATGGCGTCGAGCAGCGAGCCGCGGCGTTCGCCCGCGAGCGTTCGCGTCAGTTCGAGATTGGCGCGGGTGGCCGGATCGATCGCCATGGTCGCGCCCGAGGCCTCGCGCGCGGGTGGCGACAACGGCGGATGCTTGCCGACCTGGGTGCGGTCGACATAGGTGACGGCGGCGGCTGCGGCGGTCGCTTCGAGCCGCGTCAGTTGCGCCAGCCCGTCCATGGTCGCGACGGCGAAATAATCACACAGGCGTTTTTCCGCGGTGGCGCCATCGAAGACGTCGCGGGTCAGCGGCGTCACCGCCGGCAGCTCGCGCAAGGTCTGTCCGAGCTCGCTGTCATTGTAGAGTGCGTCGGTGACGATCGCCTCGTTCGGATTGATGCGCGCCAGCGTTGCGGCGAGCTCGCCGCTAGAGCATTCCATCACCGTGAATTCGGCGGTCGAGATGTCGATCCAGGCGAGGCCAAAACGGTCGCCGCCACCGGAGGCGCGGGCGCGCGCGATCGCCAGCAGATAATTGTTGGCGCGCGCGTCTAACAGCGTGTCCTCGGTCAGCGTGCCCGGCGTGACCAGCCGCACCACGCCACGGCGTACCACGCTCTTGTTGCCGCGCGCTTTGGCGGCGGCGGGATCCTCGGTCTGCTCGCACACGGCGACCCGGTGGCCGGCGCTGATCAGGCGATGCAGATAATCCTCGGAACGCTCGACCGGCACGCCGCACATCGGGATGTCGGCGCCCTGATGCTTGCCGCGCTTGGTCAAGACGATGCCGAGCGTCTTCGAGGCGATCTCGGCGTCCTCGAAGAACAGCTCGTAGAAGTCGCCCATCCGGTAGAACAGCAGCAGGCCCTGATGCGCCGCCTTGATTTCAAGGTACTGTTCCATCATCGGCGTGACGCGCGCGATGGCTTCCGCCGGCAGCGTGGGCGCTTCGTCAGGGGGCGGCACAGGTATCGGCTGTTGCATTGTCATGGGCGGCGCAACCTACAAAATTTCGCCTCCTGCTCCTACCGGTTTGGCCGGCGAGGGGAGGTTTTCCACGTTGTCCGCACCGCGGCATGCATTGGCAGCGTGCGCACCCCTGGGAACACGCAAGAAACCGTCAATTGACCTGCCGCGGGCGCCCTCCTAAAACTCCGCGGACATTGAAGAATTTGGGCCGGACCGCGGCATTCAGGGAGAACAACGATGCGTGACGTCTTTATCTGCGATGCCGTGCGGACCCCGATCGGCCGTTTCGGCGGCTCGCTCGCCAAGGTACGTGCCGACGACCTCGCGGCGGCCCCGATCAAGGCGCTGATGGCCAAGCATCCCAATCTCGACTGGGCACAGGTCGATGAAGTCTTCTTCGGTTGCGCCAACCAGGCCGGCGAGGACAACCGCAACGTCGCGCGCATGGCCCTGCTGCTTGCGGGCCTGCCGGATTCGGTTCCCGGCCAGACCCTGAACCGGCTCTGTGCCTCCGGCCTCGACGCGGTCGGTGCGGCCGGCCGCGCCATCCGCTCCGGCGAGATCGAGCTTGCGATCGCGGGCGGCGTCGAATCCATGACCCGCGCGCCCTTCGTCATGAGCAAGGCGCAGGAAGCCTTCTCGCGCTCCGCCGAGATTTTTGACACCACCATCGGCTGGCGTTTCATCAATCCGCTGTTGAAGGCGCAGTATGGCGTCGACGCCATGCCGGAGACCGGCGAGAACGTCGCCGAGGAATTCCAGGTCTCGCGCGCCGACCAGGACGCCTTCGCCATCCGTTCGCAGCAGCGCGCGGGCGCGGCGATCGCGGCGGGTTATTTCGCCGAGGAGATCACGCCGATCACCATCCCCGGCGGCAAGGCCGGCCCGATTACGGTCGACAAGGACGAGCATCCGCGCCCGGAGACGACGCTGGAAGGCCTGGCAAAACTGAAGCCGATCGTGCGTAATCCCGGCACCGTGACCGCCGGCAACGCCTCCGGCGTCAATGACGGCGCGGCCGCGATGATCCTGGCTTCTGAAGCCGCCGTGAAGAAGCATGGCCTCACCCCGCGCGCACGCATCCTCGGCCTCGCCTCGGCCGGCGTGCCGCCGCGCATCATGGGTATCGGCCCGGTGCCGGCGACCCGCAAGCTGATGGAGCGCCTCGGCAAGAAGATCAGCGATTTCGACCTGATCGAGCTCAACGAGGCCTTCGCCTCGCAAGGCATTGCCTGCATGCGCCAGCTCGGCGTTGCCGACGATGCCGATTACGTCAATCCGCATGGCGGCGCCATCGCGCTCGGCCATCCCCTCGGCATGAGCGGCGCGCGCCTCGCGCTCACCGCCGTCCACGGCATGGAAAAGCGCGGCGGCAAGCTCGCGCTGGCCACCATGTGCGTCGGCGTCGGCCAGGGTGTTGCGGTCGCGATCGAGAAGCTGAACTGAGCTTTCTCTTCTCCCTCTCCCCGCAAGCGGGGAGAGGCGAAGATTCCGGGCTCGTTCGTTTCACTCGCGCCCGGAATGACGGGTAATCCGGAGACGAGCATGATCATCGAGCGCGAGCAGGACGTCACGGCCGCTGCACTGGCGGTGATGGAGCGGACGTCCGATCCGCGGCTGCGCCAGATCATGGTCTCCCTGGTCAAGCATCTGCACGCCTTCGTCCGCGATGTCCGCCTGACCGAGAAGGAATTCCGGGACGCGACCGCGATCGTGGCCGAGCTCGGCAAGCTCACGACCGACACGCACAACGAAGTCGTGCTGATGGCGGGCTCGCTCGGCGTCTCGCCGCTGGTGTGCCTGCTCAACAACGGCGATCAGGGCAATACCGAAACCGATCAGTCGCTGCTCGGCCCGTTCTGGCGGCTGAACTCGCCGCGGGTCGAGAATGGCGGCTCGATCGTCCGCTCGGAGACGCCCGGCGCGCCGCTGTTCGTCAGCGCCCGCGTCGTCGACAAAGACGGTCGTCCCGTCGCCGATGCGGAGGTCGATGTCTGGCACGCCTCGCCGGTCGGTCTCTACGAAAACCAGGACCCTGATCAGGCCGACATGAACCTGCGCGGCAAGTTCACGACCGACCAGGACGGACGCTTCGCCTTCCGCTCGGTGATGATGGTCGGCTACCCCATTCCGACCGACGGCGTGGTCGGCCGCCTGCTCGAGGCGCAGAGCCGGCATCCCTATCGGCCCGCGCATCTGCACGCCCTGATCTTCAAGCCCGGATTCAAGGTGCTGATCTCGCAGGTCTACGACCCCGCCGACCCGCATATCGACAGCGACGTGCAGTTCGGGGTGACGCAGGCACTGATCGGCAAGTTCCAGCGCCACGACGCGCCGCATCCGACCGCACGAGACGTCCCGACCCCCTGGTATTCGCTTGACCACACCTACCGGCTGGAGGCCGGTGAGGCCGTGCTGCCGCGTCCGCCGATCAAATAGGGCGGTCCTGGCGGCGCAGGACGCCCGCCAAACCCGCTTCCCTAGATTAGTTATGTTCTATAATGATCGGGGGAAGCGTTGACCGGCCGGAGCAAAATGGCCGGGGAGGAGTTCGCCAATGACATTCATCTATCCCGTCGACAGCAACAAGGCGCATCCGCTGCCGCTGTCGCCCGAATACAAGAGCTCGATCAAGCGCGCGCCGAACAAGCCCTTGATCCCGATGCGGCACACGCTGTCGGAATTGACCGGCCCGGTCTACGGCCACGAGACCGTGCGCGAGGGCGATGCCGATCTCACCACCCAGCATACCGGCGAGCCGATCGGCGAGCGCATCATCGTGCACGGCCATGTGCGCGACGAGGACGGCCGCGGCGTGCCGAACTCGCTGGTCGAGATCTGGCAGGCCAATTCCTGCGGCCGCTACGTCCATGTCCGCGACCAGCATCCGGCGCCGCTCGATCCGAACTTCACCGGCGCGGGCCGCACCGTGAGCGATGCCGCCGGCTACTACCGTTTCGTCACCATCAAGCCTGGCGCCTATCCCTGGGGCAATCACCACAACGCCTGGCGTCCCGCGCATATCCATCTGTCGGTGTTCGGCCATTCCTTCGTCACGCGGCTCGTGACGCAGATGTATTTCCCGAACGACCCGCTGTTCCCGTTCGACCCGATCTTCAATTCGGTGCCGGACGAGAAGGCGCGGGCGCGGATGGTGTCGTCTTTCGACCTCGAGAACACCCAGCCCGAATGGGCGCTGTGCTACCGCTTTGACATCGTGCTGCGCGGCAAGAACGCCACGCCAATGGAGAACACTTAAGTGCAGGACAACGGTATTACCCCATCGCAGACCGTCGGTCCGTTCTTCAAATACGGCCTGACGCCGACCGGCGAATACGCCTGGAACGACGCGTTCACCAACTCGACGCTGACGCCCGACGTCACCGGGGATCGCGTCCGCATCGAAGGCCGCGTGTTCGACGGCGACGGCGTCGTGGTGCCCGACGTCATGCTGGAGATCTGGCAGGCGGATGCGCAGGGCCGCTTCGCCGACCCGCAGGACAAGCGCGCGCTGCCCAATGCGAGCTTCCGCGGCTTTGCCCGCTGCGGCACCGACAAGGACGGCAATTATTCCTTCGACACCATCAAGCCGGGCGCGGTGCCCGATCCCGACGGCAAGCCACAGGCGCCGCACATCGTGCTTGCGGTGTTCGGCCGCGGCATGCTGCGGCATCTCTACACCCGTATCTATTTCAGCGACGAGGCCGGCAATGCCGCCGATCCCGTGCTGGGACTGGTACCGGCCGATCGCCGCGCGACGCTGATCGCGGCGCGCGAGGCGGGGAAGGCGGTCTATCGGCTCGACCTGCGGCTTCAGGGCGACGACGAGACGGTCTTCTTCGACATGTGAGGCAGCAACGCGTGGCGGCGATATCGACAGCCGCCACGCGTTTCTCATCCAGCGCAACTGAGCTGGTTGCTGCGTTTCATCGGGCCTGAGACGTTTCTGTTCGTGCCCCGAGTCGGTCTCGCTGACTCAAAAACGACCGACTGACGTCCTCTTTTCGTAATTTTCCGGTGCCCGCGGGATACAATTTCCGCGCGAAGCAATCCCGTGTTTACCGCAGTTGTTTAGGGTCCGTTCGGATTTCGACCTGCGCCATTGGATTGTTTCATGAAAATTCGTCTCTCGCTTTCTTCTGCAGTCATTGCATTCGGGATCGTGCTCGCCATCGGCTTTACTGCCGTCGTCTCGACCAGCCTTTACGCCCTGCGCGAGCTCAAGGTCGGCGGTCCGCTTTACTCCGACATCAAGCTCGGCAACGACCTCATCGCGGACATCCTGCCGCCGCCCGAATATGTGATCGAAGCCTATCTCGAGGCCACGCTCGCCATGCGCGAGCCGGACCAGCTGTCGGCCCATGGCGAACGCCTGGTCCAGCTCCGCAAGGATTACGACGAGCGCAAGGCATTCTGGACCACCTCCAGCCTCTCCACCGATCTGAAGACGGCGCTGGTGTCGAAATCCGACGCCGAGGTCCAGAAGTTCTGGAAGCTTCTGTCCGACCAGCTCCTGCCGGCCCTCAAAGCCAGGGACGTGCCCGGCGCCGAACGCGCCTATGCGCAGCTCAAGGACGCCTACACCGCGCACCGCGCCGTCATCGACAGCATTGTCGAGAGCGCCAACAAGCAGAATGCGGACATGGAGAAGCTGGCCGCCGAGCGCGACAGCTCGATCCTCTACATTCTCCTCGGCGTCTCCGCGGCCGTCCTGGCCCTCATTGCTGCAGGCCTGCTCGGCGTCGCGCTTGGCGTGGTGCGCCCGATCGTGCGCATGACGGACACGATGCAGAAGCTCGCGACCGGCGATCTCGCCGCCGACATCCCCTTCGCGCACCGCCAGGACGAGGTCGGCTCGATGGCGGGTGCGCTCCAGGTGTTCAAGCAGGGGGCGATCGAGAATTCGCGCCTGCGCGAGGAGCAGTTGCGGAAGGAGCAGGAGGCCGCGACGGCCAAGCGTGGCGCCCTGCACCAGATGGCCGAGACCGTCGAGCGCGAGACCGGCCGCTCGGTCGATTCCGCGAGCGCGGCAAGCCAGGGCGTCGAACGGGCCGCCTCCAGCCTGTCCGAGATCGCCCGGTCGCTGTCCGCGGAGTCGCAGGCGGTGGCCTCGGCGTCCACCCAGGCGCTGGGCAGCTCGCAGACCGTCTCGGCCGCGGCCGAAGAACTGAGCGCCTCGATCCGGGACATCGCAACCCAGGTGGCGCGGACCAGCACGGTCACGAAATCGGCGGTCGCCGGCCGCGAGCAGGCGCGTTCGACCATCCAGGCGCTGGCGGGCGCGGTGAAGAAGATTGCGGAGGTCTCCGACCTCATTGGCGGCATCGCCGGCCAGACCAACCTCCTGGCGCTCAATGCCACGATCGAGGCCGCGCGGGCCGGCGAGGCCGGCCGCGGCTTTGCGGTGGTTGCGGCCGAAGTGAAATCGCTGTCCGACCAGACCGCCAAATCCACCGAAGAGATCGGGCGCCTGATCGCCGAGGTGCAGGCCTCGACCCAGGCCGCGGTCGATGCGGTCGAGACGATGGGAGGCCACATCGTCGAGATCGACGGCGTGGCGACCTCGGTCGCGGCAGCGATGGAGGAGCAGGACTCCGCAACGCGGGAGATCGCGCGGTCGATTTCCGAATCGGCATCCGCTGCGAAGGAGGTCTCGGCCAAGATCGCCAATGTCAGCCGCGACGCCGCCTCGGTGGACGAGCGCGCCACGGAGGTGAGGCAGGCGATTGCGGGCATGGCGGCCAATCTGGAATCGCTGCGGTCGGTCGTCGTCCGGACCGTGCGCGACTCGACCGCAGCGGCTTGAGCCGGGCGCCGGGTCTGCGGCTGGTGCGTGGGGTCGTGATCGTGCAGTATTGCGCGGGACAGGGGCATCGTGGTCATGACACCTCCACAACTGCCGGCGGTCGTTGAGCCCGCCCAACTGACGGCTGCGCTGCGCAGGGGTGGCGTGCTGGACGCTGGCGCCGTGCGCGAGGTGAAGGTGCTGCATCAGCGTGACACCGTCGTGTCACACATCGTCCGTCTCGGCCTGCGCTATGTCGGGGAATCCGCCGGTGCTCCGCAATCGCTGATCCTGAAGACCGCCAATTCCGCGTTTGCGCAGACGCTCGCCAATGCCGGCCGGCACGAGGTGGCGTACTACACGCAGCCTGCGCCGAAGATGCCGCTGGGATTGGTGCCGCGCTGCTTCGACGCGCATTTCGACGAAGAAAGCCTCGCCTGGCACCTGCTGCTCGAGGATCTCACCGACAGCCACGAGGTCGCAACGCAATGGCCGCTGCCGCCGTCACGCGAGCAGGCGATCGCGATCGTCACGACGCTGGCGCGCTGGCATGCGGCCTGGTGGGACCATCCCGATCTCGGCGAGACCGTCGGCAGCTGGGCGAGCACCGAAGACAGCACGCAGCACATGGAGGCGTTCGCGGGTCATTACGACCGCTTTGCCGATTTGCTCGGTGACCGTCTCAGCGAGGAGCGACGCCTCATCTACCGTCGCCTCATCGATCAGTCGGCCCGGCTATCCGAGCGCTATCATTCGCGGCGCCATCTCAGCATCACCCACGGCGACGCCCATAGCTGGAATTTTCTGCTGCCCCGGGCCGGTGTCGCCGATACCGTGCGCATCTTCGATTTCGACCTGTGGAGCGTCAACGTACCGACCGACGATCTCGCCTACATGATGGCGATGCACTGGTACCCGGAACGACGCCAGGGGCTCGAACGCTCGCTGCTCAATCTCTACCATGATGCGCTGATTAAAAGCGGCATCACGGGCTACACGCGAGGTGCGCTCGATCGCGACTACCGTTGGTCCGTGCTCTGGCACATCACCAAGCCGGTCTGGCAGTGGAGCATCAACATCCCGCCGGTGATCTGGTGGAACAATCTGGAGCGGGTGATGATGGCGGTCGAGGATTTGGGCTGCGAGGAGTTACTGTAGTAACTCGTGCCGCCTGCTCGCTGTCGTCGCCCGGCTTGACCGGGCGACCCAGTATTCCAGAGACGGTTGTGGGATTCGGAGAAGCTGCGGCGTACTGGATGCCCGGGTCAAGCCGGGGCATGACACCTGTGGTTACTCCATCACCGCATGTTCCGGCCCTGCGGCCTGCTTGCGTAGCGTGGCCTTGGTCGAGCCGATCAGCAAGGCGAGCGGGATGGTGCAGAGGATGAAGATCATCACCAGCATATAGTCGTGCGCAAATGCGATGATCTGGGCCTGCACGCTGACCATTCTGTCGGCCATGGCGCGGCCGGCGTCGGTGGAGAGATCGATCATGCCGCTGACGCTGGGCATCTGGAGCGCGTGGTTGAACGGGTTGATGTATTCGGACAGGATCGCGTAGGTCCGCCGCGTTCCCTGGGTCAGCTGGGCGATGACGACGGAGATGCCGACCGAACTCGCCACGTTTCGCATCAGGGTCAGCATCGCCGTGCCGTCGGTACGCAGCTCGTTCGACAGGGTCAGGAACGCCACCGTCGAGAGCGGCACGAAGACGAGGCCGAAGCCAAAGCCCTGGATGACACTGACGGTGACGATCTCGGGCACCTGGGTCAGGTCGGTCCACCCGGTCATCTGGAACAGCGAGCCCGCGGTCAGCGTCAGGCCAGTGATGATCAGTGTGCGTGCCTCGAAATAACGCATCATGCGGCCAACCAGCATCATGGCAAAGAAGGTGCCGAAGCCGCGGCTCGCCAGCAGCAGGCCGGCGGTGATGATGGGATAGCCGATCACGTTCTGCATGTAGGGCGAGGCCAGCGCCATGGTCGAGAACAGCACGAGCCCCATCACGACCATGAACATACAGCCGGTGACGAAATTGCGATCCTTGAAAAGCGCGAAGCGGATGAACGGCGTCGACGTCGTGAAGGAGTGCGCGAGAAAGAAATAGAAGGCGACGGCTGAGACGATAAACTCCGCGATGATCTCGCCGGATTCGAGCCAGCCCAATTGCTCGCCGCGGTCGAGCGCGAGTTGAAGCGAGCCGATCGCGAGCGCCAGCGCGGCGAAGCCGAACCAGTCGAATTTGAGGCTGATATCCTTCCGGGTCTCGTCCATGAAGACGATCAGGCCGAGCACGGTGATGGCGCCGAACGGCAAATTGACGAAGAACACCCAGTGCCAGGAATAGGTCTCGGTCAGCCAGGCCCCGAGGGAGGGTCCCATGATCGGGCCCATCATCACGCCCATACCCCAGATCGACATCGCCTTGGCGCGTTCCTGGAGCGTGTAATAGTCGAGCATGACCGATTGCGACAGCGGCACCAGGGCCGCGCCGAACACGCCTTGCAGCAGGCGGAACAGCACCATCTGGTTGATGTCCTGCGCCAGCCCGCACAGCACGGATGCGAAGGTGAAGCCGGCGGCGCAGATGATGAAGATGCGCTTGCGGCCGAAGCGGTTGGCGATCCAGCCGACCGGCGCCGTCATGATCGCGGCGGCGACGATGTAGGAGGTCAAGACCCAGTTGATCTGGTCCTGCGAGGCCGACAGTGAGCCCTGCATGTAGGGCAAGGCGACGTTGGCGATGGTGGTGTCCAGCGCCTGCATGATGGTCGCGGTCATGGCGCAGATCGTCACCATGTTCCGGCGTAGGCCGGGGACCATCAGGCTGGCATTGGGGCCGGACATCGGATCAGTCCTTGTCCTGGTTCGCCGTCGCCGACAATCCGAACAGGCCGGCGAGCGAGCGCTTGTGGCCGGTGTCGATGGTGGCGTAGACGCTCATGCCGGCCTTCAGCTTTCGCACGTATTTGTCGGTCTCGTCGAAATAGATCCTGACAGGCACGCGCTGCACCACCTTGACGAAATTGCCGGTGGCGTTCTGCGGCGGCAGGATCGCGAATTGCGCGCCGGTGCCGGGCGAGAGCGAACCGATCTTGCCCTTGAAGACGTGGTTCGGAAACGCGTCGACCTCGAGGGTAACAGGCTGTCCCTCGGTGACGTGGGTGAGGTCGCTCTCCTTCGGATTGGCGTCGACCCAGGGGTGAGCGACGTCGATGATGGAGAACACTGGCGTGCCGGCGGTGACGTAGCGGCCGAGCTGAATCTGCTCGACCTGCGTCGCAACGCCGCCCATCGATGCCCGCACCACGGCGTGGTCGAGATTGCGCTCGGCATTGTCAAGCTTGGACTTGGCCTGCGCGTAAGGGGGGAATTTCTCCAGCGGCAGGTCGGTGTCGCCGAGCAGCTGCGTCTTGGCCGTCGAGATCTGCTGCTTGACGTATTGCGCGATCGAACCGGACGTGACCAGCGCGTTCGCGGAGTTGTCGAGGTCGAGTTGCGAGCCGTAGCTGTTCTTCACCAGCGCCTGCTTGCGCTCGACGTCGCGCTGCTTCAGGTCGACGCCCTGTTGCGCGAGGTTGAGCATGTCGCCGTAGATCTTGATGTTGGCGCGGAGATTGTCATAGGTCGACTGCGCCTGCATCAGCTGCGCCCTGGCCTCGTCCACCGCGAGGCGGAACGGCACGGGATCGATCTCGAACAGCTCGTCGCCTTGCTTGACGATCTGGCCTTCCCTCACGACGACCTTCTGGATCTTGCCGGAGATGTCGGGCGTCACCAGGACCTTCTGCGCGCCGACATAGGCATCGTCAGTGCCGACATAGCGGCCGCCGTTCAGATAGAAGGTGAGGCCGCCGACGGCGACGACGAGCGGCAGCACGACCAGCAGCAGGAAGCGGCGATAGCGGCGCAGGCCCGCCACCAGGCGGCGGCGCGGATCGGTGCCGGCTTTCTTGGTGGGCTTGCCGCTGTTGCTCTTCTGCTCGGGCTGGAACTTGAGGACCTGATCAGCCATAGCGCTGCTCCTTACGCGCTTGTTCCGCGCCGGATGTCTGGATCGCGTTACGCACGTTTTCCTTGATGGATTCGAGTTGGGTGAGGAGACGGTGGGCGTCCGCCGGGCTGATGCCGTCGAGTGCGTTCGCGGTGAGTTCCGATTTCAGGCCGCTCATCTTGCCGAGCAGCGCACGGCCGGCCTTCTTGAGATAGAGGCGCTTGACGCGGCGGTCCGAGGCGTCGCTGCGGCGCTCGATCCAGTCGCTGTCGCAGAGCTTGTCGATCAGGCGCGTCAGCGTGATCGGCTGCATCTCCAGCAACTCGGCGAGTTCCGACTGCTTCATGCCCTCGCTGCGCTCGACCTTGGCAAGGACCGCCCATTGCGCGCGGGTGATGCCGAAGCGCGATGCTTCCTTGTCGGCATAGACCCGCAAGAGGCGGTAGAGTTCACCGAGCGTGAACAGGAAGTTCTGGTCGACGGACCCGCGGGTCATAACGTTATCTCCAATGAGCTTGACTATAATAAGCAAGCTTATGATTATTTCGTGGCGGATTAGCGGGACGCTGTCCCGCAGCAAGAGCATGGCTGACAGGCGCATTCCCGGTCGCGCTTTGGGTTCCACGGCCGAAATGCTAGAAGGCAGGCCACATGACCCTCGCAAAGCCGGCATTTCCGACGCCTGACCACGATCACGGCCGCTGCACCGCGGACGCGCTGGCGCACGCCGAGACGGTTTGCGAGGCTCGCGCGCAGAAATTCACGCCGATCCGCCGCCAGGTGCTGGGAGCGCTGCTCTCCAGCCACCGGCCGCTCGGCGCCTATGAGATCATCGACGAATTGGCAAAGTCGATGCCGCGGCCGGCGCCGATCACGGTCTACCGGGCGCTCGATTTCCTGATGGCCAACGGCCTCGTGCACCGCATCGAAAGCCGCAACGCCTATCTCGCCTGCGCCGCCCACGACCATGACGCGACCTCGGCGGTAGCGTTCCTGATCTGCGAGCGCTGCGGCCTGGTCGGCGAGATCCCGTCGGCGTCCTTCGCCAAGGACCTCAATGCCGCCGCGCGCAGCTCAGGCTTCGCACCAAAATTGTCCGTGGTGGAGATTACGGGCGTCTGCGCCCATTGTCAGAAAGCTGCATAAAGCAACAACGGCGCAAGCCGGTATTCGGGAAGAAATGTCCGCACCACAAGCCATACCGTCCGCCGGTCGCCCCCTCAGTGCCGGCGCCATCGCCCTGATGCTCATGCTGTGCCTGACCTGGGGTTTCAATCAGATCGCAGTGAAGCTGGTGCTGCCGGAGGTGCCGCCGATGCTCCAGGCGATGATCCGCTCGATGGGTGCGTTGCCCGTGCTGTTCATTATCGGCAGCTTGCGCGGCGTCAAATTCTTCGAGCGCGACGGCACCTGGAAGGCCGGCCTGATCGCCGGGCTGATGTTCGGCGTCGAGTTCGTGCTGATTTTCCAGGGCCTGCGCCTGACCTCGGCCTCGCGCGCGGTGGTGTTCCTCTACACGGCGCCATTCTTCGTCGCGCTCGGGTCCTACCAGGTGCTCGGCGAGCGGCTCGGCGGCACCCAATGGCTGGGGCTGGCTGTGAGCTTTGCCGGAGTTGCGCTCGCGATCGGCGTGCCGCAGCCCAATGTGGATTCGCACATCCTGCTCGGCGATCTCCTGATCGTGGCCGGCGCGGGGCTTTGGGCGGCGACCACACTGGTCGCCAAGGGCACCCGGCTGCGCTTCGCGGCGCCGGAAAAGGCACTCGGCTATCAGGTCGCGACCTCGATCCCGATCCTGGGCACCGCCGCCTGGCTGTTTGGCGAGACCATCACCCGGACCCCGTCGCCGCTGTCGCTCGGCCTGATGGCCTTCCAGGCGATCTGGGTGGTTGGAACCACGTTCACGCTTTGGTTTGCGCTGGTGAAGACCTATTCGGCCAGCAAATTGTCGGCTTTTACCTTCATCACCCCTTTGTTTGGCGTGGTGGGTAGCTATTTCATCATGCACGACACCTTGAGCCTGACATTCGGGGCCGCTGCGATCCTTGTAATTGCTGGGCTTTTCCTGGTTAACCGTCCCAGCTCAACGGCTGCGGCGCCGCGCGATGCATTGCTCAACGTCACCAAAACCTGATATTTGGACCCCATGAACAAGCTCGAAAACCCCATTGATTCCGACATCGCGGGCCCGGCGCCCCGGCACCGGACCACCCAGGTCAAGGTCGGCGACGTCGCCGTCGGCGGCGGTGCGCCGATCGTCGTGCAGTCGATGACCAACACCGACACCGCCGACATCGACGGCACCATCGCCCAGGTCGCAGCGCTCGCGCGCGCCGGCTCCGAAATGGTCCGCATCACCGTGGACCGCGAGGAGGCTGCCGCCGCCGTTCCGCACATCCGCGATGGCCTCGCCAAGCGCGGCATCACCACGCCGCTGATCGGCGACTTCCATTATATCGGCCACAAGCTGCTCGCGGCCTATCCGGCCTGCGCCGAGGCGCTCGCGAAATATCGCATCAATCCCGGCAATGTCGGCTTCAAGGACAAGCGCGACACCCAGTTCGCCGACATCATCGAGATCGCGAACAAGAACAGCAAGCCGGTCCGCATCGGCGCCAATTGGGGCTCGCTCGACCAGGAGCTGCTGACCAAGCTGATGGACGAGAACGCCGCGTCCGACAATCCGCGCGACGTGCGCGCGGTGACGCGCGAGGCCATGGTGCAGTCGGCGCTGCTCTCGGCCGCGCGCGCCGAAGAGCTCGGCATGCCCAAGGATCGCATCATCCTGTCCGCAAAGGTGTCGGCGGTGCAGGATCTGATCGCGGTCTATCAGGATCTCGCGGCGCGTTCCGATTACGCCATCCATCTCGGTCTCACCGAGGCCGGCATGGGCACCAAGGGCATCGTGGCCTCGTCGGCCGCGCTCGGCATCCTGCTTCAGCAGGGCATCGGCGACACCATCCGCATCTCGCTGACGCCGGAGCCCGGCGGCGACCGCACCCGCGAAGTGCAGGTCGGCCAGGAATTGCTGCAGACCATGGGCTTCCGCACCTTCGTGCCGCTGGTTGCGGCGTGCCCCGGCTGCGGCCGCACCACATCGACCACGTTCCAGGAGCTGGCGAGCTCGATCCAGGCGTTCATCCGCGACGAGATGCCGGGCTGGAAGACGAAATATCCGGGCGTCGAAGAGCTCAACGTCGCGGTGATGGGCTGCATCGTCAACGGCCCCGGCGAATCCAAGCACGCCAATATCGGCATCTCGCTGCCCGGCACCGGCGAAGCGCCGGCCGCGCCCGTGTTCGTCGACGGCAAGAAATTCCGCACGCTGCGCGGCCCGACCATCTCCGCCGACTTCAAGGCGCTGGTGATCGACTACATCGACCAGCGCTACGGCCAGGGCGCCAAGGTGCCGGTGACCGCGGCGGAGTAAGCGCCCACTCAACATTGAAATTGTAGGGCGGGTTAGCGCAAGCGTAACCCGCCTTATTTTTTGCGCGACCGTGAAATCCGGGGCGCTGCCCACCGCGGAACGACCGTTCCCGGATTGCGCTTCGCTCCGTCCGGGCTACGATGTCCCCAATCAACAATGATTGGGAGCAACACCCATGAGCTCGCTATCCGGCAAGCAAGGTCCGCGCTACCGCCACACGGCTGAAGACGGCGCGGCTTACGAGACCATCGCGGTCGAAAAGCTCACCCCCATCATCGGCGCGGAAATATCCGGCGTCGACCTCGGCAGTCTCGTCGATGGCGATGCCCGCTCCAACCGACAGATGGACGAGATCCACCGCGCGCTTGCCGAAAACCTCGTCATCTTCTTCCGCGATCAAGACATCACGCCAAAACAGCATCTCGCGTTCGGCCGCAAGTTCGGCGAGCTGCATTTCCATCCTGCCGCGCCGCATGAGGACGAAGATCCGGCGCTGATGAAGATCTACGCCGACAAGAACTCGCCGCGGGCGAACGGCGAGGGCTGGCACTCGGACGTGTCCTGCGATCTCGAGCCGCCGATGGGCTCGATCCTCTACATCAAGCAGTGCCCGCCGCGCGGCGGCGACACGCTGTTCGCCAACATGTACGCGGCCTATGAGGCGCTGTCGGATCGGATGAAGGCCTATCTCGACGGGCTGACTGCGCTGCATGACGGCGAGCCGATCTATCGCGGGCTTTACGCCAATTACGGCGTCGCCGATCGTCCGTCCTATCCGAGCGCCGAGCATCCGGTGGTGCGCACGCATCCGGTGACGGGCAGGAAGGCGCTCTACGTCAACCGCGGCTTCACCCGCCACATCAACGGTATCCCGCGCGACGAGAGCGATGCGATGCTCGCCTATCTCTACCAGCACGCCGAGAACCCGCTGTTCCAGTGCCGCTTCCGCTGGACCGAGAACGCCATCGCGTTCTGGGACAACCGCTGCACCCAGCACCGCGCAATGTGGGACTACTGGCCGCATACGCGTTCAGGGACGCGCGTGACGGTGAAGGGGGAAAGGCCGATCTAAGTCGCCGCCGTCGCCAATCGCTCAGTGACCTGAATCACGGACTTGGTATCGCCCCCGTCGAATGATGTGGGCTCGCGGTGCTGCTTGCAGGGGCTACAACCAGCGATATACTCGCAAAGGGCGATTTGGGGGGAATTATGCGCTGGGTGGCGGCTACCATTCTTGCGCTCGTTTTTTACGGGTTCGCGGGTCAGGCGCTGGCCGAGAAGCGCGTCGCTCTGGTGATTGGCAATTCGTCGTACCGGAATGTCCCGAGCCTTCCGAATCCCCGGAATGACGCCGCCGAGATTGCCTCCCTGTTCAGATCTGCAGGATTTTCCGCGGTCGATGCCCGCCGTGATCTTGGGATTTCAGACATGCGGCGCGCGATCAGCGATTTCGCCGAGATGGCAAGCGATGCCGACGTGGCCGTCGTCTATTTCGCCGGCCATGGCATCGAGGTCGATGGTGCAAACTACGTCATCCCCGTCGACGCGAAGTTGTCGCGCGATTTCGACATCGAGGATGAGGCTATTTCCCTCGATCGCATTCTGAAATCGATCGAGCCCACCAGGCGGCTTCGCCTCGTCATCCTGGATGCGTGCCGGGACAACCCGTTCTTGAAGACCATGAAGCGAACCATAGCGTCCCGATCGATCGGTCGCGGGTTGGCGAAGGTCGAGCCCGCGATATCCGATACGCTGATTGCCTTCGCGGCCAAGGCCGGATCGGTTGCGTTGGACGGCGATGCCAAAAACAGTCCCTTCACGGCCGCGCTGCTGCACAACATCGCCGCTCCCGGCTTGGACTTGAGGATTGCATTCGGCCGAGTTCGCGACGAAGTGCTGCAGGTCACCAATCGTCACCAGGAGCCGTTCGTCTATGGATCACTGGGCGGCTCTGTCATCTCGATCGTCGATGCACCGAAACTGCCGCCACCGCCAACGACGGATGACATCGTCTGGAACGCCGTGAAGGATTCGACCTATCCGGCCGTGTTCGAGGAGTTCATCGCGAAGTTTCCGACGACGCCACATCTGAAGGCGGCCCAATCACGGCGTGATGAGCTCAAGCAGGCGCAAGCTGCGGCTGCCGCGCGCATACCCCCGCCGCCGACCGCCGACGAAATCGTCTGGGCGGCGATCAGGGATTCGAACTATCCCGCGATCTTCGATGATTTCCTCAGCAAGTTTCCAGCCAGCAAGCATCGAGCCGAGGCGCAATCGCGCGCCGACGAGCTGCAAAAGCAGATCGCCGCCGCTGCCGCCCGCGTTCCACCGCCTCCGACCGCCGACGAGGTCGTCTGGGATGCCATCAAAGGCTCGACGTATCCGGCAATCTTCGATGATTTCGCCAGCAAGTTTCCGGCAAGCCCGCATCTGGCGGACGCCCAGAGGCGCAGGGATGAGCTGAAAAAGCAGATTGCCGCCACGCAAGCTCCGCCACCTCCCGCCGCCGAGGACATCGTCTGGGCCGCGATCAAGGGATCGCGCGATCCCGCGATCTTCGATGAGTTCGTGAGTAAATATGTGGCGAGCCCGCACATCGCGGCCGCACGACAGCGCGGGGATGACCTGCGGAAGGAGATCGCCGCCGCTCAAGCGCCGCCACCTCCGCCTGCAGATGAGATCGTCTGGAACGCGATCAAGGAGTCGCACGACCCCGCGATCTTCGAGGAATATTCCGCCAAATATTCGAACAGTTCGCACCTCTCCGCCGCACTGTCGCGTCGTGACGAGCTGAAGAAGGAACGCGCGGCGGCAGCGGCACCTCCTCCGCCCCCGCTCGCAACCGATGAGATCGTCTGGAACGCGATAAAGGACGGCCGGTCGCCGGCCATGTTCGAAGAATTTCTGAGAAAATTTCCCGAAAGCTCGCGGTCGGCAGAGGTTCGCGAGCGGCTCAAGGCGTTACAGGCGGTGCAGGTGGCCTCCACCAACGCCACGCTTCCGGCTCCTGACACGACCCAGCAGCGCGAAGGATTGACGGCGCTCGGCATCAAGGTGTTGTCCGATTCGGAAGAGGCGGCTCTGAAGCAGAAGGCCAGCTTCAAGGAATGTGAAAAGTGTCCGGAGATGGTTGTGGTCCCGCCGGGCGCGTTCATGATGGGGACGTCGGAGAGTGCATCGAAACGCACCGCGGAATCGTCTCGCCACAAGGTGACGTTCGCCCATTCATTCGCGGTTGGCCGTTACGCTGTCACGTTTGCGGAATGGGACGCCTGCGTCGCCGATGGGGGATGCAATGGGTACAAGCCCTGGGACAACGGTTGGGGCCGCGGGAGACGACCGGCGATCAACATTTCCTGGTCGGATGCCAAGAGCTATGCAGCCTGGTTGTCGGCCCGCACCGGCAAGACGTACCGCCTCCTGAGCGAAGCCGAGCGGGAATATGTGACGCGCGCGGGAACGACGTCATCGTTCTGGTGGGGAGTCTCCGTGTCTCGGGGCCAGGCCAACTACGATGACAGGGCCAGCCAGGACAAGAATGCAAAGGGTGCCTCCGGGCAAAAGACGGCTCCTGTCGATTCCTTCCAGCCGAATCCGTGGGGCCTCTATCAGGTGCACGGCAATATCTGGGAATGGGTCGAGGATTGCGTCAACGACACTTATGAGGGCGCGCCTGTGGACGGGAGTCCTTGGCTGAAAGGCCGATGCGAGCAGCGTGTCCTCAGGGGAGGCTCCTGGGTCAGCAAGGCGGATGCAGTCGAAGCGGGGAGCCGTTACGGCGTGCAGTCCGAAGGACGCGTGAGCAACGTTGGATTTCGAGTCGCGAGAACCTTGAGATAGCCGGGCACGAGTGCATCGGCCTCGCCAGCCGGAACAATCCCATACAATAACTCTAAGATTTTTTCATTGGAGACTTATGAAATGACAACCTACCCGGTACGCCTACCGTCGGCCCTCTTGATCAAAATCACCGCGGGGCTCGTCCTGTTCTTCGGAATCCTCTGTGGCGCACATGCGGGCGGGGGGAACACGTCGCTCGTCGTGAAATCGGGCGAGGCAAAGGAAATCTGCAAATGCGGCGGACACTGGCGCGTCGACAGCAGTGGCAAGGTCTGGCCCGTCAGCATTGAAGTCGTGACTCCGCCGAAGAGCGGTGCCGTGACGACGCGAGCGAGCACCGGGCAACGCAAATTGAGAAGCGGAGAGGCCAAGACCGTGCGGCTCACCAGCGTGGTGTACCAATCCAAGAAGGGGTATGTCGGTGAAGACTCCTTCACGTATCGGCGCGTGACGGCGGACCCTACCGACCCGGATAATGGCAAGGTATACACAGTCGCCGTCACCGTCAGGTAGTTGCGATGGGGGCGGATAGGAGCCCTAAGATCTGCCCCCTTCGGCCTGCGATAAAGGCGGCGATTGCGCTGCGCCAACCCACTTCACGAAGCCGTTCTTGCGTTGACGTCTTCCCGCGTCCGCGCCAATCTTCCCGAAAATCAAATCGGGAGGATCCGCCATGCTCCGCGCCGAGGACAACAAGTTCCAGATCGAGTCCGGCTCGGTCCCGGCGGACGCTATGCCCGAGCTGTCCGATCTGATCGTGGCAGCGGAGTAGGACTTGTCGTTAGGACGGGGCATCGTCACAATTCTCCTCGTGTCGATGGTCGCGCTGTTGCTTCCGTCGGTCGACGCGGGCCGTGCTGCTTCCGCCCGGAAGGTTGCGAAAGCCAGACCTAGGCCTGCGCCCGCACCATCCAAATGTGAGATGCCGAAATTCCGGATCGTCGTCGACGTCGGGCACACCCCGGACTCCTACGGCGCGTTGAGCGCGCGCAATGATCCGGAGTTCGGCTTCAACTTCCGGCTCGCAAGGCTGGTCACGGCAAAACTCAAATCCGAAGGCTTTACCGCAACCCGGCTGCTCGTCACGGACGGCAAGGCGCGGCCGAGCCTGTTCAAGCGCGTCAGTGCCGCGAATGACGGCCGGGCCGATCTCGTGCTGTCGATCCATCACGATTCGGTGCCGGACAAGCTGCTCGAGACCTGGGAATTCGACGGCGCAAAGAGCTATTTCAGCGACCGCTTCTCGGGTCACTCGCTGTTCGTGTCCGAGCGCAATCCGCACTTCACCACCAGCCTGAAGCTGGCCCGGATGATCGGCAGACAGTTGAAGGAGCAGGGGCTGCACTACGCCAGCCAATACACCCTGCCGGTGATGGGCCGCTACCGGCGCCAGCTGCTCGACAAGGATGTCGGCGTCTACCGCTATGACGGGCTCGTCGTGCTGTCGCGAACGAGAAGCGCGGCAGTGTTGCTCGAAGCCGGCTCGATCATCAACCGCGACGAAGAGATGGAGATGAACTCGTCGGAGCGGCAGGAGTTGATTGCGGGCGCCGTTGCGGCGGGGGTCGGGGAATTTTGCAAGATGCGATAGTTGGCGCTGCCGTCATTGCGAGCGAAGCGAAGCAATCCAGAGTCGTTCCACGGCAGCAGTCTTGATTGCTTCGCTTCGCTCGCAATGACGAAAAAGCTACAACGGCACCCCCCGATACTCCCTGTTCGCAAGGCTTGCCTCTTCCAGGTCCAGGTCGCGCTCGATCCGGCGCCGCGTCTCGTCGGTGATCTGGCCGTCGCGCAGGAGGTCGTGGATGAACTTTCGCTCGGCGACGATCAGGTCGCGAGTCAGGGCGGTGCCGGCGGCGGAGACGTCGTGATGGTTGGGGTCGAGTGAATCCGGAAGCTGGTTGACACGAATCTCGTGACGCGCGCGCAGGAGCCGCATCACCTCGTCCGACACATCCTTTTCTTCGGTCATTGCGTCGAGCGACTTCAGCGCCGCCTCGAGCGCTTGGCGGCGTGCCGCGATCTCGGCCTCGTGCTCGGCGACATGCTCGTTGCGGCCGGCCTCGGCGACACCGAGCCAGCGCACCACCGGCGGAAGCGTGAGGCCGACGCCGATCAGCGTCACGAAGATGACTCCGAAGGCGACGAACAGGATCAGGTCGCGATACGGGAAGGCCTCGCCGCCCGGCAACGTGAACGGCAGCGCCAGCGCGGCCGCCAGCGACACCGCGCCGCGCACGCCGGTGAAGGCGAGCACGAACGGCCATTGCCATGGCGGCGATGGGTCGCGCTTGCGTAGGCTCTTGCTCAATATCCGCGGCAGATAGATCGCAGGATACAGCCAGACGAAGCGTGCGATGACGATGACCGCCAGGACCACCGCGGTCGCGATCATGATATCGTCCAGCGGAAACGCCTTCGACTTCTCGTAGAGTGCCCGCATCTGGAAGCCGGTGAGCAGGAATAGCAGGCCCTCGATCAGATAGATGATGAGATCCCAGAAGAAGATGCCTTGCAGGCGGGTCGACGCCGAGATCAGCAGCGGCCCGTTCCAGCTCACATAGAGGCCGCAGGCCACGGTCGCGATCACGCCGGAGCCGCCGAGATGCTCGGGCAACCAGTAGGACACGTAGGGCGTGATCAGCGACAGCGTCAGCTCGACCTGCGGATCCCTGGACCATTTGCGGAAGCGAAGGGAGAGCCAGCCGATGCCGATGCCAAAGGCGATCTCGCTGGCGACGATGAGGACAAACTCGCCGGCCGCCAGCGGCAGTGAGAAATGGCCGACCATGATGGCCGCAAGCGCGAAGCGGTAGAGGATCAGGGCGGTCGCGTCGTTCGCGAGTCCCTCGCCCTCGAGGACGACCAGGAGCCGGCGCGGTATGTTCAGACGGCGCGCGATCGCGAGCGGCGCCACCACGTCGGGCGGCGCGACGATGGCGCCCAGCAGGAATCCGATGGTCCAGGGCAGGCCGATCACATAATGCGTGGCCGCAGCCACCAGCGCCGCGGTGAAGATCACCGCGCCGACCGCGAGCAGCACGATCGGCCGCAGATTGTTCCTGAACTCGCGCCAGCTCATCGCGACGCTCGCCGAGTAGATCAGTGGCGGCAGCACCATCAGCAGCACCAGTTCCGGCGGCAGTTCCACCGGCGGCATGCCCGGCACGAAGGCGAGGCCGACGCCGGAAAGCATCAGGAGAATGGCGGGCGCGATGTTGAAGCGGCGGGCAACGAGCGCGGTGCCGGCCAGCACAGTGAGCAGGATGAGAAAGGTCTGAAATTTCGCTGCGATCATGGCCTGTCTTGGCCCGGAAGCAGCCAAAAGGTCAATGCGTCGCGGCTCACGCCAGCCGTTCGGCCACCATGCGTCCGACGCGCGCGAACACGGCTTCGATCTGCGCGGCGTTGGGCCTGCCGCCCTGGGTATAGGCCGCGATCAGGATTGGTACATCCGCCTTGTTGTCGAGCTTGGGCCAGACGACCGCGATATCGCCCGACGCATCCTTGCCGTTGTTGCCGGTCTTGTCGCCGATCTTCCAGCCTGCCGGCAGGCCGCCGCGCAGCCGGTTGGCGCCAGTCTTGCAGCCCACCATCCATTCGGTGAGCTGGGTCCGCGA
The DNA here is from genome assembly GCA_003521225.1 of Tuber microsphaerosporum. Taxonomy (NCBI): domain Eukaryota; kingdom Fungi; phylum Ascomycota; class Pezizomycetes; order Pezizales; family Tuberaceae; genus Tuber; species Tuber microsphaerosporum. The sequence goes on from QOVD01002360.1 coordinate 476,054, forward strand.
GGCCGGCGACAGTGCTTCGCCTACCACCAGCCGCTTCAGATTGCCGGCCATCGCGGCCGGCGTCGTGGTGTCCCGGGGATCGCCGGGCGGTGAGCGGTTGAGCTCGGGCTCGTTGTGGTCGAGCCGCGAGGTGGTGTCGCCGAGCGATCGCCAGAAGGCCGTGAGCGCGGCGGGGCCGCCGATCCGCGCCAAGAGCAGGTTGGCGCAGGTGTTGTCGCTGAGCTCGACGATCGCCTTGCACATGTCGGTGACCGACATCGCGCCGGCGGCGAGATTTTGTTTGGCGACCGGCGCGTAGTCGAGCAGGTCGGCCTTGCCGTAGGGGATCATGGCCGCAAGCTGCTCCTCGCCGCGATCGGCCCGCGCCAGCACGCAGGCCGCGAGCGAAGCCTTGAACGTCGAGCACATGACGAAGCGCTCGTCGGCGCGCCATGCGAGCTTCGCGCCAGTCGCGAGGTTCTCGGCATAGACCCCGATCCGCCCGCCGCTCTCGCGCTCGTAGGATTCGAGCTCCGGCGGTGCGTCTACGGCGAGCGCGGGGGAGGCGGCCATCCAGCACAGCGAGGCAAGCAGGGTACGGCGGTCGAGAGGCATAGGGGACTTTCAGACATCGTCATTGCGAGCGCAGCGAAGCAATCCAGAATCTTTCCGCGGAGACAGACTGGATTGCTTCGCTTCGCTCGCAATGACGGAAAATCAAAGGCGAGTTCGTCAGAATTCGGGCAGCGGAAGGGTCGTCCCGCTCACTCCCTCAGGTCATACCGGTACGATTTCGACACGATCTGCCAGCCGTCGGCGAGCTTCATCGCCACCAGATAGTCCGTGAAAAAGCGCGGCGGCAGCTGGCACCTGACCTTGATGAAGGCGGTCTTGTCGTCCGAGCGGTCGATGGTGACGATGAAATCCTCGCGCGGCTTGCCTTCGGCCTTGCCGGAGGGGCGCTTGCGGACGCGGTCGAGCCAGTCGGGGACGGTCAGCACCTGAAGCTCGCCCTTCTCGACCCAGCGCAAATCGGCGGAGGGATGGAAGATGGCGCTGAGTTTTTCGGCATCGCCCTCGTAAAGTCCGTCGAAATAGGATTGCACGACGGCTTCGACGCTCGAACGGTTCTGGCTCATGGGTCATCCCTTTGAATGATGGCTTGGGGCGAACTTAGTCGTACACATCAAAATGCGCTATGGGTGTCTGCGCCAATTGGGCGAGGACGCTGGAATGACCGGATCAGAAAATTCGAACGCTCGTATCCTCACCGGCGAATGCTATTGCCGTGCGGTGCGCTACGAGGTCGCGGACGCGTTCTCTTACGCGCTGAACTGCCACTGTTCGAATTGCCGCCGCACCACCGGTTCCGCCTTCAAACCGTTCGCCGGGATCGTGCAGGACAAGCTCCGCATCGTCGGTGGCGAGGACCAGCGCCTCATCTATGGCGACGACACAACCCACGATGCGCACTGCGCCCGCTGCGGCTCGCTGCTTTATTCCCGGGTGCGCGAGGGGAAATGGGTCCATGTCGCCATGGGAACCCTGGTCGACGCCCCCTCGATCCGGCCGAGCGCCCACATTTTCGTGGGCTCGAAGGCGCCCTGGCATGAGATCACGGACGAGCTGCCGCAATACCGGGGACACATCGGGGGTGACTGAGCGCATACTTGGCCTGCGCCAGCGAACCGCTATCGCTCTGGCGAGACTAAAGAGTTCCTTGGCAGTTTGCAGGCATCGTCTTCGTGATCTCCATCACAAATGCGATGGCGGATTCTGCTAAGGCAATCCCCAAAGGGCGACCGAATTGTTCCCGATCTCTGGAAGTTCTGTCATGCGTAGCCTGCTCGGACTTTGTCCGCTTTTTCTGGCTCTCTTGTTCGGCGCTGCGCCCGCTCTCGCCGGAAAGCGCGTGGCGCTGGTCCTTGCCAACTCATCGTATCAGTACGCGCCGTCGCTCGCGAACCCCGTCAATGACGGTGCAGTGATGGCGAAGACGCTGAAGGACGCCGGCTTCGAAATTGTGGAGTCCCGGCATGATCTGTCCGCGTTGGAGACGCGGCGCGTGCTGCGCGATTTTGCCGATGTGACGCGCGATGCCGACATCGCCGTGATCTACTATGCCGGCCACGGCATCGAGGTCGAAGGCTCGAACTATCTGATCCCTGTTGACGCCAAGCTCGAACGCGACACCGATGTCTACGACCAGGGGCTGTCGCTCGACCGCGTCCTGGTCACGGTCGAGCCCGCCAAGCAGCTTCGCCTGGTGATCCTCGACGCCTGCCGCGATAATCCGTTCGGCAAGACCATGAAGCGCACGGTTGTCTCGCGCGGCATCGGCCGCGGCCTGGCCCAGGTCGAGCCGAACAGCCCCAACACGCTGATCGCGTATTCGGCCAAGGCCGGCTTCACGGCGCAGGACGGCGATGGCGCCAACAGCCCCTTTACTATGGCACTGTCGAAGCATCTGACGACGCCGGGCCTCGACGTCCGTCGCGCCTTCGGCTTCGTGCGCGACGACGTGCTCAAGTCGACCGGCAACAAGCAGGAGCCGTTCGTGTACGGCTCGCTCGGCGGCGAGGACGTGCCGCTGGTGCCGGTCAAGGTGGTCGCGGCCGCTCCGGTGGCGCCGGTGGCGAACCCGCAGGCCGCCGATATCCGCCGCGACTACGAGCTCGCGCTCCAGGTTGGCAACAGGCCGGCCTGGGAGGCATTCCTGGCCCAGCATCCTGACGGCTTCTATGCGAATCTCGCCAAGCTTCAGGTCGAAAAAATCGGTGCCGAGCAGGCCCATGCGGCGGCCACGGAGAAGGCGAAGCAGGCCGAGGCCGAACGCGATCGTCTTGCCGCCCTCGGAGCGCAGAAGGATGCGCAGGCCAAGGCTACGGCTGATGCGAAAGCCGCCGAGCGGGCGCAGCTCGCCGCGCAGAAGGCCAAGGAGCAGGTGCAGCAGCAGGCGGCCGCGGCCGAGCAGCAGCGCGTCGACCTCGCCGCCGCGGCGCCAGGTGCTGCACCCGCCAGCACGGCGAGCCCCGCCGGCACCAGCGTCGCTTCACTGACGTCGACGACCACGCCGGTCGACCTCAGCCGCTTGGTGCAGACCGAGCTCGGCCGCGTCGGCTGTTTCTCCGGGCAGGCCGATGGCAACTGGAATACGACTTCGCGGCGCTCGCTGTCGCAGTTCAACCGTTACGCCGGCACCAGGCTCGACGTGAAAGTGGCGAGCACCGATGCGCTCGATACCGTCAGGTCAAAGCCGTCGCGCGTCTGCCCGCTGGTCTGCGAGCACGGCTTCAAGGCCGACGGCGACACGTGCACGAAGATCGTTTGCCGCGAGGGCTATGCGATCAACGACGACAATGCGTGCGAGAAGCAGCGCATCGCCAAACCTGCGACGGTCAAGCCTGCGACGGCCAAGCCTGCAACCGCCAAGCGCGACGACGGCGATGAGCGTTCCGCACGGCAGCGCCGTCAGGCCGGTGGCGCGGCGGGCGGCTATGGTGCCGCCGCGGGCATTGCGGCTGCCGCGAGCGCCGGCCGCGCCTCGGGTGGCGGGCAGATTTTCTGCAATGGCGGCAGCTGCCGCCCGGTCAACCGCGGCTGTCATCTCGAATATCGCGGCGGCGGCGGCCCTGGCAACGACGCCAATGCCGAGGTGTGCAACTAGGATCGCGCCGTCGACGTCAGTTCGAGATCGCGCTTGCCGCGATGTTCACTGTCAGCGCCAGCAACGCCGTGTTGTAGATGAACGACACGATGCCATGCGCGGTCGCGGTGCGGCGGATGGTCTTGTCGGTGATGCCGACGTCGGAGACCTGCGCGGTCATGCCGATCACGAACGAGAAATAGACGAAGTCCCAATAATCGGCGTGATCTTCCTTATCGCCGCTCGGAAACTGCAATCCGCCCGGCGGGTGCCGGTAATAATCATGGGCGTAATGCAGCGCGAAGGTCGTGTGCACGGCGGCCCATGACAGCGCGATGGTGGCGATCGCGATGGTCAACTCCCACGCCCCGCGATGCGGCGTGCCGAGCTCAGACATGATCGCTGCGATGCTGGCGAAGGCGCCGATCGCCGTCACCAGCAGGATCACGAAGCGGCCGTCGTCCTGCATTGCGGCACTGCGGCGGATGTGCTGCTGGTCGTTGCACAGCATCATCGCGTAGACCAGCACGAGATAAACCGCGATCAACGCATCCCAGCCGAACAGCAGCCGCGTCACCAGCCGGTGCGATCCCGGCAGCAGCAAGCAGACCAGGATGCCGGCAGCGAGCGCGATAAAGGTGCGCGGCCGCGCATAGATCAGCCGCATCGGCCGCGACATCTTGCGGAAGCGGACGAGGACGGGATCGTCTTTGTCGGTGGCCATGATGGCTCCAGCCCTCTCGCTCAACTCTCGTTGTCGCCGCACCGGCGGCCTGCTCCCTCGCCCCGCTTGTGGGGAGAGGGTTGGGGTGAGGGGGAGCCTCCGCAAGGACGGTGAGAGCTGGATTCGCGGAGGCTCCCCCTCACCCGATATTCAAGCTGCGCCTGAATATCGACCTCTCCCCGCAAGCGGGGCGAGGTGAAGATCGTGCACTACATCAGTTCTTCCGCTCGGCGACGAAGCGCGCGGCGGCCTGAAGAACGGCGGCGCGGTCGCCGAAGATCGACACGGCGCCGTCGGCCCGCGCGAGCAGGTCGCGCACGCGCTGCTTGGCGCCTTCGATGCCGAGCTGGGTGACGAAGGTGGTCTTACCCAGCGCGGCATCGGCGCCGGCCGGCTTGCCGAGCGCCGCCGCATCGCCTTCGACGTCCAGCAGATCGTCGGCGATCTGGAAGGCTTCGCCGAGCGCGCGGCCGTAATCGTCGAGCGCCTGGTATTCCTTCTGCGAGGCCTGGCCGAGGATCGCGCCGGCGATGCAGCCGTAGCGCAGCAGCGCACCGGTCTTCATCTGCTGAATGCGGGCAACATCGATCGGCTCGTTGCCGCCAAAGCGGCCTTCGCCGGCGAGATCGAGAATCTGGCCGCCGACCATGCCGCCGATGCCGGCGCAGCGCGCCAGCGCGCGCGTCAGCAGGAGGCGCACATTGGCGTCGCGGTGGATCTCATCGCGGGTGACGATGTCGAAGGCGAGCGTCAACAGGCCGTCGCCGGCGAGGATCGCGGTCGCGTCATCGGTCCTCTTGTGCAGGGTGGGGCGGCCGCGGCGCAGGTCCGAATTGTCCATCGCCGGCAGGTCGTCATGGATCAGCGAGTAGCAGTGGATGCATTCGAGCGCGGCGCCCACGAGCAGCGCCGCTTCGCGGGGAACGCCGAATACGGCGGCGCTCTCGACCACCAGGAACGGCCGCAGGCGCTTGCCGCCGTTCAGGCTCGAATAGCGCATTGCGTCCATCAGTCGCTTGGGACGGGCGATCTCATCGTGCAGGATGTCGTCAGCCAGCAGGCGTCCAAGCAGGGCTTCGGTGTCATCAGCGGTCTTGTCCAGGCGTTTGGCGAAATCGGACGGGGACGTGCCGGTCATCAAGAAGGGCTCCAGAACTAAAATTCGGCGGGACAATCCTTTATGCGCCCGCCTCAGTCAATCGTTTGGAAGGCCTAAAAAGTGCTGGAAAAGGCCCGAATTATCACAGACTTAATGGCGGGATCCGTGGCCGCGTTTCATTTTGCGCCGGAAAGGTCGATTTGCGCATCGTCAAGATCCTGCTGGTAGCGCTCGTGGTCGTGGCTCTCGCGCCCTACATGATCGCGCCGTTCTACCGCACCGGCCATCCCGTTTCGACGCTGATGGCCTGGCGGTCGCTCCGGGGTGCGCCGATGCATCGGGAGTGGATTGATCTGGCCGCGATGTCGCCCTCACTGCTGCGATCGGTGGTGGCGGCCGAGGACGCCCATTTCTGCAAGCATCACGGCATCGACTGGGGCGCGCTGCGCGAGGCGATCGACGATGCGAAGGAGGACGGTACGCCCTTCCGGGGCGCCTCCACCATCACCCAGCAGGTGGCAAAAAATCTGTTCCTCTGGCAGGGGCGGGATTTCGTCCGCAAGGCGCTGGAATTCCCGCTGGCGTTGTGGATCGATCTCGTCCTGCCCAAGGCGCGAATCCTCGAGATTTACCTCAACATCGCCGAGCTCGGTCCCCGGGGCCAGTTCGGGGTCGAGACGGCCAGCGCCTATGCCTTCGGCAAATCGGCGGCCAACCTCTCGCCTCGGGAGGCGGCACTTCTGGCCTCGATCCTGCCCAATCCGGTCAAACGGAGCGCCCGGACCCCCGGGCCTGGCGTCCGCCGGCTGGCGGGGACCTATGTGGCGAGGGCGCAGGCGAACTCGCTTTTGACCTGCTGGCGGGAAATTCGCTGATTTTGGGCCCTTTTCGGACGTATTTTCCGGTCCAAAAGCCTAGATTTACGGCCAGCCTTCCTCTATAAGCCCGGCCTTGATCGGCATTCAGCTCGCCTCGGTTTGCGGGTGCTGAGCCGTCCCCTCGCGGACGATGCCCTGACAACACCAATCCCTAGAGGATATTGAAATGGCCGTTCCGAGAAGAAAAACCTCGCCGTCGCGTCGTGGCATGCGCCGCTCGGCAGACGCCATCAAGAAGCCGACCTATGCGGAAGACAAGGACTCCGGCGAGCTCCGTCGTCCGCACCATCTCGACCTCAAGACCGGCATGTACAAGGGCCGTCAGGTCCTGAAGAAGAAAGAGTCCTGAATTTAGGACCTTTCTCCGGGCAGGATCATTTCGCCTGCCTGATTTCGGCCACCCAATGAGATATGACAATGACGGCGGCGGAGCTAATGCTTCGCGGCCGCATTGTCCTGTCCGGATATCTTGATCGAGAAGGCATTTCGCCGATGGTCGGTTTCCCGCTGCTCCTGATCCCGCTCGCGGTCTACAACATCATCGCCTTCTTGATGCCGTCCGTGTCCTTTACGGACGTGCTGTTCAAGGTGCCGATGATCACGGGCGAGACCTGGCCGGTCACGCTTGCCGACGTGATGCTCGCGCTCGGTATCGTGTTGCTGCTGTTAGAGGTGGTCAAAGGCGCGCGGCCCGGCTCGAAATTCCTGATGGATCATCTGCTGTCGCTGATCGTGTTCGGTGCTGCCGCGGCCGAATTCGTGATGTGGCCCAAGTTCGGCAACTCCACCTATTTCCTGCTGGTGCTGCTCGCGATGGCCGATTTCCTCGGCGGTATCGCCCAGCGCACGCGCCGCCGCGTCACCTACGTCGCGGAGACGACAGTGCCGGCGCCGCGCAAGGCCAAGCGCCAGGCCGAAGCGGCAGCGGACGACGCGGCGCCCGAACCCAAGTTCGAGCCGGTGTCTGCGCCGGCGGTGCCACCCGCGCCGTCAGCGCAGTCGGTCGCCGAATCCGTGCTGAAGGATCACCCCGCGCCGAAGCCGGTGAACCCGCCCTCGCCGGAAATTCCCTCGCCGGATTTGCAACCGGGCAACGGCACGCCGCCGTCTCCCGACGCGCCGCGCTGATCGTGAGTCGCCGCCGCAATGGCGGTGCGCTCCCTCTCCCCGCAAGCGGGGCGAGGTGAAGGGCACCACCTCTCTCAGCAAATTCGTCGTGCTTAAGCCACCTGTCGCGTGCGCGCGGTGACGCTTCCGAGCGGGCGCTTGTCGCCATAGGCCATCTGCGCATCCTCGGACGAGGCGCGGCGGAGCCGGCTGGCCTGGGGCAGGTGCTCGGCATTGGCGATGAGTTGGGTGACGAAGCTCGGATCGGGACGGGGCAGCGGCGCCTTGTGGACCCACTTCAACGTCGGCAGCAGCGGCACCAGGGCCGTGCCCGTGCCGTTGTCCGCGCATTCCGATCGATCAGTACTTAACATCGCAATCACCGTTGATCCGGCGAGGCCTGTCGCGTTTCGAGACGCCGGCGCCGGTGCGTGTCATGTACTCGCAAGGCCTATGCCGGCCGGGCCGGTTTGGTTCCGCGGGCCTGCGAAACATGGTTTCCAAATTGTTTATGAACTTTGCCTAGAGTCGGAGTCGAATCTGGCCGTATTCTGTGCCGACTCAGGACTCCCTGCTGTCCCGAAACGAGGCGATTTTGACCCCTGCATTGCCGCAAGCCTCCGACATCCTGGCCGCTCTTGGTCAGGCCGTTTTCGCCTGGGACATCGCCAGCGATTCCATCGTGTGGGGTGAGCAGGTCGCCAGCGTCTTTCCCGGCATCCCGCCCGAGCGGCTCGCGACCGGCGCCGAATTCGCCAAGCTGATCGAGCCCGCACAGACGCTACGGACCGCCGCGCTGGCGCAGACCTCGCCGGTGCACGGCGCCGACGGCACGCCCTACCGGGTCGAATATGGCGTGCGCATGAGCGCCGCCGATCCCGTGGTCTGGATCGAGGAGACCGGCCGCTGGTTCGCCGGCCCCGATGGCCGCCCGGTGCGCGCGATCGGCTCCATCCGCATCAACAATGAGCGGCACGCCCGCGACGAGGAATTGACCAAGCTGGCCCGGCTCGATCCCCTGACCGGCGAGCTCAATCGTTCCCACCTGATCGCGGCGCTGGCCGAGGCGATCGAGGAGACGACCCGCTTCCGCTCGACCGCAGCCTTCATGCTGGTCGGCATCGATCATCTCGCCCGCGTCAACGACGCTTTCGGCTTCGACGTCGCGGACGCCGTGATCCTCGACGTGGCCAAGCGCATCCGCGCCCGCCTGCGCGGCGGCGACGTGCTCGGCCGTTTCTCCGGCAACAAGTTCGGTCTGATTCTGAAGAACTGCACCGTCGATGACATGAACGTCGCCGCCGAGCGCTTCCTTGCCGGCATCCGCGACGAGGTGGTGCCGACCAAATCCGGCCCGGTCTCGGTCACGGCGTCGATCGGCGCGGTTAGCGTGCCGCGCTATGCCCGCAGCACCGACGAGGCCGTCAATCGCGCCCATGAGACGCTGGACGCGGCAAAACAACGCCGCGTCGGTTCGTTCGCGGCGTGGCGCCCGGATGCCGCGCGCGACGCACAGCGCCGCGTCAACATCCGTGTCACCGACGAGATCGTCACCGCGCTGAACGAACGCCGCATCAGGCTCGCTTATGAGCCGGTGGTCTCGGCCGTCTCGCGCGAGTGCGCGTTCCACGAATGCCTCGTGCGGATGGACCAGGGCGACGGCCAGGTGCTGCTGGCGCCCGACATCGTGCCGGTTGCCGAACGGCTCGGCCTGATCCGCCTGGTCGATCACCGCGTGCTCGAGCTCGTGGTCGCCGAGCTCGCGGCCGCGCCCGACATCTGCCTCAGCCTCAACATCTCGCCTGATACGACGATGGATCCGGACTGGTGGGCTGGAATTGAGTCGCTGATGCTGGCCCATCCCGGCGTCGCCGAGCGGCTGATCGTCGAGATCACCGAGACGGTCGCGATCCAGGACATCGATGACGTGCGCGGCTTCGTCACGCGGCTGAAGAATTTCGGCAGCCGCATCGCCATCGACGATTTCGGCGCCGGCTACACCTCGTTCCGAAACCTGCGCAAGCTCGGCGTCGACATCGTCAAGATCGACGGTGCCTTCGTGCAGAACATCACCCGTTCCGCCGACGATCGCGCCTTCGTGCAGACCCTGATCGACCTCGCCCGCCGCCTCGACATCAAGACGGTCGCCGAGTGGGTGCAGGACGAAGAGGCCGCCGCCATGCTGCGCGACTGGGGCTGCGACTACATCCAGGGCCGCCTGATCGGGCTCGCCTCAGCCGACCGCCCATGGGGCACGCCGCCGGACAGCGCACTGCCTGCGGCGAGCTGAGACATCGTAGGGTGGGCGAAGCGGCTTGTCCGCCGTAGCTCGAAGGGCGAAGGCGGAAGCGCGCCCACCCCTCGCGCCACATTCCTCCGTCATTGCGAGCGCAGCGAAGCAATCCAGAATCTTTCCGCGACGGCAGTCTGGATTGCTTCGCTGCGCTCGCAATGACGATGAGGCTGCTACCCCACGCAAATACCGGGCACCGCGATCTTCTGGAACAGATGCGGGCTTGCGACTGCGGATGCGGGGTAGGCGGCGATCTTTGCGCGGAATTCCGGGTGGGTGAAAGCGGCGCGGAAATGCGCGTTGGATTCCCACACCGCGTAATTCAGATAGGTCGGGCTGTCGCCGACGGCGCGGTGAAGCTGGGTGGAGATGAAACCGGGCTGGCGCTTCATGAAGGCGGCGTCGTCCTGCCACGTCTTGAGGAAGCTCTGCTCATCCTCGGCGTCGAGCGTGAACACGTTGACGAGCACCACGGGGCCGGTTTCGAGCGCGATCTGACGGTCGATCGGGAAGGCAGGGTCGAGGGGGCGCATGAGGGGCATGACATTGCTCCGGTCAATTTGGTGTCATAATGTCAATTTGACAGTCCCGGATATAGCTAATTGACATCATGATGTCAATACGGAGCAATAGTGCCAAATGAACAAGACCAAACGGACCCCGGCGGGCGAAGCCCTGACCGGCCTCATCCTCGACCTGTTCCGCGCCAACAGCCTGCTTCTGACCGCTGGCGACCGGCTGGTGACGTCGCTCGGCCTCACCAGCGCGCGCTGGCAGATCCTGGGGGCGATCGCCGACGCCGAGCGCCCGGAGCCGGTCGCCTGGCTCGCCCGCAATCTCGGCGCCAATCGCCAGAACGTGCAGCGCATCGTCAACGACCTCGCGCATGATGGTCTCGTTGTCTTCGAGACCAATCCGCATCATCGCCGGGCGCAGCTCGTGGTCCTCACCGACAAGGGCAGGCAGGTCTACGACGCTGCCGGCCGGTTGCAGGTCCCCTGGGTCAACGGCCTTGCGGATGGATTGTCGGTCAGGGATATCGACGTGGCCCATCGCGTCGTGACCGCACTGCGAGCCGGTCTGAAAGACGCCGGTGAAGCGAACGAATAAGCAAGCGAGGCGCCGGGGGACACGAGGCGTACATCGTGTGAGCCCATTTCGGACTCAAATCCGCCGCCGACTCAATCGATGTATCCAAATGCGGTTGGAGGCATGTCCTGAGTTGGGGAATTTGCCATGAGTGATGAAGATTTAATGCGTCATAAGAGACAGAAGCTGATTTCCACTGCCGAAGATATCGTGCGTGATGAGTCTTTCGAACTCTTGTCGCAGCAGCTCTGCGAAGGCGCTAGCTTTTCGGACGATGAATCCCCGTCGAACGACGTTTTTTTGCTTCTTGAGGAGAATGCGCGGCTTCGTGCGCTTGCCATCAGCCTTTCCAGCCTGGTCGGAGACCTCTCCGAACGGGAGTGGAGCAATGCGCTCGCATCGGCCGATCGTGCCACGCTCAATCGCCTAAGGTCGTGTCGGGCGTAACGATAGAGAGAGCGGCGAGGTGAAGCGGAGCGTCACGCCACGCGCCTGACCGCGTTCAGTCGCTCGATCGTGTGGCCGACCTCGGCGGCCGGGCACGGCCTGCCGAAATAATAGCCCTGTACGGCCGTGCAGCCGCATTCGCGGACGAAGTCGAGCTGCTCGATCGTCTCGACGCCCTCCGCCGTGGTCTCGACGCCGAGCACTGAGCCGAGGCTGGCGATGGTGCGAACGATGGCGATGCTCTCCGGGCTTTCGCCAAGCGTGCCGACGAAGGAACGGTCGATCTTGATGCGGTCGAACGGAAATTTGCGCAAATAGCTCAGTGAGGAATAGCCGACGCCGAAATCGTCGAGGCTGACGCGCACGCCAAGAGCGCGGAGCTGGTGCAGGATCTCGATCGTCGCCTCGCTGTCGTCGAGCAGCGCTGTCTCGGTGACCTCGAGCTCGAGCCGCCGTGGCGGCAGGCCGGCTTCCGCAAGCGCGCTCGTGACCATCGCCACCAGTCCGCGCGAGCGGAACTGCACCGGCGACAAATTGACCGCGACGGTGACATCGGGCCAGGACGCCGCGGTCGCACAGGCCGTGCGCAGCACCCATTCGCCGATCGGGACGATCAGCCCGTTCTCTTCCGCGAGAGGAATGAATTCGGCCGGTGAGACGAAGCCGCGCGAGGGATGTTTCCAGCGCAGCAGTGCCTCGAAGCCGGTGAGCTCGGTGGTGTCGAGTCGCACCTGCGGCTGGAACACGAGGTGAAATTCGCGTGCTTCAAGCGCGCTGCGCAGATCGTGCTCCAGCGCGTGCCGGCTGCGCGCCTGTTCCTCCATCTCGGGCTCGAACAGCTGGTAGGCGCCGCGTCCCTTGGCCTTGGCCTGGTACAGCGCAAGATCGGCGCATTTCATCAGCACATCGGTATCGAGCCCGTGGTCGGGCGCAATCGCGATGCCGACGGAAACGCCGACATGGATCGACTGGCTTTCCAGCGGCGGCGGGTGACCGATGATCTCGACCAGGCGGCGGGCGAGTCTTTCCGCCGATTGCGGCTGCGGTCCGCGCTGGAGAACGGCGAACTCGTCGCCGCCGAGGCGGGCGACGGTGTCATGTTCGCCGACATTCTCCTTCAGCCGCGCCGCGACCCAGCGCAGAAGCCGATCGCCGGCGGCGTGGCCGAGGCGGTCGTTGACGGTCTTGAAATTATCGAGGTCGAAGCACAGCACGGCCATCGCACCGCCGGCGATCGCGACCTGGTTCAGTCCCTCGCCCATTTTCTCGCGGAACAGCGTGCGGTTGGGCAGGTCGGTCAGTGAATCGTGCTGCGCCATGTGCGCCACGCGGGCCTGGGCCTTGTGGCGCTCGGTGACGTCCTCATAGGTGACGACCCAGCCGCCGTGCTCCATCCGCTTGTGATTGAGCTTGATGATGCGGCCGTCGTTCAGGTGGCGGTGCAGCGTGTGTTCGCCCTCGCGCAGCCTCTCGACATAGTCGGCATAGATCCTCGCGGCGGTCGTGTTCGGATGGATGCCGAGGTCGCAGCTATGTTCCATGATCTTGCGCATCGAGACGCCGGGTTTCACGACATCGGGCGACAGCCCATACATCTCGATGTAGCGGCGATTGCAGACGATGACGCGCAGGCTCGCATCGAGCATGCACAGGCCCTGGCTCATGTTGTTCAGCGCCGCGTCGAAGCGGCGGTATTGCTCGCTCAGCTCTTCGATCGCGCGCTCGCGGTCGGTGATGTCCTCGTAGGTGGCGACGAAGCCGCCCTCGGGCAGCGCGCAGTAGCGCACCGAGATCACGGTGTCGTTCGACATGCGCCGGCGCATCGGCGAGGAATCGTGGTTCGCGATCCTCGCGCTGGCGGCTTCCAGCAGCTGTTGCGGACTGTATTCGGAAGTGAACGCCCCGTTCACCATCGACCGCTCGATCAGCTCGCCGAGATGCGTGCCAGGTCTGGTTTCCTCCGGCGACAGCCGATAGATCTTGCGGTAGGTGGTGTTGCAGACGCGCAGGCGCATGTCGCTGTCGTAGAAGGCGAGCCCGTGCGCCATGTTCTCCAGCGCCGCATCGAGGATGAAGTTCTGTTGCCGCAGCGCTTCTTCGTACTGCAGCCGCTCGGTGACGTCCTCATGCACCGTCACCCAGCCGCCGTCGGGCAGGAAGCGGGACACCGCCTGCACCATCCGGCCGTCATGGCGCATCACCAGCAGGGTCTTCGCCTTTCTGCTGCGCACATCCTCCAGCCTGGTGTCATGGAACTCGTCGGCCGACATGCCCGGCAGGTTGCCGCGCGACATCCAGTGTTCGATCACTGAGCAATGCGAGACGCCCGGCTTCACGATATCGGGGTCGAGATTGTAGAGGTTCAGAAACCGCTCATTGCAGACGACGACACGGCTGTCGCCATCGTACATGATGAGGCCGTGCGACATGTTGGCGAGCGCGTGCTGGCTGCGCTCCGTCTGCACGCGTAATTCCGCCTCGAGCCGGGCGAGGCGGCTGACGTCATCGCAGATCGTCATCCAGCCGCCGCCGGGAAGCGGCTTCAGCTCGAGCGCCATGACGAGTCCGCTCGCGAGTGTCTGTTCGGTGCGGAACGGCTTCCCGCCTGCGATCTGCGCGATTCGCTTCGTATACAGCGCGTCGATCTCGTGTTGCGGAAAGTTGCCGCGCGCCGCGCTGTGTGCGAGCACCTCGCGGTAGCTCGTGCCGACATGCACGATGTCGGCCGACATGTCGAACAGCGACAGATAGCTCTGGTTGACCAGCACGATCCGGTTGTCGGCGTCGTAGACGCAGACGCCCTGCTCCATGTGATCGAGCGCAAGCTGGCTCAGCCCGACGAGGGCCTGCGGGCCCTCTGCGTGGCGTGCACCAAGCTCGTTATCGCGGATCGGCGTCATGGGATCGACGGGTCTCGGCCGGCAATAGACTTAACGCAACGTAATTCAGCCACTGAGCGTACCGAAGAGGCCGGAAAATTCCCTTAAGCGCGGTAGTTTACGGAGGGTGACTGGGGATGCGGAGCGGCGTGCGCCAAGCGCGCGAATGCGGAAGTGCCTGCAAGCCAGAGTTGGCCGAGAGCCTGCAACAAATCAGGTGTCGTCCCTGCGAACGCAGGGGACCCATACCCCCAGGAAGAGGTTTGGCGAAGACTGGCAGTGAGCGGGTCTTCCCGCAGTACCAATACCCGCCCCTACCGACAGATCACGCGGTATGGGTCCCTGCGTTCGCAGGGACGACAGCGGATGTTTGGGTCGAGTGTCCCCTACGGCCCGTACAGCACGAGTTCCGTATCCGTGAGGTCGCCGAGCTGCGGCCGGTGCGGACCCTTGAAATACTTGCGCCCGCGCCGCTCGGTGTAGATGCCGGCGAGGCCGGGTATCGGGCCATTGGAATCGATCGCCACCGAGATCTTGCCGAGTCGCAGCAGCAGCCGGCCGATGCGGCCTGCGCAGGCGGCGTATTCGGCGGCGCTGCGGCAATAGATCAGCTTCATCGCGGGCGGCGCGATGAAGCCGCGGCGGATGCGCACCGGCTGCAGGATGAAGGGGAACGTCCCCTTCGGCGTGCGGCAGACCAGGCTGAGGCAATTGTAGCGGGCATGCCGCGTGAGGAGCTGCGTCTCGTCGTCGGTCAGCCCCTCAATCGCCTTGGCGTGCTGCGAGATGACCTCGATCTTGCTCCAGCGCGGAGGGCGCGCGAGGGCGGGCACGGAGAAGAAGATGCCGTGGCAATAGGCACGAAAGCCCTGCGTCTCGATGATCGACCAGGTCCATGGCGCCGGGCTGATGTTGAGATAGGTGACATCCTTGTGCCGCTGCGCGATCTTGGTCAGCAGCGGGGCGTAGTTGCGGTAGGCCGGATCGACATACCAGCTCGACAAATTGCACTGGATGCCGGTCTCTTCGCCGTGCTTTCGCGCCGTGTAGATCAGCAGCAGCACGCCGACGGGCGCGCCGTCATTGTCGAGCATGTAGCCGAAGCGCGGATAGCCCTCCGGCACGGGCCGGAAGGCCTGCCGGCGCAGACCCTGAATCCAGTAATTGCGCGAGCGGCCGACGAAGCCGCGCGTCAGCAGGTCCGCGACCGCATCGACGTCGGCCTCGGTTATCTCGCGGCATCGGACCTTGGTGTGGATCACGCTCGTTTTACCCGTGGAAATGGGAGGCCTCGTTCGCTCTATCGCTTCAGCACGATCTTTCCGGAAAACCGCCCCGCAGTTTTCCGGATCACGCTCTAGCGCCAGCCTTCACCATGGGCATCGGCCGTGGCTAACGGCTGCATGCCCATGATCTCCCGCACCTTGGCGGGCCAGGCGGCGAGATCGGTGCCGTGGGTGTGGAACATGGCGACGGCCAGGCGGTCCATGCCGAAGGCGACGCAGCCGGTGTGGGCGGGTTCGCCATTGGCGTCCTGGATGCCCCAGGTCGTGCCGAAATGCTCGCGGTGATAGTTGAAGCTCATGCAGGCGGTCGGCTGATCCTCCGAGCGGAGCGGGATCAGGAGCTCGAACTTGAGCTGCTGCTGCTTCTGGCTCACCGCCTTGATCTGGCCGACGCGGCCGAAGAAGGGGTCGCTGGCATAGTCGACGCGGAAGGTCAGGCCGAGGTCGCGGGCGATCGCCTGCGCGCGCACCATCCAGCGCTCGCGGAAATCGGCGACGTCGTCGGGGCTGCCGATGCAGACATATTCGCGCATCCGGAACGATTGCAGCCGGTCGAGATGTTTCGACGGCTCGCGGCGGAAGCAGTCAGCGGCGACGTCGAAGCGCAGGCCGCCGTTCGGCAAAGGTCCGCGGCTCGCCGCGATCGGATAGACCGGGTAGCACGCGGCGGGCGACAGCACGAGGTCGGCCGGCGAGAGCGATGAAGTCCAGTCGCCGCCGGCATCGAAGCGGCTCACCGCCGCGTTGATCTCGCGTTCGGTGCCGTGCAGGCCGCAGACGCAGCCGAGCAGGTTCGGAAAGCTCTTGAGATAGCCGGATTTCTCGAGCTGGGCCCGGCTCATCACCGGCGGAAAGCGCATGACCTCGGTGCCGGTCTCGCGATGGCTCGTGATCAGCGCGGCGAGACGCTCGACGACGCCCTCATAGAGCGCGGTGCGGGCGTAGACGCCGTCCGAGCCCATGGGGTGGAACAGCTTGTCGGCGAGATGATCGAGCGGATCTGCGATTTGCGGCGCGGTCTCGGGCGAGCTGGGGAGAACAGCAATGTTCATTTTCGACTTCCTGCTATCTGAAATTGTTCTTTTTGGCCGAAAGGCACGTCAGTCGCGAAGGCTTTCTAGTCTCGAAGGCTTGCCGGAATGCCGCTCATCAGCGTCGAACTGGCGGCGTTGGCGAGAATGCGGTCGTTGTTGATCATGATCGGTGAGGACATCACGTCGCGCAGGTGGCGGCCCATGGTGAACTCGCCGTCGTTGCGGTAGCCGGAGAGGCCCGCGGTACGCATCGCATGCATCACGGTCTCGACCGCGAGCTCGGAGGCCTGCACCTTCAACAGCGTGATCGAGGACTGGAAATCGAGCGAGCTCAGCGCGCGCTCGTCATGCTCGGCGCGGGCAAAGGTGTCGACATTGGCTGCGATCAGCGCGCGCAGCTTGGCCAGCGACATCTTCGCGGCCGTGAAATGCGCCGCGGCCGGCGGCATCTGGCCGCCCGAGGTGCGGGCCGCCTTGCGAACGAAAGCCTGCGCACGGGTCACCGCCGCGGCGGCGATGCCGGCCCAGGCCGAGGACCAGCACAGATGCGCTAACGGAGTCATGGTCTGGGCATGGATCTTGTCATAGGATTCCGGGAAGATGCGGTCGGCCGGGCAATCGACCTTCAGCTCGAAGCCGGTCGAGCAGGTGCCGCGCATGCCGAGCGTCTCCCAGCCCTGGGTCTGCTTCAGCGAATAATCGTCCTTGGCGAGCGCCAGCAGAACCTGGTCGGAGGCGGCGGCCTCGGTGGCGCGGCGGGCGATGGTGACGAGGCCGTCGGCCTCCGCACCGTAGGAGATCACGGTGGCGTCGCGCACCAGCGAGACTGCGTCGCCGGCGTGGTCGACTGCCGCGGCGCTGGCGCGAATGTTGCCGCCGTTCTGGCCTTCGGTGGTGGAGGAGGCGAGCAGCCACTGGTCGCGGGCGACCCGGCGCATCATCGTTTCCATCCAGGGGATGCCGTGGCCGTGCCTGACGACACAGGCGACCTTGGTCGTGTGCATCGCATAGATCATCGCGGTCGAGGCGCAGGCGCGCCCGAGCGTGTAGCAGATATCGGTGACGTCGTAGATCGAGGCACCGAAGCCGCCGAACTCGACCGGGATCATGACGCCGAGCAGTTTCTGCTCACGCGCGACCTCGAAAGCCTTGTGGGGGAAGCGGGCGCCGCGATCGACCTCGTCCGCATCGGCAGCCGCCGCAGCGGCTGTCCGGGTAGCGCGTTCGATGAGGGAGGGGCCGTGTTCGAGAAAGCTCGTTTGCGTTTCGTCGACAGTGAGGACTGCTTCACGCACGTTCATACTCGTCCGCCTCCGGTTTGCCGTTCAGGATCGCCGGCATCATTCGCGATGCCGTGCAAGCGATCCTCCGACCATTTTGCTTGTGAGACGAGGCTACGGATTTAATTCAAATTCGTCGATGAAATAGAGGGTAAACAAAGCCCAATTCCGAACGAACAGTTAAGTTCGGGTTGTTTGCATCGCCGACAATTCGGCGATCGCGTTAGGGATCTGGAAGAACTCGGAATTCCAGACAATCTGAGTCATCGTTTACTAAGAAAGGCGAAGTAATGGTGGCGCCCATTGTGGGATCGGCCCGTCGCGCCCATCGTAGCCGGCAACCGGTCCGACCGTTGAATAGACAGATGGGAATTTACCGATGCAGGCCTTCGATACCGACGTGCGCGATCGCATCATCAAGCTGGTGAAGGGCATCCTCGAGCAGAACTCGCTCACCGCGGACATCACGCCACAGGCGAAGCTCGTCGATGCGGGCCTGACCTCGATGGACATGGTCAATCTGATGCTCGGCGTCGAAGCCGAGTTCGACTTCACCATCCCGCAGTCCGAGATCACGCCCGAGAATTTCCAGTCGGTCGAGACGCTGGAGCGGATGGTCGCGACCCAGCTGCAGCTGGCCGCCGCGGCTTAATTGGACCTACCTATCTCTCCCCGGGTCGTCCCTGCGAACGCAGGGACCCATACCGCGGAATCTATCGATCGTTGAAGGTCGCAGTACAGAACGACGAATCCTCGCCAAACTGCGCCCTGTGGTTATGGGTCCCCGCTTTCGCGGGGACGACACTGAGAGTGAGGCGAGCACTCCAGGCTCCTCACAGCACCGGCATCGCCCCACCGCCCCCGTTCCAAAACCGCCGCAAAACTGGCATAGCTTAACCATGTCGCACATGGCGAACGGGTGGAGCAGGCATGACGCAGGCGGTATTGGGCATCATCGGTGGCTCCGGCATCTACGATCTGCCGGGTCTCGAGGGCGCGCGCGAAGAAGTGATCAAGAGCCCCTGGGGCGAGCCGTCGGCCCCCCTGCGGCGCGGCTCGATTGCCGGCCTGCCGATCGTGTTCCTGCCGCGGCACGACAAGGGTCACCGGCTCTCGCCCTCCGACATCAATTATCGCGCCAACATCGATGTTCTGAAGCGGGCCGGCGTCACCGACCTGATCTCGCTCTCGGCCTGCGGCTCGTTCAGGGAGGAGTTGCCACCCGGCACCTTCGTTCTCGTCGACCAGTTCGTCGATCGCACGCACAAGCGCGAGAGCTCGTTCTTCGGTCGGGGCTGCGTCGCGCATGTGTCGATGGCGCATCCGGTCTCGCCGCGCCTGCGCATCCATCTTGCGGCGGCAGCTGAAGCCGAGGGCATCGCGTTTGCGCGCGGCGGCACCTATCTCTGCATGGAGGGACCGCAATTCTCCACTTACGCGGAAAGCATGACCTACAAGACATCGGGCTATTCCGTGATCGGCATGACCAACATGCCCGAGGCAAAGCTCGCGCGTGAGGCCGAGATCTGCTACGCAACCGTCGCGATGGTGACGGATTTCGACTGCTGGCATCCCGACCACGATGCCGTCACCGTCCAGGACATCATCCGCGTGCTGACGTCGAACGCCGACAAGGCGAAGGCGCTGGTGGCGCGGCTCGCGAGGGACTTTCCGCGCGAGCACGAGCTGTGCCCGATCGGTTCGGACCGCGCGCTCGACACCGCGCTGATCACGGCGCCCGAGGCGCGCGATCCCGAGCTCTTGAAGAAGCTCGATGCGGTGGCCGGGCGCATCCTGCGGGCGTGATACGAAAGGCAGAATGCCATGAAGGTTGACGGCAAGAATTTCCGCAGCATTTGGCGCGAGCGCGATGGCTGGTCGGTCGGCGCGATCGACCAGCGCCGCCTGCCGCATGAGTTCGTCATCGCGAAGCTGACTTCATGCGAAGACGCTGCGGTCGCGATCCGCGACATGCTGGTGCGCGGCGCACCGCTGATCGGTGCGACCGCGGCTTATGGCATGGCGCTCGCCATGCGCGAGGATTCATCCGACGCCGGCCTCAAGCGTGCCTATGACACGCTGGTCGTGGCGCGACCGACCGCGATAAATCTGAAATGGGCGCTCGACGAGATGCGCACGGCGCTCGCGCCCGTCGATCCGGTTGAACGGGCGGAGGCGGCCTACGCGCGCGCCGACGAGATCGTCGAGCAGGACGTCGAGATCAACCGCAGTATCGCCGGCAACGGCCTGAAGCTGATCGAGGCGATCGTCGCAAAGAAGAAGCCGGACGAGACGGTCAATGTGCTGACCCATTGCAATGCGGGCTGGCTCGCCACCGTCGACTGGGGCACCGCAACGGCGCCGATCTATCTTGCACATGAGCGTGGCATCAAGATCCATGTCTGGGTCGACGAGACCCGTCCGCGCAACCAGGGCGCCTCGCTCACCGCCTGGGAGCTCGGCCATCACGGCGTGCCGCACACGGTGATCCCCGACAATACCGGCGGGCACCTGATGCAGCACGGCATGGTCGACCTCGCCATCGTCGGCACCGACCGCGTCGCCGCCAATGGCGATGTCTGCAACAAGATCGGCACATATCTGAAGGCGCTTGCAGCACACGACAACGGCGTGCCGTTCTATGTCGCGCTGCCGTCGCCGACGATCGATTTCGCCGTTGATGACGGCATCCGCGACATTCCGATCGAGCAGCGCAGCGGCACGGAGGTGACCGACATGACCGGCCGCACCGCGGACGGCCGGCTGGAGACGGTGCGCATCGTGCCAGAGGGCTCGCCGGTCGCGAATTACGCGTTCGACGTGACGCCGGCGCGGCTGGTCACCGGCCTCATCACGGAGCGCGGTGTGCTGAAGCCGGATAGAGCATCGCTGGCGGCCGCCTTTCCGGAGCGGATCGCCGCCGCGGCGGAGTAGTCAGTCTGCCAGGCGAGATGGCTCTACGCCGTCATTGCGAGCGCAGCGAAGCAATCCAGAATCCCTGCGCGGGAAGACTCTGGATTGCTTCGTCGCTTCGCTCCTCGCAATGACAGGCTAAACTAGCTCAGCTTCAGCCCTGTCGCCGCCTCGAGCTCGCCGATGGCCTGGGCCCCGCTGGCCACCTTGATCGTGGTCATGCCCATCTCGCGCGCTGGTTTCAGGTTAACGCCGAGATCGTCGAGATAGACACACTTCTTCGGGTCGACCTTCAGTGTCTCCACCATCAGCTGGTAGATGCGCGGGTCGGGCTTGCGGAGGCCGATCTTGGCGGATTCGATGACGTGGTCGAACAGAACCATCACCTCGGCGATGTAGAGTGAGCGCCCGGTCATGCTGCCGATCGCGTTGGCAGGCAGATTGTTGGTGATGCAGCCGGTCTTGAACCGCGCCTTGATGCGCTTGAGGGCCTCGACCATCTCGGGACGTAGATCGCCCTGAAGCAGCGGTAGCACGTCGCGGCCGCGCACCTCCGCGCCGAGCGCGCGCGATTCCTCCGCGAAAAGCTTGTCGAAGGTGTCGATATCGACCTCGGCTCGCTCGAACTTGGCCCAGGCGTTTTCCAGATGATTGGCGGCGTTGGTGCGCCGGATGATGTCGACGGGGAGACCGCGCTCGGTCTCGTAGCGCGCGAACGCCTCGAACGGCGAGCTCGTCAGCACGCCGCCAAAATCAAAGATCACAGCCTCGATCGTCAAGATCCCGCCCTCGTCAATTCCTTTCCAAGAGCGCTAGCATGCGCTATCGGCAAGGGCCAGTCCGAAGCAATCCCGCCGTCACCGCTGCCGACGCCAAAGCGTGTTCCCATGAAGAAGCTTGCAACCCTCATCGCAGCCGCGCTGCTGCTCGCTACGCCCGCACACGCCATCGTCGGCGGCGGCGCGCCGCAGGCCGATGGTGTCGCGCGCGCGGTCGTCACCATCGTCGGCTCGCGTGGCAATTTCTGCACCGGCAGCCTGATCGCCCCGAAGGTCGTGCTGACCGTCGCCCACTGTGTGCAGCCCGGCGCGGACTACAAGATCGTCGATCGCGGCGCTGACGGTACGCCGCAGTTGCTGAACGTGCGCACCGTCGCGGTCCATCCGAACTTCAACATGCAGGCAATGCAGGCGCATCGCGCCACTGCGGACGTGGCATTGTTGCAACTGGAAATTCCACTCAAGGGAAAATCGACGGTGTCGGTCGGTGCGCCGACTATTCCAATCCAGGTCGGCAGCCGCTTCGTCATCGCCGGTATCGGCGTCACCGTGCGTGGCGACGGCAAGAGCGGCGGCGCGACGCGCGTTGCCGGGCTCGTGGCCACGGGCCAGCCCGGCACGTTCCAGATCCGGCTGGTCGATCCCGTAACCAACGGTGTTCGCGACGGAATTGGCGCCTGCACCGGCGATTCCGGCGGTCCGGTGTTCGAGGACAAGCCGAACGGCCCGGTGCTTGTCGGCGTCATCAGCTGGTCCACGGGGCCGAACGGCGCCGCCGGCTGCGGCGGATTGACCGGCGTCACGCCGCTCACGCTCTATCGCGACTGGATTTTGCAGACCGCGCGGAGCTGGGGTGCGGCGTTATAGTTTGACCGCGAATTGATCTGTGTCATTTTGAAGTGGAAGCGCGATGGGCGACCATGCCCGTCGCGGAGGAAACGCGCCGTCCGGTCAAGGGCGGCCACAAAAACAAGCAAGGCATAGAAGCAACAATGAATGTCGCTGTCCGCAGTCACGCCACAACCAAGCAGGCCTCTGAACATTTCGACGTGCTGATCGTCGGTGCCGGCATCTCCGGCATCGGCAGCGCCTATCACATCGAAAAGCAGCTTCCCGGCACGAGCTACGTCATCCTGGAAACGCAGGCGACGTTCGGCGGCACCTGGAGCACGCATCGCTATCCCGGCATTCGCTCGGACAGCGATCTCCATACCTTCGGTTATAGCTTCAAGCCCTGGGTCGGCCCGCCGATCGCGACCGCCGAGGAAATCCTCACCTACATGAACGAGGTGATCGAAGACAACGATATCGCCCCGCACATCCGCTACAAGCACCAGATCAATTCCGCGAGCTGGTCGAGCGAGCAAAATCTCTGGACCATCGAGGCGACGACGACCGACACCGGCGAGGCGAAGACGTTCACCGCCAACTTCCTCTGGATGTGCCAGGGCTATTACCGCCATTCCGAAGGCTACACGCCGGAATGGAAGGGCATGGACCGCTTCAAGGGTCGCATCGTCCATCCGCAGAGCTGGCCCGACGATATCGACCTCGCGAACAAGAAGGTCGTCGTGGTCGGTTCCGGCGCGACCGCGGCGACGCTGGTGCCGAACATCGCCGACGCCTGCGCGCATGTCACCATGTTGCAGCGCTCGCCGACCTATTTCCGGCTCGGCCGCAACGCCATCGAGATCGCCGAGGAGCTGCGCCGGCTTCAGGTCGACGAGGAATGGATCCACGAGATCGTCCGCCGCAAAATATTGTTCGAGCAGGATGCTTTCACAAAGCTCTGCATTGCCAAGCCGGACCAGGTGAAGAAGGATCTGATCGACCAGATCCGCGCGGTTCTCGGTCCGGACTACGACGTCGAAACGCATTTCACGCCGACCTACCGGCCGTGGCGGCAGCGTATCGCCTTTGTGCCCGATGCCGATCTGTTCAAGGGCATCGCCAGCGGCAAGGCCTCCGTCGTCACCGACGAGATCGAATGTTTCGTCGAGAACGGCATCCAGCTCAAGTCCGGCAAGCTGCTGGAAGCCGACGTCGTCGTCACGGCAACCGGCTTCAATCTTGCGGCGCTCGGTGACATCGCCTTCGAGATCGACGGCAAGCCGCTCGCCTTCGGCGACACCGTGACCTATCGCGGCATGATGTTCACGGGCGTGCCGAACATGGTCTGGGTGTTCGGCTATTTCCGCGCGAGCTGGACGCTGCGCGTCGACGTCGTCGCCGATTTCGTCTGCCGGCTGCTCGGCCACATGAAGGCCAAGGGCACGAAGAAGGTCGAGGTCAGGCTGCGGCCTGAGGACCACAACATGCCGATCCTGCCCTGGATCGATCCGGAAAACTTCAACCCCGGCTACATCATGCGCAACATGGACCTGCTCCCCAAGCGCGGCGACAAGCCGGAATGGCAGCACAGCCAGGATTACTGGACCGAGAAGGACGAGATCCCGAAGACGGATCTGGACGACGGGGCGTTTGTTTACGGGTGAGTGATTGTTCGTGTGAGGGGCGGTAGCGATTGCCACGCACACGGCTGTCGTCCCGGGGCGCGAAGCGAGCCCGGGACCCATACTCCCAGGCAGTGGTTATAGGGCGAACCGCTCACTCCGACTCTTCGCCAAACTTCTCCCTGTGGTTATGGGTCCCGGATCTGCGCTTCGCTTGTCCGGGACGACACTGTTTGTCGGGCGAACTGCGTCTCAACTCATTTGCAGTGTCGCTACGAATTCCTTCTCGTCGCATTCGTTGCAATCGCCGCCGCCGCGGTCCGGTTCTCCACGCCGAGCTTGGCGTAGATCTGCTCCAGGTGCTTGTCGACGGTGCGCGGGCTCAAGCCCAGGATCTGCGCGATGTCGCGGTTGGTCTTGCCCTTGCTGAGCCAGGCCAGCACTTCGCCCTCGCGGGTGGTGAGGCCGAGCTCGCTGGTGAATTCGGGCGGCAGCGCCGTGCCGGACTCCTTGGACAGCCGCAGCAGGAACTCGTTCGGCGCGGTTTCGCCCATGTAGTAGAGCCGCAGTTGCGGATTGTCTGGCAGGGGAGCCGCCTGCGACTTCGAGCTGCCCTTGTCCTTCGCCTGCTCCAGCCATTGCAGGAGTGATGGCGGCAGGACGAAGTCGTCGGCCTGCGCGCCATGATGATCGGCCAGCAGTTTTTGCGCCTGCGGGGTGGCCCATAGGATGTGGCCCTGGCGGTTGACCGCGAACAGGAAGCGGCCGGAGACGTCGAGCGCGGCACGCGCGCTCTGGGTCAGGCGGGCATTGCCGAGATGGACACGGATGCGCGCCAGCATCTCCTCGATCACAATCGGTTTTGTCACGTAGTCGACGCCGCCGGCCTCCAGCCCGCGCACGATGTGCTCGGTCTCCGCAAGGCCCGTCATGAAGATCACGGGCACGTTGGCAACGCCCGCATCGCGCTTGAGCCGGCGGCAGGTCTCGAATCCGTCCATGCCGGGCATCACGGCGTCCAGCAACACGATGTCGGGCGTGATCTGGTCGACGATGCGCATCGCGGCCGCGCCGTCGAGCGCCACCATCACCGTCATCCCGGCGCCGTCGAGCGCGTCGGTGAGCAGCCGCAGCGTCTCCGGGGAGTCATCGACAACGAGCGCGACATCGCGCTTCCTCGACTCAATGCTCATGCGCATGCAACGTCTTCAATGTGGCCATGTACCGGTCGAGATCGAAGCGATCGACCAGCGACCGCATTTCCGCGACGAAGTCGGCATGCTCGGGGTGCTCGCTGCCGATCTCGTCCAGCTTCAACTGGATGCCCTTGACGTAGCCGATCTGGCCCAGCCCCATCAGCGCCTCGATGTGCCGCACCGGTGGCCTTGATCCGCTCTCGAGCCGCCAGAACGGCACCGCGATCTGGTCCGCGCCGTACTGCCATTCGATCTTCAGGAGCTGACGGATCGTCTCCAGCAGCCGCGGGATGTCGATCGGCTTCATCAGATAGCCGTCGTGGAAGGGCTGCGCCAGCGGCGTGCCGTGAGCCTCCAGCGCGCTCGCCGACACCATCAGGATGCGCGCCTGGTGATGGCCGCTCGTGCGCAAGGCCTCCGCGACGGCCCAGCCGTCCATGGCAGGCATCGAGATGTCGAGCAGGAACAGGTCGGGCCGGCAATGCTGCGCCAGCGCGAGGCATCCTGGCCCATCGGGTGCGCTGAGTAGGATGAAGCCGAGCGGCGCCAGCACCTCGCGCAGGAGGTCGCGATGCACGGGGTCGTCGTCGGTGATGAGGATGGTCTTGCGTGCGCCGCGATAGCCGGAGACCGGCGCCTCCACCGGCGCGATGCGGAGCGGATTGGCGACTTCCGACAGCAGGATCTTGACCTTGAAGGTGCTCCCGGCGCCAACCGTGCTCAGAACCTTGATGTCGCCGCCCATGACGCCGGCGAGCAGCCGGCTGATGGTCAGGCCCAGCCCGGTGCCGGTCTGCGGCTGCGAGACGCCGAGCGCGCCACGCTCGAAGGGCGCAAAGATGCGTTCGAGGTCGTCGCCCTGGATGCCGGGGCCGGTGTCGATCACTTCGAACTCGGCAACGGGGCTGCGATAGTGCACGACGAACTGCACGCTGCCGATCTGGGTGAACTTGATCGCGTTGGAGAGCAGATTGATCAGCACCTGGCGCAGCCGCTTCTCGTCGGCGTAGACCACGACCGGCAAATGCGCCGGCCGCCTGAACACGAAGTCGATGCCCTTGGCGGCCGCCTGGAGACGGAACATGCCGACGAGCTGGTCGAGGAATTCGCTCAGGCGCACCTCGTCGCGCGACAGATACAGCCGCCCCGCCTCGATCTTGGAAATATCCAGAATGCCGTCGATCAGGCCGGAGAGGTGATCGGCGCTGCGGCGGACGACGCGGACCTGGTCGCGCGGCTTGGTGTTGAGCGTCGCGTCCTGCTCCAGGAGCTGGGCATAGCCGCTGATCGCGTTCAGCGGCGAGCGCAGCTCGTGGCTCAGCCCCACCACGTAGCGGCTCTTGGCGAGGTTGGCGGATTCGGCGACTTCCTTGGCGCGCTGAAGCTCGGCGTCGGTACGTTTGTGCGCGTCGATCTCCTGGATCAGCAGCGTCGTCTGCCGCCGCGTCTCGGCCTCGGCGGCTCGCCGACTCTGCTGCGCCAGCACGAACAGCCAGGCCACCACGCCGATGATGATGCTGAGTGAGAAGAACACCTTCCAGAGCACGTTCGAGACGAGCAAATTCTCGCCAGGCACGCTCGCCGAGGTCTGGAGGTAAATCAGTCCCAGCACCAGCGCGACGAGGCCGGCGGAGACCACGAACACGCCGATATAGTGGCCGAACTGCGAGTTGATCCGCCGGTAGATCGGTTCGGGAAGAATCTTGCCGAGCGCTTCGGCGAACTGCACCTGCGCCCGCGCATGCGGCTTGCAGAGGTCGTGGCAGCGTGCATCGAGCGAGCAGCACAGCGAGCAGATCGGGCCGGCGTAAGCGGGGCAGGACGTCATGTCCTCCGGCTCGAAACTGTGCTCGCAGATACAGCACTGGATCGACTCGATGTTGGCCCAGCTCCGCTTCGGCTTGCGCGCGATGTAGTACTTTCCGTCGGTGAGCCAGGCAATGACAGGCGCGGTGACGAAGGCGACCGTCAGCGCGACGAAGGCGGCGAGCGCCTTCATGGTCGGGCCGAACAGGCCGTAGAACGCCGCGATCGAGACGATGGTCGCGATCGTCATGGCGCCGACACCGACCGGATTGATGTCGTAGAGATGGGCGCGCTTGAACTCCATCTGCGGCGGGCGCAGGCCAAGCGGCTTGTTGACGACGAGATCGGCGACGAGCGCGCCGACCCAGGCGATCGCGACGTTGGAATAGAGCGCCAGCGTCTGCTCCAGCGCCTTGTAGACGCCGATCTCCATCAACAGCAGCGCCACCATCACGTTGAACACCAGCCAGACCACCCGGCCGGGATGGCTGTGCGTCAGACGCGAGAAGAAGTTCGACCAGGCAATCGAGCCGGCATAGGCATTGGTGACGTTGATCTTGAGCTGCGACAGGATCACGAACATGCCGGTGAGCGCCAGCGCCAGATCCGGCTGCGACAGAACATAGCGAAACGCTTCGAGATACATGTGGGCGGGTTCGGCGGCCAGCTCGCCCGAGAGGCCATGGCTCAGCGCAAAGAAGGCGAGAAAGGAGCCCAGCAACAATTTCAGTGCGCCGAAGATGATCCAGCCCGGGCCCGCGATCAGCAGGGCGATCCACCACGACGTTCGCGACGTGCGGCGGTCGCGCGGCAGAAACCGGAGGAAGTCGACCTGCTCGCCGATCTGCGCCACCAGCGAGAACACCACGGAGGATGCGACACCGAACAGCAGCAGATCGAAATGTCCGCTCGGGTCGCCATGCTCGCCGGCGAACTTGCGCCACTCCGTGAACGAGTAGGGGTTGGCCCAGGCGATCGCGGCAAAGGGCAGGATGTGCAGGATGATCCAGATCGGCTGCGTCCAGAGCTGGAAGCGGCTGATTAGTGTGATGCCGTAGGTCACGAGCGGAATGATCGCCACCGCGCTGATGAGGTAGCCGATCGGGCGCGGAATGCCGAAGCACATCTCGAGCGCCGTTGCCAGGATCACCGCCTCGATGGCGAAGAAGATGAAGGTGAAGGAGGCGTAGATCAACGAGGTGACGGTCGAGCCGATATAGCCGAAGCCGGCGCCGCGGGTGAGCAGGTCAATGTCGATGCCGCATTTGGCTGCGTAATAGGCAATCGGCACGCCGCAGAAGAAGATGATGGTGGAGACGACGAGGATCGCGGCGCTGGCGTTGGTGACGCCGTAGTTCAGCGTGATGGTGCCGCCGATCGCTTCCAGCGCCAGGAAGGAGATGGCGCCGAGTGCAGTGTTGGCGACACGGGCGGCAGACCAGCGGCGCGCGCTCTTGGCGGTGAAGCGCAGCGCGTAGTCTTCCAGCGTCTGGTTGGCGACCCACTGGTTGTACTGGCGCCTGACGCGGTCTATTCGCTGCCGCCCTGCCACTCGTTACCCCACTCCCGATACGTCCCAGAGCCCTCGCAAATTCCGTACCAGAAGCCTACGTCGGTATTTTGCGGTGCAGTATACGCGATCTTGCGTATGCTTGCGCTGCACAAATTCGAGCCATCCTCACGGCACCAATCGCGTGTCCTCGAACAAAAGTGGGGTGCTCATGTCAGACGAAGCAAACAAGGGCCTGTTGTCGCCGCTCCGGCGCAAACTATTGATGGGAATGGCCGCCGTGCCGGCCATCACGATGCTGCCGCGGGCGTCTTTCGCGCAGGCTCCGGCGACCTCGGCGGTCAACACCACGGGCCTCGCGGTCACCGACACCGAGGTGACGGTCGGCATCCTGCACTCGGCGACCGGCACCATGGCCATCTCCGAGACCGGCTCGATCGAGGCCGAAAAGCTCGCCATCGAGCAGATCAACGCCATGGGCGGCGTGCTCGGGCGCAAGATCAAGTTCATCCAGGAAGACGGCGCCAGCGATTGGCCGACCTTTGCGGAGAAGGCCAAGAAGCTGCTCGTCAACGACAAGGTCGCGGCGATCATGGGCTGCTGGACCTCCGCATCCCGCAAGGCGGTGCTGCCGGTCATGGAGCAGTACAACGGCATGCTCTATTACCCGACCTTCTATGAGGGCCTCGAGCAGTCCAAGAACGTGATCTACACCGGCCAGGAGGCCACCCAGCAGATTCTCGCCGGCCTGAACTGGATCGCCAAGGAAAAGGGCGCCAAGTCGTTCTTCTTCATCGGCTCCGACTACATCTGGCCGCGCACCTCGAACAAGATCGCACGCAAGCACGTCGAGAACGTGCTGAAGGGCAAGGTCGTCGGCGAGGAGTACTACCCGCTCGGCAACACCCAGTTCAACTCGGTCATCAACAAGATCAAGCTCACCAAGCCCGACGTGATCTTCACCGACGTCGTCGGCGGCTCGAACGTCGCGTTCTACAAGCAGCTCAAGGCGGCCGGCATCGACCTTTCCAAGCAGGCGCTGCTGACGATCTCGGTGACCGAGGACGAAATCGACGGCATCGG
Organism: Tuber microsphaerosporum; assembly: GCA_003521225.1. Taxonomy (NCBI): domain Eukaryota; kingdom Fungi; phylum Ascomycota; class Pezizomycetes; order Pezizales; family Tuberaceae; genus Tuber; species Tuber microsphaerosporum. The sequence goes on from QOVD01002360.1 coordinate 505,535, forward strand.
CGGTGAGAACATCGCGGGCGCCTATGCCTGCATGAAGTACTTCCAGTCGCTCGACAATCCGAACAACAAGACCTTCGTGCCGGCCTTCAAGAAGATGTGGGGCGAGAAGACCGTGATCGGAGACGTCACCCAGGCTGCCTATCTCGGCCCGTGGCTGTGGAAGTTGACGGTGGAGAAGGCGGGCTCGTTCGACGTCGACAAGATCGCGGCGGCATCGCCCGGCGTCGAGTTCAAGGGTGCGCCGGAAGGCTATGTGCGCATCCACGAAAACCATCACCTCTGGTCGAAGACCCGGGTGGGGCGCGCCAAGCTCGATGGTCAGTTCGAGCTGATCTACGAGACCGCCGATCTCGTCGAGCCGGATCCGTTCCCCAAGGGTTACCAGTAAGTCGCGACGTCGCTCGCGCCTTTCCTCAACACCAAGCCTCTCCCTGGCGTGGACAGCAAATCCACGCCCAAGACCCCCGCGTCGCGAACCTGCTCGCGACGCGGGACCTTATCCCTGACGGAGGACATCGATGTTCGGCGACTATTCGCTTGGTGATCTTGGCTCCATCTTCGTCATGCAGGGGTTTGCAGGACTGATCCTGTTCTCAGTCTACGTCCTGATGGCGCTTGGGCTTGCGATCATCTTCGGCCAGATGGGCGTCATCAACATGGCCCATGGCGAGTTCATGATCCTCGGGGCCTACGTCACTTGGATGACCTCGAATTTCTTCCAGGCCTATTTGCCGAGCCTGTTCAGCGGCTACTTCTTCCTGGCGATGATCCTGGCCTTCGTCGCATCCGGCGCGCTGGGAATGCTGGTGGAGTGGGTGCTGATACGGCATCTCTACAAGCGCCCGCTCGATACGCTGCTTGCGACCTGGGGCCTCAGCCTGATGCTGCAGCAGGCCTATCGTTCCGTGTTCGGCGCGCGCGAGGTCGGCGTCGAGCTGCCGCAATGGATGCTCGGCTCGCTGCACGTCACCGACAGCATCGAGGTGCCGATCAACGGCGTCTTCGTGATGTGCCTCACTTTGCTGATCACCATCGGCGTCGCCTATGTCATGTACAAGTCGCGCTGGGGCCGCCAGGTCCGCGCCGTCGTGCAGAACCGCATCATGGCCGGAGCCGTCGGCATCAACACCGAAAAGGTCGATCGCTACACCTTCGGTCTCGGTTGCGGCATCGCCGGTGTCGCCGGCAGCGCCTTTACGATGATTGGCTCCACCGGGCCAACCTCCGGACAGCTCTACATCGTCGATACGTTCCTGGTGGTCGTGTTCGGCGGCGCCGCCAGTTTGATCGGCACCATCGCCTCGGCCTTCTCGATCTCGCAGACGCAATCGACCCTCGAGTTCTTCATGTCGGGCTCGATGGCGAAAGTGCTGACGCTGCTCGCGGTTGTCGGAATCCTGATGCTGCGGCCGCAAGGGCTGTTCGCCCTCAAGGTCCGCAAGTGAGAAACTGGGGCTGATGCAATGACCGACAATCGTTTCTTCAATCGATCGGAGTTCATCGGAATTCTGGTGCTCGCGGTCTTCCTGGTGGTAGTTCTGCCGCTTACGCTCGACGTCTTCAGGCTCAATCTGGTCGCGAAATACCTGACCTATGCCTTCGTCGCGCTGGGGCTGGTGATCTGCTGGGGTTATGGCGGCATTCTGAGCCTCGGTCAGGGCGTGTTCTTCGGGCTCGGCGGCTACTGCATGGCGATGTTCCTCAAGCTCGAGGCATCGAGCGTGGAGAACACCAAGATCCAGTCGACGCCGGGTATCCCCGATTTCATGGACTGGAATCAGATCACCGCGCTGCCGCTGTTCTGGAAGCCATTCAGCAGCCTCACCTTCACGATCGCCGCCATCATTCTCGTGCCTGGCATCTTCGCCCTCATCATCGGCACCGCGATGTTCAAGCGCCGGGTCGGCGGCACCTACTTCGCCATCATCACCCAGGCGGTCGCGGCCATCCTCACGATCCTGATCGTGGGACAGCAGGGCTATACCGGCGGCATCAACGGCATGACCGACCTGCGGACGCTCAAAGGTTGGGACATCCGGCCCGACCATGCCAAGATCGTGCTGTACTTCTTCGAAGTGGGACTGCTGTTCGCCTGCATCATGATCGCGCAGTTCGTCCGGCACTCCAAGCTCGGGCGCATCCTGGTCGCGATGCGCGAGAAGGAGGACCGGGTCCGTTTCTCCGGCTATAGCGTCGCGAACTTCAAGATCTTCGCCTTCTGCATCGCTGCCGTGTTCGCCGCGATCGGCGGCGCCATGTTCGCGCTCAATGTCGGTTTCATGTCGCCGTCCTTCGTCGGCATCGTGCCGTCGATCGAAATGGTGATCTACACCGCGGTCGGCGGCCGACTTTCGATCCTTGGCGCGGTCTACGGCACACTGCTGGTCAATTTTGCCAAGACCAGCCTGTCGGAAACTTTTCCCGAATTGTGGCTGTTCGGCCTCGGCGGGTTGTTCATCGCCGTGGTCCTGGCCTTCCCGAACGGTCTCGCCGGGATCTGGGGCGACTACGTGCAGCCGCGCATCGATCGCCTGATCTCGTCGCGCAAACCGAAACCTGAAGGGTGGACCGACAGCTCGGTCGCCGACGGCGCCCCGGCGGAGTGAGGAGATCATCATGCTCGTAGGTCACCACGATGCCGATGCCGCACTGGCAGTGAGGAGATAGATCATGCTCGTCGGTCATCAGCCCAAGGAATTCCTGCTCGCCGTCGAAGCGCTGACCGTGTCGTTCGACGGGTTCAAGGCGGTCAACGATCTCTCGTTCTACGTCGACGAGAACGAGATCCGCGTCATCATTGGTCCCAACGGCGCCGGCAAGACCACCGTGCTCGACCTGATCTGCGGCAAGACCAAAGCAACGTCGGGCTCGATCCAGTTCCGTGGCAAGGAGCTGACGCGGATGAAGGAAAACGAGATCGTCAAGACGGGCGTCGGCCGCAAATTCCAGAACCCGTCGATCTACGACGATCTCACGGTGTTCGAGAATCTGGAGATCTCCTATCCGCGTGGACGCTCGGTGTTCGGCGCGCTGACCTTCACCCGCGACGCCGCCGTGCGCGACCGGGTGCATGAAGTCGCCGAAATGATCTTCCTGAAGGACCGGCTCAACGTGAACGCCGATCTGCTCAGCCACGGCCAGAAGCAGTGGCTCGAAATCGGCATGCTGCTGATCCAGGATCCGGATTTGCTGATGCTCGACGAGCCCGTCGCGGGCATGAGCGTGTCCGAGCGCGCCAAGACTGCCGAGCTGCTCAACCGCATCATCAAGAACCGTTCAGTGCTGGTGATCGAGCACGACATGAAATTCGTCGAGGACATCGCGCACAAGGTCACCGTGCTTCACCAGGGGCAGATCCTCTCCGAGGGCACCATGGAAAAGGTGAAGAACGACCCCAAGGTCGTCGAAGTCTATCTGGGCCATTAAGGAGACGCGACGATGCTGGCAATTTCCGATCTTCACGTCGCCTACGGCCAGAGCGAGGTGCTGCACGGGCTCAACGTCAAGGTCGCGCCCAACGAGATCGTTGCGATCATGGGCCGCAACGGCATGGGCAAGACCACGCTGATGAAATCGCTGATGGGCATCCTCCCCGCCAAAAGCGGCTCGGTGACCATGGACGGTGCCGAGCTCGGCGGCCTGCCGAGCTACGAGCGCGTCGCCAAGGGCCTCGCCTATGTGCCGCAGGGCCGCATGATCTTCTCGACCATGACGGTGAAGGAGAACATCGAGACCGGCCTCGTCGTCTCCGGCGGGACCGAAGTGCCGGCCGACATCTATGAATTGTTCCCGGTGCTGCTGGAAATGAAGGGCCGCCGCGGCGGCAATCTCTCCGGCGGACAGCAGCAACAGCTCGCGATTGCGCGTGCGCTCGCGACCAAGCCGAAGGTTCTCCTGCTGGACGAACCGACCGAAGGCATCCAGCCGTCGATCATCAAGGACATGGCGCGCACCTTGAAGCGCATCCGCGACGAAAAGGGGCTCTCGATCGTGGTGTCGGAGCAGGTCCTGAGCTTCGCGCTCGATATCGCCGACCGCGTGCTGGTGATCGAGAACGGCGAGATCGTGCGCGACGATCCGCGCGACGCCGTCGATGCCGCGCAGGTCTCGAAATATCTGTCTGTCTAACCAACCGTGTAGAAAGGGGAGCATCTCGATGCCAGAGACACTGATCAAGGTCGATCTCACCAAATCGGCTTACGATAATGACATGGTGCACAACCGCTGGCACCCGGACATTCCGATCGTGGCCTGGGTCAATCCCGGCGACGACTTCATCATCGAGACCTATGACTGGACCGGCGGCTTCATCAAGAACAACGATTCCGCCGACGACGTGCGCGACATCGATCTTTCGATCGTGCATTTCCTCTCCGGCCCGATCGGCGTCAAGGGCGCCGAGCCCGGTGATCTCCTCGTCGTCGACCTACTCGACGTCGGCCCGATGAAGGAGAGCCTGTGGGGCTTCAACGGCTTCTTCTCCAAGCAGAACGGCGGCGGCTTCCTGACCGACCATTTCCCGCTGGCGCAGAAGTCGATCTGGGACATCAAGGGCCTCTACACCTCGTCGCGTCACGTGCCCGGTGTCAACTTCGCCGGCCTGATCCATCCCGGCCTGATCGGCTGTCTACCCGATCCGAAGATGCTGGAGACCTGGAACAAGCGTGAGGCCGAGCTGATCTCGACCAACCCGACCCGCGTGCCCGGCCTCGCCAATCCGCCATTCGCGCCGACCGCCCATGGCGGCCGCGCCAAGGGCGACGTCAAGGACAAGATCGGGGCGGAAGGCGCGCGCACCGTGCCGCCGCGCGAGCACGGCGGCAATTGCGACATCAAGGATCTCTCGCGCGGCTCGAAGATCTACTTCCCGGTCTATGTGCCCGGCGCCGGTCTCTCGATGGGCGACCTGCACTTCAGCCAGGGCGACGGCGAGATCACCTTCTGCGGCGCCATCGAGATGGCCGGCTGGCTGCATCTGAAGGTCGAGGTGATCAAGGACGGCATGGCGAAGTACGGCATCAAGAACCCGATCTTCAAGCCGTCGCCGATCACGCCGAACTACAAGGACTATCTGATCTTCGAGGGCATCTCGGTCGACGAGCAGGGCAAGCAGCACTATCTCGACGTCCACATCGCCTATCGCCAGGCCTGCCTCAACGCGATCGAGTATCTGAAGAAGTTCGGCTACTCCGGCGCCCAGGCTTATTCGATCCTCGGCACCGCGCCGTGCCAGGGCCACATCTCCGGCGTGGTCGACGTGCCCAATGCCTGCGCCACGCTGTGGCTGCCGACGGAAATCTTCGACTTTGACGTGATGCCGTCGGCGGCCGGGCCCATCAAGCACATCACCGGCGACATCCAGATGCCGATCTCGCCGGACAAATAGTCTCCCTGCGCGACGGGATGCGGGACGGCGCGTATCTGCCGCCCCGCATCCGCCGCGGGAATTCTCTCACAGGCAACAGCGTAGGGATGATGCGATGCCGGTCTATGAATATCTCTGTGACGACTGCGGTCCGTTCAAGGATTTGCGCCCGATGGCGGAATGCGACGATCCGCAAAACTGCCCACACTGCGAGACGATGGCGCCCCGCGTCATTCTGACCGCACCGAATTTCTTCTGCATGCCGGCGGACAAGCGCAAGGCGCACGCCGTCAACGAGCGCAGCTCGCACGCGCCGCAGACGCTCGCCCAATACAAGGCCTCGCACGGCCCGGGTTGCGGCTGCTGCTCCACGGGCAAGACCGTGAAGGACAAGAGCTCGACCGACAAGAAAAAGCCCGCGCGGCTGATGACCAAGACCAGGAGCGGCGCCAAGGGCTTTCCGACCGCGCGCCCCTGGATGATCAGCCACTAACTCGGTCGCTCGATCGACGGCAACCTCAAACAAATAAAAGACAGGAGCGCTCAAAATGCTTCACGGCGACATTTCCAGCAGCAACGACACCGTCGGTGTTGCAGTGGTGAACTACAAGATGCCCCGCCTGCACACCAAGGCCGAGGTGCTCGACAACGCCCGCAAGATCGCCGACATGCTGGTGGGCATGAAGGCGGGCCTACCCGGCATGGACCTCGTGATCTTCCCGGAATACTCGACCCAGGGCATCATGTACGACTCCAAGGAGATGTACGAGACGGCCTCGGCGGTGCCGGGTGAGGAGACCGCGATCTTCGCGGAGGCTTGCCGCAAGGCGAAGGTCTGGGGCGTGTTCTCGCTGACCGGCGAGCGCCACGAGGAGCATCCGCACAAGGCGCCCTACAACACCCTGATCCTGATGAACGACAAGGGTGAGATCGTCCAGAAGTACCGCAAGATCATGCCATGGGTGCCGATCGAGGGCTGGTATCCCGGCAATTGCACCTATGTCTCCGACGGCCCGAAAGGAATGAAGGTCAGCCTGATCATCTGCGACGACGGCAACTTTCCGGAGATCTGGCGCGACTGTGCCATGAAGGGCGCCGAGCTGATCGTGCGCTGCCAGGGCTACATGTATCCGGCCAAGGAGCAGCAGGTCATGATCTCCAAGGCGATGGCGTGGGCCAACAACGTCTATGTCGCCGTAGCCAACGCCGCCGGCTTCGACGGCGTCTATTCCTACTTCGGTCACTCCGCGATCATCGGCTTCGACGGCCGCACGCTCGGCGAGTGCGGTGAGGAGGACTACGGCATCCAATATGCCCAGCTGTCGAAACATCTGATCCGCGATGCGCGCCGCAACGGCCAGTCGCAGAACCATCTCTACAAGCTGGTCCACCGCGGCTACACCGGCATGATCAATTCCGGCGAAAGCCCGCGCGGCGTCGCGGCCTGCCCCTATGATTTCTACAAGAACTGGATCGCCGACCCGGAAGGGACGCGGGACATGGTCGAGGCGATGACCCGTTCGACGCCGGGGACGGAGGAATGTCCGATCGACGGCATCCCGAATGGGTCGGCGGCGAGCAATTACTGAGCTATTGCGGACGGCGCGCTTGCCATTCATGCGAATGCACCGAGGAATGGGGGCACGGGGCGCGGCCCTGGATGATCAGCCAAGATGTGAACAGCTGTACATAGAACGGACATTCTGACGCATGGGCGCATGCACGGGGTAGGAATTGAGCCCGGCAAAACCGTGGCTCGGTTGCAACATGAGTTGTTGAATCTGCTCAAGTTGCGGTCCCGTTGGCTGATTCTCGAGGAACCGTAGTTCTACCGGCCAGCCTCATGGCCTAAGTTCCTCGCGGCGCCGCTGGGGAGCGCCGCGGGTGAGGGGAAGAGCGTGGGGGCTTGGTTGCCATCGAGCGGGCGGGGTTGCTCGCGTCGTGCCACCGCTGTTCGCGCGGCGTTCTGGATCGGCCTCGCCTTGAGCGCGGCGGCGGCGGCGAGCCCCGCAGCAGCGCAGCAAATCTTCAACGGGTCGCAGACCACGCCGAACGGCGCCGTCAACGGCGGAGGCGGCGTCTGGGACACCACGACCACGAATTGGACGGACGTCTTCGGTTCGACCAGCACTGCTTACGATCCCTCGTCAGTCGGCACGGTGTTCGGCTACTCGGGAGTCTCGACGCCGGCAAGCGGTGGCACGGTGACGGTTACGCCAGGCGGCGTGCAGCTCACCAGCCTCGTGGGCTTCGACCTCACCGGCGACGGTTCTGTCTACACCATTCAGGGCGGCGATCTCAGGCTAGCCTCCGGGGGGACGACGTTCTTCACCAACGATGTCACCGGCACGACAGACCCATCGGCCGTCATCGCCTCGCGCATCACCGGCAGTGGTGGCATCTCCGTGCAGGGACCCGGCATCCTGGCACTGCTCGGTGCCAACACCTATACCGGCGACACGTTCATCTGTTCGTGCGCAGCGCTGCAACTCGGTGACGCCACCTACACCGCGAGCATCATTGGCGCCGTCAACAACGAGGGCCTCTTCAATATCGTCAACGCCGATACGTCGGGAATTACATCGCTCCTGAACGCTGTCTCCGGCACGACGATGTTCCTCAACGCGACCTCCGCCAGCTCTATGGTGATCACCAATAACGGCCAGCTGTACTTCGGTGATCCGCTCGGGGGCGGCACCGACACCGCCACGGCCGGCCGGGCGACCATCATCAATGACGGCGGCTTGACCGGCTTCTTTGGCCGGACCAATGCGGGCACGGCCAACATCACCAACCAGAATGGCGGCGGCACCGCATTCCTCGATCAATCCTCGGCGGGCTCCGCGACCATCGTGAACAAGGATTTCAGCGGGACCGTGTTTGGTACGCTGTCCGGGTCCGATACGGCGACCGCCGGCAATGCAACCATTATCAACGAGGCCGATGGCCTGACCAATTTCGGTGCGTTCACGACGGCCGGCAACGCCACGATCATCACCAAGGTCGGTGGCAAGACCGAGTTCTTCGATAATTCCACCGGCGGCAATGCGCGCTTCATCACCACCGGCACAGGCGTCGTCGATTTCGGGATCAGCCTCGGCCCGAACGGCGACGGCCGCATCACGGCCGGTTCGATCGAAGGCAATGGCACCTACTATATCGGTGGCGGCAACACGCTCGTCGTCGGCAGCAATAACCGCTCCGCGCTGGTCGATGGCGTCATCGGCGACTACGATCCCTGCGGGTGTGGTTTCATCGGCTCCGGCTCGCTGGAAAAGGTCGGCAGCGGAACGCTGATCCTCTCCGGCACAAACACTTACACCGGTACGACGACGGTGAATGGCGGCATCCTGCGGGTTGATGGCGACATCTCGCAATCGAGCCTGACCACCGTGAATGCCGGCGGTGCGTTGTTCGGCGCCGGGATTGTCGGCAACACCGTTATCGCCACCGGTGGCATCTATGCGCCCGGCGACGGCGGCCCGGGCTCAAGCATGCAGGTCCAGGGCGATCTCACCTTGCAGCCCGGCTCGGTCTATGTTGTGCAGGCCGGTAGTGGATTCAGCACGAGCCATGCGCTCGTCAGCGGCAACGTCACGCTGGACGGGACCGTGGGTGTCGCGCTGTTCCCCGGCAGCAAGATAATGCAGCACTACTCGATCATGCAGTTTTTCGGCAGCGCCACCGGTAATTTCGCCGGCGTTGCCGCGCCGGGTGGCCTAGTCGGCACCACGACGGTCGGGTCAAACGAAATGTTCCTCGATTTCACGCTGAACTATGGCGCGAAATACGCGCTCAACATCAACCAGCAGAACGTCGCCACGACGCTTCAGAATTTCTTCAACGCCAATGGCTTCCTTCAAGCCGAATTCGCGGGCCTCGGCCCCAACGGCCTGACCCAGGCCTCCGGCGAACCGGCAACGGGTTCGCAACAGACGACCTTCAATGCGATGAACCTGTTCCTCGGCCTCTTGACCGATGTGTTCGGCTCGGGACGCAGCGGCACATCGGGTGCGACGCCCTATGCCGACGAGCCGAGCGCGAATGCCTATGCCGCGACCGGCAAGGGCGCGCGTGACAAGAACGCGCGCGACGCCTTCGCCTCGATCTACCGCAAGGCACCGGCCGCAACCTTCGAGCAGCGCTGGGATGTGTGGGCGGCCGGCTACGGCGGCTCGCAGACCACCGACGGCAATGTCGCGCTCGGTTCGAACACTACCACCAGCAGCGTCTATGGCACTGCCGTCGGCCTCGACTATCGCTTCTCGCCGTCGACGATCGCGGGCTTTGCGCTTGCCGGCGGTGGGACCGGCTTCAACGTCAACGGGCTCGGCTGGGGTCGCTCCGACCTGCTCCAGGCCGGCGCCTTCGTTCGTCACACGGCAGGACCTGCCTATATCACGGCGGCACTGGCCTATGGCTGGCAGGACGTCACCACCAACCGCATCGTCACGGCTGCGGGCGTCGATCAGCTGCGGGCGCAGTTCAACGCCAACGCGCTCTCGGGCCGTGTCGAGGGCGGTTACCGCTACGCTACGCAGTGGATCGGCCTCACGCCCTATGCGGCGGCCCAGGCCACCATGTTCAGCCTTCCGAACTATTCGGAGTTCGCGGTGGTCGGCAACAGCACCTTCGCGCTCAACTATGCCGCCAAGGACGTGACCAGCACCCGTACCGAGCTCGGCCTGCGCGCCGACAAATCATTCGCCGCGGCCGGTGGCCTGATGACCCTGCGCGGCCGCGTCGCCTGGGCGCATGATTACAATCCGGACCGCACCGTCGGCGCGGTGTTCCAGACCCTGCCGGGCTCGGCCTTCGTCGTGAACGGTGCAGCGCTGGCGCGCGATTCCGCGCTGACCACGGCGGCGGTGCAGATGAACTGGATGAACGGCTGGTCTGCGTCGGCGACCTTCGAGGGCGAGTTCTCGAACGTCACCCGCTCCTACGCCGGCAAGGGCGTTGTGCGCTACGCGTGGTAGGGCGTTGCTGGGGCGATCGCGCGAAGCGCGAGCGGGGTGGGGTGATCTCTCCACTCGGGCACTGCATGCTGGGAAGCACTTTCACCCCACCTCGGATCGCATTTCGCTTTGCTGCATGCGATCCGATCCTCCCCCTCCAGAGGAGGATAAGAAAGAGCGTCACTGCTTCTTCTGCGGAGGCTTGCGCGGCGGGCGCGGGGCGGCGGCAGGCGTGGGCGTGCCAGCCATCTTGTTGGCGGCGTCGCTGACGTCGAGCAGCGAGCGGCGGATGTCCTCGACGTAAGCAGCCGACTTCTTCTTCATGGCGTCGGCGAGCTCGTGCAGTCCCCTGATCTTCTCGAACAGCTCGTCAGCCTTGCCGTCGACGAAGCCGGGGACCACGCCTTCGATCTTGGTGACCGCCTTGTCGAAGCCTGCGAAGGCGCTGTCGACCTTGGCCATGACCGAGTCGATTTCGCCGCCCTTGCTTCTGAGATCGGCGGTGTAGTTCTCGAACGTGCGCAGGCCGTCCTTGATCGCAGGGGCATTGCTGACGATCGTGCGATCGACGCTGTGCAGGGTGTCGACGATGGATTCGGCGTCGCTGAGATCGGCGATCAGCATGGGGACGCCGTCCGTATCCAGCGGCACCGGCGGCGCGGAGGGCGCGCCGCCGATCAACGAGATCGCGGCAACGCCGGTGAGACCCTGGAACTCGATGCCCGCAACCGTGTCCTTGCGAATCGGCGCGGTGTTGTCGAGCATCACCAGCGCCACGATCTTGCGCGGATTATCCAGCTTGATCGACAGGATCTGGCCCGCGGGAACACCGTCGAAATTGACCGGCCCGCCGCGGCGCAGGCCGCTGGCCGAGCCGCCCTCGAACACCACGCGCAACTGGCTTCGGCTCTGGGCGGTGCGCCATTTCTGCACGCCGAGCACGCCGCCGAACGCCACGGCGATGACCGCCAGCGTCGCCGTTCCGATTACGAGGTTGCTCGCGCGTGCCATGCAGGGCGATTTTACGGCCAAAGCGGGATGGTTGGAAGGACGATGCTGCGGCCGCAATACTAGAGCGGGCGGGTTAACGACTTGTCCGCCGTAGCTCGAAGAGCGAAGGCGGAAGCGTAACCCGCCAATCCGCCTTAGGCGACATCAATGCCCGGCCGCGCGTTTTGCAGCAGCATTGTTCAATACGATCAGCGCGTCGACGGCGACGCCCGTTTTGGTGTTAATCAGGAACGGATTGATGTCGATCGATGCGATCCGGTCGCCGGCGTCTGCAATCAAATTGGACAGGCCGACCAGCGCTTTCACCGCGGAAGCCTCGTGCAAGGCCGGCTTGCCGCGATAGCCGCGCATCTTGGTACCGGCCTTGGTGCGGCCGATCAGGAGCCGGGCCTCGGCCTCGTCCAGCGGTGCGCCAGCGAGCGCGACGTCCTTCATCAGCTCGATGTCGATGCCGCCGGTGCCGAACAGCACGACCGGGCCCATCTCGGCATCGAGCGAGGCGCCGACCACGAGCTCGAGATCGGCCTTGACCTGCTGCGCGATCAGGATGCCGTCGAGCTTCGGCTTGCCCTTCAGCTTCGCCACCCGCGCGGTGATGTCGGCGAATGCCTTCTTCACCTCCGCTGCGCTGGCGAGGTTCAGCACCACGCCGCCGATGTCGGATTTGTGCAGGATCTCGGCGCTGACGACTTTTGCAACGACCGGGAAACCGATCTGCTTCGCGATCTTCGCGGCGTCCGCCGCCGTCTGCGCAATCGCTTCCTTCGAGACTGGAATGCCATAGGCCTTCAGGAGCTTCTTCGAGGCGACCTCGTCGAGCGCGGCACCGCTCGCCGATTTCAGCGCCTTCTCCAGCACGGCGCGGGCGGCAGGCTTCGAGCTCGAGGCGATGTCGGGCACTGCCTTGCGCAGCTTCGCATAGTCGAGCAGCGATTTGATCGCGGTCACCGCGCGGTCCATGCCCTGCATGACCGCGAGATGCGGCAGCGATTTGCGCAAGCCTTTGGTGAATTCGGTGAAGCCGACCGACATCGCGCTGATGTAGATCACCGGCTTGCCGGCCCGGCTCGCCATCCCATCGACGATGCGCAGATTGCGCTCGCGCAGCTCGTGCGGCGCCTTGGGCAGTTCGGCATCGATGATGACGATGTCGATATCGGGGTCGTCGATCATCAGCTCGATCGACTTCATGTAGACGGAGGGATCGACCACCGCGGCAAAGCCGGCATCGAGCGGATTGCCCACGATCGAGCCCGGCCCGAGCATCTTCGCCAGTTCGGAGCCGACGTGCGGGCTCAGCGGCGCAAAGTTCAGGCCTTCGGCATAGAAGGCGTCAAGCAGCATGCCACGCTTGCCGCCTGATAGCGTGACCGCAGCGAGCCGGTCGCCCTTGGGCACGGCCGCGTGAACGAAGCATTCGGTGGTCTCGATCAGCTCGTCGAGCCCGCCGACCCGGATCACGCCTTCACGGGTCGCGATGGCGTCGAAGGTCTCGATCGACCCTGCGAGCGCACCGGTATGTGCCATCGCCGCGGCGCGGCCGCCCTCGGACGAACCGAGCTTGAGTGCGATGACCGGCTTGCTTGCGGCGCGCGCGGCCTTGCAAGCGTCGCGAAACGCCTTGGTGTTACGCACGCCTTCGAGATAGACCACGATCACCTTGATGCTCGGATCCTCGGCGAAATAGCGCATCAGGTCCGGCGTCTCGAGCCCGGCCTCGTTGCCGGTCGTCACCATGTAACCGACCCCGACGCCGCGATCCTCCAGCGCCTGCCGGATCGCCATCACGATGGCGCCGGATTGCCCGGCGATCGCCACCGCACCCTGTTCCATGGTGACGACACGGTCGTCGATATTGGTGAAGAGCTTTTCGCCCGCGCTCAGATTGCCGAGGCAGTTCGGGCCGGTGACGGCGAGCCCCGTTTCGCGTATCGCGGCTTGCAATTCGGCAGCGAGCTTCTGGCTCTCCTCATCCTGCAACTCGCTGAAGCCCGAGGTGACGATGGTGGCCGAGCGCGCGCCGCCGGCGGCGGCGTCGCGGACCACCTGCACGGCAAAGCGCGCGGGCACCAGCACCAGCACGTGATCGGGCTTTTCCGGGAGGCTCGCGAAATCCTTATAGCAGGGCACGCCCCAGACGGTGTCGCGCTTGGCGTTGACCGGATAGAGCCCGCCCTCGTAGCCGTACTTGACGAGGTTGTTCCAGATACGCTCGGCATAATTGCCTGGCTTGTCGGTCGCGCCCACCAGCACGATGTTGTGCGGGTGCAGCATGGCGTGGATGCCCTTGACGACATCGCTGGCATCGGGCGCTGGGGACCATGGACGCGGAGAAACGGACGCAGCAGGTACCTGGGCTTCCATGGCGCTTTACCTCTTGTTCTTGTTGCAGCGCCCTGTCTTGCGCCGGCGTCTGGTGGGGCTGATCGTGATGGCTCCATGCCGCGTGGCGGAATGCTGCGTGCTTCGCGACAAGGCTAGCATCACCAGACTTTTGGCGAAAGTGCGAACGATGGGACGACGTGCCACGACTGCGTGACGCGCATTCTTTCAAATGGTGATCACGCCTCTGCTATCGTTCAGTAACGCAGCAGCCGCAGCTTGTAGGCGTAGTGATAGGCCAACTGCTTCGCGAGATAGGAAGCGATGGCGCGCCGGATCTGCATCTGCGTCGGATCGAAGCCGAGAACGCGGCGCCGCAGGATGCCCATCTCCCTCACGCCGAGCGCGTAGGTCGAAGCCGTCTTCTGTGCATCGTGGATGCGGAAGCAGGCGAGAAATCGCGGCAGGCGCACGAACTTGAATTCCGCGGCTTGCGCCCGCAGGATGAAATCCCAGTCCATCGCGTAGTGGAAGCTCTCGTCGATGGGCCCGATCCTCTCCCACACGCGCTTGCGCCAGAACATCGTCTCCTGCGGGATGTAGTCGGCATATTGCAAAGCCTTGCCGTCATGAGGCGGCAGCACGGCGCGTCCGACCTCGAGCCCCTCGCGATCGACGAAAACGCGATGGCCGTAGACGATGTCGACATCGGGATGCGACATGAAGTAGTCGGCGACATAGGCGAGCGCTCCGGGCAGCAGCATGTCATCGCTGTTGAGGTAAGCCATGATCTCGCAATCGGCACCGGCGAAGCCGAGATTGATGGCGTTCGACTGCCCCTTGTCCGGCTCGCTCGTCCAGCTGATGCTCTCACCTCGGCTCTTCAGGAGATCGATCGTGCCGTCGATCGAGGCGCCGTCCTGCACGTGATAAGTCAGCTTCGGATAGTTCTGACTGACGATGCTCTCGATCGTGGCGTCGAGATATTGCGCATGATTGTAGCTTGGCGTGACCATCGTGATCCGCGGCGCATTCGCCGGGATCGCAGGCGCAGGCGGGAAGACAGTCAGGTTGAGCAGGCGCGGCGGATATTGCTCGAAGGTCCACATCGGCGGTCGTCGCCAGAGGCTCCGCAGCGAGGATCGTCTCTGTCCGGCAGCAATGAGGTCCTGATTCCGTTCCAGGAGCGCGACACGATTTTCGAGTTGCTCCAGCCGCTGTTCGAGGCGCTGCCTGAACTCGTCGTCCATTACAGGTTGTCCTGAAAATTACAGCGTCAAAAGATCAATCGGCTGTTCTTACAGGTCTATGGGAGACGACGCCAGTTCAGCGGCCCGATCAAGCGCGGTTCCCCGGCTGTTCGGCGCGGTCTCTATCGATCCCGGATGGCCGATTGCGAACCGCTATTCACCTGTTTCGATCAAGGTGGCATGCAGGGTGTAGCGCTCGGGTCCGGGCGTGACGGCGTCGAAGGGCCAGCAGGTTGTGAGCACCAGTTCGACATCCTGCGCCGTGGGATCGATGCCGGACTCATCGAAGCGAACCACAGCGGAGGAATCCGCCCGATAGCGAAAGTGCTTTCCGTCACGGCGTGTGACATCGATTACGTCACCAATGGCGACATTCCGCAGGAAGCGGAAATGTGTATCGCGGTGCGCGGCATATACCGCAACGCCGCGCTCGCCGGCATCAGCCGTTTGGTGGATATGGCCGGGTCCGAACGCGAGGGCCTGGCCGCTGGTACCTTCCAGCACGATCGCGCTGGCCCCGATCCGCTTCACCTCGATCCGTGCGACCGGCCAGGTGTCGGCCCATGACCATGGCTTGACCACGCCGCCGGTCGTAACGCTCCTGTCGAACGCGCGCTCCAGCAGCACCTGGGCGAGCCAAGCCTTGGCATGAATGTAGGCGCCGTCACCGAACAGGATGAGGCCGACAAGTGCAAGAGCGAGAGGAGAGATGAGGCGGGGCATTGTTTCCACACGCGTCATTGCGAGCGCAGCGAAGCAATCCAGAATCCTTCTGCGGAGGCAGCCTGGATTGCTTCGCTGCGCTCGCAATGACGGCAAGAAGAAAAAGGCGCGCGCGGCCGTTGGTATAGGACGGGCAGCCGCGCGCGCTAACAGAGGAGTTCGGGGGGCTCCTCTCTCAAGCGGCGTCAGTGAGCAAGGGCTGACGCCGGTTGAACACGTACAGGATCAGGGCGAGCACGATCAGGATGAAGCCTGCGATCATCTTGAGCTCGGCCGAGGTCGCGGTCTTCGGTAGGCGGATCGTATCGGGCGTAGCGGGCGTCGGCCGCCTCGTCGTCGGCTGGTTGCGCGCATCTGCATGGCGTTCGCGCAACTGTGTGGGCGTCAGGTGCGGTCGCTCACCAAAAACCTTCTCGAAATCCCAGCCGGCCGGCAGGTTGAGCGGCAGCTCGCTGAGCTTGAGCGGCGCGCCCTCGGGGCGGCTCGGCGTCTTGTCGACCGCGACGAGGCTGGTGAGCCGCGTGACGATCTGGTGGTCGAGCGCCAGCGCCAGGATCGCCTTGTCGGAGTCTTCGGGCGTCATCTCGCGCATGGTGCGCGCCACCTCGGCATCGCCGATCTTGCGCTTGGCCCAGAGTTTTGACAGGCCCTTGCCTTCGGCGGCGTTTTGCAGCGGCAGTGTCACCGACCACGGGCGGTCGCCGACGCGTCCCTTGATCTCGAGCGAGCCGGCGAGCTTGTCGAGCTTTGCCGCCAGCACCAGCGGTTCGTCGCGATAGACGTCGGGAATGATCGCAGGTGTCACGTCCGCCTTGGCGTCGGAGAACTTTACGCTGAGGCCGGTCACGGCCGGGTTTTCCAGCTTGGCGAACAGGCCGCGCATGCGCTCCTCGACCTGCTCGACGGAGCCGATATGGGTGAAGGCGCCGCGGCCGAGCTCGGCGGCGCGCGTCATCAGATAGGTATTGGGTGCGGATCCGATGCCGACCATGAACATGCGCGAGCGGCCCCGCATCGCGGTGATCGTTTCGAACAATTGCTGCTCGTTGCCGATCGCGCCGTCGGTCAGGAACACCACCTGGCGGACCATGCTGGTGTCGCCAGCCTTGTCGGTCAGCGCGGCGCGCATCGCCGGCACCATCTCGGTGCCGCCGCGGGCCTGCAAGGCTCTGACGAACGACGTGGCTTCACCGACATGCGTGGCGTCGGCCGGCACGGAGGCCGGGAACAGCACGTCCATGGTGTCGTCGAAACGGATGACGTTGAAGCGGTCATTGGGCTGAAGGCGAGAAAGCGCGTAAGTCAGGCTGGCCTTGGCCTGAACGATCGACGTACCGCCCATCGAGCCCGAATTGTCGATCACGAACACGACCTCGCGCGGCAGCGGCTTTTGCGTCGTCTGCTCGGCACTGGGCGGGGTGACGAAGGCGAGCAAATAATCGGCATCGCCGACACGCTCGCGGAACAGGCCAACGGACGGTGCCTTCTCCGCGGCCGGCTTCCAGGTCAGCTCGAAATCGCGGTCGGCGGCCACCGCGCCGTCAGCGAGCGTGACGATTCGCGTCGCATTGTCCGGGCTCTCGACCTTGACGTTATGGTGGTGACTCCTGACCTCGCCGAGCGCGAAGCCTGCCTTCAGGCGCACCGTGATGCTGGTCGGATTGACCGGCGCGTTTCTGGCGGGATCCAGCACCGGCGGCGAGATACGGTCGCGGTCCGGCACCGGCTCCGAATTGGTTGCGCCCCAGCCCGAGCTGTCCGTGCGGAAGTCGACGCTCTGCACGATCGGCGCCGGATTGTAGCGCGGCCCGACCACCAGCGGCAGCCGCAGCGAATATTCATTGCCGGTTTGATGCACCGGCTCCTGATATTCGATCTGCACCAGCACGGTTTCGCCGGGACCGATATTGGCGACCGAATTGGTGAAGATGTTTGGCCGCTCCTGCTCCGTGAGCGCAGCCTTCTGGCCGGCGCGGCGCGCCTGCTCGTAGATCACGCGTGCCTGCTGCCGCTCCTTGATGTCGCCGATGATGACGCGGTCGCCGACCACCATCTTCAGCGTGTCGACGGCGCCGCCGGCGGGAAGCGGATAAACGTAGGTCGCCTCGACCCAGTCCTTGGTCGGATTGCGGAAGACCTGGGTGACGCGGGCGCGCAGCGTCGGGCCTGACACCGTGATGTCGACGTCGATGCCGAGGCGGATCGCCTCCGTGTAGGCGCCGTCCTCCTTCAGGAGAAGGGTGCCGGATTTGGCATCGCCGGGCTGGAGCAGGCTGGCCTGCTCCGTCGTCGCCGACCATCCGGGCTCAAGACTCACGAGCAGGGCCACGAAGGCGACCAGCATCACCGCGATGCCCTGCACCAGCAGAAACAATCCGAGCTTGATCAGCCGCCCCAGCATGGGGTGCTCGTCGCTGTCGGCTGTGTCGTAGCTATTCATTTCGCCTGCTCCCGAAGGGTGTTCGCTGGCTCGGAGCATCCATCTGGAGCGCCTGAATGCGCGAGCAGAATGATCGGCAATGTTCCGCCGCGGCCGGCCCGGGCAGGCCAAGGCCGGGATCGCCATGTACGGTTTTGTGCTGGTTTGTCCGCCCTGCTAGACTGGCGTCCGTGGAGCAGGGTTGACGATGCAGACGCAGGATAAATTCACCGACAGGCAGCTTTCGGACGAGCAGAGCCGCGAGATCGCGGAGACCATTCGCGAGGAGCTCGCCAGGCGCCGGATGTCCCGGCAGGCGTTGGCCGAGCAGGCCAAGCTCAGCCTGTCGACGCTGGAGAAGGTGCTCGGTGGCCGGCGGCCGTTCACGCTGGCAACGACCGTGCGGCTGGAGCAGGCGCTGGGCGTCTCCTTGCGCAAAAGCGCCGCCGTGGTGACGCCTCCGGCCGCAAACGATGTCGCGCCCGACAGCCTCGGCTCTTATGCGCATCGCGCGGTGACCTGGCTCGAGGACGTCTACATCACGCTGCGGCCGTCCTTCGGCGACAAGGATGCGATCTTCGCCTATCGCACCGAGATCGTCTGGGAGCCGAAGGTGTCCTCACTGGTGTTCCGCGAGGGCGAGCGGACCGATGCCGCCTATGAGCACACGGGCGAGGTTGCGGTGCCGCATCAGTCCGGCTTCATCTATCTCGTCATCATCAAGCACGGCCAGCATCGCGTGATCACCGTTTCGCGGCCGACGGTTGCCGGCGAGATGTACGGCATCATCTCGACGCTCCGCGCCGGACCCGGCTCGCAACTGACGCCGATCGCGGCGCCGATCGCCTATGTGCCGCTCCGCAATGTCGCGAAGCCGTCCCTGGGACGGGTCGGCCCCGACGATGCCAACCACGCATTGTATGGAAAGCATCTGCGCCGCACGGTGGAGGAATCGTTCGCGTTGTTTCTGTCGGTATAGTCCGCGAGAAAGAGTCAGGAATGGCGTCGCGTGCGTCTATAAGGGAATATGCAGGACGTGCCCGCACCATACGGCGGTGAATCTCCGCTGTTCTCCATCATCATCCCGCTGGAACATCACCGCGGGCAGTGGGAGCTGTCCTGGCTCGGCTGGACGTCGCAGACCGCCGACAAATCGCTTTACGAAATCATTCTGGTGGTGCCGCCTGAGTTCAAGGCACTCAACGAGCTGAAGGCGCTGGCCGGCGGCAAAGCGCGCCTCGAATTCACCAATTCGGACAATGACATCGGGCTCTGCGCCTTCGGCGCCGCCAAGGCCCGCGGCAAATATCTGTTCTTCACGGAGTCGCATTGCCGGCCCGAGCCTGACGTGATGGAGGCCTGCATCCGCGCGATCGGCGCGCATCCCGACTGGGCTGGGTTCTCCTGTCAGTCGGTGCCGATCTGCCATAACCGGCTGTCCGTGGCGGAGGCCGCCATGTACCAGGCCGACATCGAGTTCGGCATGAAGCAGCATCCCTGGCGCAAGGTGCTGGACCAGTGCTTCGTGACGCGGCGCGACGTCTATTGGGAATGCGGCGGCCTGCGCGAGGAGCTCGGCCATTTCGCCGAATGGGTGCTCGCCGCCGCGTACCACGCGAGGGGCCATACGATCGGCTATCTCGAGGAGGCGCGCTTCCATCACTACTATATCGGCGAAATCGGCGAGCTGAAGACATTCACGCTCGATTTCGTGCGGGGCGAGATCCGCTATCTCAGCGAAGCGCGCAACGATCCCGGCAGCGAGCTGCTCGAAACTCCGGTCGAGTGGAGCAGCCGCGGCGATTTCAACGTCGCGCTGGCGCGTAGCGCCTTTGGTGCACGGATGCGCGCCGGCCGCGTGACAAGCGAAGGCTTGCAGGCGATCGGGCGTTGGGGCGCGATCGCACTGGCCGGCGACCGCCTTGCACTTGGTCTTGCACGTGTGTCGGCAGGCTATGCGCGCTGCAGTCTGACCCTGCTCACCATGGGCGGGTCTCGCGGCAGCATCGCGCGCTGGCTGAAGCGTTATATCGCCGCGCTGATCCACTATCAGCGCCTCTATTGTATCCGTGGCATTCGGGGGAGCCTTGGCGGAGCTGCGCAGAATCTCGGCGATCAGATGGTCGCACAGGCCGGCTTCCATGCCTGGGAGGTCTGGCAGGGCCGCAGCTTCCGCTGGAGCGAGCCGGAAGCCGCCTTGCGGATCGAGGCGCCGCCTGGACGCACCATCATTCGTATCGCGTCGCCGGAGATTCGCGGGCCGCTGGATCGGATCGGCGTGCAGTTCTATCTCGACGGCGTGCGCGTTGCAGATGCCGCGACCGCGATCGACGCGGGTGCCTTCGTTCTTCAGCTCGATCTGCCACCATCGGGCCGGGCGATCCTGGCATGGGCATGTTCGCGCTTTCCGGCCATCGATGACCCGCGCCGGCTCGGCCTGCCGGTCGCGGGGATCGACGTCAGTGCAGGCGAAGACGTCAGCTGCACGTCTCCGCCCGTTGCTGCGATGCGTGGCTAGCCGCCCGTTTCGGCGCTGATGATGTCGCCGAACAGCTCCCACTGGCCCTTCTTGAACCGCCACATCTTGAGCTGCTCGATTGGCGCGAAGTCGGTAGATGAGGTGTTGATCTTGATCCCCGGGATCAGCGTGTCGGGGACGAAGTCCTTCAGGCTGGCGGCCTGCTTCATCACGTTCTCACGGGTCAGATTGTCGCCCGACTGCTTCAGCACCTGCACCATCGTCTGGGCTGCGGCATAGGCGTACACCAGATTGGCGTCCGAGATGTTCGCACCGGGCATGTACTTGTCGATGAAGGTCATGAATTTCTTCATGCCCTCGTCGTCCTTCCACTGCGGATCCGACGCATCCTTCAGATAGCCGGCCGACAGCACGCCCTCGGAGGCCTCGAGGCCGGCCGGCTTCATCACCGCGCCGATCGACACCGAGACGTCGGTCATCAGGTGCA
Source organism: Tuber microsphaerosporum (assembly GCA_003521225.1). Lineage (NCBI taxonomy): Eukaryota > Fungi > Ascomycota > Pezizomycetes > Pezizales > Tuberaceae > Tuber > Tuber microsphaerosporum. Next base: position 526,549 of record QOVD01002360.1, read on the forward strand.
TCGGCTTCCACTCGAGCTCTGCGATCTTCTTGATCGCCTGGGCCGCGAATTTCGGGGTCGCGATGTTCACGAAGACATCGGCGCCGGTGCCCTTGAGCTTGACGATGTGGGCGTCGATCGACGGCTCCGAGGTCTCGTAGCTCTCTTCGGCCACGATCAGCTTCGATGCCTTGTCTCCGAACACGTCCTTGATGCCGGCGAGGTAGTCTTTGCCGAAATCGTCGTTGGCATAGAAGATCGCGACCTTCGCGTCCGGCCTCTCCTTCAGAATGTATTTTGCGAAGATCTGTGCCTCGACCCGGTAGCTGGGCTGGAAGCCCATGGTCCAGGGAAAGTTCTTCGGGTCGTTCCACTTGCTGGCGCCGGTGGCGAGGAAGAGCTGCGGCACTTTCTTGGAATTGTGATATTTCTGCACGGCGGTCTGGGTCGGCGTGCCCAGCGCGTTGAACACCAGGAAGACCTCGTCGCTCTCGATCAGCTTGCGGATCTGCTCCACGGTCTTCGGCGGCGAGTAGCCGTCGTCATAGGAGATCCAGTTGATCTTGCGGCCGTTGATGCCGCCCTGGTCGTTGATCATCTTGAAATAGGCTTCCTCGGTCTTGCCGATGATGCCGTAGGCGGACGCGGGACCGGAATAGGCCTCGACATTGCCGATCTTGATCTCGGTGTCGGTGACGCCGGTGTCGTACGCCTTCTGCGCATACGCGGACGGGATCGCAAGCAGCGTCAACGCCGTTGCTGCGGCAAGCAGGGAGAGTTTCTTGTTCATGAAAATTCCTTGGGGTTTTCTTTGCGGTTTCTTCTGGGTTGGAGCAGGCACGTCAGAAACGAAGAAGCGCCCGCAAGGGGCGCTTTGATCAGGCGTTCGCGACTTTCTTGTCGACTTCGGACGCCACCGAGAATTCTTTCCGCAAGGTCGGCTTGTGGATCTTGCCGGTGGCGTTGCGCGGGAGCGCATCGACGAACCGCACCTGTCGCGGGCATTTGAAGCGCGCGAGATTGGCCGCGCAGTGCGCAAAGACATCCGCCTCGGTCAGCCGCTGACCGGGCTTGGCTGCGACGATGGCGAGCCCCACTTCGCCCCATTGCGGATCGGGAATGCCGATCACGGCGGCTTCCGCGATCGCGGTGAGCTGATGCAGGACGTTCTCGACCTCGGCCGGATAGACGTTCTCGCCGCCTGAGATGTACATGTCCTTCCAGCGGTCGACGATATAGTAGAAGCCTTCCTCGTCGACGCGCGTCGCATCGCCCGTGTGCAGCCAGCCGTCGGTGAAGGACGTCTTGTTTGCCTCCGGCCTGTTCCAGTAGCCCGGCGTGATGTTCGGGCCCTTGACCCAGAGCTCGCCGAGTTCGCCGACATCGGCATCGCTGCCGTCGGGTCGCACGATCCGCACCTCGGTGTGCAGCACCGGCTTGCCGGCCGAGCCCGCCTTGCGCGCCGCATCCTCGCGATCCAGTACCAGCACGGCCGGCGAGGTCTCGGTCATGCCGTAGCCCTGCTGCAGCGCGACCCCGCGTGCCTCCCACACTTTCAGCAGCGGCACCGGCATCGGCGCGCCGCCGACACCGCAGACGATCAACCGGGTCAGGTCAGTCGTCGCGAAGGCCGGATGCTGTGCCATGAACTGGTAGATCGCGGGCACGCCGAAGAACACGTTGATGCCCTGCGCGGGATCGTTGATCAGGCCGAGCGCCGTGCCGGGATCGAAGGCGCGCATGATCATCACGGTGCCGCCGGCATGCAGCACCGGGTTGGTGTAGCAATTGAGCCCGCCGGTGTGGAACAGCGGCAGCACCGTGAGCAGCACCGAGGCCGGGCCGATGCAGGCGGGACCGCCGAGATTGACGCAATTCCAGAAGGTCATGCCATGGGTGATGGTCGCGCCCTTGGGATGGCCCGTGGTGCCCGACGTGTACATGATGGTCGAGACGTCATCGAGCGTGACCTCCTCGGCGCGGGCGAGCGGCTTGGCGGACGCGATGCCGGTCTCGTAAGCGCCGCCGGGGCCGAGCAGCAGGCTGGTCGCGACGTTGCAGAGTTTTGCGACGTCGAGCGCAGTCTCGGCGAGATCAGTGTCGTGAATCATCACCTTCGGCGCGCAATCGCCGGTGATGAACTGGAGCTCGGGAACGGTGAGGCGGGTGTTCAGCGGCACGAAGACCGCGCCGAGCCGTCCGCAGGCGAACTGCACCTCCAGCGTGTCGGTCGTGTTCAGCGCCAGCACCGCGACGCGGTCGCCGCGCGACACCTTGAGTGCGTCACGGAGAAATCCGGCCAGGCGCGAGACGCGGGCATCGAGCTGCGAATAGGTGAAGCGGCGCTCGCTCGCGAGGTCGATCACCGCGACCTTGTCAGGCGTGCGGCGGCCGTGATGGACGATCCAGTCGTAATAACGAACGGCCAAAATCCCTCCCTCGGCGGTCTTGTGCCGCCTGCGTCCCTATTTGCCGGGCACCATGCCCGGCGTGGCCCTGGGGCCAGCCGGAGTTTGTGCGCACGTCTTTTTTTGCCCCGGAGTTGGCCTGCGAGCGGCGAAAATCGTCTTGCGTTGAGTTGCTAGGCCCTAGGCTGCGTGGGGTGGTTCCCCCGGTCAGCCACTCTGCGCAAGTGAGCGGCAGATGTTCCGGCCATGGTGGACAACACGAATCCGCCAGCAGGGCGAAACGACAATGAAGAGCCCGTTTTATACCGCCGAGCATGATGCCTTCCGCGAGGTGATGCGCCGCTTCGTCGAGAAGGAGATCACGCCCTTTGCCCATGAATGGGACGAGGCCGGTGAATTTCCCCGCGTGCTCTATCGCAAGGCGGCCGAGATTGGCCTGTTGGGGCTCGGATTCCCCGAGGAATATGGCGGGATCGCAGCCGACCAGTTCATGAAGATCGTGGCGAGCCAGGAATTGGCGCGTGCGGGGGCCGGCGGGGTCAGCGCCAGCCTGATGAGCCATACCATCGGCTCGCCGCCGATCGCGCGGGCGGCACATCCGGAGGTCAAGGCACGCGTGCTGCCGCAGGTGCTGTCGGGCGAGAAGATCTCCGCGTTGGCGATCACCGAGCCGGGCGGCGGCTCCGATGTGGCGAACCTCCGCACCAGGGCTCGGCGCGATGGCGATCACTACGTCGTGACCGGCGAGAAGACCTTCATCACCTCAGGGATGCGCGCCGATTATCTGACCGTTGCGGTGCGTACCGGCGGCGAGGGCGCCGGCGGCGTCAGCCTGCTCCTGATCGAGGGCGACACGCCCGGCCTGTCGCGCACAAAACTGAAGAAGATGGGCTGGTGGGCCTCCGACACCGCGACGCTGCATTTCGACGACTGCCGCGTGCCGGCCGAAAATCTGATCGGCGAGGAAGGCCAGGGCTTCAAGATCATCATGCGGAATTTCAACAGCGAGCGCATGGGCATGGCGGCCGGCTGCACCGCCTTCGCGCGGGTCTGCCTCGACGAAGCGATCGCCTATGCCAAGGAGCGCAAGACCTTCGGCAAGCCGCTCGCCCAGCACCAGGTCATCAGGCACAAGATCGTCGACATGGCGCAGAAGGTCGCGGCATCCCAGTCGATGCTGGAATTACTGGCCTGGCGGCTGGAGCAGGGCGAGAGCCCGGTCGCCGAGATCTGCATGATGAAGAACCAGGCGACGCAGACCATGGCGTTCTGCGCCTCGGAAGCCGTCCAGATCTTTGGCGGCGCCGGCTTCATGCGCGGCATCAAGGCCGAGCGCATCTACCGCGAGGTCAAGGTCAACGCCATCGGCGGCGGCACCGAGGAGATCATGAAGGATTTGGCGTCAAGGCAGATGGGTCTATGAACGTTCTCTCCTCGCGTCATTCCGGGGCGCGAGCGAAGCGGAGCGAGCTATGGTGCGCCCTTGCGCACCCGAGAATCCATACTCACGATCGTGGTTATGGATTCCGGGCCCGCGCCAAGGGGCGCGTCCCGGAATGACGAGGCTGAGAGAGAATGCTATTCACCGCCGACCACGACGACATCCGCCGTTCCCTGCAAAAATTCATCGCCAACGAGATCAATCCTCATGTCGATGAATGGGAGAAGGCCGACATCTTCCCGGCGCATGAGCTGTTCAAGAAGATGGGCAGCCTCGGTTTCCTCGGCTTGAACAAGCCGGTCGAGTTCGGCGGCTCCGGCCTCGACTATTCCTACGCCCTGATGATGGCGGAGGAGCTGGGCGCAATCACCTGCGGCGGCGTGCCGATGGCGATAGGGGTGCAGACCGACATGGCAACGCCGGCGCTGGCGCGGTTCGGCTCGGACGAGGTGCGGCGCGAATTCCTCAGCCCCTCGATATCAGGCGATTACGTCGCCTGCATCGGCGTCTCCGAGCCCGGCGCCGGCTCGGACGTCGCCTCGATCAAGACCAATGCGCGCTCTGACGGCGACGACTACGTCATCAACGGCGGCAAGATGTGGATCACCAACGGCACCCAGGCCGACTGGATCTGCCTGCTCGCCAACACCGGCGATGGGCCGGTTCACCGCAACAAGTCGCTGATTTGCGTGCCCATGAAGAGCAAGGGCGTCACGGTGGCGCGAAAGCTCGACAAGATGGGCATGCGCTCGTCAGACACCGCGCAGATCTTCTTCGGCAATGTCCGCGTGCCCAAGCGCAACCGGATCGGCGAGGAGGGCAAGGGGTTTACCTACCAGATGATCCAGTTCCAGGAGGAGCGGCTCTGGGGCGCGGCGGCCTGCCTGAAGGCGCACGAATACATCATCGATCAGACCATCGAATACACCCGCAACCGCAAGGCCTTCGGGAAGTCGATCCTCGACAACCAGGTCGTGCACTTCAAGCTTGCGGAGATGCAGACCGAAGTCGAGCTGTTGCGCGCGCTGATCTATCGCGCAGCCGAGCAACTCGTGGCCGGCGAGGACGTGACCAAGCTTGCGACCATGGCCAAGCTCAAAGCCGGCCGGCTCGGCCGCGAGCTCACCGACGCCTGCTTGCAATATTGGGGCGGAATGGGCTTTACCAACGAGACGCCGGTCAGCCGTGCCTATCGCGACAGCCGCCTGACCTCGATCGGCGGCGGTGCCGACGAGGTCATGCTGATGGTCCTGTGCAAGATGATGGGCACGCTGCCCGGCAGTAAAGGTATTTCCTGATGATCACGCTCTATCACTGCGACGCCGCGCGCTCGTTCCGTCCGCTCTGGATGCTGGAGGAGATGGGGCTTCCGTATGAATTGAAGATGCTGCCGTTCCCGCCGCGGGTCTTCGCCAAGGAGTACCTTGCGCTCAATCCGCTCGGCACCATTCCCTTCATGGTCGACGGCGAGACGAAGATGACCGAGTCCTCCGGCATCTGCCATTACCTCGGCATCAAGCACGGGCCGACGCCGTTGATGGTCGGACCCGAAGATCCCGCCTATGGCGCGTTCCTGAACTGGATGTATTTCAGCGATGCCACGTTAACCTTCCCGCAGACGCTGGTGCTCCGATACACCCAGCTCGAGCCGGAGGAGCGCCGCAATCCGCAGGTCGCAGGCGACTATGCGAAATGGTTCTTGGGGCGCCTGCGCGCGGTCGAGGCAGCGACGGCCAATGCCGAAACATTGTGCGCAGGCCGCTTCACCGCCGCTGACATTGTCATCGGCTACGCGCTCCGGCTCGCCAACAATGTCGGGCTCGCCAAGGATTTCGGGCCAAATGTCGCAGCCTATTGGGCGCGGCTGCAGCAGCGCGACGGATTCAAGCGTGCGGTTGCCGCGGAGCAGAAGGCCGGCGTCGAGCAGAATGTTGCGCCGCGCGTGAGGGCGTAAGCATTCCGTAGGATGGGACTGCGGTCTCATCGCGGTTCCGGGACGACTGATCATCGTCCCGGAATGGTAATCTTTTGCGCGCCATGACAGCGCTATCGCGCCGTGACAGCGCCCAAATTTCCGCTAAGGTGACCTCCGTCCGCAGCGGCCAAAGAGCCGCGCGAGGAGGATCCCAATGGAAGATAACGGTCGCGAATCCGACCATCTGATGCTGATCACGCCGGAGCGGGTATTCTATGCCGGCCTGCTCGGCCGCCCCCGCAAGCGCACCCCTGGCTGCTGCCACGTCTATGTCGCGGTGAAGGGCAGCCTGCATCTGACGATCGACGACGTTCTCGCCACCGGCGAGCTGTTCGTGACCCTGCCGAACCAGCGGCATTCCATCGCCAGCGACTACCGCACTGCAATCAGCGTCACGCTCGAGCCGGAAAGCATGCCGGACGGCGTGATCGAGGCCCTGGCCGAGCGGCTGACCGGACCTGACCGGGCCGTCTATGCCCGCAAGATCCTCGCCGCCTACACGCTGCTGCGCCAGCGCCGTTATGGCGACATCACCACCGCCGAATTCGACGAGATGTGCTTTGGCGAGGCGTTGCCGCGTCGCGTGCTCGATCCGCGCGTGATGCGCGCCGTCGCCCGCATCGGCCGCTTCTCCGGCGAGCCGGTGACGGCGGATACGTGCGCCGCCGAAGCGGGGCTCTCGGCCTCGCGCTTCCTGCATCTGTTCAAGGAGGAGACCGGCATCTCCTTCCGTTCCTTCCGCGCCTGGAAGCGTGCGCGGCATTTGCTGCACTTCGCCAACCAGGACCTCAACCTCGCCCATCTCGCGCAGGACATCGGCTATCCCGACTCGACCCATTTCAGCCATTCGATCCGCCGCTTCTATGGATTGAAACCGCGCGCGATCTTCGTCGGCTCGCGCGACCTCGCGATCTACCGCAGCACCGAGACGGTGAGGCTCGCGGAGGCGAGTTAGGCGCGCTCTCGCAGGGTGGGCAAAGCGAAAGCGTGCCCACCATCTTCGTTCAGCGCCAAGACGTGGTGGGCACGGCGCGAGAGCGCCTTGGCCCACCCTACGATAGCCGTGCCTTCCAGCTTCTCCGCGCAAGAAGCCGCATGTCGCTCATCACATGATCAAAAGCGTTGAATTCTCAACGTGCGAGACATTTTTGGCATGAGCGACAAGGCCGTCATCACCTGCGCGCTGAACGGCGTGCTCACCGACCCGAAGCAGCACAACGTCCCTGTGACGCCCGAGCAGATGGCGCGCGAAGCCAAGGCTGCGTTCGACGCCGGCGCCAGCATCATGCACATCCATCTGCGCCAGCAGGCGCCAGACAAGGGACATCTGCCGTCCTGGGAAGTCAGCGTCAGCAAGGAGATTCAGCAGGCCATCCGAGAGGCCTGCCCCGGCGTCATCATCAACCACACCTCGGGCGTGTCAGGGCCGAACTACAGCGGCGCGCTCGATTGCATCCGCGAGACCAGGCCGGAGATCGCGGCCTGCAACGCCGGCTCGTTGAACTATCTGAAGGTGAAAGCCGACAACACCTGGGCCTGGCCGCCGATGATGTTCGACAACGCGGTCGAGAAGGTGAAGGACTATCTCGACGTCATGAACGCGGTCGGGACCATCCCCGAGTTCGAATGTTTCGACGTCGGCATCGTCCGCTGTGTCGGCATGTACCACCAGGTCGGCATGTACAAAGGCCCGCTCGAATATAACTTCGTGATGGGCGTTGCTTCCGGCATGCCGTCCGATCCCGATTTGCTGCCGATCCTGATCAAACTGAAGCGCCCAGAGGCGCATTTCCAGGTCACGGCGATCGGTCGCGAAGAGATCTGGCCGCTGCACCAGCGCTGCGCCGAGCTCGGCGGCCACCTGCGCACAGGTCTGGAGGATGCCTTCTATCTCGCCGACGGCAAGAAGGTGACGTCGAACGGCCAGTTGATCGAGGCCATCGCCGCCTGCGCCCGCCGTGCGGGCCGCGAGATCGCAAGCCCCGCCGAGGCGCGGAAGATCTTTGGGACGAATAGGTAAGGTATCGCCTCAACCGTCATTGCGAGCGAAGCGAAGCAATCCAGGGTCTTTCCGCGGTGACGGTCTGGATTGCTTCGTCGCTTCGCTCCTCGCAATGACGAGCAGGATAGAGTTATGTCCATTCTCGACAACACCATTTCCCCCGGCAGCGCCAGCTACCACGCCAATCGCGACGGCATGCTCGGTCTGATCGACCGAATGCGCGCGCTGGAAGAGCGCACACGTGCGGCGTCGGCGGCGGCAAAGGATCGCTTCCACAAGCGCGGCCAGCTGCTGCCGCGCGAACGCGTCGCGCTGGTGCTCGATCCCGGCGCGCCCTTCATCGAGCTGTCGACGCTCGCCGGCTACATGTTCGACGTATCAGATGCGAACAGGAGCGTGCCCGGCGGCGGCGTCATCTCCGGCATCGGCTTCGTCTCCGGCGTCCGCTGCATGGTCAGCGCCAATGACGCCGGCATCGATGCCGGTGCGCTCCAGCCCTATGGCCTCGATAAGACGCTGCGGGTGCAGGAGCTCGCGCTGGAGAACAAGCTGCCTTACGTCCAGCTCGTCGAAAGCGCCGGGGCTAATCTGCTGCGCTACCGCGTCGAGGACTTTGTTCGCGGCGGCAACATCTTTCGCAATCTCGCGCGGCTCTCGGCGGCGGGGCTGCCGGTCGTCACCGTCACGCATGGCTCGTCCACCGCGGGTGGCGCCTACCAGACCGGCCTGTCCGACTACATCGTCATGGTCCGTGGCCGCACCCGCGCCTTCCTTGCCGGGCCGCCGCTGCTGAAGGCAGCGACAGGCGAGATCGCGACCGAGGAAGAGCTTGGCGGTGCCGAGATGCACACGCAGGTCTCCGGCCTCGGCGATTATCTCGCGGAGGACGACCGCGATGCGCTGCGCATCGCGCGCGAGATCATGGCGGCGCTGGAATGGGAGCGGCCGGGCCGCGCGGCTCCGCAGTTCAAACCGCCGCGCTACGACCAGGACGAGCTGCTCGGTATCATGCCGATGGACCACAAGCGCACCGTCGACATGAAGCAGGTGATCGCGCGCATCGTCGACGATTCCGACTTCACCGAGATGGCGCCCAATTACGGCCCCGCTACCGTCTGCGGTCACGCCCGCATCGAAGGCCAGGCGATCGGCATCATCACCAACAACGGCCCGCTCGATCCCGCCGGCGCCAACAAGGCGACGCATTTCATCCAGGCCTGCTGTCAGACCCGCACGCCGATCCTCTATCTCAACAACACCACCGGCTACATGGTCGGCAAGGCCTATGAAGAAGCCGGCATGATCAAGCACGGCTCGAAGATGATCCAGGCGGTGACCTCGGCGACGGTGCCGCAGATCACCATCTATTGCGGCGCCTCGTTCGGCGCCGGCAATTACGGCATGTGCGGGCGCGGCTTCCATCCGCGCTTCTGCTTCTCCTGGCCCAACGCCAAGACCGCCGTGATGGGCGGCGAGCAGGCGGCGGAAACCATGGCGATCGTGACGGAAGCCGCTGCCGCGCGCCGCGGCAAGCCGGTCGAGAAAGAAAAGCTCGACGCGATGAAGGCGCAGATCATCGGCGTGTTCGATGGCCAGATGGACGTGTTCTCGACCAGCGCGCGCGTGCTCGACGACGGCGTGATCGATCCGCGCGACACCCGTGCGGTGCTGTCCGAGGTGCTCGCGATCTGCCGCGAGGGCGATGCGCGCACGCCCCAGCGCATGCAATTCTCGGTGGCCCGCCCATGAGGAACGGATCAGTGCAGCACCGGCCGTTCTTCAAGGTTTTGGTTGCCAATCGCGGCGAGATCGCGCTGCGGGTGATGCGCAGCGCGCGGCAGCTCGGCCTCGGCGTCGTTGCGGTCTATTCGGATGCCGACCGCGATGCGCTCCATGTGCGGCAGGCCGACCAGGCCGTGCGCATCGGCGGAGCCCTGCCGGCGCAATCCTATCTCAACATTCCCGCGATCATCGCTGCGGCCAAGGCGAGCGGCGCGGATGCCGTCCATCCCGGCTACGGCTTCCTCGCCGAGAACAAGGACTTTGCCGAGGCGTGCAAGGAGGCCGGCCTCGTCTTCATCGGCCCCTCGCCGCAGGCGATCGAGGCCATGGGTAACAAGGCCGGCGCCAAGGAGATCATGAAGAAGGCCGGCGTGCCCTGCGTGCCCGGGTATCAAGGTGCCGACCAGGGCGACGAGGTCATGCTCGCGGAAGCCAAAAAGATCGGCTTCCCCGTGATGATCAAGGCGGTCGCGGGCGGCGGCGGTCGCGGCATGCGGCTCGTCACCGATGCCGCATCCTTCCCCGATGCGTTGCGCAGTGCGCGGTCGGAGGCAAACGCCGCCTTCGGCGATCCCACGGTCATCCTCGAGCGAGCCATCCAGAATCCCCGCCACATCGAGGTCCAGGTGTTCGGCGACAGCCACGGCAACGCCATCCATCTCGGCGAGCGCGACTGCTCGGTGCAGCGGCGACATCAGAAGCTGATCGAGGAGGCACCATCGCCGGCGGTCACGCCCGCGTTGCGCGCGAAAATGGGTGAGGTCGCGGTCGCGGCAGTCAAGGCGCTGCGCTATGAGGGCGCCGGCACGCTGGAATTCCTGCTCGACGCCAGCGGCGAGTTCTACTTCATGGAGATGAACACGCGTCTCCAGGTCGAGCATCCCGTCACCGAAGCCATCACGGGGCTCGATCTCGTCGAGCTGCAGCTGCGCGTCGCGCGCGGCGAGCCATTGCCGGTGAAGCAGCAGGATATCCGACTCTCGGGCCACGCCATCGAGGTGCGGCTGTGCTCGGAAGATGCCGCTCAGGATTTCATGCCGCAGTCCGGCCGCATGGCCCGCTGGCAGGTGCCTGACAGCGTCCGCGTCGAGCACGCGCTGCAATCGGGCGCAGAGATCCCGCCGTTCTACGATTCCATGATCGCCAAGGTGATCAGCCATGGCGCGACACGGGAGGAGGCGAGGGGGCGGCTGATCGTCGGCCTGGAGCAACTCACTGCGTTTGGTGTGACCACCAATCAGGCGTTTCTGATGTCCTGCCTGCGCCATCCCGGATTTGCCAGGGGCGAGGCGACGACAGCCTTCATCGGCACGCATCGCGACGAACTGTTGGCGCTGCCGGCGAACAGCGCATTCAGTGCCGCACTCGCAGGCCTGCTGCTCTATGTCACCAATCCGCAGGCTCCGTCGTGGCGCAGCGGACGAAGCCTGGCGGCAACATTCCCGCTGCCGGCGAAAGTCGAGATCGCCGGCCGCACCCACGAGCTCGAAGTCACGCGTGAGCGCGATGGCGGCTACATCGTCGCCGCCGACGGCCGTCAGGACAAGTTCGAGATCGACCAGCTCGATGCCGACGCCATCCGTTTCCGCCACGACGGCGTGATGGACAGCGCAAAGTTCCTGCGCGACGGCGATCGGCTCTATCTCCAGCATCGCGGCATCCCGCTTGCGGTCACCGATCTCACCCTTGCCGCGCCAAAGGCTGCTGCGAGCAATGGCGGCGATGGCAAAGTCCGCGCCGCCATGAACGGCCGCGTCGTCGCCGTGCTGGTCAAGCCCGGCGACCGCGTCACCGCCGGTCAACCGGTGATGACCTTGGAAGCAATGAAGATGGAGCACGTCCACAAGGCCGGCATCGACGGCGTGGTCGCCGCGATCGACGTCGCCGAAGGCGAGCAGGTCACGACGGGCAGGATCGTCGCGGAGATCGGGGCGGGTTAGCCTCTCTCCGTCATTGCGAGCGCAGCGAAGCAATCCAGTCTGCATCCGCAGAAGCACTCTGGATTGCTTCGCTGCGCTCGCAATGACGATGGGGAGATGCCGTCTCAAACTCGACTCGCCGCCGTGGCTGCGTTCGGGCGTCCCAATAAATCCAAATAATTCCAATATGATATTGCCTGTTTGATCTCGCTCACGATTGTTATTGAACATTGTTCAATTTAAGGCTACTAATATTGAGCGATGTCAAATCATGTGGAGGCCTGCATGTTGCGCGCAAATCACCACGCCCGAGAGACCGATGCCTTGCTGCCGTCAGTGTCCCGCCGGCTCTCGTTCGCCGCGCCGCAAGTCCGCGAAAAATATCTGATTGGCGCGCTCTTCGTCCTGACGCTGGTGGCGCTCCTCGCGCCGGCGTTGCCCGCCTCCGCCTGGCACATCCCGCATTTCGTCGACACTCGCACCTGGCTGGGCGTGCCCAACGCCGGCGACGTGCTGAGCAATCTTGCCTTCCTGGCGATGGGCGCTTGGGGCTTGCTGCGCCTGCGTGCCCACCCTGATGCGCCCGCGGGTGCAGGTTGCCTCTTCGTGGGTCTGATCCTCACTTGCATAGGATCGTGCATCTATCATCTGGATCCCGACGCGCCGCAGCGGCTGGTGGCCGATCGTCTCGGTATGGCGGTGGCGTTCGCGGGCTTTCTGGGCATCGCGGCCAGCGAGCGCATCAGCGTGCGTGCCGGTCAGGCGGTGGTGGTGCTGGTGACGGTTGCGGGCCTGCTCGCGGCCTGGGTGGCACGCGAGAATCTCACGCCATGGGTGGTCGTGCAGTTCGGCGGCATGGCGTTGGCCGTGGGACTGGCGTTGACACGGCCCCGGCCCGGTGCGCTTGGCGTGTCTCTGGGCGGCGTGATCTTCTTTTACGCGCTGGCCAAGCTTTTCGAGCTGGGTGACGTGACCATATTTGAAGCGACAGGCCACATTGTCTCGGGCCACACGCTCAAGCATCTGGCCGCCGCGCTGGCGGCCTGGCCGGTGATCCGGGCGTTGCGGCCTGTTGCTACTGGCTCCGCCCCGTCCCCTCGTTGAGCAGGCACGCCACCTGATGTCCGCCGCCTGCGTCCACCAGCGCCGGCCGCTCCGTCTTGCACCGCTCGATCGCAAACCGGCAGCGGGTGTGAAATGCGCAGCCGGAGGGCGGATTGACCGGACTCGGCACGTCGCCGTCGACCAGCGGCGCGAGCTTCTTGGCAAACGGGTTCGCAACCGGGACGGAGGCGAGCAGGGCCTGCGTGTAGGGATGGCGCGGATTGCGGAACAGCTCGTCCTTGTCGGCGATCTCGACGATGCGGCCGAGATACATCACGGCGACGCGGTGGCTGATATGGGCGACCACGGCGAGGTCATGCGCGATGAAGAGATAGGAGAAGCCGTGCGCCTTCTGCAGGTCGATCAGGAGATTGATCACCTGCGCCTGAATCGAGACGTCGAGCGCGGAGACCGGTTCGTCGCAGACGATCAGGCGCGGCCCGAGTGCCAGCGCGCGCGCGATGCAGATGCGCTGGCGCTGGCCGCCGGAAAATTGATGCGGGAAGTTGCGCATCTGATCAGGCCGCAGGCCCACCTGCTCGAACAGTTTTGCGGTACGCGCTTCCAGCTCCTTGCCGCTTGCGAGCCCGTGCACGGCGAGCGGCTCGCCGACGATGTCGCCGGCGGTCATGCGCGGATTGAGCGAAGCAAAGGGATCTTGAAACACGATCTGCATCGAGCGGCGATGCGGCCGCAGAGCGCTCTTGGAGAGACGGGTGATGTCCTCTCCGTCAAGGCGGATCTGGCCCGACGTCGGCTCGACCAGCCGCAGCACGCTGCGCGCCACCGTCGACTTGCCGCAGCCGGATTCGCCGACAAGGCCGAGCGTCTCGCCGGTATGAACCGAGAACGAGACGCCGTCGACCGCATGCACGGTGCCGACCTGCCGCCGCAACACGCCGGCGCGCACCGGATAGTGCTTCTTGAGATCGGTGACTTCGAGCAGCGCTTCGGTCATGCCACCTCCGCCACTTCGGCCGCGCGCCAGCACGCCGCGAGATGGCCGCCGCCCCAGTCCGCAAGCGGCGGATATTCGGCCTCGCAACGCTTGATCGCGAGCTTGCAGCGTGGCGCGAAGGCGCAGCCTTTCGGCAACCGCACCAGCGAGGGCACCGTGCCGGGAATTTCGTTCAGCCGCGCCTGCACCGGAACACCTGACGCCGGCACGGCCGGGATCGAGGCCATCAGCCCGCGCGTGTAGGGGTGCTTGGGATCGGCGAACAGCGCTTCCACCGTTGCCTCCTCCACCTTCTTCCCCGCATACATCACGATCACCCGCTGCGCGGTCTGTGCGACGACGCCGAGATCATGCGTGATCAGCACGAGGCCGGTGCCGAGCTCCTTCTGGAGGTCGAGGATCAGAGCCAAAATCTGTGCCTGGATGGTGACGTCGAGCGCGGTGGTCGGCTCGTCCGCGATCAGCAGTGCCGGCCGGCAGGCGAGCGCCATCGCGATCATCGCGCGCTGGCGCATGCCGCCGGAAAGCTGATGCGGATATTCCCGCGCGCGCCGCGCCGGTTCGGGGATGCGGACCAGCCGCAGCATCTCGACCGCGATGTCGCGCGCTTCTCTGGCCGGCATCGCCCGGTGCAACCGCACCGCCTCGACGATCTGGTCACCGATCCGCATCACCGGATTGAGCGAGGTCATCGGCTCCTGGAAGATCATGGAGATGCGATTGCCCCTGACAGCGCGCATCTGGGCTTCATCCAGCGCCAGCAGCTCGGTGCCTTCGAGCGAGACCGACCCGCCGACGATGCGGCCGGGCGGATCGGGCACCAGCCGCATCAGGGACAGCGCGGTGACGCTCTTGCCGCAGCCGGATTCGCCGACGATCGCCAGCGTCTCGCCGCGCCTCACGGTGAAGGAAACGTCGTCGACGGCTTTGAACAGGCCGGAATTGGTGAAGAACACCGTCTTCAGGTTCTTCACATCGAGCACGAGATCGGATTTGTCTGCCATCAGCCGCGCTGCCGGGGATCGAGGATGTCGCGCAGGGCGTCGCCGAACAGATTGGCGCCGAACACGGCGAGGCTGATCGCGATACCCGGGAAGATCACGAGCCACGGCGCGGTGCGGACATATTCGGCCGCGGACTCCGACAGCATGCGGCCCCATGACGGATAAGGCTCGGGAATGCCGAGGCCGAGGAAGGACAGCGAGGCTTCGGTGAGGATGGTCGAGCCGAGCTGCGCGGTCGCGAGCACGATCAGCGGCGCCAGCGTGTTCGGCAGCACGTGGCGCAGCGCGATCCGCACCTCGCTCATGCCGATCGACTTGGCGGCTTCGATAAAGGGCAGCTCGCGCAGCGCCAGCGTGTTGGCGCGAATGACGCGCGACACGGTCGGGATCAGCGGAATGGCGATGGCGATGATGACGTTCGGCAGGGACGGACCGAGCGCCGCCGTCATGATCAGAGCCAGGACCAGCAGTGGAAGCGCTTGAAGAATGTCGGAGACGCGCTGGAATACGAGGTCGACCCAGCCGGAGAGATAGCCGGAGGTGAGGCCAACGATGACGCCGATCGTGCCGCCAAGTGCCGTCGAGCCGATGCCGACGGCGAGCGAGATCCGCGCGCCGTGGATGATGCGGCTGAACACGTCGCGGCCGAAGGAATCCGTGCCCATCCAGTGCGCCAGGCTCGGGCGCGCCAGCGCGCGGGCGGCGTCGATGGTCAGGGGATCGTAGCGCGCGATGAAGTCGGCAAAGATCGCCGTGAGCACGAACAGCGTCATGATGATCAGCCCGACCGCGCCCAGCACATGCCGCTGCGCCAGAAACAGCACGCGCCGCCACCCGCCAGTCGCATGCGCTCCGGCCCGCCTCAGTTCGAGATCATAGTCAATCGCGGCCAAGCTGATCTCCTAATCCGTATAACGGATGCGCGGATCGAACACCGCGTAGAGCATGTCGACGATGAAGTTCGCGCTCACCACCACGACCGCAATCAGCATCACGAGGTTCTGCACGATCGGATAGTCGCGCCAGCGGATCGCTTCGACCAGGAAGCGTGCGACGCCGGGGATGTTGAACACGGTCTCGGTCACGATCAGGCCGCCGATCAGGAACGCGGCCTCGATGCCGATCACGGTGATGACGGGCAAAATCGCGTTCTTCAGCGCATGCTTATAGTTGACGGCCGCGTCGGAGGCGCCCTTGGCGCGCGCGGTGCGGATATAGTCCTGCCGCAGCACCTCGAGCATCGAGGATCGCGTGATGCGCATGGTCAGCGCCGCGCTGCGGAAGCCGACGGCGGCCGCCGGCACGGCGTAGGTCGCGAACGCCTCGAGCCAGGTCTGCGGATTCGGATTGAAGATCGGCATCTGGTTGAACATCGCCACCGAAGCGGTGAGGATGAGCAGGCCGAGCCAGAACGAGGGCAGCGACAAGCCGCTGAGGCTGACGACGCGCAATGCGTAGTCGAGCCGTGTTCCCTGCTTCACTGCGCTGATGACGCCGAGCGGAATGCCGATCGACGCCGAGAACAACAGTGCCAGCCCGGCGAGCCGCGCGGTGATCGGGATCCGCGGCAAAATCTCCTGAAGCGCGGGCTTCTCGGAAACATAGGAGTAGCCGAAATCGCCGCGCAGAAAACCGCTGATCCAGTGCCAGTACTGCACGACCAGTGGCTGGTCGATGCCGAGCTCCTTCTCCAGATTGGCCTTGTCGGCGGGGTCGACGTAGCCCGCCGCGGCAAACAGGATGTCGACGATGTTGCCGGGCACGATGCGCAGCAGGAAGAAGATGACGACCGAGATCCCGAACAGGGTCACGAGCATCAGGAACAGGCGCCGCACCAGATAGGCAAACATGCATCGCCTCCTGTCGAACCGTCAGCCGCCCGCGCTACTTGTCCATCCAGACGTCCTCGTAGCGATACCCATTATAGGAGCTGTTCGACATCACCGTTATGCCCTTGACATAGGGCTGCCAGCAGGAGCCAGTGCGCGCGTGGAAGATGATCGGGCGGGCGACGTCCTCCTGCAGCTTCTTGTCGATGTCCCACACCAGCTTCTTGCGCTTGTTGATGTCGGTCTCCTGCGACTGCACGTCGAACAGCTTTTCGATCTCCTTGTTGCAGTAATTGGTGTAGTTGCGCTCGGACCCGCAGGAATAGTTCTCGTAGAACGACTGGTCGGGATCGTCGACGGCGTTGCCGGTCAAATTGAGCCCGAGCATGTAGTCCTTGCGTGCGATCTTCGGAAACCAGTTCGCGGTCTCGACCACGTCGAGCTCGCCGTCGATATAGATGCTCTTGAGCTGGTCGATCAGGATCACGGCGGGATCGCGATAGACCGGGATGTTGCGGGTCGAGACCTTGACGGCGAGATGCTTGTCCGGCCCGTAGCCGGCCTTCTGCATCAGCTTCCTGGCTTCCTCGCGGTTGGCGTTCACATCGGGGCCATAGCCGGGAATGGTCTCGAGCATCTCCTTCGGCATGCCCCACAGCCCGTTCGGCGGCGGCAGCATGGTGCCGCCGACATCGCCCTGGCCCTCGAACATGATCGAGATGAAGGCCTTGCGGTCGAGCGTCAGCGCCATGGCGCGGCGGATGTCGATATTGTCGAACGGCGGCGCGGACGAGTTGACGATGATGTTGGTGGCGACATTGTTGGGCTCGACCACGCAGACCGCGTTCGGCGCCTGCGATTTGACGTCCTTCAACAGCGGAATGCTCACTTCGGTCGGGAACGCCATGTCGAACTTGCCGGCGACGAAGGCGAGGATCGCGGTCGAACGGTTCGGGATGATGGTGAACTCGATGCCGTCGAGATAGGGCCGCCCCTCGCGCCAATAGTCGGGATTGCGGGTCAGCTTGATCGATTCATTGGCCTTGAACTCGACGAATTTGAACGGGCCGGTCCCGATCGGGTGCGTGCGCATGTCGCCGGGCGAGACGTGACAGGGATAGACCGGCGTGTAGCCCGAGGCGAGCAGGGCCAGCAGCGACGGCTGCGGCCGCTTCAAGTTGAAGGAAACCTCGAGGTCGCCGTTGGTGGAGACGTCGTTGACCTGTTCGTACCAGGTCTTGCGCGGATTCTGCCGGAACTTCTGCTGCGACTTGCCCATCAGCATGTCGAAGGTGCATTTGACGTCCGCGGAGGTGAACGGCTTGCCGTCATGCCATTTCACGCCCGGGCGCAGCTTGAAGGTCAGCGTCTTGTTGTCGTTGACCCAGGCCCAGCTCTCGGCGAGTTCCGGAATGATGTTGTCCATCCTGTTCTGCGCCTCGTCCTGCTTGTAGATGACGAGGTTGTTGAACACAGGCATGAAGGGAACATTGAGCGAATAGGTCGCGCCTTCATGGATCGAGGCATTGCCGGGGCTGTCGCGGTGGTACATCCGCAGGATTCCGCCCTGCTTGGGCCCGCCGGCGAGCGCGGTCGTCGAGGTCGTCAGCACAGATAGCGCCGCCACTGCGGCGAGCGCCCACACGCTCCGCATGCTCATCCTCCCTGGACATTAGTCTTTTGGGCCTTTGCGGCCTGTTTGTCAGACGATAGCGACGCGCGTGCAGCGAGGCAACCGGCAAGGCCGCTCGCCGCCTCGACAATTCGGATGACGGAAGGCCGCAGGCGTTCACACTCTCTTCATGTGAGAGTGCAGGTGCGAAGGGATGGTTCCTGTGCAGATGTTGCGGGCAGCTGCCTCAACAAACTCCGCCGTCGTCCCGGACAAGCGAAGCGCAGATCCGGGATCCATAACCACGGGAAGTCGTTTGATGAAGATTCGGAGTTACCTGCTCGCGTGACGACTCCCGCCGGTGGTTATGGGCCCCCGGGTTCGCGACTTCGTCGCGCCCCGGGACGACAGTGGGGCTCACACGATCCGTGACGTCTTGTTCCCCCAATAGCGGTCCCGCAGCAGCCGCTTGTACAGCTTGCCCGTCGGCAGCCGCGGCAGTTCCTTCTCGAAATCGACCGAGCGCGGCACCTTCTGCCGCGACAGCGATTGACCGCAGAAGGCGATCAGTTCTTCGGCGAGCGCCTCGCCCGGCACGATGCCGGGCATCGGCTGCACCACCGCCTTCACCTCTTCGCCGAGATCGGGATTGGGCACGCCGAACACCGCGGCATCGGCGACCTTCGGATGGGTGATGAGCAGATTCTCGCATTCCTGCGGATAGATGTTCACCCCGCCGGAGATGATCATGAAGGTCGCACGGTCGGTTAAATAGAGGAAACGATCTTCATCGACATAGCCGACGTCGCCGACCGTGCTCATGCTGCCGTCGGCCGAGCGCGCCTCCCTGGTCTTCTCGGGGTCGTTGAAATATTCGAACGACGATGCCGTCTTGAACCAGACCTGGCCCGGCGTGCCGGTCGGGCACGCCCTCATGTTCTCGTCGAGAATGTGGAGGTCGCCGAGCAGCACCTTGCCGACGGTGCCGCGGTGGCTAAGCCATTCCTCGCTGTTGCAGGCGGTGAAGCCGAGGCCTTCGGTCGCGCCGTAATATTCGTGGATGATCGGCCCCCACCATTTGATGATGTCGTCCTTGACCAATGCCGGGCAGGGCGCTGCGGCGTGGATCGCAATCTCCAGCGACGACAGGTCGTAGCGGTCGCGCACCTCCTCCGGCAGCTTCAGCATGCGCGAGAACATCGTCGGCACCAGCTGGGTGTGGGTGATACCCCATTGCTGGACGAGCTGGAGATAACGTTCGGGATCGAACGTCTCCTTGATGATCACGGTGCCGCCCATGCGGATCGTGAGGTTCACCGCGGCTTGCGGCGCGGAGTGATAGAGCGGGGCAGGCGAGAGATAGACCATGCCCTCGCGGTAGCGCCAAAGCTTTGTCAGGAAATCGAACAGCGGCAGATTGTGCTTCGGCGGCTCCTCCGGCAGCGGGCGCAGGATGCCTTTCGGCCGTCCGGTCGTGCCGGATGAATAGAGCATGGCGGTGCCGAGCCATTCATCGGCGATCGGAGCCTCGGGCAGGTCGGCGGTCACCTCGGCGAGGCCGACGATACGGTCGCTCTCGCCGGGGCCGTCGGCGACGATGCAGAGCTTGATGTCCGGACAGGCCTTGATCGCCTCGCGGGCGATGTCGAGTTTCGCAACGGACGTGATCAGGATTTTCGACTGGCTGTTGACGAGGAGATAAGCGAGCTCGCCCGGCGTCAGGAACGAGTTGATGCAGGTGTAGTACAGCCCGGAGCGCTCGCCCGCGCCGCAGGCTTCGAGGTAGCGCGAATTGTTCTCCATGAAGATCGAATAATGGTCGAGCCGCTTCAAGCCGTGCTCGCGGAACAGATGCGCCAGGCGGTTGCTGCGCGCATCGAGCTCGCGATAGGTGACGGCCTCGCCGGTTGCAGCCATGATGAAGGCGGGTTGGAGCGGGCGTAGACGAGCATGCTGACCTGGATACATCAGTCCTCCGGCTTGAAATTATGCGGCGAGAAGCAGGATTTCGCGAATGTCGGCGGGGCCGTCGATCTTGCGCGGGTTGCGCGGGATCCAGTTGGTGCGCATCGCCTGTTCGGCGATGGCGTCGAAATGCTCCGGCGAGACGCGGACGTCGGCGAGGCTGCGCGGCATGCCGAGTGAGCGGATGAAGGCATCGAGCACGTCGCCGGCGTTGTGGCCGGGAAAACCCATCGCGGCGGCGACGATCATCTGGCGCTCGGCGTTGTCGCGCGCATTCCAGCGCATCACCGCGGGCAGCATGATGCAGGAGGTGTAGCCGTGCGGCACGTCGAAGGCCGCACCGAGCACATAGCCGATGCCGTGGCTCGCGCCCATCGGCACGCCGGCGGCGAGCGCGCCCATCGACAGCCAGGTGCCGATCTGCGCATCCATGCGGGCGTCGAGGTCGGCAGGGTCGGCCTTCACCCGCGGCAGCGCGTCGGCGAGCATGGCCAGCCCCTTCACCGACTGCGCATCGGCATAAGGGTGCGTCTCGCGCGAGCAGATCGCCTCGACGCAATGGTCGACGGCGCGGATGCCGGTGGAGAGAAACAGCCATTCCGGCGTGTGCACGGTGATTGCGGGATCGAGGATGGTCGCACGCGGCACCGTGAGCGGATGCCGCAGCATCTGCTTCACATGCGTGGCGCGGTCGGTGACGCCGGCGATCGCGCTGAACTCGCCGCCCGCGATCGTGGTCGGCACGCTGATCTGCCGCACGTCAGGGGCGGTCATCTCGGGCGCGACGCCCTTGTGGACGCGGATGCGCTCGATGCCGTCGACATCGTCGATGCCGTTGGCAAGGCAGAGCTGCACCGCCTTGGCGCCGTCGGTGATCGAGCCGCCGCCCACGGTGACGATCAGGTCGGCGTTCACTTCGCGTGCGGCATTGGTCGCCGCGATCACTGCCTCGCGCGGTGTGTGCGCCGGCATGGCGTCGAACAGGCCGGCGCAACGCGCGCCGAGCGCGTCTTTGATCTTCGCGATTTCGTCGGTCTGACGGTTCAGCGTGCCCGAGACCATCAGGAAGGCGCGGCGCGTCCCCAGCCGGTCCATCTGCGCAACGACGGCCTCGGCCGCGGGATGGCCGAACACGACCTCCTCGATCGCGCCGTAAACGACACGTCCCTGGTGCACGCCTGTCCTCCCAGGACAATTCGGCTTTGTTTTTCTGGGAGTAATCTAGCCGAGCGGACGGTGTCCGTCATGTGCGAAGACGCTGGCGGCCTTCTCACCCTCCCCTGGAGGGGGAGGGTCGATCGCGCGTAGCGCGAGCGGGGTGGGGTGATCTCTCAACACGGGCATTGCTCAACGCGGAGAGACCATCACCCCACCCCGTCTCATGTCTGGCTTCGCTCAACATGAGCCGACCCTCGGGCGAGCTACGCTCGTCCCGGACCTCTCCAGGGGAGGGTGGCGAGCGCCGCGTCTTGATTGCTGACCTTACGCCGACGCGCATCAGCTGCCGCTTGTCATCATCTCTCTCGCTGTCAACCCGTCATCCGGCTAGGGCATCCTCCCAAGCGTTGCGCGCGCTTTCGTCTTGAAGATTTCATCATTGAAACCCATCTTGTGTCGCCCGCGGGTAGGCGAGTACGCTGCTTTTGCTGCGGCAAATGTGCGAGGGACTTGGGATGAGCGGACCGGACCGAAACGAGCATTTTGTCAAAACGCACGATTTCGTCCTACCTCGACTTTGCGCAATTGCCGGGCTCCTCGCCGCGACGTTCGCTCTCACTGGTTGCGGACAACCGGCCTCGCAGGCCGCCGCCCCACCGCCGCCGCCGGTGACCGTCGCCCAGCCGGTCAAGCGCACCGTCACCGATTGGGACGAGTTCACCGGCCGCTTCGAGGCGGTCGAGGAGGTGCAGGTGCGCCCCCGCGTCGGCGGCTTCGTCAACTCCGTCGAGTTCCAGGACGGCGCGATCGTGCATCAGGGCGACCTGCTCTACGTCATCGACCCGCGCCCGTTCGAGGCGGTGGCCGAGCAGGCGGACGGTCAGTTGTCCGACGCGCGTGCCAAGGTGGAGCTTGCCAAGCGCGAGCTCGACCGTGGCCTGAACCTGGTCCAGACCAGCGCGGTCTCCGAGCAGGCCGTCGACCAGCGCCGCCAGGCCCTGCAGGCGGCGCATGCCGCGGAGACGCAGGCCGCAGGTGCGCTGAAGGCCGCCCGGCTCAATATCGAGTTCACCCATGTGACCGCGCCGCTCACCGGCCGCGTCAGCCGCCATCTCGTCAGCCCCGGCAATCTCGTGCAGGGCAGCGATACCGGCACCTCGACGCTGCTCACCTCGATCGTCGCGCTCGATCCGATCTACGTCTATTTCGACATGGATGAGGCGACCTTCATCAAATACAGCAAGCTGTGGTTCGAAGGCCGCCGCCCGAGCTCGCGCGACACCGCGAACCCGGTGCAGGTGACGCTCGCCGGCGAGACCAAGCCGTCGCATGAGGGCACCATCAACTTCCTCGACAACCGCCTCGATGTCTCCACCGGCACGCTACGCAGCCGCGCCGTGATCAAGAACACCGATCTCTCGATCCTGCCGGGCCAGTTCGGCCGCGTCCGGCTGATCGGCAGTGCGCCCTATGAGGCGCTGCTGATTCCCGACGTCGCGGTCGCGACCGACCAGTCCCGCAAGATCGTGTTCGTCGTGAAGCCGGACGACACCGTCGAGGCGCGCCCCGTGGTGCTCGGCCCGCTCGATGAGGGACTGCGCGTGATCCGCGAGGGGCTGAAGGCGGAGGACCGCGTCATCGTCAACGGCATCCAGCGCGCCCGCGTCGGCGCCAAGGTCGCTCCGTCTCCCGCGCCAGCGCCGGCCAAGTCCGGTGACAAGTCATGAACCTTGGCCGTCTCTCCATCAACCAGCCCATCCTGGCGATGGTGCTGTCGATCGTGCTGCTGATCGTCGGCGCGCTCGCCTATACGACGCTGCCGGTCTCCGAATATCCGCAAGTGGTGCCGCCGACCGTCGTCGTCACCACGCAATATCCGGGCGCCTCCGCGCAGACCGTGTCCGACACCGTCGCAGCTCCCATCGAGCAGCAGATCAACGGCGTCGAGGACATGCTGTATCTCTACAGCCAGGCGACCTCGAATGGGCAATTGACGATCACCGTCACCTTCAAGCTCGGGACCGACCTCGACAAGGCGCAGGTGCTGGTGCAGAATCGCGTCGCGATCGCACAGCCGCAGCTGCCGGACGAAGTGCAGCGCAACGGCGTCGTCACGCGCAAGAACTCGCCCGACATCCTGATGGTCGTGTTCATGCTGTCGCCGGACGATACGTTCGACCAGCTCTACATCTCCAATTACGCGCTGCTCCAGGTCCGTGACCAGCTGCTGCGGATCGACGGCGTCGGCGATATCCAGATCTTCGGCGCACGCGACTATTCGATGCGGCTCTGGCTCGACCCTGATCGTATCGCCAATCTCGGCCTGACCTCGACCGAGGTGCTGGCCGCGATCCGTGCCCAGAACGTCCAGATCGCGGGCGGCCAGATCGCCGAACCGCCGATCGCCGATCGGGCCTTCCAGCCAAACCTCGTTTTCACCGGGCGCCTGAAGGACCAGAAGCAGTTCGAGGACATCCTGATCAAGGCCGGCTCCGACGGCCGCACGGTGCGGCTGCGCGACGTCGCCCGCATCGAGCTCGGTGCTCTCGCCTACTCCACCAACAGCTTCCTGCTGCGCAAATCAGCGGTCGCCATGCTGGTGACGCAGCGGCCGGGATCGAACGCGCTCGCGACGGCGAAAAACATCTCCGACACGATGACGACGCTCAAGCAAAGCTTCCCGAAGGGCCTCGACTACAATATCGGCTACAACCCGACCGAGTTCATCGCGCAGTCTGTCCACGAGCTGATCAAGACCATCTACGAGGCCATGCTGCTCGTGGTCATCGTGGTGCTGGTGTTCCTGCAAGGATGGCGGCCCGCGATCATTCCGATCATCGCGATCCCGGTCTCGCTGGTCGGCACCTTCGCGGTGATGGCGGCGCTCGGCTTCTCCATCAACAACCTCACCTTGTTCGGCCTCGTGCTTGCGGTTGGCATCGTGGTCGACGACGCCATCGTGGTGGTGGAGAATGTGGAGCGCCATCTCGAGCACGGCTTAAGTCGGCGCGATGCGGCGCTGAAGACCATGGAGGAGGTCGGCGGCGCGCTGGTCTCGATCGCGCTGGTGCTCTGCGCCGTGTTCGTGCCGACCGCATTCATTGGCGGCATCTCCGGGCAGTTCTTCCAGCAATTCGCCGTCACCATTGCGGTGGCGACCGCGATCTCCTGCTTCTGCTCGCTGACGCTGTCGCCGGCGCTGGCTTCGATGATCCTCACGCCGCACGCAGAGAAGCGACCGCCTGCCGCCTGGAATCTCCTCGCGCGTGGCTGGAATGCGTTCACCGGCGTCTTCAACCGCGTGTTCGACCGGCTCTCGCATGGTTATGCCGGCCTCGCCAATTTCGTGATCCGCCATTCGGTGGTGATGATCCTGATCTATGTCGTGCTGATCGGCAGCGCCGGCTGGCTGATCGCGACCACGCCGCAGGGCTTCATTCCCGCGCAGGATCGCGGCTACGTCATCATCTCCGTGCAATTGCCGGGCGCGGCGTCGCTGGCGCGCACCACCGAAGTCGTGCGCGAGATCGAGCGGATCTCGCTGGACACGCCCGGCATCGTCCGCGTCGCCGCCTTCGCCGGCTTCTCGGGCGCCACCCGCACGCAGGCGGGCAATGCTGCGGCGCTGTTCCCGGTTTTCGACGAGCCCGAGGCGCGGATGAAGAAGGGATTGTCTGCGAACGCCATCACGGTCGAACTGCGCAAGCGCCTGGCCGCAATCCAGGGCGCCTTCATCATCGTGATTCCGCCGCCGGCCGTGCCCGGCATCGGCACCGGCGGCGGCTTCACCATCCGCGTCCAGGACCGCCAGGGCCGAGGACCTGAGCTGCTCGCCGCGGCCACCGACGAGCTTGTCGCCGCGGCGCGCAAATCGCCGTTGCTGCTCGGCCCCACGGTTTTCTCCCCGTTCTCGGCCAACACGCCGCAGCTCTTCGTCGACATCGACCGCACCAAGGCGCAGAAGCTCGGCGTGCCCATCGCCAGCATCAACGACACGATCCAGACCTACTTCGGATCGACCTACGTCAACGACTTCAACCTGTTCGGCCGCACCTATCACGTCACCGCGCAGGCTGACTTCCCGTTCCGAAAAGAGCCCAGCGACCTCTCGCGCCTGCGCACGCGTAACGCCTCCGGCGACATGGTGATGCTGGGCAGCGTGGTCGAGTTCAAGGACGTCTCCGGCCCCGACCGCGTCGCGCGCTACAATCTCTATGCTGCGTCGGAGCTCCAAGGCGAGCCGGCGCCGGGCACCAGCTCGACCACCGCGCTCAACACCATCAAGAAGCTCGCGGACGACATCTTGCCGAGTGGCTTCACCTTCGAATGGACCGATCTCTCCTACCAGCAGGTCACCGGCGGCAACGCGGGCCTGCTCGTGTTCCCGATCTGCGTGCTGTTCGTCTATCTCGTGCTCGCCGCGCAATATGGCAGCTGGACGCTTCCATTCGCGGTGATCCTGATCGTGCCGATGTGCCTGTTGGCCGCCACGATCGGCGTGCGCATCATGGGGCAGGACGTCAACATCCTCACCCAGATCGGATTCGTCGTTCTGGTGGGGTTAGCTGCCAAGAACGCGATCCTGATCGTCGAGTTCGCACGCGACATCGAGAAAGAAGGCAAGCCGCGGCTGGAGGCGGTGATCGACGCCTGCCGCCTGCGCCTGCGGCCGATCCTGATGACCTCCTTCGCCTTCATCCTCGGCGTGCTGCCGCTGGTGATATCGTCCGGCTCCGGCTCGGAGATGCGGCAGGCGGTCGGCGTTGCCGTGTTCTTCGGCATGATCGGCGTCACCCTGTTCGGCCTGCTGTTCACCCCGATCTTCTATGTGGTGGTGCGGAACCTGGCGGAAGGGCGGAACGAGGGGAAGAAGCCGGAGGTGGTGGCCCCCTAGTTGTCGGTGGCGGCCACTGGCGTATCCACACCCCCCGCTGTCGTCCCCGCGTAGGCGGGGACCCATAACCACAGGGAGGAGTTTGGCGAAGGCTGGCAACCACTAGCTCGCGCCAAACTCCTCCCTGTGGTTATGGGCCCCGGATCTGCGCTGCGCTTGTCCGGGGCGACACCAATTTTGTAGCTGGCGCCCATACTAACGACCAACATGAAATGGATGGGCAGGCGCGGGGTTCTTCACTAGTATCCGCGCGATTTCAAAACAGAAAACTGCTGGGAGCCAACATATGAAATCAGCACTTTTGGCCGCTGTCGCAACGTCTGCTCTGTTGCTGGCTGCGCCGGCCTTCGCGCAAGGCGTCAAGATCGGCATTCTCAACGATCAGTCCGGCGTCTATGCCGACTACGGCGGCAAATACTCGGTCGAAGCCGCCAAAATGGCGATCGAGGATTTCGGCGGCGAAGTGCTTGGCCAGAAGATCGAGATGGTCACCGCCGATCACCAGAACAAGCCGGATCTCGCCGCGTCGATCGCGCGGCGCTGGTACGACGTCGAGAATGTGGACATGATCACGGAGCTGACGACCTCCTCGGTCGCGCTCGCGATCCACGAGCTCTCCAAGGAAAAGAAGAAGATCGACATCGTCGTCGGCGCGGCGACCTCGCGCCTCACCGGCGATGCCTGCCAGCCCTACGGCTTCCACTGGGCCTATGACACCCGTGCGCTCGGCGTCGGCACCGGCGGCGCGCTGACCAAAGCGGGCGGCGACACCTGGTTCTTCCTCACGGCCGACTATGCCTTCGGCTATGCGCTGGAAAAGGACACCAGCGAGATCGTCACCGCCAATGGCGGCAAGGTGGCCGGCTCGGTCCGCGTGCCGCTCAACTCGTCGGACTTCTCCTCCTTCCTGCTCCAGGCGCAGAGCTCGAAGGCGAAGATCGTCGGCCTCGCCAATGCCGGCCTCGACACCACCAACTCGATCAAGCAGGCGGCCGAGTTCGGCATCGTCTCCGGCGGCCAGAAGCTCGCCGGCCTCCTGATGACGCTCGCCGAGGTGAACGGTCTCGGCCTGCAGGCCGCGCAAGGCCTGGTGCTGACCGAGGGCTATTACTGGGACCTCAACGATCGCACGCGCCATTTCGGCGAGCGCTTCTTCAAGCGCACCAGCCGGATGCCGAACATGATCCAGGCCGGCACCTATTCGGCGACGCTGAGCTATCTCAAGGCGGTCAAGGCCGCCGGCACCAAGGACCCCGACGCGGTCGCCAAGAAGCTGAAGGAGCTGCCGGTCGACGACGACTTTGCGCAGGGCGGCAAGGTGCTCGAGAACGGCCGCATGGTCCACGACATGTATCTGTTCGAGGTCAAGAAGCCGTCGGAATCGAAGAAGCCGTGGGACTATTACAAGCTGCTCGCAACCGTCCCCGGCGACAAGGCGTTCTTCGCCGCCAAGGACAGCGGCTGCCCGCTGACGAAGTAAGGCTCTCGTGTCCCGGACGCGCTGCAGCGTGAAACGCTGCTGCGCAGAGCCGGGACCCACATTTCTCCATGGGGCGAGACCAGATTGGGTCCCGGTTCAGCGGCGCAGCGTTACACGCTGCACCGCGCCCGGGACGCGAGCGCGCGTGATGCCGCCCCTCACACCATCCGCAACACCACCGCCCCCAATGCGCCCGCCCACAGCGCAATCGCTGCGATGCCCTGGATCGCAAAGCCCGGGCCGCGCTTTGCCGCCGCCTTCGAATAGCCGATGAAGTAGACGATGCGGCCGATGATCCAGACCGCGCCGATTCCCGCTGCAATGGCGTCGCCGATATAGATCGCGAACAGCCATAGCGCCGGCAGGAAGACCGGCATCCATTCCAGCGTGTTCGCCTGGATGCGGAAGGCGCGCTCGAAATCCGGGTGGCCCGACATCGCCGGCACCTTGACACCGGTCTTGGTGCGCGAGCGCGAGACGTTGATGCAGGTGAACATGTAAAATGCGATCGCCAGCAGCGTGACGAGGGCGGTGAGATGATACATCGCGGATCCTTTTGAGGAGGTCGCGCTTCAATAGCCGGTCAGCTCGAGATAGCCAACGCCGTCATGCGTGCCGGCAAAGCTGATCGGCCCTTCCCAATAGGAGAAGCCGGTCCCCATCCAGGCCCTGGGATTAAGCGGCTTGCAGGAAATCGAGAACGAACGCGACGGAATCGCGATCTGCCATTCCACCGGCAGCTTGCGGCCCGCGACTTCCGCGGTCGCCTTCGGAGTCATCTGGATGTCGCCACCCGCGATCATCTGCGTATCGCCGGCGGCGGTGATCCAGTTGCCGAACGGATAATCCTTGCCGTCCTTCTGTCGCAGCCGGTACAGCATCAGCTTGTCGCCGGATGCGAGATGAAGCGACAGCCAGTCCCAGCCGGTCTGGTCGGCATCGAGTGGCTGGCTGCTCCACTCGCGGTCCATCCAGGCCTGGCCCGAGACATCGACGGATTTGTCGTCGATCGTGAGGCTGCCGCGGGCGCGGTAGAACGGCTGGCTGTAATAGTAGGACGCCTGCCCGCGCTCGGACTTGCGGCTGTAGCCGCCGTCACCCTGCAACACCACCGGGCGGTCTGCCTCTAGCGTCAGCGCATAGCTGAAATCGGTGCCCGATGCTTTCAGCGCCAGCGGTGCCAAGGCGCGATCGTCGGTGCGCTCGAAGCCCTTCATCTCCCAATCGTCGATCCACGCCGCAAATGGCTTTGCGGTGACGCCGGCCTGTCCAATGCCGCCGCGCGAAAACACCTCGTTGAAGCGGTGGGTGTCGGCGCGCGTCACTGCCGCATGCGCCATCCATATCTGCTGATTGGCCCAGCCTTCGCCTTGCGGGCCCGGCTGCGCCGCCTGGCGGAACAGCGTCCATTGCAGGCCGCAGGCCGCGCCGCTGCTATCGACGAGGTTCGCCGTGAGATACCACCATTCGATGCGAAACTCCGGATGCGGGCCGTGATCGGCCGGAAAGCTGAACGTCTTTCCCGGTGTCACCTTCGCAAAGCCGTCGGCGGTCTCGCCGAGTCCGGCATAGCCTTGCGCGCCAGCACGGCGGGCCGCCGCGAGGGCGGCGATGCCGCCGGCGAAGGCGCGCCGCGAAATCTTGTCAGCGCTCATTGGCAAACACCTTGACGAGGCTCGCCGGCTGCATCCGCGCCAGTCGTATCATCGGCAGCAGCGCGGCAAGCAGCGAAGCGATCAGCGCGACCGCGACCAGCTCCACCAGCTGCAGCGGAAACACGTGGAACGGCAGCCGCCAGCCGAACGCCTTCACATTGACGATCGCGATCAGACACCAAGCCACCAGCAATCCGAGCGGCACGGCCAGCAGGGAGGTGAACAGCGCAACCGACAATGTCTTGGTCAGTTCGATCGCGGCAAGGCGCGGCCGGGTGATGCCGATCGCCCACAGCGGCGCGAGCTGCGGCAGGCGGGAATTCGCCAGTGTCAGCAGGCTGGTCAAGAGCGCAATGCCGGCCACGCCGAGCGTGAAGGCATTCAGCGCCGACGTCACCGCAAAGGTGCGGTTGAAGATCCGGATCGATTCCGCCTTCACTGTTGCCTGATCCGCGACGCTGCGGTCGTCGAGCGCGAATTGCTTCTGCAACGCCGCGATCAGGCCGGGGATATTTTCCTTCGCGACGATCAGGCCGATGCGCGTCTGCGGCGTCTGCGGGAAGTGCCGGATCAGCGCCGCGACGTTGACGGCGAGCTGCCCCTTGGGGTTGCCGTAATCGGCATAGATGCCGGCGATGTCGAGCTCCCAGGTGCCGCCCGGCGCCGGCACCTCGATGACATCGCCGACGCGGACGTTGAGGCGGCGGCTCAGCTGCTCGCTGATAAATGCGGCATTGCCCGGTACGAGCTGGGTCCAGGCGCGCGGCGCGGTCTCCAGCAGCGGCCAGCGCTCGCGATAGAGTGCGTGATCGGGCAGGCCGAGCAGCTCGACCGGCTGCCCCTGAACCTGCGTATCGGCGCGTCCGCCCGACAGGATCGCCTGCACGTCGCTGCGCTCCTTCAGCCAGCTCCGGATTGCAACGCCTTGCGCATTGTCGGAGGCGCTGATGTAGACGTCGGCGGCAAGCCGCCCGTTGAGCCAGCCGACGAAGGTACGGCTGAAGGTCTCCACCATGGTGGACACCCCGACATTGACGGCCAGCGCGAGCAGCAGCGCCATCAGGGCCAGCGACAGGCCGGAGAGCTGTTGCCGGCTGTCCGCCCAGAACCATAGCGCGAGCGGCCCGCGCGACCAGCGCTGGCCGATGAGCAGGATGATTTCGAGGAATGCCGGCAGGATCAGCGCCGCACCGAACATCAATGCGGCCAGCACGCCAAAGCCCGCGATCAGCGATTGTCCGTAGTGAAGCAGCAGCAGCGCGACCGCGAACACGGCGCAGGCCGCACCGCTCTGCAGGACCAACCAGCGGCGCTGCCGCTGCTGCCAGGCGTAAGGCTGTGCAGTCGCCAGCACCGGCATCCTGATCGCCTTGATCAGGCTGGTCGCCGCCGCCACCAGCGCGCCCGCAATGCTGATGCCGATGCCGGCAAGCCACCATTCGGAGCGCAGTGTGAGCTGTCCCGGGATCTGCGCGCCATACAGTCCGCGCAGCGACGCCGCGACGTCGGGCAAGAGCGCAGCCGCGATGAAATAGCCGCAGACGAGCCCGATCAGTCCTGCGACCAGCGCCAGCGCCACCAGCTCGACCACCAGCACCGTGTTGACCAGCCGCGCCGAGGCACCGCAGGCCCGCAACGTGCGCAGCATCGGCAACCGCTGCTCGAAGGCGAGGCCGACGGCGGAGTTGACGATGAAGAGACCGACGAAGAACGACAGCAGGCCGAAGGCGGTCAGGTTGAGATGGAAGCTGTCGGTGAGGCGCTCCAGCTCCGTCTCCGCATTCGGCTCGACCCGCTGCAACTGCTCGCCAACGATGCTGGCCAGCGGCGCCGGCTTGCCCTTCGGCTTGCCGATCAAAAGCCGCGACACCTGGTCCGGCTTGTTCAGCAGCCGCTGCGCGACGCCGATGTCGACGACGAGTACGCCGGACACGAGCTGCGGCAGCACGCGCAGCGGCGGCAGTTTTGCGCCGTTGCTGATCGGCGGTGCCGCGCCTTCCTGTTCCTGCAGATCGCTCAGCGTCTCCCGCGCCACCAATGTCTGGCCGGGCGGCGCGACGAAACTGCTCAAATCCGGGGCGCCGAGGCGCGGCGCGTTGCCGACGTCGGCCGGCATGGTCACCGGCTCGATGCCGAGCAGCCGCACCGAACGCCCGTTAACCTGGACGCGGCCTTCCAGCACCGGCGAGACCGGCCAGCCCGCGCGGCGGAGTTTTATGAACAGCTCCTGCGAAAAGGTCGCGGCATCAGGTGCCACCAGCATCGCCGTGCGCACGCCGCCGAACGTCGCCGCCGCACGGTCATAGGCATTGCGGGCCTGCTGGTTGATCGCCTGCACGCCGCTCCACAGTGCGGTCGCCGCGATCACCCCGATCAGGAGCGTCGCGAACTGCATCTTGTGCCGTCGCCAATGGCTCAGCAGCACCGCGAGGACCCACAGCGCGCGCCTCATGCGATCCGCCCCGCATGCAAGGTGACGTGGCGGTCGAGCGTGCCGGCCAGATGCAGGCTGTGCGTCACCATCAGGAAGCCGCAGCCGGTGCGCGTGACGAGGTCGCGCGTCAGCGCCAGCACGTCGTCGGCGGTATCCTCGTCCAGATTGCCGGTCGGCTCGTCCGCGAGCAGGAGCGACGGCTTTGTCGCCAGCGCCCGGCCGATCGCGACCCGCTGCTGCTGGCCGCCTGATAATTGCTCTGGATATCGCTTGAGCAGGCTGCCGAGCCCGAGCCGCTCGACCAGCTCCTTTGACCATGCCGCATCATGCCGGCCGGCGATCCGCGCCTGGAAGGCGAGATTGTCCGCGACCGACAGGCTCGGGATCAGGTTGAACTGCTGAAAAACCAGGCCGATCCGGTCGCGCCGCAGCTCGGCCCGGCCCGCGTCCGAGAGCTTGGTGACCTCGGTGTCCTCCAGGCGAATTGTGCCGCTGTCGGCGGCATCGAGACCCGCAATCAGGTGCAACAGCGTGCTCTTGCCGCTGCCGGACTCGCCGGTCAGCGCGACGCGCTCGCCGGCCTTGAGGTCGAGGTCGACACCACGCAGCACATGGACCGGCTCGCCGGCCGAGGAGAAGGTCTTTGAGAGGTTTCGGATGCTCAGCAAGGTCAATGCGCCGGACGGAATTAACTCAATGCTGCGTAGCACACTTGCCGTGGAAATGCCGGGGTTGCGTTGGCCTTGAAGCCGTTGTTAGCTCCCAAAACGGCCAAATCAAAAACGTGCCGACAAAAAGACATACGGGGAGATTGATGAGCGCTCAGGGAACGCCCGACGTTGCGGGCAGGACGGCAGGGGAAACCAAGGCAACGCCGAAGGGCGCCTGGACCGTCACTTTTCTCCTCTTTCTCTTCATGGTGGTGAACTTCGCGGACAAGATCGTCGTCGGTCTCGCCGGCGTGCCGATCATGACCGATTTGAAGCTCGACGCCGAGCAATTCGGCCTGCTCGGCTCCTCGTTCTTCTTCCTGTTCTCGATCTCGGCCATCGTGGTCGGCTTCATCGTCAACAAGGTGCCGACGCGCTGGGTGCTGCTGACGCTGGCAGTGATCTGGGCGCTGGCGCAGTTCCCGATGGTGGGCACCGTCTCGTTCACCACGCTCCTGATCTGCCGCATCGTGCTGGGCGCGGGCGAAGGACCTGCCTTCTCGGTCGCAGCCCACGCCATCTACAAATGGTTCCCCGACGAGAAGCGCACGCTGCCGACCGCGATCCTGTCGCAAGGCTCGGCCTTCGGCGTCATCCTCGCCGTGCCGGCGTTGAACTGGGTCATCGTCAATCATTCCTGGCACTACGCCTTCGGCGCGCTTGGCGTCGTCGGCCTGCTCTGGGTCTGCGCCTGGCTGACGTTCGGCAAGGAAGGCCCGCTCGAGGATACGCAGGTTCTCGCCGTCACCGAGCCGAAAATCCCTTATGTGCAGCTGCTGACCTCGCGCACCTTCCTCGGCTGCGTGATCGCGACCTTCGGGGCCTATTGGGCGCTGTCGCTCGGCCTCACCTGGTTCACACCCTTCATCGTCAAGGGCCTGGGCTTCTCGCAGAGCCAGGCCGGCTACGTCTCGATCCTGCCCTGGGTGTTCGGCGCGACCGTCGTCATCCTCACGGGGTGGGTCTCGCAGGTGATGATGGCGCGCGGCTACACGACGCGCATCTCGCGCGGCGTGCTCGGCTCGGTGCCGCTGATCATCGGCGGCCTGATCCTGGCGATGATGGCGCATGTGCAGGGTGCTGGCCTGCAGATCGCGCTGCTCGTCGTCGGCTCCGGCCTGTGCGGGGCGATCTATGTCGTCTGCCCGCCGATGCTCGGCGAGTTCACCCCGGCCTCGCAGCGCGGCGCGGTCATCGCGATCTACGGCGCGCTGTACACGCTGTCGGGCATCATCGCGCCGAACGTGATGGGCGCCGTGATCCAGCGCGCCGGCAACATGGTCGACGGCTACCTGACCGGCTTCACCATCAACGCGGTGGTCATGGTCGGCTCCGGTGTCATTGGTCTGCTGCTGCTGTGGCCGAACACGGAAAAGGCCAGGCTGACCCGCGGTGCGGCCCCGCAGGCCGCGGCGCTGAAGGGCGCGGTGTCGCCGACGTAAGGGGCGCGCTTTCTTACCCTCCCCTGGAGGGGGAGGGTCGATCGCGCGCAGCGCGAGCGGGGTGGGGTGATCCCTCCGCTCGGGCACTGTTGGATGTGGAGAGACTGTCACCCCACCCCGTCTCACATTTCGCTACGCTCCATGTGAGCCGACCCTCCCCCTCCAGGGGAGGGTGAAGCGGCAGCCGCCGCGCTAGCTCGCCATCCCCTGCGCACCCCGGATCAACTTCCCCGGTCGCCTTCCCGTGGCCTCACCGTGCCGCCGCGTCACCACGCCCGACACGATCGTCGCCTCATAGCCGTCGACATCCTGCAACAGCCGCCGCCCGCCGACCGGCAGATCGTAATGCACCTTCGGCGGATGCAGATGCAGCCGGTCGTAGTCGATCACATTGACATCGGCTTTATAGCCGGGAGCAACGAGCCCGCGATCGGTGAGGCCGACCGAGAGCGCGGTCTTGCGCGACTGCGCGGCGACCACGAAGGGAATCGTGAGCTTCTCGCCGCGCGTGCGGTCGCGCGTCCAGTGCGTCAGCAGATAGGTCGGGAAGCTCGCGTCGCAGATGATGCCGCAATGCGCGCCGCCGTCGGAGAGGCCCGGCACCGATTGCGGATCGATCAGCATCTCCCGCGTCGCATCGAGATTGCCGTCGGCATAGTTGAGGAAGGGCACGTAGAGCATGCCCTTGCCCCCATCCGACAGCATCGCCTCGTAGGCGAGCTCTTCCGGCTGGCGGCCCTGCTTGCGCGCCTGTGGCCCGAGCGCGTTCTCCGGCGGCTGCTCGTAATCGGGGGGATCGCCGAGCAAAAACATCTTGTCGTAGTTGGGCCGGAAGAACAGCGGATCGTCGGTCGCGGTCGCCGTCTCGCTCAGGATCGCCTTGCGCACCTCCGGCCGATGCAGCCGCGCCAGGCGCTCCCTGAGCGGCAGATGCGCGATCGCCTTGTAGCTCGGATGGGTCTGGAACGGATTGCGCGACAGCTCGAGCCCAAGCAGCAGGCCGACCGGGCGCGCCGCGATCTGCGCGGTGATGGAGAGGCCGCGTTGTGCGGCCGCATTGATCTCGTCCAGCGTCTGGCGCCAGCGGTTTGGCGCCTTGTCGTTCTGCGTGATCGAGAACGAGATCGGGCACTTTGTGCTGTCGGCGACCCGCAGCATCATCGGCAGATCTTCGTGGAGGGTGGAGAGGTCGAGCACGAATTGCAGCACGCTGCGGCCCTGGCTGTGCATCGCGCCGGCAATGGCGGTGAGCTCGTCCTCGCCGGCCTTCAGCGTCGGCGTGAAATCGCCGGTCGAGGTGCGGTGGTTGAGCGTGCGCGAGGTCGAGAAGCCCAGCGCGCCCGAGCGCACCGCCTCGCCCGCGAGCTTCGCCATCGCCGCGTTGTCCTCGGCGGTCGAGGGATCGCGGCGCGCGCCGCGTTCGCCCATGACATAGACGCGCAGCGCCGCATGCGGCAGCTGCGCGCCGACGTCGATGTCGAAATCGCGCTTCGACAGCCAGTTCATGTAATCCGGAAAGCTTTCCCACGCCCAGGGAATGCCGGCGCTCAGCACGGGCTCGGGAATGTCCTCGACGCCTTCCATCAGCTGGATCAGGCGGGTGTGGTCGGCAGGCTTGCACGGCGCGAAGCCGACGCCGCAATTGCCCATGATCGCCGTGGTGACGCCGTTCTGCGACGACGGCGTGATGTCCTGACTCCAGGTGACCTGGCCGTCATAATGGGTGTGCACGTCGACGAAGCCTGGCGTGACGAGCTTGCCGCGCGCGTCGATCTCTTCCTGTCCCTTCGCGGAGATCTTCCCGACCTCGGTGATCTTGCCGGCGGTGATGGCGACATCCGCCTCGAACAATTCGCCGCCGCTTCCATCCGCGACGGTGCCGCCGCGGATCACGAGATCAGGGGTGCTCATGGTGTCTCTTCCCAGTTTGTTGTTTTGCTTGAACGCATTTTCGGGCGCGCAAGCGAAGTGTCAACCGCGGGGAAGTGCGCTCAGGGTTGCGTGGCAGCCTTGGCTTGCGGCTTCCGCTCCGTAAACGGCGACAGCACCACGGTCGCGACCATGAAGATCACGGACGCCCCGAACACCCAGTGCGGCGCGCTCTGGTCCATGATCCAGCCGAACAGCAGCGGGCTGACGATGCCGCCGAGATTGAAGCCGGTGGAGACGATGCCGAAGGCGCGGCCCGCCGCACCCGGAGGCGCGGCGTTGCGCACCAGCATGTCCCGCGAGGGCGCGATCACGCCGGAGAGGAAGCCCGCCATCATCATCGCGGCGGTCAGCATCCCGCCGGGCAGCGTGACCAGCGCGATCAGCAGCACGATCGCTGCATTCGCGGCAAAGCAGGCGGCTGCGACATAGCCGTGGCGCGCGGTGCGGTCGGCGAGGAAGCCGCCGGCGAGCACGCCTGCGGCGCTGGAGCCGAGAAACGCCGTCAGCGCCACGTTGGCGGCGGAGTAGGACGCGCCGTAGCCGCTCATCAGCGCCACCACGCCGAAATTGTTGATGCCGGCGACCGACAGGCTGAGCAGCATGAACAGCACGGTGAGCGTGATCAGCGCCGGCGTGATGACGGCCTGCTTGGGCGCGTTTTCGTTGCCCGGCTTGGTCTTGTGCGCGCCGGCATCGGGAATGTTCATGACGACCAGCAGCAGGGCCACCAGCACGGCGATCGCGCCCGACGCGATCAGCGCACCCGTGCCGCCGGAGACGGTGACGAGCGCCGCGACGATCGCCGGCGCCACGGCGCCGCCGAGATAGCCGGCAAAGGTGTGGACCGAGAAGGCGCGGCCCATCCGCGCCTCATCCATATGCTCGGCCAGGATGGCGTAGTCAGCGGGGTGGTAGACGCTGTTGGCAAGACCCAGCAGCACCGCGCACGCAATCAGCGAGGCATAGCTGAGGTGCAGGCCGAGCAGGATCAGCGCGAAGCCGCCGAGCGCGAGCCCGCCCAGCAGGATCTTGCGCGCGCCAAAATGGTCGACGAGATAGCCGGTCGGCGCCTGCGTCAGGCCGGATACGACCGCAGAGACGGTGAGCGCGAAGCCGAGCTCGATATAGCCGACGCCGAGCTGGCTCTTCAGGAACGGAAACAGCATCGGCAGGACCAGCAGATGGAAATGGCTGACCCAATGCGCGATCGAAATCCCGGTCAGCGTGCGCAGCGCGCTGTCCGCCTTGCCTTGTTGCGGTGCGGCGAGAACGTCGACCATTGCAGTTCCGTTTCACGTCCTTAAGCGGACGCGCAAACTATCGGGGAGAGCCGTTATTTGTCCATGAACGCGGGCGCATGGCAGGTAGCGCGGGTGGGGCTTCCATCCCTGCGTTCGCAGGGACGACATGGGAGGGTGTCGCGTCAGTGCGCGTCAAAGCCGAGCTTCACCCCTCACAACGGCTCGTCATCCGAACCGTAGCGGTCGCGTTTCGGCGTCGCGATGTCGCCGTCGTCGTAATCGTCGTCGTCGAGCGGAGGCGAGGGCTTCTTCGCCTTGTCGTCCGCTTGCTTGTTATCAGCGACTTTGGGCGGCTTGCGCGGCTTGGCGGTCTTGGCCATGGGTGATCCCGGATGGTGATGCGTCATCCGCTTCTACCCCAAAAATATGTGCGGTTCCTGACTTACCGCAAGAAGGGGGCGTCAGTGCACCACAGGCCCGCCGGCCTTCTTCCAGGCATCGATGCCGCCGGCGATGTGGGCAGTGTTGGAAAGGCCGGCTTCCTTGGCGGCGGCGACAGCCATCGCCGAGCGTTCGCCGAAGGCGCAGAAGAACACGACGCGGCGGCCGGTGGCGGCCGCGACCTCGCGCAGCATGCCGCCGGGCTTCAGACTGTCTTCAACGGACGGGTAGGGCGTATGCAGCGCGCCTTCGAGCATGCCGTGCTTCATCCGCTCATTGGTCTCGCGCAGATCGACCAAGAGGATATCGGGACGGCCGAGCGAGCGGATCGCCTCGACGGCGCTGACTGCACGGCCCTCTTTCTCCAGCTCCTCCTGATGCAGGCCGACATGCATGTTGGCGGGCACCGCGACGTCCATCATCTTCGGATTGGGCAGCTTCAGGTTCGCCATCAGCTCGATATATTCGTCGACCGAACGCACCTGGAGCCGCGGATTGTAGCGCTTCTCCTCGCCGATGGTGGAGACGGTGTCGCCCTTGTAGTCATGCGCCGGGAACACCATCGTCTCGTCCGGCAGCTTGAGCAGGCGATTGAAGATCGACTCGTATTGCGCGCGCGACGACCCGTTCTGGAAGTCGGTGCGGCCGGTACCGCGGATCAGAAGCGTATCCCCGGTGAAGACGCGGTCGCCCATCAGATAGGAATAGGAATCGTCGGTGTGGCCGGGCGTGTACATCACGTCGAGCGACAGGCCCTCGATCGTCACCTTGTCGCCGTCGGCGACCCGCATCGCCACAACGTCGGCCTTGGTCTGGTCGCCCATCACGGTCATGCAATGGGTGCGGTCGCGGAGCTCACCGAGGCCGGTGACGTGATCGGCATGCAGATGGGTGTCGACGGCTTTCACCAGCTTGAGGTCGAGTTCGCGCAGCAGCTGGCAATAGCGGTCGACCTTCTCCAGCACGGGATCGAGGATCAGCGCCTCGCCGCCGGGGCGGCTGGCGAGGACATAGCTGTAGGTGCCCGAAACGCTGTCGAAGAGCTGGCGAAAGATCATGGCAAGACCCGGCGTGGAACTGGTTTCGAGGATTCTACTACGCCAGAGGCTGGAAAGAGAAGCAATTCACTGTGTATGGAGTAAAATTTAGAAGATCTTTATTGCAGGGGATGGGGCTGAGGTGCCCGCCACATGCTCGCTGTCATCGCCCGCGAAAGCGGGCGATCCAGTATTCCAGAGGCGGCGAGAGGTACGGAGAAGCCGCGGCGTACTGGATTCCCCGCTTTCGCGGGGAATGACACCGAGGGTGGCGCGGCGCCGTGCCCCGACAAAAAGCTCAGGGCCGCACCACCGTGTACCCATTCTCCGCCAGGAACAGGATCTGCCCGACCCCGACCTGCACCGGCGTCGCAGCGGGGATGAACTCCGGCCGGTTTCCGGTCTCCCGCTCGATCGTGTCGACCGTGTTGAGGCAGATATCGAAGCGCACGCCCTGCACGATCAGGCTTTCGACCTGCTTGCGGCGCTCGCTGCCGGTGAACAGGAGATCAATGCCGGGGCCGAATGCCACCACCTCGATCGCGACCTTGTCGGGATCGTAGGCCTTTAGGAGATTGTTGGCGACGCTCAGCACCAGCGCGTGCTTCTTCGCATCGCCGTCGGAGAGCTGAAGCACGATCTTGTGCTCGGCGAACGGCTTGTCCTGGAGCGGCACTTGCTGTGCCGAGGCCCATGGCGTGGCGAAGGCGAGCGCCGCCAGCAGCATCGCGCAGCAGATTTGCGATCGCATCATCCCTGTCCTGCAATGCCTGGATTGCCCTCGACGCCCTTCAGCGTCACGCCGGAGCCGAGCCGCTCCTGAAACATCCGGCCCGAGCGCAGATATTTGGCGACGACATCCCACACCGGTGCGCCCTGCTGGCCGTTGACCGAGGCCCAGCCCGCGACCTTGTAGCGGTTGCTCGCGCTGAGCGCCTTGCCGCCATTGAGCTTCAGTTCGGAGATGCGGCTGCCGACCGCATCGGTCGGCGTGCAGGTGTAGCTGAGCCCGCCGGCGCGCACCATGTCGCCGCCCTGCTGGTAATAGGGATCGGGGTTGAAGAGGTTGTCGCAGATGTCTTCCAGCACCTCCTTGATCTGGGCGCCGGTCATCTCCTGCACATAGGTCTCGGGATAGGTGATCGCGGTTTCCGCGAGCACATCCTCCATGGTCAGCGGCTGGCCGGACAGTGCGGTGACGCCCCAGCGGAAGCCCGGCGACAGCGCGATCTCGGCATCGAGTTCGCTGCGCAGCGCGGTGCAGATCAGCTCGTCGACGGGGCCGGCGAAATTGTCGCGGCGGTACAGCAGGCGGTCGGGCGTTGCGATCTTTTCCGACCAGTCGGTCACATGCGGCGCGCGCACCCGGCCGATCAGCTCGGCCATGCCAGGGTCGGGCTTCAGCAGCTCGGAATAGACCGGCAGCAGATGGTACCTGACATCGCCGACCTTGCCCTTGTCGAGCGCGAGATCGAGGACGCCCAGAAATTTTCCGTTGGAGCCGGCATTGGTGACGAGCGTCGTGCCGCTCGCGTTCTTCACTGCGATTGGCTGCGGGATCGCATCATGGGTATGGCCGCCGAGGATGACGTCGATGCCGGTGACGCGGCTCGCGAGCTTGAGATCGACGTCCATGCCGTTGTGCGACAGCAGGATGACCGCATCGACCTTCTCAGTGCCGCGCAAGGCATCGACATGCTTCTGCAACTCCTCCTCGCGGATGCCAAAAGTCCAGTCCGGCGTGAACCGCTTGGGATGCGCGATCGGCACATAGGGGAAGGCCTGGCCGATGATCGCAACACGATGGCCGCCGAGCTCCTTGATCATCGAAGGCTTGAACACGCGCCCGCTCGCCTTGTCGAAGGCGGGGGCATCGTTGAACGCGGCCTCCTCGGTCAGGAAGACGTTCTGCGCCAGAAACTCGCCCTTGAAGCGCTCGAGATTGTCGCGCAGCGCCTGCTCGCCATAGGTGAATTCCCAATGCCCGGTCATCGCCTCGATGCCGAGCAGATTGGCGACCTCGACCATGTCGCGGCCCTGCATGATGTTGGCAAGACCCGTGCCCTGCCAGAGGTCGCCGCCGTCGACGAGCACGGAGTGCTTTTCGCCGGCATCGCCGCGCAAGCGATCGATCAGTGTCTTCAGATGGGCGAAGCCGCCGAGCTTGCCGAAGCGGCCCGCGGACTTCTCGAACTCGAAGCAGCTGAAGGCATAGGCATCGGCGCTGTCGGAGCGGATCCCGAACCGTTCGAGGAAAGCGCGGCCAACCAGATGCGGCGGCCGTCCTGCCATCTCCCCGATGCCGATATTGACGCTGGGCTCGCGGACATAGACCGGGTTGAGCTGCGCATGCGTGTCGGTGGTGTGCAGGATGCGCGCATTGCCGAACCGTTCGAGGTCGTAAATGCTCGCAGTCTCGGCGCCGCGCGCGAGCCGCGGCAGGCTGAGCGATGTGGCGACAGCAGCGGTGCTCTTCAGGAAATCGCGGCGGCGGATGGCCATTCAGAAATTCTCCGCGCCTCTCAACGGCAATTCGACGGTTCCACGAGATTTTTAGTCTAGCGGATTTCCATCGCCTTCCACGCCTCTTTTTCTGACGTCGCCTGGAAGATCGAGGCCTTCGCCAGCGCCTCGGCCTCCTTCGAAGCGGCAACCGCGCGGTCGAAATCGCCGCCGTCGGCCGCCTTCTTGGCTGCCGCCAGCGCAGATACGGTCACGGTCCACTGGTTGCGCATGCCGGCTGCCTCCTTGGAGGCGGCCTCCGCAGCGGCATAGGCCGCCTTGTAGTCCGCCTCGTTTGCCGCGCGCGCTGCCGGCGCGAGGCTCAATGCGAGCAACATGGCGAGAGGAAGTGACAGCTTCATGGCCGCGCTCCCGGCCCTGAAATCGGCAGGCCGTTGGCGACGTAGGACAGGAAATATTCGACGTCGCGATATTCATCGGCCTGCGGCTCCAGCGGAACCGCGCGGGTCTGGCTGTTGCAGGTGACGAAGCGGCGGCTGGTCGTGCCCATGCCGCTCCATTCGGAGCGGTAGATCGGCATCGCGTTCAGAATGCCGAGTGCCGGCGCCAGGATCTCGGCGCGGATGCGCTCGCCCGGGCTCTGCACATGGCAGCTCGCGCAGGAGAAATTCATCTGGCCGCGGCGCGTGTAGAAATAGCGCTTGCCGTTCTCGTACGCGGCGAGCGCGCGGGGATCATCGGGTATCTTGATGTCCATCGGCTTGCCGCGCGAGGTGAACGCCATGTAGGCGGTGAGCGAAGCCATCTCGTCCTTGACGTAGGAATAGGGCGCCTCGCCATTGGCCTCGCGGCAGCGGTTGAGCGCGAGCTCCAGCGTGACGACCTTGCCTTCCCCAGTGTCGAAGTAAGGATAGTTCTGGCGGATGCCGATGCCGCCGTTCGGAAAGCAGTCGGCATAGGTCTTGCCGTTCTTGAACGGGGTCGCGAACATCTCCTTGCCGGCATCGAGCGCGAACTCGTAGGGCGGGAATTCCTCCTTCTCCTGCCACTGCCGCTTCATGTCCTCGTTCATCGAATAAGGACCGTTGACGAAATCCTCGTGCTTCACGGTCGGAAACTTCTGGAAGAAGAAGTTCTGGAACGCCTTCGCATCGGCAACGGGATCGACCTTGTCGGCCGCGATCACGCGCGGAGAGGTGAGGGCGAACGCGACCAGCGTGGCGCTCAACGAACCAAGGAGAAAGAAGCGGGCATTCATCACGAAATCTTCGCGGTGGTCGTGTCCGACCCGCCCTTGTTGTCGGTCCAGGAGACCTTGAGGTCGTCGCCCTTCTTGGCGCCTTTGAAGCTGAACTTGACGTAGGGGTCCTTCGAGACCGCGGTGCCCCAATCGGCGACGAAGACGTCCTTGCCGTTACATTCGAACTTCAGTCGCTGGATGAAATGCGCCGGAATCACCTCGCCCTTGGCGTCCTTGACCAGGCCGGTGTCCATGGGGTGCTGGATCAGCACCTGCACCTCGGTGATGTCGCCGTTGGCGGTGGCGCGGACGCGAATGCTGGATGCCATCTAACTTCTCCTAACCGCCGCAGCCGCCGACTGTGACTTTGACTTCCTTGGTCGCGCTGTAGAGCTTGCCGTCGGCTTCCACGATCGCGGTCACGTTGGTGGTCTTCGCCATCTTCAGGCGGTTGGCGACAGCAGGGATCGTGCCATCGGGAATCTTGTAGCTCGCCGCGAGCGCGCTCGGATTCTCGGCCACGAAGAACGAGATCGAGGTGACCTTGTCGAGCGTCGTCGTCACCGAGATCGGCACCACGCCGCCGTTCTCGGCGATCTCGGGCGCATCGAGCTTGACCTTGTCGGACGGCTCGGCGGTCTTGCCATAGAGCGCCTTGATCGCGTCCGCCTCGCTCTTCTGCTTGAACGCTTCTTCCGGATATTTGTCGTTGGCCGCTGCACGCGCGGGCGCGAACGGCATGTTGCCGAGGCCGAGCAGCGCGACGCCGGCTGCGCCCTGAAGGATCAGGCGCCGCGTCGGATGAGGGCCGTTGGTGATGGTCATCTCAAATCTCCTGGACATTCTCTTGGCGTGCCGGCGGTCACAGGGTCTGGAGGAAATCAACGATCGCGCTGATCTCCTGCTCGGTCAAAATCCGGTTCCGGCCGAACGGCGGCATCATGGTCTGCGGATTGCGCTTGGTCTCGTCGAAGATGATCGCGACCAGCTCGTTGCGATCAGGGTATTTTGACTTGATGTCCTTCAGCTCCGGTCCGATCGTGCCCGGCAGGTCGCCGCCCTTGATGACGTGGCAGGTCAGGCAATTGCCCTTGCCGCGGTCGAAGGCGAGCTTCTGGCCATCGGCCACGGCGGATTGCGCCCGCGCGGGGCCTGCGGCAAGGCCGGCGGCGATCGCCAGCAGGACGTAAAGGACGGGCGTCCGTGGAAAGGCGGTCAAGGCGTCATTCCGAGGCGTTATGTCGATGATCTCGTTCGCGGAAATATAGTGTTCCAAAGCACAAAGGGCATCGGCTGACAATCAGGACTATGCGCGCGGCAAAATGGAGTTAATATCTTCCGCATTGCAACTAAAGAGCTTATTTGTCCGGCGGATTCGGGCCAGGAGCGCTGGCCGGCTGTTTTCGGGGCGTTTGGGCGCCCATCGTGTTTTTTTCCCGTTCTCGTTTTTTCAAGGGGACCTCAATTGGCTGAATATGTCGTCGAATTTGGCAGGGACGGCGGACGGGTCGAGTCGGATGGGCGGCTCGATGCACCGGCATTTCATCGCAATCACGAGCCGCTCTGGGCGGCGCTGGAAAAGCATCTCGCAGGCCTGACCGGCAACGTCGTCGAGCTCGGCAGCGGAACCGGCCAGCACGTGGTCCATTTCGCGCAGCACACGCCCGGCCTGACCTGGTGGCCGAGCGACCTCAACCAGCGCCACCTCAAGAGCATCGAGGCCTGGCGCGTTCATTCGGGCCTGCAAAACATCCGCTCGCCCCTGCGGATCGATCTCACCGACCCCGACTGGTGTCCGGAGATGCGAAGCGGGCAGGGCCCGACGAGTCTTGCCGCATTGTTCTGCGCCAACGTGATCCACATCGCACCGTGGAGCGTGGCCGAGGGCCTGTTCGCCGGCGCCGGCCGCTACTTGCGGGCCGACGGCAAGCTGTTCCTCTACGGCCCGTTCAAGCGCGACGGCAAGCACACCGCGCTCAGCAATGCCGTGTTCGACACCTCCTTGCGCGAAGGCAATCCCGAATGGGGCGTGCGTGATATCAGCGACGTCGAGACGCTCGCCCGCGGAGCCAGCCTTCGCCTCGTCGACACGATCGAGATGCCGGCGAACAATCTGACGCTGGTGTTTTCGCGGAGCTAATTCGGGTCGTCGTCATGCCCGGGCCTGTCCCGGGTATCCACGTTCTTCGAGTGGCAAGGCAAGGCGTGGATGGCCGGGTCAAGCCCGGCCATGACGATG
Organism: Tuber microsphaerosporum; assembly: GCA_003521225.1. NCBI lineage: Eukaryota > Fungi > Ascomycota > Pezizomycetes > Pezizales > Tuberaceae > Tuber > Tuber microsphaerosporum. Next base: position 570,893 of record QOVD01002360.1, read on the forward strand.
TGGAGGCGTCAGCGTCCAAGCGCTAGCCTTCATCCTTCCACTCGATCCTGTCCTTCAAGAACCGGAAGCCGATCACCTCGAAGCCGGCGCGCTCCTTGTTGTCCTTGCCGTAGCCGTGGCCGCCGGCCTCCGGCTCGTAGAACCAGGCCTCGTAGCCCATCGCCTGCAGCTTTGCGGCCATCTTGCGCGCGTGGCCGGGATGAACGCGGTCGTCGCGCCGTGTCGTGGCGATCAGGATCGGCGGATAGGACTGGTCGGCTTTCACGTTGTGATAGGCCGAGTAGGTCTTCAGCCACTCCCACTCTTCGGGCTTATCAGGGTCGCCATATTCCGCGACCCAGCTCGCGCCCGCGAGCAGCTTGGTGTAGCGGCGCATGTCGATCAGCGGAATGGTGCAGAACAGCGCGCCGAAGCGCTCGGGGTAGCGGACCAGCATGTTGGTGATGAGGATGCCGCCGTTCGACCCGCCTTGCGCCGCGATCCGCTTTGGCTTCGTCACGCCGCGTCGCACGAGATCGGCGGCAACGGCCGCGAAATCGTCGTGCGAGAGTTTCTTGCCGGCGAGCCGCCCGGCATCGTGCCAGCGGGTGCCGAACTCGCCGCCGCCGCGCAAATTCGCCTGCACGATGGTGCCGCCGCGCTCGAGCCACAGCTTGCCGAGCGAGGGGTTGTAGTACGGCTTCACCGCATGGGCGAAGCCGCCATAGGCGCTCATATAGACCGGCGCATCGCCGGTCTCCCCAGTGGGACCGGTCTGGACATAGGGAATGCGCTCGCCGTCGATCGAGATCGCCTCGTGCTGTGTGACTACGAGGCCGTCGGCGGTGAACGTCTTCGGCGCCTGCTTCAGCACGGTCGGGCTTGCGACGCCGCGCTCCAGCAACAGCAGCGACGGCGGCGTGAGCGGGTCCTGCACATTGGCGAGCAGGTCGCCATTGCTCTCGGACGGATGGCGATCGAGCGGCCAGATGTCGACGACGCCGATTTGCGGGAGGCCGGGAAGCGTCTCGCGGCTCCAGTCGCCGGCGGATGGTGTGAAGATCTCGAAGCGCGGCTGCAACTCGTCGAGGATCGACAGCACCAACTTTCCCGCCGCCCAGAACAGACCTTGCAGGGCCTGCCGCGGCCCGGGTTCGAACAGGACCGTGAAATCGCGGCTGCCGGCGAGGAATGCCGAGAGCGAGATGCCGAGCACGGTGTCGGTGGCGTAGGTCCGCCCCTCGACCGTCCAGTCCTTGCGCAGCTTCATCGCGAACCAGTCGCCATGGGCCTGCATCCAGATGCCGGTCGGCAGATCGAGCTTCGTCGTCGTGCCGGCCGCATCGCGCAGCCAGATCGCATGGTTGAAGAAATCGATCTGGTCGACGATCCAGACCCGCGGCGCCGGTCCCGTGTCGTCGGCCATGCCTGACATCGCCATGTGATCGGCCGTGGTCTCGAGGATCATTTGCGCCTGATCGACGGGCTCGCCGCGCCGCCACACGCGAACGGTCCGCGAATATCCGGAAGCCGTCGCCATGCCCTCGCCATGGGCGCTCGACAGCAGCAGCGTATCGGCATCGATCCAGTCCACGCCGCCCTTGGCCTCCGGCAGCGTAAAACCGTCCGCGACGAAGCTTTTCGTGTCGAGGTCGAATTCCCGCAGGGTGACGGCGTCGCTGCCGCCGCGCGACAGGCTCAGAATCGCCCGCGAGCGTCCCGGCATCGTGGCGATCCCGCTCAGCAGCCAGTCCTCACCTTCACCCGCCGCGAGCTGGTCGATGTCCAGCATGATCTCCCACGCCGGATGCGGTTTGCGAAATTCGGCCAGCGTGGTCCGCCGCCACAGGCCGCGCGGGTTGGCGGCATCCTTCCAGAGATTGTGTAGATCGCTGCCGCGCCGGCTGACATAGGGGATGTTGTCGGGACGATCGTAGATCGCCGCGAGGACATCGCGGTCGCGCTCGAAGGCCGCGCCCCCGAACGCCGCGAGCGTCAGTTGATTCTGCCGCGCGACGAAATCGAGCGCCTGCTTGCCTTCGATCTCCTCCAGCCAGAGCCAGGGATCGTCGTCGGGAGCGCTGAGCGTGGGCCGGTCGTCGACAGACATGAACGAAACTCCCAGAGGTCGCGGCGGATAGGATTTGATCGAGCGCAAGCCGTCAATAGCGCGGGCGGGTATCATCCGCCCGATTGCGTCAGAGGCATGGCCTGCGCCCGTTTGCGCCGGTTGCCCGCCCTCCCGCACCCCTCCATAGTGCCGGGAATCAACAAGTCCTCTTTAAAGCTCCTTGGGCGGAAATGCCGATGTTAGACGTGACTACAGCCCACGAAATCGCTGCCGACGCCCGCGTGCGTGCCAATGTGGTGCGCCTTGCCGCGGCGCAAGCGCTGACCGGCGCCAACTCGGCGGTGATCTTCGCCACCGGCTCGATCGTCGGCGCGACGCTCGCGCCCGACATGTCGTTCGCGACGGTGCCGATCTCGATGTATGTGCTGGGGCTCGCCGCCGGCACGCTGCCGACCGGTGCGATCTCGCGCCGCTTCGGCCGCCGCGCGGCCTTCATCGTCGGCACGGGTCTGGGCGCGCTCACCGGTTTGTGCGGCTCGTTCGCGATTTTGCATGCGTCGTTCGCGCTGTTCTGCGTCGCGACCTTCCTCGGCGGGCTCTACGGCGCGGTGGCGCAATCCTATCGCTTCGCCGCCGCCGACGGCGCGAGCGCGGCCTACCGGCCCAAGGCGGTGTCCTGGGTGATGGCCGGCGGCGTGTTCGCCGGCGTGCTCGGTCCGCAGCTCGTGCAATGGACCATGGACGTCTGGTCGCCCTATCTGTTCGCCTTCAGCTTCCTGGTGCAGGCTGCGGTGGCGCTGGTCGCGATGGGCATCGTCGCCGGCGTCGACATGCCGAAGCCGGCACCGGCAGATCTGCACGGCGGCCGGCCGCTGCTCGACATCGTGACCCAGCCGCGCTTCATCGCGGCCGCTTTGTGCGGCGTCATCTCCTATCCCATGATGAACCTGGTGATGACCTCGGCGCCGCTCGCCATGAAGATGTGCGGCCTCAGTGTCAGCGATTCCAATTTCGGCATTCAATGGCACATCGTCGCCATGTACGGGCCGAGCTTCTTCACCGGCGCGCTCATTGCGCGTTTCGGCGCGCCCAAGATCGTCGCCGCCGGCCTGCTGCTGGAGGCCGTGGCTGCCGGCATCGGTCTCTCCGGCCTCACCGCGATGCATTTCTGGGCCACGCTGATCGTGCTCGGTGTCGGCTGGAATTTCTCCTTCATCGGCGCCTCCGCGCTGGTGCTCGAGACGCACCGTCCGCAGGAGCGCAACAAGGTGCAGGCCTTCAACGATTTCCTGGTGTTCGGCATGATGGCGATCGGCTCGTTCTCCTCCGGCCAGCTGCTGGCGAATTACGGCTGGTCCGCCGTGAACATGGTGGTGTTCCCGCCGGTGGTGCTCGGCCTCGCCGTGCTCTCGCTGGCGTCCTGGGCCCGCCGCCGCAAGGCGCGGCTGGACGCGGCGATGGGCGAGTTCCCGGATGCGATCTGAGTTGGCGGGAGGCTGTCAGCAGCGCTGATAGTTCGATCGCTGTCGAAGTGATTTTCGGGTGAGGGCTATTTAGATGTCGTCATGGCCGGGCTTGTCCCGGCCATCCACGTCTTGGGCGCGGATCGAAGAACGTGGATGCCCGGGCATAGGCGAGCGGAAGCGACGCCGTCCTTCAGACGGCTATGCCAGGGCATGACGGAGTAGGCGGCAATGCTCGATAACCCTCAACAGCCCAGGATCGACGAATCCGCGTTCCGCTACGAAGGCTGGCGCATCGTCGCGGTCTGCTTCCTGCTCGCGACCTTCGGCTGGGGGCTCGGCTTTTACGGCCAGAGCGTCTATGTCGCCGAGCTCCAGCGCGCGCGGGGCTGGCCGGCCTCGCTGATCTCCTCGGGCACGACGTTCTTCTATCTGTTCGGTGCGCTGCTCGTCGTCTTCGTTGGCGAAGCCGTCAGAAAATATGGCCCGCGGCTCTGCCTGATCGCCGGCACGCTGGCGATGGCGGCGGCCGCGGTTGCGATCGGCGCGGTGCGCGAGCCCTGGCAGCTCTATCTCGCCGACGCCGTGCTCGCCTTCGGCTGGGCCGGCACCAGTCTCGCCATGATCACCAACACGATCAGCCTGTGGTTCGACCAGAAGCGCGGCATGGCGATCAGCCTTGCGCTCAACGGCGCCAGTTTTGGCGGCATCGTCGGCGTGCCGCTGCTTGTGACCCTGATCGGCCATGTCGGCTTCGCCAGCGCGATGTACGCCGCCGCCGGCGCCATGCTGGTATTGCTGCTGCCGGTGATCCTCCTTCTCGTCGGCCGGCCGCCCGATCTTCACGGCTGGCACGCGACGGCGAAGGCCAAGCCGCAATCGTCGACGGAGATCCGCGCATGGGCGTTGCGCGACGTCGGCTTCCTCACGGTGACGATTGCGTTCGCGCTGGTGCTGTTCGCGCAGGTCGGCTTCATCGTGCACCTGATCTCGTTCCTCGATCCCGTGATCGGCCGCGAGCGCGCGGCGGTGGCGGTCGCGGTGCTGACCGCGATGGCGGTGATCGGCCGGGTGCTGTTCTCGATGGTGATCGACCGCCTCAACCAGCGGCTTGCCGCGGCGCTGTCGTTCCTCAGCCAGGCCGCGGCGCTTTGCGTCGTCATCAATTTGCACAACGACTATGCGCTGATCGCGGCCTGCGCGGTGTTCGGCTTCTCGGTCGGCAATCTCATCACGTTGCCGTCGCTGATCGTGCAGCAGGAATTCGACTCCGCCTCGTTCGGCGTGCTGATCAGCCTCAACACCGCGATCAACCAGGTGACCTATGCGTTCGGCCCGGGCGTCGTCGGCTTCCTGCGAGATTTCTCGGGCGGTTACTCGCTGCCGTTCTATCTGTGTATCGCGCTGGAGGTGGCGGCCGCGGCGCTGATCATGGTGCGGGGGAAGCCGCGAGCGAAAACGGCATAGAGGCGCGACGGCGCCTCAACACACTCCGTCATTGCGAGCGGAGCGAAGCAATCCAGGCTGCCACTGCAGGAAGGATTCTGGATTGCTTCGTCGCTTCGCTCCTCGCAATGACGAGGAGAGAGCGGTATTTAAGCCTCGCGCTGCTTCAACAACGCCTCGACATCCAGCCGCTTCGTGAACATCGCAAGCTTGCCGTCCGGCCCGAGCGGCCATTGCTCTTTCGGCTTGTCCCAATACAGCTCCACGCCGTTCTCGTCGGGATCGCGCAGATACAGCGCCTCGCTGACGCCGTGATCGCTGGCGCCGTCGAGCGCAATGCCGGCCGTGAGCACGCGATGCAGCGCATCCGCCAGCGCCGGCCGCGTCGGGTAGAGGATCGCGGTGTGGAAGAGGCCCGTCGTGCCCGGCGGCGGCGGCGAGCCGCCCTTGCTTTCCCAGGTGTTGAGCCCGATGTGGTGATGATAGCCGCCGGCCGAGATGAACGCCGCGCCCGAGCCCATGCGCTGCATCAGCTCGAAACCGAGCACGCCGCAATAGAAACCGAGCGCACGATCGAGATCGGCGACCTTGAGGTGAACGTGGCCGATCCTTGTGCCGGCATTGACGGCTGGGCTTTGCGACATGGTGCTGCTCCGTTGACCAACTCCAGATAGGGCCGGCTTCGGGACAGTGCTACCTGCCTATCCCGAAACCCATCGTTTCCGGATACGAAACTATGAGAGCTCCGGCACCTCGCCTTCCGGCAGCTCGAACTCGAACGTGTTCAGCGTCATGGACACCATTGTGTAATAGCCGCACAGCCCGATCACCTCGACGACGCCGCGCTCGCCGAGCAATGCGACGGCCGCATCGTAGAGGCCCTTCTCGACGCCATGGCCTTCATGCAGCGACTTTGCGACGTCGTAGATCATCTGGCCCTTGGGATCGTCGAAGACCGGCGTGCGGCGGTCGCGGATCGCGTCGATGATCTCAGGATTCATGCCGCCCTGGAGCGCCAGGCGCTTATGCGCATACCATTCGTAATGCGCAGTCCAGTGCCGCGCCGTCACCAGGATCGCGATCTCCGAAAGCTTGGCGGGGAATATCGTGTCGTAGCGCAGGACTTCGCCGAGCCGCGTGGCGTGACGGGCCATGTCGGGGCTGTTGAGCCAGGCCATCATCGGCGCCGGCGGCTTGCCGCGCTTGCCGGCAATCGACTCGTCATAGGTCTGCCGCTGGTTCTCGTTCATTTCGCCAGGCGAAAGTAGTTTCAGGCGCATTGTTATTTCCTCTTTGTTTTCAAGCTCGCCGTGGCGGCGACTATAGCCGAATGCAGCGCCACGGAAGTGGTTGAATTCCACGGTGCGATGGCTCAGAGTCGCGCCCAACAAGTCTTTTTGATTGATGGAAACGATCATGAGTGAATCTGAACCCGCCGATCTTGAGAAATTCCGCAGCGAGACGCGCGCCTGGCTGGAAGCCAACTGCCCGCCGGAGATGCGCAAGCCGGTGACCTCGGACGGCGACGTGTTCTGGGGCGGGCGCAATACGAAATTCGCGTCCGAGCCGCAGCGCCTCTGGTTCGAGCGCATGCGCGACAAGGGCTGGACCGTGCCGGACTGGCCGAGGGAATATGGCGGCGGTGGCCTGAGCGCTGCCGAGCACAAGGTGCTGCGCGCCGAGATGGCCAGGATGGGCGCGCGTCCGCCGCTGTCGAGCTTCGGCATCTGGATGCTGGGGCCGGCGCTGCTCAAATACGGCAACGAGGCGCAGAAGAAGGAGCACCTGCCTGACATCGCGGCGGGCCTGATCCGCTGGTGCCAGGGCTATTCCGAGCCGAACGCCGGCTCCGATCTCGCCTCGCTCCAGACCCGCGCCGAGAGCGACGGCGACGATTTCGTCATCACGGGGTCGAAGATCTGGACGTCTTACGCCAACTACGCCGACTGGATCTTCTGCCTGGTGCGCACCGATCCCGCGGCGAAGAAGCACGACGGCATCAGCTTCATCCTGTTCGACATGGCCTCGAAGGGCGTGACGACCAAGCCGATCCTGCTGATCTCGGGCTATTCGCCGTTCTGCGAAACCTTCTTCGACGGTGTTCGCGTGCCGAAGTCGCACGTGGTCGGCACGGTCAACCGCGGTTGGGACGTCGCAAAATATCTGCTCCAGCATGAGCGCGCGATGATATCAGGCATGGGCGAGCGCGGCGTCGGCCGGCCGCTCGGCCAGATCGCGGCGGATTCCGTCGGCACCGATGCACAAGGCAAGCTCGACGATTCCATGCTGCGCGGCCGGATCGCGAGCTTCGACGTCGACGAGGCCGCGCTCGCCGCTTGCGCCGAACGCGCGGTCGATCTCGCCAAGGCCGGCCAGGCGCATCCGGCGTTCTCGTCCGCGATGAAATATTACGGCACCGAGCTCAACAAGCGCCGCCACGAGATCCTGATGTCGGCCGGCGGCGTCAACGCGCTGGAATGGGAGAGCGAGCGCTCCAGGCAGGGCGCCCGCCCGCGCGCCTGGCTGCGCACCAAGGCCAATTCGATCGAGGGCGGCACGACGGAGGTGATGCTCGGCATCGTCGCCAAGCGCATCCTGGATTTGCCGGGGGCGTGAGCCACGCTCTCACCACACGTCATTCCGGGGCGCGCGACTTGTCCGCCGAAGCTCGAAGAGCGAAGGCGGAAGCGCGAGCCCGGAATCCATACTCCCGATCGTGCTTATGGATTCCGGGCCTGGCCCTACGGGCCATCCCGGAATGACGAACAAAAAGTAGATTTCGAATCGGAAACACGCACATGGCCCTCGTCCTCACCGAAGAACAATCGATGCTCCGCGACTCAGCGCGCGGGTTGATCAGCGACAAGGCGCCGGTGTCGCACCTGCGATCCCTGCGCGACGCCAAGGATCCCACCGGCTTCTCCAAGGAGCTGTGGCACTCCTTCGCCGAGATGGGCTTTGCCGGCCTGCTGGTGCCGGAAGAGTTCGGCGGCAGCGGTCTCGGCTTCATGGAAGCCGGTGTGGTGATGGAAGAGATCGGCCGCACCTTGATGCCGTCGCCGTTCCTCGCCACCAGCGTGGTCGCGGCCTCGGCCCTGAATCGCGGCGGCAATGCCGCGCAGAAGTCGGAATTCTTGCCGAAAATTTCCAACGGCTCGCTGCTCGCGACGCTCGCGATCGACGAAGGTGCTAAGCATCGCCCGCTTCAGACCAGCCTCCAGGCGGTGCGCGCCGGCAACGGCTTCAAGCTCTCCGGCGCCAAGGCGCTGGTCGTCGACGGCCACGTCGCGGACCTCTTCATCGTCGCGGCGCGTACCGCTGGCGCCGCCGGCGAGCGTGAAGGGCTGACGCTGTTCCTGGTCAATCCCAAGGCCAAGGGCGTTGCGATCGAGCGCACCATCATGGTCGATGCGCACAACGCGGCACGGATCGAGCTTGCCAATGTCGAGGTCAACGCCGATAGCGTGCTCGGCGAGGTCGATCAGGGTGCAGCGCTGCTCGACGGCGTGCTCGACATCGGCCGCGGCGCGGTCGCCGCCGAAATGGTGGGCTTGAGCGAAGAAGTCTTCAACCGCACCGTCGAGTACCTCAAGAACAGAAAGCAGTTCGGCAAGCTGATCGGCGAATTCCAGGCGCTGCAGCACCGTGCCGCCGAGCTCTATGTCGACATCGAGATCACCCGCGCCGCCACGATGAAGGCGCTCCAGGCGCTCGATGCCGACGTCGCCAAGGCCGCATCAAGCGTCGCCGTGGCCAAGGCCCGCGCCGGCACCACCGCCACCCGCGCGGTGCAGGAAGGCGTGCAGATGCATGGCGGCATGGGCATGACCGACCAGTTCGACATCGGCTTCTTCATGAAGCGCGCGCGCGTGTGCGAGGAGCTGTTCGGCGACGCGAACTACCACACCGAGCAGCTGGCAAGGGCGCGGGGGTATTGAGCTGAGTTGAGGAGAGGCGCGAGGGGCGCGCCTCACACGCGGTGTCGTCGCCCGGCTTGACCGGGCGACCCAGTACGCCGCGGCCTGTCCGCATACGATTGACGTCTCGGAATACTGGATCGCCCGGTCAAGCCGGGCGATGACAGTTGAGAGGGTGGAGAAAGCTTACCCCGAACTCGTCATTGCGAGGAGCGAAGCGACGAAGCAATCCAGGCTGTCGCCGCGGAGGGATTCTGGATTGCTTCGCTTCGCTCGCAATGACGGCGGTGAGACCGCCGATTACCGCATCGGCGGCGCGTACTGCACGCCGCCCGCATTCCACAGCTGGTTCATCCCTCGCGGGATCTTCAGCTTGGACTTTTCGCCGATGTTGCGCTCGTACATCTCGCCGTAATTGCCGACGTTGCGGATGATGCGGACGACCCAGTCCTTGGTGAGGCCGAGCTGCTCGCCGTAATTGCCCTCGGTGCCGACCAGGCGCATCACTTCCGGCTTCTTCGACTTCAGCGCCTCGTCGATGTTCTCCGAGCTCACGCCGAGCTCTTCGGCGTTGATCATCGCGTAGAGCGTCCACTTCACGATCATCATCCAGTCGTCGTCGCGCTGGCGCACCACGGGCGCGAGCGGCTCCTTTGAGATCATGTCCGGCAGGATCATATGGTCGCCGGGCTTGGAGAGATTGAGCCGCAGTGCGTAGAGCTGCGAGACGTCGGCGCTCAGCGTGTCGCACTTGCCGGAGTCGTAGGCCTTCACCACGTCATCCAGCTTGTCGAACTTCACCTCTTCATACTTCATGTTGTTGGCACGGAAGTAGTCGGCGACGTTGAGCAGCGTTGTCGTGCCAGCCTGCACGCAGACCTTGCTGCCGGTCAGGTCCAGCGAAGTCTCCTTGTTGCGTGAACGCGGCAGCATGAAGCCGGCGCCGTCGTAATAGGCCACCGCCGGGAAATAGAGGTCATAGTCGAGCTCGCGCGCCATGCTCCAGGTCGAGTTGCGCGAGAGGATGTCCACCTTGCGGCTCTGCAATTCCTTGAAGCGCTCGCTGGCGTCGAGTGGAACGAACTTGGCCTTGCCGGGATCGTTGAAGATGGCGGCTGCCACCGCGCGACAGAAATCGACGTCGAATCCGGTCCAGTTGCCCTTGTCATCGGGGATCGAGAAGCCCGGCAGGCCCTTGTTGACGCCGCACAGCACCTCGCCGCGGCGAACGGTGCGCTTCAGGGTGCGGGTATCGTAGAACTCATAGATCACCGCCAGGGCGCCGACCAGTACGGCAACGGCGAGCCCGATCAGCAGGCCGCCTCGAAAAGTGCGCATCATGTTGCTCTCTCGAAATAATCGGGAAAAGGACTATTCGCTAAGGCGAGGAAGATCAGAGTTCGGGCTTCTGTCGGATGACCACCTTGGTGCCAACCGGGACGCGATCGTAGAGATCGGCGACGTCATGGTTGACGAGACGGAAGCAGCCCGAGGATACCTTGGTGCCGATCGTATCAGGACGGTTGGTGCCGTGGATGCGGTAGACGGTGGTGCCGAGATACATGGCGCGGGCACCGAGCGGATTGCCGGGGCCGCCGGCCATGAAGCGCGGCAGATAGGGCTGTCGCTGGATCATCTCCGGCGGCGGCGTCCAGTCCGGCCACTCCTTCTTGTTGGTGATGTTCACCAGCCCCTGCCACTGGAAGCCGTCGCGGCCGACGCCGATGCCGTAACGGATCGCGCGCCCGCCCGGCTGCACCAGGTAGAGGTGGCGCTCAGCGGTCGAGATGATGATGGTGCCCGGCGTCTCGGTGGTGCGGAAGTAGACCACCTGCTTCTGCCATTCCGGCTCGAGCTGATAGGCGTCGTCGGCGACCAGCCCCGGCTCATCGCCGCGGTCGGGCTGTTGGGCGGAGGCGTATGAGGTGGTCAGGACCAGGCCCAGCGCCGCGATGAACGCCCCGGTCAGGCGACGATAATCCGTCATTTCAAGCTCTCCCCGCTGCCACAGCGTAAATCATTTGGACCATCTGAACTCAGGGGCAGCTTCGTGGCAAGTTCATGGCACGCCCGGCTGGTATGTCACGAGAATGCTTTGGTTTTTTGACGAGGCCGGGCAATGCCACAAACAGGGGATGGCGCGAAAAGCCTAGATTGTCGCGGCAATGGTGGTGCGCTCCCTCCCCCGCTTGCGGGGGAGGACGATCGCACAGGAGTTCCTAGCGGCGGTCTGAGCGCGCGCCTCGTCCTTCGAGACGACCGCTTCGCGGTCTCCTCAGGATGAGGCTAAGACGCATCGGAGCCCGTCGAAATTGTCGCCGCGCACTCCGTCCTCATCCTGAGGGCCCGCCGTAGGCGGGCGTCTCGAAGGATGGCCGCAGGCGACTCTGTCAGATCGCCTTCAAATGCGATCGCGACGCCGCAAGCGGGGGAGAGCTAAATCTTGTTATTCTCCGCCGCGATCCCGAGCCGCCGGACGATTTCGGTCCCCACCGCGCGGGCCTCGATCCGCGACCCGATTCGTGGGCTGCGAAAGCGTCGCCCCGAGCGCAATCGGATCGTGACGATGCAGTGCTCGTCCTCGGACCGGCCGCGGCGGTCGACGGTGATCGTCTTCACGTCGTGCCCCTCGATATGGTCGGCGCGCGGCGTGCCGTCGCCCCACAGGCGTTCGACGCGGATATCGCTCTCGCGGATGATCCAGAACGCGCCGGTCACGAGGTTGGCGTATCTGTAAACGGCGAATGCGGCGATCGCGCCGAGCGGAAGCAGCAGGATGTCGACATGGCTGGGCGGCCATCCACGCCAGAGCTTGTAGGCGTAGGGAACGGCGGACAAGGCGACGGCGATCAGTGCGACGATCCTTATGTCCCGCGCGGAAAACGCCTCGAGCGGCTCGCCGAGACGCATCTCGGGATTGCTCGCATCAAGCGGATTGACGGGTGACTCGACATCGGGGACATCGAACTGTGCGGCGATCCGCGCCACGGTGTCGCGAACATGCGTGACGTCGGAGATCGGCGGGGACGTCAGGCGTTCCCCCGAGGCCAGCGTGAAGGCCAGCTGGAAACGGGCTTTCGCCCGCTTGCTGCCGGGAACCTGTAATCCCCTGATATCGTCCTTCGCGACGATCCTGGTCCGGAGCTTTCCGAACGGACGCTGTTGCCCGATCAGGATCTCGTTCGGCGTGATGATCCACACCACCGCCGGCGCCAGCATGATGCCGACGACGAACGCTGCTCCGACGAGGAGCGCGGCCACCGAGACGATCACCTCCAACGTGTCGTGCGTGAACAGGCCCGGCGTGAAGCACAGCGCCACGGCGGCCGCAAAGCCGGACATGACCAGCCGCTGCGCGATCGAGGCGCCTTCGCGAAGGCGAAAGTCGGTGCTGGTGGTCGCGTCGTCCATTGCGGGCGCTGATTCCGTCGCTCGGGAAACTCCACGGACGGGTCCGTGGAGTCAAGCAACAACGGCGGCAGCGGCGATCCGGCCTCAGCTGTTGGCGTTCAGCAGCTTTGCCACGGTGCGGTCGATCTCGTCGTAGCGGCCCTCGCCCTCGTGCTGGAACACGATCTTGCCGGTCTGGTCGATGATGTATTGCGCCGGCCAATACTGGTTCTGGTAGGCGTTCCAGGTCTTGGAATCATTATCCTGCGCCACCGGATAGGTGATGCCGTGGCGCTTCAGCGCGGCCTGCACATTGGCGGCGGAGCGCTCGAACGGGAATTCCGGCGTATGCACGCCGACCACGACGAGGCCCTTGTCCTTGTACTTGGCATAGAGGTCGGTGACGTGCGGCAGCGTGTTGACGCAGTTGACGCAGCCATAGGTCCAGAAGTCGACCAGCACGACCTTGCCGCGGAGGTCGGCGATGCTGAGGGGTTTCGAGTTGAACCAGGTATTGATGCCGGTGAAGTCGGGCGCAGCCTGCTGGCTTGCGGCAGCCGTGACGACAGGGGTGGCGCGCGCGGCCTCGTCGCAGATGCCGGGGATGACGGCGCCTGTCACGGCCATGCCGATCAGTGCGGCGGAGACGGCGAGCAGTTTGAAAGTCATGGAAGCGTCCTCCGGTGAAGATGAGGGATGATCACAGGCCGATCTGGCCGGTGGGATAGAAACCGGTGAGCCACGCCACGATCAGCGTGTCGTATTGGAAATAGGCGGCGACCGCGAAGGCGATCACGACGACACCAAAGCCCTGCTGCAGCCGCGGGGAGATCCGCGCGAGGCTGCGCACGCGCGTGGTCGCAGCCTGTCCGCCATAGGCGATCGCGAGCATCGGGATCGCCGCGCCGATGGCATAGGCAATCAACAGCACGCCGGCCCAGCTGGCGTTCTTCGACGTCGCGACCAGCGTCAGGATCGAGCCGAGCACGGGACCGGCGCAGGGCGTCCAGACCAGGCCGAGTGTGGTGCCGAGCACGAGGCCGCCAAGCGCGCCCTCGCGCTGCACGGCGCCGGAATTGCCGAGATCGAGCCAGCCGTTGAGCCGGATCGAGAGCCATTCGAACGGCGCCGGCCACAGCATCAACAGGCCGAAGCCGAGCAGCAGGATCGACGCGGCCTCGCGCAGCACGTTCGGATCGAAGTCGAACAGGCGCGTGATCGCACCCAACAGCAGCGCGGTCGCCGAGAACGAGACGACGAAGCCGAGCGCGATCATCGCGGGCCGCAAGTGCCCCGCCCGCCCGATCGAGGCGCCGAGCAGGATCGGCAGCATCGGCAGCGTGCAGGGCGCGGCGATGGTCAGGATGCCGGCAAGGACAGCGAAGACAAGTTCGAGCATCGGGCACTCGTGAAGGAGGTCACGAGGGCAGTTCGGGATGGATGCGCGCGTTGTTACGTGGCGTCACACGTTCGTGAGGGGGCGGCTGCTTGGTGTGGGGCGTACCGGGCGGCATTGCGAGGCAGTTCCGCCGGCCGCGGCGCCGGCGCGCTCCCTCCCCCGCAAGGGGGGAGGGAATGATGGAGCGGTGCCCGCCTCACTTGGGTGGCGAGAATGGGCCTCAGCCACCCCCAAACACAAAACGACCCGGAGGGGGGCATCCCGTCCGGGTCGCTGGAAGTCTTGGGAGGTTTAACGAAACCGTATGTGAGCTTTATAGGAGGGAAGTTTTTCCGCCTGATGTTGTGCTTTGTTTCAATTATTTCGTCGGCGGTAACACTTCCGTGTCCGGGGACAGGGCCGAAAGTTCGGTCCTATCCCATTGAAATCCTTGGTCTTAGGCGGCAAAACGGTCGACGCCGGCGCCCTTAAGCAAATCGGCCAGTTGCTTGCGCGCATAGAACATCCGGGTCTTCACCGTGCTCTGCGGGATGCCGATGATCTGACCGACCTCCTCCACTGACTTCTCATGGTAGTAAACGAGGTTGATGATCTCGCGATGCGCGGGCGACAGTTTTTGCACGCAGGCGCGCAGGATGGCGCTGGTGTCGTTGCGGTCGAGCGAGGTCTCGGGCGTCTCGGCATCGTCAGGAATCTGGCGCACGTCGTCCTGGTCGATGTCCTCGAAGCGGCGCTGGCGCATCGCGGTCAGCGCCTTGAAGCGGGCGATCGAGAGCAGCCAGGTCGAAACCTGCGAGCGGCCCTGGAACTGGCCTGCGGTGCGCCACACGTCGAGGAACACCTGGCTGACCAGGTCTTCCGCCGTGGTCGCGTCACGCACGATGCGCAGGATGAAGCGATAAACCCGCACATTGTGCCGGCAATAGAGGATGTGCATGGACGTCCGGTTGCCGTCCGCAATGCTCTCCAGGAGCATGTCGTCCGAGGTCGCCTGAGCGGCAATGATGCTCTGGCTGGCTTGGGCGTTGATGGCGATGACGTTCCGCATTGACTTGCTCCCCGTAGCGCCGCAACCGAGCGGCGTTTCCTTGGACCAAAGTGTTAATCAGCGAACGTTTCGGGACGTCTGCACGAAAAGCGAAAAATGGTTTCGTGCGCCGCCAAATTGTTTCGTCGGACAGACCGCGACGAAACATTCGGGGCGAAAAGCCGTGGAATTTCAATGTACGGAAAATACGGGGGTCGGGATTGGGAAGCGCCCGGGGCCGCCGGGAACGAAATTCCGGGCTTTGCGTTCGGTCGCGCCGCCCATGCCGTCATTCCGGGGCGCGAAGCGAGCCCGGGACGACAGCGGTAGGTGCCGCGCGACTTACGCCTTCTCGCCCGCGGGCGAGAACAGGTAGCCGCCGCCGCGGATGGTGCGGATCACGGCCGGCTTGGTCGGGTCGGGCTCGATCTTGCGGCGGATGCGCATGATGCGCAGATCCACCGCGCGATCGAAGGCTTCGGCGTCGCGCGCATTGGCCAGTTCGAGCAGGCGTTCGCGCGACAGCACGCGCTTCGGATTGGCCGCGAACACTTTCAGCAGCCCGAACTCGGACGCGGTGAGCGGATGCTCGTTGCCTTCGTCGTCGCGCAAGGCCTGCGCTTCGAGGTCGAGCCATTTGGTGCCGAAGCGCACCAGTTGATCCTTGTCCGATTTGGCGGGCGCGGTCTCGGCCGCCTTCACCGGCGTGCTCCGCCGCAACACCGAGCGGATGCGCGCCATCAGCTCGCGCAGCTCGCAGGGCTTTGCCACGTAATCGTCGGCGCCGAGCTCGAGACCGACGACACGGTCGATCGGGCTCGCGGTCGCCGTCAGCATGATCACGGGCACGTTGATGCGGCTCTTGAGGTCGCGGATGATCGAGAGGCCGTCTTCCTCGGGCATGTTGAGGTCGAGCACGACGAGGTCCGGCATGCTGCCGTCGATCGCGGTGCGCAAGCTCTTGCCGCCGTCGCACAGCGTCACGGTGAAGCCGTGCATCTTGAGGTAATCGCCGACCATCTCCCGGGCCGGGGCCTCGTCGTCGACGATCATGATGTGCTGGCTTTGGGTCATATCACTCAGATCTCGGTACTCGAATCACGGCAACTCGGTCGCGGGCAGGGTGATGGTGAAGGTCGATCCCTTGCCGGGACCGTCGCTCTCGGCCGTCACCTCGCCGCCATGCATGTCGATAATACGCTTGACGATGGAAAGCCCAAGCCCCGTCGAGCTCTCGCCCGCGGTCGGTTTGGCCGACAGCCGCTGGAACCGGCCGAACAGGCGGCCGAGATCCTCCGGCGACAGGCCGGCGCCCTCGTCGCTGACGCGGACGACGGTATCGCTGGCCTCATGGGTGACGGCGACGATGATCTTGCCGCCGATCGGTGAGTATTTGATGGCGTTGCTGATCAGATTGTCGATCGCCTCGCGGATGCGGTCGGTGTCGCACATGGTGACGATGTTGGGTGGCGCCGTGACGCTGATCGCCTGCTGCTTGTTGACCGCGAGCGGGTGGTTGGCGTCGGCGACCTCTTTCACCAGCGCCGCGACGTCGACCGGCTCGCGGCGGATGGTGATGTCGAAGGCATCGGCCATCGCGTCGGAGATCAGATGATCGACCATCGTGGTCAGGCGCTTCGTCGCATCGCGGATATGATCGACCTGGGCGACCACGCCGTCGGACGAGGCGCCGGTCGAGATCAGCTCCTTCAGCATCTCGGTGCGGCCGAGGATGACGCCGAGCGGATTCTTGAGGTCGTGGGCGACGGTGCCCAAAATCTCGTTCTTGAAGCCGTTGGCGCGCTGCAGCCGCAGCCATTGCGCCGAGAGGCGGCGGTTGGCCTGCATCAGCGCGCGGGTGCGCTGGGCGACGCGGTCCTCGAGCTGCGTGTTGGCGTCCTGGAGCTGCTGGTAGAGGATGACGTTGTCGAAGGCGATCGAGAGCCGGCTGGAGAAGATCTCGACCAGCGAGCGGTCGGTCTCGGACAGCTCGCGCTCGGCCTGCAGCAGCACCACCACCTCGCGGCCGGAGCCGGTCCGCAGATAGATCACGCTGCGGTGGTCGGCGAATTCGTTCTTGCGGCCCTGGAACGCGGCTTCAACCATCGTACGCAGATCGGGGTCGAGCGCCTTCGACGAGGTCGTGCCGATGAAGCGGCTGTAGCAGCCGCTGCCGGCGAGCACGGAGAGCTCGGGGTCCACGCCGCCATTGTCGCGCAGCACCAGTATGCCGGCGCAATCGACATTGAGCAGCGAGGCGAGCTGGGTCAGCACGCCCTCGGCGAGCCGCTGCATCGACTTGAAGTCGTACAGCGTCGAGGCGGCGTCGATGATGATCTCGAGCCCGCGCCGCGTCTGCACCATGCGCTCGAGCTGCTGATAGGAGCGCAGCGCCGCGGTCAGCGAGGTGAACAGCTTGTCGGCGGTGAGCTCGGTCTTGGCCTTGTAGTCGTTGATGTCGTACTGGACGATCACGCGCCGCTCCGGCGCTTGGCCGGGCTGTCCCGTGCGCAGGATGA
Organism: Tuber microsphaerosporum; assembly: GCA_003521225.1. NCBI lineage: Eukaryota > Fungi > Ascomycota > Pezizomycetes > Pezizales > Tuberaceae > Tuber > Tuber microsphaerosporum. Next base: position 588,104 of record QOVD01002360.1, read on the forward strand.
TGCGTACGGTCTCATTCTTGAGCTCGTTGCGGATGAACTCGACCAGCTCGAGGCCGGCGACATCCGTCTCCATGATGACGTCGAGCAGCACGGCGGCGATATCGCCATGCGCGGCCATCAGCTTGCGACCTTCCGCCGCGGAATGGGCGGAGAGGATCTCCAGCCCCTGGCCGTTGAGGCTGTAGTCGGACAGCGCGAAGCGGGTGCCGTCGTGCACGGCCGGATCGTCGTCGATGACGGCGATCTTCCACTTTCGTGCGTTCTGGTCCTCCGGTGCGGTACCGGTATCGTCGATCAGGTGGAGGACATCGTCCTGTTCGGCCATTGAGAAGTCCCGTCAGTCTCTGTGCTTTGCGCGCCGCCCTTGGCGACCCGGGGCATGATAATGCGAAAAGTAGTGCCTTGTCCCAGCTTGGATTCCAGCATCATGCGCCCGCCGAGCTGCTGGGTGACAAGGTTATAGACGATATGCAAGCCGAGTCCCGTACCACCTTCATTGCGCCGGGTGGTAAAGAATGGGTCAAAGGCCTGGCGCTGCACGTCAGGGGTCATGCCGGCCCCGTCATCGGCGAAGATGATCTCGATGTCGTCGGTCCCGCGCGGCCGCGCCGAGATCGTGATCGTGCCGGCGCGGCCGTCGGCAAAGGCGTGGTTGGCCGCGTTGAGGAAGAGGTTGGTCAGGATCTGGCCATAGGAGCCGGGATAGCCGTCGAGCAGGAGCCCCTCGGGCACGTCGGCCTGGAGCGTGATCGGCGAGCGCTTCAGGACCGGACGCAGGCTGGCGATGATCTGGTCGGTAGCTTCGCTGAGTGAGAATTGCCGCCGCTCGGCATGCGAGCGGTCGACCGCGACCTGCTTGAACGACTGGATCAGCTCGCCGGCGCGGGTGAGGTTGGCGACGAGCTGCTGCGAGGCGTCGCGCGAGGACTGCACGAACTCCTCCAGCTGCGAGCGGCGCAGGCCGCCGTCGCCCTTGAGCTGGGCCTCGAAGATCTCGGTGCGCCGGGCAAAGCTCGAAGCGACGGTCAGGCTGATGCCGATCGGGTTGTTGACCTCGTGCGCGACGCCGGCGACGAGGCCGCCGAGCGCCGCCAGCCGTTCGGCGTCGATCAAATTCTGCTGCGCGGTGTTGAGCTCGAGCAGCGCGCTCTCGGCCTTCTCCTTGGACGCGCGCAGCTCGTCCTCGGTCTCGCGCTTCGCGATCGCGTTCTCGCGGAACACTTCGACGGCGCGCGCCATGGCGCCGACCTCGTCGCGTGCCTTGGTGCCCTGCACCTCGCGGTCGAGGTCGCCGAGCGTGATCGCGCGCATCGCGGTCATGATCTGCTGCAGCGGCAGGCGGATCGACAGCGCGATCAGCACGCCCGCGGTGAGGATGATGCCGAGAAAGATCACCGCGATCGACAGCACCCGCCGCGAGATATCGGCCAGGGTACGATCAAACGTCTCCTGCGCCTTCTGCTCGCGCTGGCGCATCTTGGTGGAGAGGTCGTCGATGGCGCCGATCGCCTCGGCCTGGCTGGCGTCGATGGTGTTGCGCAGCAATTCGGTGCGGCTCGTCAGCTGCTCGGAGAGTTTGGCGAAACCCTCGCGCAGCGCCATGGTGCGGGTCCCGAGCCGTTGCAGCGCCATGCGCTGCAGGTCGTTGTCGGCGAGATCGATCATGACCGGAATGGTCTTCTCGATCGTCTCGGTGTTGCGGCGCGCGTCGTCGGCGGCACCCGGCGAGAGCGACAGATAGTAGGAGTTGGCGGCCACCAGCATCGCGGTGAAGGCCTCGCGGGACTTGCCGAGCGAGGGCCAGATCAGGGCGTCGCGATGACCGGTGGCGCCTTCGATGATGGAATAGAGACCGGCCATGTCCCTGGCCGGGCCCTGCACCTGCTCCTCATAGGTCTTGGCGATGGTCGCCTGCACGCTGCGCAGCTCGCCGAAGCCGTTGAGGAAGCGGTCGGTGGTGCGCTCCAGCTCCTCGACCGAGCCCGCCAGCATCGGGTCCTTGGCGGCACGGTCGGTCAGCGTGCCCAGCACCGCCTCGCGCAGCAGCAGGATCTCGGCGAACAGGTCCGGGCTCGGCTGGTTGATGTAGCGGTGGATCAGATTGTGCAGGCGCCCGGTCTCGCTTTCGAGCAGCGCCAGGATGCGGTCGGACTCGCGCACCTGGCGGACGTCGCCCCAGGCCGAGCCCAGCACCTGCGTGCCGTTCCAGATCAGCCCCACCAGCACCACAACCACGGCCGAGTTCAGCGCCGCGATCGACAGGATGCGCCAGCGGATCGGCACCGCGCGGAGCATCCCGACCAGGCGTGCGCGCAGCCGCCCGAGCGGGCCGGGCGGCCTGTCTGCGTGCTCGCTGTGTCCAAGTGCAGCCAAGCGGCTCACTCCACCTTGCGAATGCGTTCGATCAGCGCGGCCGCGGCGGGATCGCGCCCCGCCTTGGCATAGATCGCAGCCATCGCCTCCTCGAACGGCTTGCGGTCGATATCCCTAGCGACGGTGATGCCGGCGGCTTCAGCCTTGTGCTGCGACTGCTCCTCGAGGTCGCGCCACTTCTCGCGCATGAACCGGCTGGAGCGAGCCGCGGCCTCGCGGAATATCTGCTGGTCGTCGGCCGACAGGCTTTTCCAGGCCTTCAGCGAGATCACCAGCACTTCCGGGCTCATCGTGTGCTCGGTAAGCGCGAGGTGGCCGGCATGTTTGTAATGGTCTGTCGTCACGAAAGATGGCCAGTTGTTTTCGGCACCGTCGATCAGATGGTTGGCAAGCCCGGTGAGCACCTGCCCATAGGGCATCTCGACCGGTTCGGCGCCGAGCGAGCGAATCATCTCGCTCATCAACTCCGACTGCTGCACCCGGATCCGCAATCCCCTGAGGTCGGCGACACTCCGTATCGGACGGACGCCGTTGTAGATCGACCGCGCGCCGGAATCGTAGAAGGCGAGCCCGACGAAGCCGTAGGGCTCGAAACTGCCGAGGATCTCGCTGCCGATCGGCCCGTCCAGCACCTTCTGCATGTGCTCGATGGACCGGAACAGGAACGGCATGGCGAGCACGTTCATCGCCGGGACGAAGTTGCCGATCAGCGCCACATTGGTCCGGTTAAGGTCGATCGCGCCGACCCTGGTCTGCTCGATGGTCTCCTTCTCTTCGCCGAGCTGACGGGAATGGAACACCTTGATCTCGTGCCGGCCGCTGGTGCGCTCGGCAATCAGCGCGCCCATGTAGCGCAGCGCCTGGACGGTCGGGTAATCCTCGGCCTGGGTGTCGGCGGCGCGGAATTCGCGCGCAGCTGCGCTCGTCGCGCAGACCGCGAGCAGAAGCGCGACGAAGATCAACCCGGTCCGCGAGAGTTCGGCACGGTTCAGCACTGGCACACTCAACCCCTCAGTGGTGGAGTCTATGGCGAAGCAAAAAGGTTCAATGCAATCTAGCAGATGGTTGAGGGAAGGCCATCCCGCCGCACCCGGCGGAGCGATTGTGCGGCGCGGCCGCCGTTCATTCCCGGTTGAAACAGGAAATGCCGCGCCTTAAGCAGGTATGGTCGCCTTTGCCGCGCGACACGGGAAGAGCCATCGTGATTTCAGCATCGAGTCTTTTGCGGATCCTCGCCGCTTTCATCGTCCTCGCAATGCCTCTTCAGGCGCGCGCCGCAACCGACATCGCGCTGTGGCACGCCATGTCCGGCGAGCTTGGCCGGCAGCTCGAGAAGCTCGCCGCCGACTTCAACGCCTCGCAATCCGATTACCGCATCGTGCCCGCTTACAAGGGCAACTACACCGAGACCGTGACGGCGGCGATCTTCGCCTTCCGCTCGCGCAGCCAGCCGGCGATCGTCCAGGTCAACGAGGTCGCGACCGCCACCATGACCGCGGCCAAGGGCGCGATCTATCCCGTGTTCACCATGATGCGGGACATGAACGAGCCGTTCTCGCTGGGCGATTACCTTCCCGCAGTCTCCGGCTATTACACCGATGCGGCCGGCAATCTGTTGTCCTTCCCGTTCAATTCCTCGACGCCGATCCTCTATTACAACAAGACCATGTTCCGCGACGCGGGCCTCGATCCGGAGACGCCGCCGAAGACGTGGCCCGAGCTTGGGCTTGCCGCAAAACGCCTGCGCGAGCGCGGCGCTGTGTGCGGCTTCACCACCTCCTGGCCGTCCTGGATCCACATCGAGAATTTCTCCGCCTTCCACAATCTGCCGCTCGCGACGCGGACCAATGGCTTTGCGGGGCTGGATGCCGAGCTGACCATCAACAACCCGGTCGTCGTGCAACACATCGCCCAGCTCGCCGAGTGGCAGAAGGACAAGGTGTTCGACTACGGCGGCCGCGGGCAGTCGGCCGAGCCGCGCTTCCAGAAGGGCGAATGCGGCATCTTCATCGGCTCCTCGGCGACGCGGGCCGACATCAAGGCGAATTCGAAGTTCGATATCGGCTACGGCATGATGCCGTACTGGCCCGATGTGAAGAACGCGCCGCAGAACTCGATCATCGGCGGCGCCACGCTGTGGGTGCTGCGCGACCGCCCGCGCCAGGAATACAAGGGCGTGGCGCGGTTCTTCGCCTATCTGTCGCAGCCCGGCGTGCAGGCCGCCTGGCACCAGAACACCGGCTATCTGCCGATCACCCGCGCCGCCTTCGAGCTGACGCGCGCGCAGGGTTTTTACGAGCGCAATCCGGGCTCCGCGATCTCGTTCGAGGAGATCACGCTGCATCAGCCGACGGAGAACTCGAAGGGCATCCGGCTCGGCTCCTTCGTGCTGATCCGCGGCGCAATCGAGGACGAGCTGGAGCAGGCCTTTACCGGCCAGAAGGGCGCGCAGGCAGCGCTCGATGCCGCGGTCGAGCGCGGCAACAAGCTGCTGCGCCAGTTCGAGCGCGCCAGCCCGGACCGTTAGCGATGGGAAGCTTGGCGTTGGTTGGAGCGCGAGACCCTTCCACGTCGTCATGGCCGGGCTTGTCCCGGCCATCCACGCCTTGGCCGCAGCACGAAGAACGTGGATGCCCGGGACAAGCCCGGGCATGACGGACTCAAATGATTAAGCTCGTGATGTCGATGACACTTCCTCAATTCGCCGACGCTGAAGCCTTTCGCGCCTTCCGCTCCGATTCGTCTCGATGGCTGCCGATCGCGCTCGACATCGCGCGCAGCCACGGTCTCGATATCAGCGCGCCGCACGTGTTTGCGACCGGCACCAATCTCGTCGTCGGCCTCGGCGAGAAGCTGATCCTGAAAATCTTCCCGCCGCTTCTGCGCGCGCAATTCGTCTCCGAACGCGGGTCGCTGGCGCAGCTTGCCGGCCGCCTTCATCTGCCGATCCCGGAGATCGTCGCGGAGGGGGAGCGCGACGGCTGGCCTTACCTCGTCATCACGCGCCTTGCCGGCACGCTCGGCTCGGAGGTGTGGCCGCAATTGGCCGAAGCGCAGAAGGAGCGCCTGCTGCGCCAGATCGGTGAGACCATCGCCGCCGTGCAGCGCGCGCCGCTCGGTCCGCTGGCGGAGATCGAGCCGCGCTGGGACGACTTCATGCGCGCCCAGATGCAGGGCTGCAAGGCGCGGCACACGCGGCTCGGCCTCGCCCCGAAATTCCTCGCCGGCCTCGACGATCTCCTGCGTGACGCCGTAAAACTGATCCCGATGGATGAGCCGCCGGTGATCCTGGTCGGCGAATATATCCCTCAGAACTTCCTGCTCGCCTGTCATGACGATCAATGGTCGCTCGCGGGCTTGTTCGACTTCGGCGACGTGCTGACGGGATGGCGCGACTACGATCTGCTCGGCCCCGGCGCCTTCATGGCGGCCGGCCGGCCGGGCCGGGTGCGCAGCCTGCTCGAAGGCTTTGGCTATACGAAGCCGGATTTCGCACTGAAGCGCCGGCTGATGGCGCTGATGCTGCTGCACCGCGCCAGTGACCTCAACAGCCACGTCTGTATCGAGGGCTGGCAGGACAGGGCGAACGATCTCGTTGAGTTGCAGGATCTGATCTGGGCGGGCTGAACCCGCCTGGCCATCTGCGAAGTGGGCGCCGCGACGGCCTGCTCAATCCGGCAGCGCTCAAATTATTAGCTTAATTTTAGAGCAGAATCGTATCTTTGTATGCAATCGAGCGGCTTGCCCAGAACGCGGCTAACCACTGGAATATCAAAAATATTGTTTATAATCAGCATCTTACCATGAAATTAAGGTCCCATTAAGCGCTGGCACGAACCTTGCGAATCCCTGTTCCAACCAGAAACTTTTGCGTTGGAGAATTTTCCATGAAGCGCCGCGATTTCCTCAAGTCCGTGCCCGGATTGGCCGCAGGCGCGGCGCTTCCGGCGATGCCGCAGGTCATCTCCACCGCCTATGCCGATGCGCGCTCAGAGACGCTGCTGATCGTCTCGGAAGGCGGCCCGAACAATCTCGACATCCACGGCGTCGGCACCAACGTGCCCGGCTATGAAGTGTCGTGGAATTGCTACGACCGCCTGATCAGTCACGAGATGAAGGTCGGCCCCGGCGGCGTGCCCTATTACGACCGCGACAAGTTCAAGGGCGAGCTCGCCGAGGAGATGAAGATCGACGACATGTCGGTCACCTTCAAGCTGCGCAAGAACGCCAAATTCCACGACGGCACGCCCGTCACCGCCAAGGACGTGAAGTGGTCGCTCGACCGCGCCGTCAGCGTCGGCGGCTTCCCGACCTTCCAGATGAGCGCGGGTTCGCTGACCAAGCCGGAGCAGTTCGTCGTGATCGACGACCACACCGTGCGCGTCGACTTCCTGAAGAAGGACAAGCTGACGATCCCCGATCTCGCGGTGATCGTGCCCTGCATCGTCAATTCCGAGCTGGTGAAGAAGAACGCCAGCGAGAAGGACCCCTGGGGTCTCGAATTCACCAAGCAGCAGACCGCGGGCTCCGGCGCCTACAAGGTGACGAAGTGGACCGCCGGCACCGAAGTCATCATGGAGCGCAACGAGGATTGGGTCTGCGGTCCCTTGCCGAAGATCAAGCGCGTGATCTGGCGCATGGTGCCGCAGGCCGGCAACCGCCGCGCGCTGCTGGAGCGGGGCGACGCCGACATCTCCTACGAGCTGCCCAACAAGGACTTTCAGGAGATGAAGGCGAACGGCAAGCTGAACGTCGTGTCGCTGCCGTTCTCCAACGGCATCCAGTATATCGGCATGAACGTCACCAAGCCGCCGTTCGATAATCCAAAAGTTCGCCAGGCGGTTGCCTATGCGCTGCCCTATCAGAAGATCATGGACGCCGTGATGTTCGGCCTCGCCAACCCGATGTTCGGCGCGCCCAAGGACAAGCCGACCGAAGTCGCCTGGCCGCAGCCGCACAAATACAACACCGACATCGAGAAGGCGAAAGCGCTGATGGCGGAGGCAGGCCTCGCCAACGGCTTCGAGACCACGATCTCGTTCGATCTCAACTTCGCGGGCGTCAACGAGCCGCTCTGCGTGCTGGTGCAGGAATCTCTCGCGCAGATCGGCATCAAGACGACCATCAACAAGGTGCCCGGCGCCAACTGGCGCACCGAGCTGAACAAGAAGGAGATGCCGCTCTTCACCAACGTGTTCTCGGGCTGGCTCGATTACCCCGAATACTTCTTCTACTGGTGCTATCACGGCAACAATTCCGTCTTCAACACCATGAGCTACAAGTCGGCGGAGATGGACAAGCTGATCGACGGCGCGCGCACGGCAGCGGCGACCGGCGACACTGCGACATACGATGCCGACGTGAAGGGCTTCGTCGATCTCGCTTTCACCGACATCCCGCGCATCCCGCTGTACCAGCCCTTCGTCAACGTCGCGATGCAGAAGAACATCAGCGGCTACCAATACTGGTTCCACCGGAGGCTGGATTACCGCGCGCTGGTGAAGGGGTGAGCCGTCATGCTGATCGTCGGCGACGCATCGGCATGTGTTGGTCTCTCTGATCGCGATGCGGTTTCGTCATCGCGTGAGGCGGCCACCGTTCTCTCGCTCCCTCCCCCCTTGCGGGGGAGGGTCGGGGAGAGGGGTAGCCCCGAACTCCGACCTCTCCTGGGGCCACCCCTCTCCCTAGCCCTCCCCCGCAAGGGGGGAGGGAACGCAGCGGAGCAAGCCTGCTCACAATTGCCAAGCAGAAGGAGAGCGCTCCCATGCTGACCATGATCGGCAAGCGCCTGATGTTCGCGATTCCCTCGCTGATCGGGGTCGTCATCGTCACCTTCCTGCTAACGCGCGCGTTGCCGGGCGATCCCGCCGCGTACTTCGCCGGTCCCGCCGCGACCAAGGAAGCCGTCGAGCAGATCCGCAAGAAGCTCGGCCTCGACAAGCCGCTGATCGAGCAGTTCTTCCGCTACACCAACGACCTCGCCCATGGCGATTTCGGCAACTCGCTCACCACGGGACAGCCGGTCGCGGCCGAAATCCGCAACCGCCTGCCGGCTTCCGCCGAGCTGACGCTGCTCGGCCTCATCGTCTCTGTCGTGATCGCCATTCCGCTCGGCGTGCTCGCGGCGACACGACCAGGATCATGGATCGACCACTTATGCCGGGTGACAACGACGGCCGGCGTGTCGTTGCCGGTGTTCTTCACCGGCCTGGTGCTGGTCTACGTCTTCTATTTCCGGCTCGGCTGGTCACCCGCGCCGCTAGGCCGCCTCGATGTGTTCTACAGCGCGCCGCCGACGGTGACCGGCTTCTATCTGATCGACACCCTGATCGCGCGCGACTTCGAGGCGTTCCGCTCGGCGCTGAGCCAGCTCATCCTGCCGGCGACGACGCTGGCGATCTTCTCGCTGGCGCCGATCGCGCGCATGACGCGCGCCTCGATGCTGGCGGTGTTGTCGTCGGAGTTCGTGCGGACGGCCCGCGCCAGTGGCCTGTCGCCGTCGACCGTCATCATCACCTACGCGTTTCGCAATGCGATGCTGCCCGTGATCACCACGCTCAGCATGGTGTTCTCGTTCCTGTTAGGGGCCAATGTGCTGGTGGAAAAAGTGTTCGCCTGGCCCGGCATCGGCTCCTACGCGGTGGAAGCGCTGATCTCGTCCGACTTCGCGCCGGTGCAAGGTTTTGTGCTGACCATGGCGGTCATGTACGTGCTGCTCAATCTCGTGATCGACATTCTCTACGGCGTGATCGATCCGCGTGTCAGGTTGGAGGGCTAACTCATGAGCTCCGTTGCGCCTGCTGTTGAACCCGTCGGTCCCGCGCGGACCTCGGGGCTGGTCGCGATCCTCGAACAGACCCGCTACGTTCTCGGCGAGAACAAGGTCACGGGCTTCGCCTTCGCGCTGCTCATCGTGATCCTCATTGCCGCGATCTTCGGTCCCTACGTGGTGCCGTATGATCCACTCGCCTCCGATACCGCGGCAGCGCTGAAGCCGCCGTCGATGGCGCACTGGTTCGGCACTGACCAGCTCGGCCGCGACATCTTCAGCCGCGTCATCGTGGCGACGCGGCTCGATACGTTCATCGCGGTCGCCTCCGTCGTGCTGGTGTTCCTGATGGGCGGCCTCGCCGGCATCGCGGCCGGCTATTTCGGCGGCTGGACCGATCGCATCGTCGGCCGCATCGCCGACACCATCATGGCGTTCCCGCTGTTCGTGCTGGCGATGGGCATCGTCGCCGCACTCGGCAACACCGTGCAGAACATCATTCTGGCCACGGCCATCGTGAACTTCCCGCTCTATGCCCGCGTCGCGCGCGCCGAAGCCAATGTCCGCCGCAATGCCGGCTTCGTGCAGGCGGCGCGGCTCTCCGGTAACGGCGAATTCCGTATCCTGCTGGTGCACATCTTGCCGAACATCATGCCGATCATGATCGTGCAGATGTCGCTGACCATGGGCTACGCCATCCTGAATGCCGCGGGCCTGTCCTTCATCGGCCTCGGCGTCCGTCCGCCGACCGCTGAATGGGGCATCATGGTCGCCGAAGGCGCGGGCTTCATGGTGTCGGGCGAATGGTGGATCGCGCTATTCCCCGGCCTTGCTCTGATGATCGCCGTGTTCTGCTTCAACCTCCTCGGCGACGGCCTCCGCGACATCGTCGACCCGCAGCGGAGGACGTGATGACAAATTTCCGTCAAAAATTCTCCAATGATTACAATGCCACTCTACTGTGCATGGGGTTGTTTTCGACATTTTTGATCGGGAGGCCCTCATGACCGCCCAGCCCCTGCTCGACGTCCAGGACCTCACGGTCGAATTCACCACCCGCCGCGGCATCGTCAAAGCCGTGCAGCATGTCAACATCTCCGTCGCCAAGGGTGAGACGCTCGCCATCGTCGGCGAGTCCGGCTCGGGCAAGTCGGTGACGTCCTATGCGGTGATGCGCATCCTCGATCGCGCCGGACGGATCGCCGAAGGCTCGGTGATGTTTTCGGGTATCGACGTGAAGGCCGCGACCGAAGACCAGATGCGCGACCTGCGCGGTCGCGAAGTCTCGATGATCTTCCAGAACCCGCGCGCCGCGCTGAATCCGATCCGCAAGGTCGGTGATCAGATCGAGGACGTGCTGCGCACCCATGTGCAGCAGGCGCAGGTTGCTGACCACGGCGAAAAGGCGATCGAGGCGCTGGAGCAGGTCAAGATCGCCCGCCCGCGCGAACGCTACCACGCCTATCCGTTCGAGCTGTCAGGCGGCATGTGCCAGCGCGTCGTCATCGCGCTCGCGCTCGCCTGCAATCCGCAGCTCCTGATCGCGGACGAGCCGACCACCGGCCTCGATGTCACCACCCAGAAGGCGGTGATGGACCTGATCGTCGAGCTGACCAAGCGCAAGGCGATGTCGACCATCCTGATCACCCACGACCTCGGCCTTGCGGCTGCCTATTGCGACCGCGTCGTCGTGATGGAAAAGGGCCGCGTCGTCGAGACCGCGAAAGCCGCCGACATCTTCGCCAACCCGCAGCACCCCTACACCAAGAAGCTGATGCGCGCGACGCCGCGGCTCGGCGTGTCGCTGCGAGACTTGCTGCCTGAAGAGGAGGCCGCTGCCTTCGCCTCTCCCCGCTTGCGGGGAGAGGCCGACGCACGAAGTGCGGCGGGTGAGGGGGGCTCTCCCAGCACCGTGCTCGCGGAGAGTCCCCCTCACCCCGACCCTCTCCCCGCAAGCGGGGAGAGGGAGAAGACGCCCCTCCTCCTCATCGAAAAGCTCATCAAGGAATACCCCCGCCAGGGCGCCACCGCCACGCTCGGAAAACTGTTCGGCCGCAAGCCTCCTGTGGAGCCGGACGTGTTTCGCGCCGTCGACGGCATCAGCCTCTCCATCGGCCATGGCGAGAGCGTCGGCCTGGTCGGCGAATCCGGCTGCGGCAAATCGACGACGTCGATGATGGTGATGCGCCTCTTGGACCAGACCTCGGGCCTGATCCAGTTCGACGGCGAGGACATCGGCGCCATCGCGCCGGCAGGGTTCGCCCGGCTGCCGCAACGCAGCCGCATCCAGATGGTGTTCCAGGACCCGACCGACAGCCTCAACCCGCGCTTCACCGCCGCCCGCGCCATCGCCGACCCCATCATGCAGCTCGGCGACATCAGGGGCCGCGATGCACTGCGAGCGCGCTGCGAGGAGCTCGCCACCATGGTCGGGCTGCCGCACAATCTGCTGGATCGGTTTCCGCACCAGCTCTCCGGCGGCCAGAAGGCCCGCGTCGGCATCGCGCGCGCCATCGCGCTGCATCCAAAACTCGTCATCCTGGACGAGCCGACCGCGGCGCTGGACGTCTCGGTGCAGGCCGTGGTCCTCAATCTGCTTCAGGACCTCAAGGCGCGCTTAGGTATGAGTTATCTGTTCGTCTCGCATGATTTGAACGTAGTGCGCTTGTTGTGCGATCGTGTCATTGTCATGCGGACAGGTCGAATCGTCGAAGAGGGCTCTTCCGAAAAGGTCCTCAGCGATCCGCAGGACGACTACACCAAGGAGCTGCTGACGGCGATCCCGCATCCGCCGTTGCAGGTCCACTAAGAGTGCACTGAGAGATTGTTTGGGAGCGTGATGGCCGAGCCGCTGGACGATTATATCGACGCCGTATCGAAAGCGCTGGCGCTGCCGGTCGAGGAGGCCTGGAGGCCGGCGGTGCGCGCCAATCTCGAAGTCTCGCTCCGGCTTGGCCGACTGGTCGACGAATTCGCGCTGCCGGACGAGACCGAGCCCGCGCCGATCTTCACGGTCTGACCCCGCCATGACCACCAAGCCAGAGATGACGGCTGCGGACATCGCCAAGGCTGTGGCCGGCGGCAAGATGTCGGCACTCGATGCCACCGAGGCTGCGCTTGCGCGCATCAAGCAGCACGATGGCGTCCTCAATTCCTTCACCGACGTCACCGCCGATCGCGCCCGTGCGAAGGCGCGTGCGATCGACGCCGACATCGCGGCGGGCAAGGAGGTTGGCCCGCTCGCCGGTGTCCCCTTCGCGGTGAAAAACCTATTCGACGTCGCCGGCCTCTCGACCCGCGCCGGCTCGAAGATCAACCGCGACCTTGCGCCAGCGAAACGCGATGCCACGCTGATCGAGCGGATGGAAGCCGCCGGCGCCGTGCTCGTCGGCGCGCTCAACATGGGCGAATACGCCTATGACTTCACCGGCGAGAACGTCCATGACGGTCCCTCGCGCAATCCGCATGACACGACCCGGATGACCGGCGGCTCGTCCGGTGGTTCGGGGAGCGCAGTTGGCGGCGCGCTGGTGCCGATCGCGCTCGGCTCGGACACCAATGGTTCGATCCGCGTGCCGTCCTCCTTCTGCGGCATCTTTGGTTTGAAGCCGACCTATGGCCGGCTGTCGCGGGCGCGCTCGTTCCCGTTCGTCGCGAGCCTCGATCATCTCGGCCCGTTCGCGCGCTCGGCGACCGATCTCGCGCTCGCCTATGACGCGATGCAGGGGGTGGATGCGGATGATGCCGCCTGCACCACGCGCGGCCTCGAGCCGACGCTGCCGTTGCTCGCCAATCCGGTTTCGGACCTGCGCATCGCGATTGCCGGCGGGCACTTTCAGAAGAACGTGTTTCCAGAGGCCGTCGAAGCCGTCAGCCGCGTCGCCAAGGCGCTCGGCGCGACGAAGATCGTTGACGTGCCCGAGGCCTCGCGCGCCCGCGCGGCGGCCTATGTCATCACCACCACCGAAGGCGCCTCGCTGCATCTCGATCGCCTGCGCAAGCGTCCGAACGATTTCGATCCCGCCGTGCGCGATCGGCTGATTGCCGGCGCGATGGTGCCGGCGCCGCTGGTCGACCGCGCGCAAAAATTCCGCCGCTGGTATCGCGCGCAGCTCGCCGAGATATTCAAATCCGTCGACGTGCTGATTGCACCGGCCACGCCCTGCACCGCGCCGAAGCTCGGCCAGGTGAATTTCACGCTCGACGGCGTCGAGCTGCCGGTTCGCGCCAATATCGGCATCCACACCCAGCCGATCTCGTTCATCGGGTTGCCGGTGGTCGCCGTGCCGGTGCCGCTCGAGCCGCTGCCGATCGGCGTCCAGATCATCGCCGCGCCCTGGCGCGAGGACATCGCGCTGCGCGTCGCGCATGCATTGGAGAAGATGGGCGTGGTATCCGCGCCGTCGCCGAGAGGAATTTAGAATGGAGATCGATCTCCCCGAGGTGATCGCGGAAGTCAAAGCCGCGTTCGATCGCTATGAGCAGGCGCTCGTCACCAACGACGTCGCCGTGCTCGGCGAACTGTTCCGCAACGATCCCCGCACGCTGCGCTATGGCATCGGCGAGAACCTCTACGGCTATGAGGCGATCTCCGGCTTCCGCGCTGGCCGCTCGCCGGTCGGCCTGAACCGTCGCACCGCGAAAACCGTGATCACCAGCTATGGCCGTGACACGGCCGTCGCCTCCACTCTGTTCTACCGCGACACGGCTCCCGGCAAGGTCGGCCGGCAGATGCAGACCTGGATTCGCTTCCCGGAGGGCTGGCGCGTCGCCGCCGCCCATGTCAGCATCATCGACGAGTCGAAAGAGACCTGATCGTATGACGCTTGACGATCTTCCGCCCGGAACATTGCCGGCCGAGCCGGTGGTGCCGCGCGTCGACCGGGCGCAGCCCAGCGTGCACAAGATCACGCGCGCCGAGGAACTGCGGCTTCAGCTCGCCGATGAGATCGTGCGCGGAACCCTGGCCCCGGGCGCGCCGCTTGATGAAACCGACATCGCGCGGCGCTTCAGCGTCTCGCGCACGCCGGTCCGCGAGGCGTTGCGCCAGCTGGTGGCGAGCGGCCTCGTCGAATCGCGCGCCCATCGCGGCGCGGTGGTGGCGCAGCCCTCGGTCGAGCGTCTGAAAAGCATGTTCGAGGCGATGGCGGAGCTCGAGGCGCTGTGCGCGGGCCTTGCCGCCGAGCGCATGTCCGCTGCCGAGCGCCACGGTCTCGAAGCCATCCACGAAGAGCTGCGCGTGCTCAGCTACGCCGGCAATCCCGATCGCTTCCACGAGGTCAACGAGCGCTTCCACAATGCGATCTATGCGGGATCGCAGAACGGCTACATCGCCGAGATCACGCTGGCGACGCGCGTCCGCGTGCAACCGTTCCGCCGCGCCCAGTTCCGCAACCTCGGCCGATTGGCAAAGTCGCAAGCCGAGCACGACCGCGTCGTCGTCGCCATCATGCGCGGCGACAAGCAGGGCGCCGCCGCCGCCATGCGCGCGCATATCGAGCTGGTGCGCGGAGAGTATGAGATTTACGCGGTGTCGGTTTAGGGCGGCAAACGCGGTACCGTAGGGTGGGCAAAGGCGCAAAGCGCCGTGCCCACCATCTATCCTAACTAATGCTGTTGGTGGGCACGCTACGCTTTGCCCACCCTACGGCAGCTACCCTTTCGCCTTCTCCGCTATAAACTTCCGCCAGCCGCCATACGCCGTGATCTCTCGCGCCTCGCTCAGCACTTCGGGCTCGACGAGAAACCCCTTCACGCTGCGGCCATCCGCCAGCCGGATTGTCCCGATCGCCATCGGCGCGGGAATCGCGTTGACGAACTTGCCGAAAGCCGACGACGACAGCGACCAGATCTCCAGCTCGATCGACGCGCCCGTGCCAGCCTCGACGCGCAGCATGCCCGGCTTCGGGGGCGTGGTCTTGAGTGCGTATAGCTTGTAGTCCGGCGCGGTCCTGGTCGCCTCGACCAGCTTTCCGTTGAGCGCCGTCAATTCGCCGTTCAGCGCCATGCCGGACAGGTGAGCGCCGACCACTGCGATCGGAATCTCGTCGCTGCTGCTTGCGGCAAGCGGCGCCAACGGGGCCTGCGCCACACCCTTCGCGCCGACGGTCAGTTTCGTATCCGCATGGAATGCACGGCCGATGCTCGCAAGCAGCGCATCGCGCCCCGCAGGCGCGAGCAGCGTGATGCCGAACGGAATGCCGTCGGTGCGCATCGACGCCGGTACCGCGAGGCCACAGAGATCAAGCAGGTTGACGAAATTGGTGTAGGTGCCGAGCCGGCTGTTGAGCTCTATCGGATTGGCCAGCACCTGCGCCGTCGTATACGCGGTCGGCGCAGTCGGCAGCACCAGCGCGTCGATGTTCGCAAACGTCCGCTCGGCGATCTTGCGCAGGCCCTGCAAACGGTAGAGCGCAGAGAAGGTTTCCGCAGCGGTCAGCCGCGCGCCGGCGACGGTGATCTCGCGCGTCACCGGATGAATCGAATCAGGTGCGGACGCCAGCAGATCCTTGATCACGAGATAACGCTCGGCGACCCAGGGACCCTCATAGAGCAGCCGCGCCGTCTCGTAGAACGGCTCGAGGTCGAACTCGACCAGCTTAGCGCCGAGCGCAGTCCAGCGCTTCAGCGCATCGCCGTAAGCGGCTTCCGCCTTCCTGTCGCCGAAGAAGATCAGCTGCCCGTTGCGGGGCACGCCGAGGCGCAAATTCGCGGGGAACGGCGTGATCGTGCCCAGCGGCCGGTCGCGCGAGAACGGATCGGCCTGGTCTGGACCCGCCATCACGGCGAGTGCCAACGCGGCGTCGTCGACGGTCAGAGCGAATACCGAGATGCAGTCGAGCGTGCGGCAGGCCGGCACCAGGCCCGCATTCGAGATCATGCCGAGGCTCGGCTTCAGCCCGACGATGTTGTTGAGCATCGCCGGCACCCGGCCGCTACCGGCGGTGTCCGTGCCCAGCGACAGTGGCACGAGTCCGGCACCGACGGCGACCGCCGATCCCGAGCTCGAGCCTCCGGGAATGAGATCCTCCCGGATCGAATTCTTGGGAATGCCATAAGGCGAGCGCACGCCGACGAGGCCGGTTGCGAACTGGTCGAGATTGGTCTTGCCGATGATGATCGCGCCGGCCGCGCGCAGACGTTCCACCGCGGTCGAATCGTGCGTCGGCGTATACGAGAAGGCCGGGCAGGCCGCGGTGGTCGGAAATCCCAGCGCGTCGATATTGTCCTTCACCGCGACCGGCACGCCGTAGAGCGGCAGGCTAGTGGCATCCCTTGCGGCAAGCTTCTCGGCTTCCGCGATCGCGTCCTTCTCGTCGCGCAGGCTGATGAAGATTGCGGGATCGTTGTGATCGCGGATGCGCTGATAGGTTCGCGCGACGGTCTGCGCAGGCGTTATCGTGCCCGCGCGATGCGCGGCCACAATCGCGGCGATCGTTTCAGGCTGCTCAGCCCCCATGGTGACAAAACTCCGGCAACAGGTCTTACCCGGATTGAAGCAAGCGATGTGCCATTGTGTACACAATCCGGGCAGGCGCTATGCCTCGGATGTTATCGAAGGATCAGTGGCTTGTAAGATATTTCGAGGATTGTTGGGCCGTCGTGCCAGCGCCCCGATACGGGCATTTGCGCAAATATTGGGCAGCGTCAATCAGGTGAAGCCGGCGAGGATCTGGAGCAGCTGCTCCCGGTGCTCCTTGCCGATCTTCTCCACGACATGCCGCTCGTGCTCGGCGGCGAGGCGCTTGAACTTTGCCAGCGCCGTCTCCCCCGGTGCGGTGAGGTGCAGCGCGTGGGAGCGGCGGTCCGCCTTCGACTTGACCCGCTTCACCAGCTTGCGCTGTTCGAGGCTGTCGAGCAGATGCACCAGCCGGGCGCGCTCGATGCCGAGACGCTTCGCCACCGCCATCTGGGAGAGGCCCGGATTGGCGCCGATGACCGTCAGCACGGAATACTGCGTCGGCTTAATGTCGACCTCGCCGAGCGTCTTGATGAAGTCCTGAAAGATCCAGATCTGGAAGCGACGCACCGCATAACCCGCGTGCCCGACCAGTGCGTCGAGGCCGATCTCGTCCGCGTCGTTCGGCCGCGCGGCGCCGTTGCCGGCACGTTTGCGTGGGGAGGGGCGGGGCTCAGTTCGGGCTGCGCTGGCTGTCACGTGATCTCTCCTGCCGTGCAACCTTAGCGCCCCGAAGGCCTGTGCGGAAGATTGTTGTTGACGACAACAATTGTCGTGCCCAACAATATGGCCAAAGCGGCCCGGAACGAGGCTGTAGCCGATCCCTGATACGGGCGAGGAGGAAACCATGACAACCGCCGCACGCGGTGACGCTTCGAGCCTGTTCGCAACGCCCAAGACCGTCGCCGAGCATCGCGCCGACGGCAGCATCGTGCTGAGCTCGCCAGACCCCTTGCGCGACGGCGCGCGCTGCATCGGCGACTGGCTGGAGCATTTTGCGCGGCAGACGCCTGACACGATCTTCCTCGCCGAGCGCGACAGCGCCGACACGCCCTGGGCCACCATAACCTATGCGGGCGCCCTGCGGCGGGTACGCGCAGCAGCGAGCTGGATTTTGGCGCAACAGCTCAGCGCCGAGCGTCCCGTCGTCATCCTCTCCGACAACAGCATCGACCATGCGCTGCTCGCGCTGGCCGCCCAGCATGTCGGCGTTCCCTTGGCCGCGATCTCGCCGGCCTATTCGCTGATGTCGAAAGATTTCGACAAGCTCAAGAGCATGATTTCGCTGCTTCAGCCGGGCGCGATTTATGTCTCCGCGACCAAGCCATTCGCTGCTGCACTCGCCGCGATCAAGCCGCTGCACGAGGCGCAGATCATCAGTGGCAATGCCGGCGATGCCGATGCGCTGGCCTTCCGTGACATTGCGGCGACGCCCGAAACGGGCAACGTCGCAAAAGCCTTCGCCGCGGTGACACCGGACACGATCGCAAAATTCCTGTTTACCTCGGGCTCGACCGGCACGCCGAAAGCCGTCATCAATACCCAGCGCATGCTGACCTCGAGCCAGCAGGCCAAGGCGCAAACTTGGACGTTCCTGGAGCAGGCTGCCAGCGATCTCGTCATTCTCGATTGGCTGCCCTGGAGCCATACCTTCGGCGCCAACCACAATTTCAATCTCGTGCTGCGCAACGGCGGGTCGCTCTATATCGACGGCGGCAAGCCCGCGCCCGGTCTTTTCGCAACGTCACTCGCCAATCTGAAAAGCGTGATGCCGACGGTCTATTTCAACGTGCCGCGCGGCTTCGACATGCTGATCGCAGCGCTGCGCGGCGACGAGGAGCTGCGCCGCCGCTTCTTCGGCGAGGTGAAATTCGCCTTCTATGCCGGCGCCGCGCTGCCGCAGAACCTCTGGGACGCGCTCGAACAGCTTTCGGTGGAGACTGTTGGTCGTCCGCTGCCGATGGTGTCGGCCTGGGGCTCGACCGAGACGTCGCCGCTGGCGACCGACTGTCATTTCCTCGCGGCGCGCTCGGGCAATATCGGCGTGCCCATTCCCGGCACCGAGCTGAAGCTCGTCGCGTCAGGGGACAAGCTGGAGGTGCGCGTGCGCGGCCCCAATGTCACGCCGGGTTACTGGAAGGCGCCGGAGCTGACGAAGCAGGCTTTCGACGACGAGGGCTTCTATCTCATTGGCGATGCCGTGAAGCTTGCCGATGCGGAACGGCCTGAGCGCGGGTTGTTCTTCGATGGTCGTGTTGCGGAAGACTTCAAGCTCAACTCCGGCACCTGGGTCAGCGTTGGCACGCTGCGCGTCGCCGGCATCGCCGCGCTGGCGCCGCTCGCGCAGGACATCGTCGTCACCGGCCATGGGGGCGACGAGGTGCGCTTCCTGGTGTTCCCGAACATGGCTGCTTGCCGTGCCCATGCCGGCTTACCCGAGACGGCGGGCGTGAACGATGTGCTCGCGCATGGCAAGGTCAGGACCGCGATCGCGCTGGGCCTGGCGAAGCTGAAGCAGCAGGGCACCAACTCCTCGGGCCACGCGACGCGCGCGTTGCTGCTCGCCGAGCCGCCGTCGGTTGACGGCGGCGAGATCACCGACAAGGGTTACATCAACCAGCGCGCCGTGCTGACGCGGCGGACCGATGCAGTGGCGCGGGTGCATGATGATGCGTCGGGTGAGTGGATCGGTTTGTAGCCACGGGCAGATCAAGTCGGAGTGAGGCCACGCTCTGTCCACATCGTCATTGCGAGCGGAGCGAAGCAATCCAGAATCTTTCCCCGGTGGGGCTCTGGATTGCTTCGCTGCGCTCGCAATGACGGGGATGGGTCGAGCAGCTCGCAAAATACGCCAGCCATTCTGCCGCAATATCCTGCATGATTCTTTTGTTGCTTAAGCAACTAATTTGTGCGAACCGTTCCAGACAAGGATGACGGCGGGGGAACCGCTGCGCCTGATCCTGGAGGAAACGATGCTCGGCAGAGAGGGTGCCGCGGGCAAATGCCGGCGTATGCCTGAAGGCGGCGATGCCGCGCGCTTCACGCGCGCGTCAGGTGGTGCTGCTGCCGGTCACTGCGCCGAGATTTTCGTGCAGCCGGCGCAGCAGATCGATCAGCACCTCGCGCTCGTCCTTGCTCAGGCAGGACAACAGCCGCCGCTCGCGCTCGAACGCCGCGACGATCACCTTGTCATGGGTGGCGCGGCCTCTGGCCGTGAGCGCGATGGAATGGGTGCGACCGTCGTTCGGGTCGGTTCGAATCGAGACCAGTCCGCGCTTCTCCAGCCCCGCGAGCGTCCGGCTGACCGGCCCCTTGTCAAAACCGATGACGTGGCAGATCCGCGAGGCGGGAATGCCGGGCTCAATCGCCAGCAGCGACATGATCCGCCATTCCGTGACGTTGACGCCAAACTCGCGCTGGTAGAACGCGGTAGCGCTGTTCGAGAGCTTGTTGGCGATGAAGGTGATGAAAGCCGGGACATAACGGTCGAGATCGAGCGTCGGCCCGGTTTCGGCGGGTGCGGGCCTTTGGCGGGCTCTGGTCGAAGACGGCGGCATATCGGTCTTTTGTCTCGCGGCGTGTCCGAAGACCTAAGGGCAAGCGCGGCCCTTTCACAAGATCAAAATGAGGGAGGACTCCAATGAGCGCACCTGGCTCCGCCATATCAGGCGTCCCGCATCTCGACGTCGATCCCTTCGACATGAATTTTTTCGCCGACCCGTATCCCACGCACGAGCTGCTGCGGGAGGCAGGTCCGGTCGTCTATCTCGACAAGTGGAACGTCTATGGCGTGGCACGCTATGCCGAGGTCCACGCCGTGCTGAACGATCCCGCGACGTTCTGCTCCAGCCGTGGCGTCGGCCTCTCCGATTTCAAGAAGGAGACGCCGTGGCGGCCGCCGAGCCTGATCCTCGAGGCCGACCCGCCCGCGCATACGCGGACCCGCGCCGTGCTCTCAAAGGTGCTGTCGCCGACCGTGATGAAGCAGGTGCGCGACCGCTTTGCCGCGGCGGCCGAGGAGCGGGTGGACGCGCTGATCGAAAGGCGCAGCTTCGACGCGATCGCCGACCTCGCCGAGGCCTATCCGCTCTCGATCTTCCCGGATGCGCTCGGGCTGAAATCCGAGGGGCGCGAGCATCTGATTCCCTACGCGAGCGTCGTGTTCAACGCATTTGGGCCGCCCAATGAGCTGCGCCGGGAGGCGATTGCGCGTTCGACGCCCCATCAAGCCTATGTTGCCGAGCAGTGCCAGCGCGAGAACCTTGCGCCGGGCGGCTTTGGCGCCTGCATTCATGCCCAGGTCGACGAGGGCGTGATCACGGCCACCGAAGCGCCGCTACTGGTGCGCTCGCTGCTGTCGGCCGGTCTCGACACCACTGTCAACGGCATCGGCGCGGCCGTCTATTGCCTCGCGCGCTTCCCCAAGCAATGGCAGCGCCTGCGCGGCGATCTCACGCTCGCGCGTAGCGCCTTCGAGGAAGCGGTTCGTTTCGAAGGCCCGGTGCAGACCTTCTTCCGCACCACCACACGTGAGGTCGAGCTGTCAGGCGCGACGATCGGCGAAGGTGAGAAGGTGCTGATGTTCCTTGCCGCCGCCAATCGCGATCCGCGCCGCTGGGACAAGCCCGACAGCTACGACATCACGCGCCGCTCGTCCGGCCATGTCGGTTTCGGCTCCGGCATCCACATGTGCGTCGGCCAGCTCGTCGCGCGCCTCGAAGGCGAAGTGATGCTGACGGCGCTGGCGCGGCGTATCGCGAAGATCGAGATCACGGGCGAGCCGAAACGCCGCTTCAACAACACGCTGCGCGGACTCGACAGCCTGCCGATCACCATCACCCCGGCCTGACGAGGAGCCTTGATGCCAGCCATCACTTTCATCCATGCCGACGGCAAGTCCGATCGTGTCGAAACTTCAGGCGACGAAAGCGCCATGCAGGCCGCGACCCGCCATGGTCTCGACGGCATCTTGGCCGAGTGCGGTAGCAATGCCATGTGTGCGACCTGCCACGTCTATATCGACGCAGCCTGGCTCGCGCGCCTACCCGCGATGGCTGATGACGAAGACGCGCTGCTCGACGGCACCGCCGCCGAGCGGCTGCCGAACAGCCGGCTGGTCTGCCAGATCATGATCACGCCCGCGCTCGACGGGCTGGTGCTGAGATTGCCGGAACGGCAGGTCTGATTCCAGAACGTGCCCGCGGCGACCGGCGCGACACACAAAGGGGAGGGAGCGATGAAACACCTGAAATGGACGCTTGCGCTGGTGGCGAGCCTGATGAGCGGCGCGGCAAACGCCGAGATCTCCGACAATGTCGTGCGCGTCGGCGTGCTCAACGACATCTCGGGCATCTTCCAGGACACCAACGGCATGGGCTCGGTCGAGGCTGCGCGGATGGCGGCCGAGGATTTCAACGGCGGCGGCAAGAACATCAAGGTCGAGATCGTCTATGCCGACCACCAGAACAAGGCCGATGTCGGCAACGCGATCGCGCGCAAATGGCTCGATGTCGAGGGTGTCGATGCCATCGTCGACGTGCCGAATTCGGCCGTCGGCCTCTCCATCAACACGCTGCTGCGCGACAGCCGCATGACCTTCCTGGCGTCGTCCACGGCGAGCTCGGATCTCACCGGCAAGGCCTGCTCGCCCAATACGATCCAATGGGTCAACGATGCCTGGGCGACCGGCAACACCACCGCGGCGGCGATGATGTCGCGCGGCGGCAAGGACTGGTATTTCCTCACGGTCGACTATGCGCTCGGCAAGGGCATCGAGGCGGAAGCGCAGAAATACATCGAGGGGCACGGCGGCAAGGTGCTCGGTTCCTCAAAGCATCCGCTCGGCACGTCGGACTTTGCCTCCTTCCTGCTGCAGGCGCAGGGCTCGAAAGCGCAGGTGATCGGCCTCGCCAATGCCGGCGGCGACACCATCAACGCGGTGAAGCAGGCTGCCGAGTTCGGCATCCAGCAAGGCGGGCAGAAGCTCGTCGCCTTCCTGCTCTTCATCAACGACGTCCATGGCATGGGCATCAAGGTCGCCCAGGGCCTCCAGCTCATGGAAGCGTTTTATTGGGACATGAACGACGATACCCGCGCGTTCGCCAAGCGATTTGCGGCGCGGCCCGGCATGAACGGCAAGATGCCGAGCGGCAACCAGGCCGGCGTCTATGCCTCGACGCTCGCTTATCTGAACGCGGTCGCCGCGACCGGCAGCGACAATGCGAAGGACGCCGTGCCCGAGATGAAGAAGTTCAGGGGTAAGGACAAGTTGTTCGGCGACACCACGATCCGCCAGGACGGGCGCGTCGTGCATCCCATGTATCTGTTCGAGGTGAAGAAACCGGAGGAGTCGAAATATCCGTACGACTATTACAAGCTGGTCTCGACGATTCCCGCGGACCAGGCGTTTAGGCCGCTCGCGGAGGGCGGATGTGAGTTGGTGAAGTAGTGCCGCGCGCGCCACTGCACCCTCTCCCCTTGTGGGAGAGGGTGGCTTCGCAAAGCGAAGCCGAGTGAGGAGTTCTCTCCTCACGATTGGTATTGCGAGCGGAGAGAACCCCTCATCCGGCGCTTCGCGCCACCTTCTCCCACAAGAAGGGGAGAAGGAAGAAAGGCTACGCCACCTTGCTACTCCCCTGCGTGATCAACCGCGCCGCGCGCTGGTCGCGGGCGTAGATCCAGAGCCAGCTCAGGGCGACGCTGAGGCGGTGGCGCAGACCGATCAGGAAGTAGATGTGGGCGATGCCCCAGATCCACCATGCGATGGTGCCGCGCAGTTTGACCTTGCCGAAATCGATCACGGCGAGCCGCTTGCCGATCTGTGCGAGGCTACCGGAGTGCTTGTAACGGAATGCACCTTTGTTCTCGCCACGCAGGCGCGCCTTGATGGTCTCGGCGACGTGACGGCCCTGCTGCTTGGCGGCCGGCGCGATGCCGGGCACTGGCTTCCCCTCCCAGGCGTTGATCACAACGGTGTCGCCGATCGCAAAGATTTCGGGATGACCAGGTATCGTCAGGTCGTCTTGGACCTCCACGCGCCCGGCGCGATCGCTTGGTGCGCCCAGCCATTCGGCGGCCGGCGAAGCGCGCACGCCGGCGGCCCAGATCCGCGTCTTTGCTTCGAGCAGCTTGCCGCCGAACACGACGCCCTCACGGTTGATCTCGGTGACGGCCTGGCCCAACACGACCTCGACGCCGATCTTTTCCAGCGACGCTTGCGCATAGGCCGAGAGATCATCGGGGAAGCCTGCGAGCACGCGCGGTCCGGCCTCGATCAGCACCACGCGTGCCTTGTGGGTGTCGATGTTGCGGAAGTCGGCGGGGAGCGTGTGGTGCGCCATTTCGGCGATGGTGCCGGCGAGCTCGACGCCGGTGGGGCCGGCGCCGACGATGACGAAGGTCAGCCGCGCCGCGCGTTTGGCCGGATCGGTCTCGCGCTCGGCGCGCTCGAATGCAACCAGGATGTGACGGCGCAGCGTGGTCGCGTCTTCCAGCGTCTTCAGGCCGGGGGCGAACTGCTCCCACTCGTCATGGCCGAAATAGGCATGGCGGGCGCCGGTGGCGAGCACCAGCGTGTCGTAGGGCACCTCGCTGCCGTCGTCGATCAGCACGCAGCGCCGGTCGGCGTCGACGCCACTCACCGTCGCAAACAGGGTCGTCACCTCGCGCCGGTCGCGCATCAGGTGCCGGACCGGCCAGGCGATTTCGCTGGTCGCGAGCGAGGCGGTCGCGACCTGGTAGAGCAGCGGCTGGAACAGATGATGGTTGCGGCGGTCGATCAGCGTGATCTCGACCGGCGCGCCCGCAAGCCGGTAGGTCGCCTCCAGCCCGCCGAAGCCGGCTCCGACGATGACGACGCGGTGGGGATTTGCGGCCATGATACACCCTCGAATCTCGCTGCTGCTCTCCTTCATCTAAGTGCGCATTGGGCGCCGTAGTCCAATAGCCGTCATCAATCGCGGCATAGGCCGGGCGTATCGTCATCCCGCGAAAAAGCGCCGCAGCCTTGGTCGAAGTGAGTAGAATTATATTTCTTGCCATCCTCGATTGGGGCGAAATATGGTGCAGGGGCGGGCGCTGAGCCATTGGCGGCGCGACAGATTTTACGTTCAATAGAGACAGACCCGGGGCGGCGATCACCCCGTTTCCGGGATCAATAATAAGGAGGGGAGTGGTTATGAGGACGGCATTCTGGCTGGCGGGCGCAGCGGCGCTGGTGCTGGCAAATCAGGCTTTCGCCGGCGACACCATCAAGATCGGCTTCGTTTCGACCTTCAGCGGCCCGACCGCCGTGATCGGCAACGACATGCGCAATTCCTTCGAGCTCGCGCTGGATCACATCGGCCGCAAGATGGACGGCAAGCCGGTCGAGGTGATCTACGAGGACGACGGGCAGAAGCCCGACGTCGGCAAGCAGAAGACCGAGAAGCTGGTGCAGTCCGACAAGGTCGACTTCATCGTCGGCTACATCTGGTCGAACGTGCTCCTGGCCTCGCTCAAGACCGCGGTGGATTCGCAGACCTTCCTGATCTCGGCCAATGCCGGTCCGTCGCAGCTCGCCGGCGAACTGTGCTCGCCTTACGTGTTCTCGACCTCCTGGCAGAACGACCAGACGCCCGCCGCCATGGGCCTCTATATGAACCAGAAGGGCGTCAAGAGCGTGTTCCTGATCGGGCCGAACTACGCGGCCGGCAAGGACATGCTCGCGGGCCTGAAGAGCACGTTCAAGGGTGAGGTCAAGGGCGAGGAATACACGGTCTGGCCGAGCCAGCTCGATTTCTCCGCCGAACTCTCCAAGGCGCGCGCCTCGGGCGCCGAGTCGATCTTCGTGTTCTATCCCGGTGCGGCCGGCGTGCAGTTCCTCAATCAATATGCGCAGGCCGGCCTGAAGAGCACGATGCCGCTCTACACCGCCTTCACCGTCGACGAGCTGTCGCTGCCGCTCCAGAAGGAAAACGCGCTCGGCGTGCCCGGCGCGCAGGAATGGGTCAACGACCTCCCGAACGAGCAGAACAAGCGCTTCGTCGCCGACTACCGCAAGAAGTACACCAATCTGCGCCCGACCTATTACGGCGCGCAGGCCTATGACGCGGCCCAGCTCATCAACAGCGCGGTGGTCGCTGTGAAGGGCGACACCAGCAAGAAGGACGCGATGAAGGCCGAGATGGAGAAGGCCAACTTCAAGTCGCTGCGCGGCCCGTTCAAATACGGTAAGAACCACATCCCGGTACAGAGCTTCTATCTCCAGGACGTGGTCAAGGACGGCGAAGGCCAGCTCTCGCTGAAGACGGTCGCGACGATCGTGGAAAACGACCAAGATCGCTTCCACGACAAGTGCGCGATGAAGTGAGTTGATGCCTCTTCCCCTCTCCCCGCCTGCGGGGAGAGGGTCAGGGTGAGGGGGAGTCTCCGCGGGGACGAAGGTCGTTGTATTCCTCGATAGTCCCCACATCGTCATTGCGAGCGCAGCGAAGCAATCCAGACTGTCTCCGCGGAGGGACTCTGGATTGCTTCGCTGCGCTCGCAATGACGTGTTGAGAGAACGTTGCTCCTGGGGACATATGACTCGCGGAGAGTCTCCCTCACCCGGAATTTGCTGCCGCAGATTCCGGCCTCTCCCCGCAGGCGGGGAGAGGCGAAGACCTACACCCGTGGCATGCTCGCAGGCCTTACCTCGCGGGCCTGCGCCGCGAGCCTGATCCCGGCATTGGCTGCGCCAAATCCCTGATAATCCCGTCGTTCCACGATCTCGAAGAAGAAGCGCTCATCGAAGATGTGGGTGTAGACCTGGAAGAACTCGCCGTCGCCTTCGCGGTCGTAGAGGATGTGGTTAGCGCGCAGCTGCGCCATCAGGTCGGGCGCGAGGTCATATTTGGCTTCGATGTCGTCGTAGTAGTTATCGGGGATATCCAGGAAATCCGCGCCACGCTTGCGCATCGCGGCGACCGTCGCAAAAATGTCCCGGCAGGAGAACGCGACGTGCTGCACGCCTGAGCCGAAGAACTCCGAGATGAAGCGCGCCGGCAGGGTGCGGTTGGCGGATGAGCCGTTGAGCACGAAGCGCAGGCTCTGGTCGGCGTTGATGACGGCCTGGCTCTGCACGAGGCCACGCGGGTCGGCGATCTCCATCTGCGGCAGCCGCTTCAGGTCGAGAATGCCGGTGTAGAACAGCAGCCAGGACAGCATCTCGTCATAGGGCATCGACTGCGCGATGTGATCGACGGCAAGCAGGGCGTCGGCGTTCGCGTCACTTGCGATCGGCTCGAAATCGGTGTCCCAGTTCTTGCCGGCCTGATCGAGGAAATAGAGCAGGCTGCCGCCGACGCCGTGGATCGCGGGAATCTCCAGCTCGCCCGGCCCGACCGGCTGGTAGAAGGTGCGCGTCTTCAGCGCTTCGGCGCGCTGCATGGCAAGACCGGCATTGTCGACGTCGAGCGCAATCGCGCAGACGCCGGGGCCGTGCGTGACGTAATGCGAATGCGCAAAGCCGTCGGTCTCGCAATTGATCACGAGCTCGACCTTGCCCTGCGACCAGCGCTCCACGGCCTTGCTGCGATGCTTGCCGGTCTTGCGGAAGCCTAGCTGCGCGAGCAGGCGCGCGAGATCGCCGGCCTTGGTCTCGTTGACGGCAAACTCGATGAAGCCGGTGCCATGGCTCTTCGCCTTCGGCGCCAGCGGCTCGCCGACAAGCTTCGGCCAATCCGGTGCGAGCTGGTCCTCCAGCAGGATCAGCGAACGCAGGCCGTCGACCGCGGTCTGCGAGGATGAGCCGGCGCGGAACTGGTCGTTGAAGATTTCGAGCGACAGCGGCCCGGCATAGCCGGTCGCCGCAATGGCCTGCATGAATTCACCGACCGGCAGATCGCCCTGGCCGGGGAAGGAGCGAAAGTGCCGGCTCCATGAGAGAATGTCGAGCTCGAGCTTTGGCGCGTCGGCAAGCTGCACCAGAAAGATCTTGTCGCCGGGGATCGAGGCCATGGCGCGAACCGGAAAGCCGGGCGCGAGTGCGTGAAAACTGTCGAGAATGACGCCGATCGCGGGATGATCGGCGCGGCGCACGATCTCCCAGGCGTCGCGGTAGTCGTTGACATGGCGACCCCAGGCCAGCGCCTCGTAACCGACTCGCAACCCGCGCTTGGCCGCGCGCTCGCCGAGCTCGCGAAAATCGTCAGCGGCGCGGTCGATGCCGCCGAGCGAGGCGGGCGAGACGTTGGAGCAGATCAGCAGCAGGTCGGTGCCGAGCTCCTGCATCAGGTCGAACTTGCGCTCGGCGCGGGTAAAGTTGCGCGTCCGCTGCGGCTCCGGCATGCCCTCGAAATCGCGGAACGGCTGGAATGCGCAAATCTCGAGATTGAGATCCTTGCACAGCTGCGCTACCTCGCGCGGACTTGCGCCGAACGACAGCAGATCGTTCTCGAAAATCTCGACCGAGTCGAACCCGGCTGATGCGATGGCGCGGAGCTTCTCGTCCAGGCTGCCAGAGAGCGAGACGGTCGCGATCGAACGCTTGTTCATGCTGCGTTGTCCTCCATGGCGCCGCCGAGAAAGAGCTGGCCGATGCGCGGATCGTTCAGAATGCGCTTCGCGCCGTCGACCATGCGAGTCTGGCCGAGTTCGAGCACGATGCCGATGTCGGAAATCTCCAGCGCCGAGCGCGCGTTCTGCTCGATCATCAGGATGGTGACGCCGCGGTCGCGCAAGCCTTTCAGGATGTCGAAGGTCTGCTGCACCATCAGCGGCGACAGGCCAATTGAGGGCTCGTCGATCAGCACGAGCTTGGGCTCGAGCAGCAGCGAGCGCGCGATCTCGAGCTGCTTCTGCTCGCCGCCGGAGAGCGTGGAGGCCTGCTGCGCCGACTTGCGGCGCAGCGCGGGAAACAGGTCGAGCGCGGCTTCGATCCGTGCGGAAAGGTCGATGCCCTTGCCGGCGGAGACGCCGCCGAGCTCGATATTGTGGCGCACCGACAGTTCGGGAAAGATGTTGCGGCCCTGTGGCACGTAGCAGATGCCGGCATTGAGCAGCGCGCGCTGGCTCAAATTGGTGACGTCGCGGCCCGCAAAGCTGATCTTGCCTTCGCGCAGCTTCAACAGGCCGAAGATCGCCTTGAACACGGTCGACTTGCCAGCACCGTTGGGGCCGATGATGGTGGTGATGGTCGCCTGCGGCACGGCGAATGTCGTGCCGTTCAAAATCGTCATCTTGCCGTAGCCGCCGACGAGATTGTGAACCGAGAGGATCGGGTCGCTCATGATGGCTTCCTAATGTCCGAGATAGGCTTCGATCACGGCGGGATTTTTCCGCACTTCGTCCGGCCGTCCCATCGCCAGCACCTTGCCCTCCGCCATCACCATCACGCGCGAGCACAGCGACATCACGAATTCCATGTTGTGCTCGATCACGACGAAGGTCGCGTTCTTCTCGCGGTTGATCGCGACCAGGCGATCCTTCAGGTCCGACAGCATCGACGGGTTGACCCCGCCGGCGGGCTCGTCGAGCAGCACGAGGCGCGGCCCGCCCATGAAGGCCATGGCGGCATCGAGCAGTTTTTGCTGGCCATAGGAGAGCCCGCCGGCCGGCTCGTCGGCGAGATGGTCGAGCTTGAAGAAGCCGATCATCTGGTTGGCGACCTCGGTCAGCCCGGCATCGGAGCGGCCGACCAGGCGCGAGGCCATGTTGCCCTGGTGCTCCTGCCCTGCGAGGATCAGGTTCTCGCGCACCGAGAGCTTTGGGAAGACCTGCAGGAGCTGGAAGGTGCGGCTGACCCCGAGCTTGTTGAGCTCGGCGGGACGCAGGCCCGTGACCACCTTGCCGTCGAGCTTGACCTCGCCGCCCGATGGTGTGAGCTGGCCGAGGATGCAGTTGAACAGGGTCGACTTGCCGCAGCCGTTCGGGCCGATCAGGCCGAGGATCTCGCCCTCGCGGACGTCGAATGAGACGCCGTCGACGGCGCTGATGCCGCCGAAATTCTTCTTGATGCCGGTGACTTCCAGGACCGCGCTCATTGCACCGTCTCCAGCCGGGACTTTGCCACGGCGCGCAGCGCGGAGGCCGCCTTGGTGCGGCGCTCGGCGAGGTAGCGATCGAGAATTCCCAGAATGCCGGTCGGCGACCAGATCAACAGCAGCATCACCGCGACCGCGTAGAGCATCAGATAATACCCTTCCGTGAAGCGCAGCCATTCCGGCAACAGCACCGCGATCATCGCGCCGAGGAAGGGGCCGAAATAGAAGCCGGCACCGCCGACGATCACCATCATCAGGAGGTCGAGCGAGAGTGACAGGTTGAACGGCACGGGATCGATATATTGCGTCAGCGGCGCATAGAGCGCGCCGGCGACGCCGCCGAGCGCCGAGCCGATCGCGAAGGCCATCAGCGTATAGCGCCTCGTATCGACGCCGAGCGACTGCGCGCGCAGCGGATTTTCGCGCAATGCCATGAAGGCGCGGCCCCAGGGCGAGCGGATCAGCCACCACACCGCCAGCGACACGATCGCAAGCGAGCCGAGGCAGACATAGTAGAAGGGCAGCGGCTTGCTGGTCGCGATGCCGAAGATGTGCGGCCGCGGAATGTTGGAGATGCCGTAGATGCCGCCGGTGAGCCAGCTTTCGTTGCGGAACACCAGGAAGGCGAGGGTGGAGAAGGCGAGCGTGACGAAAGCGAGGTAATGGTGCTGCACGCGCAGCGCGGGATAGCCGAGCACCCAGCCGACCGCGAAGCTCAAGGCAATCGCGACCACGATCGCCGCCGGCAGCGGCCAGCCATGGGTCGTCATGATCGCTGCCGCATAGGCACCGATGCCGACGAAGGCGCCTTGCGCCAGCGAGACCTGGCCGGCATAGCCGAGTGTCAAATTGAGCCCCATCGCGGCGATGCTCATCACCGCCCACTGGCTCAGGATGAACAGGCCGTAGCGGTTGAAGTTCATGGGGACGATGATCAGGCCGGCAATGACGATGAGGCCGAGCGCGATCTTCAACGGTTTGGCGAAGCCGCTCATACGGTGCGCTCCTCGGCGCGGCCGAGCAAGCCCTGCGGCCGGAACAGGATGACGGCGATCAGGAAGATCATCGGAACGGCGGCGCGGTACTGCGTCGAGACATAGGCGGCTGCGAGATTGTCGAGCACGCCGATCAGGAGGCCGCCGGCGATGGCGCCGCGCACCTGGTTGAAGCCGCCGACGATCGCTGCGATGAAGGCGGCCTGGCCCAGCACTTCGCCGGAGGAGAATTTTGCGAGGTAGATCGGTGTAATCAAAAGCGACGCCAGCGCGACCAGGAAGGCGTTGATCAGGAACGTCAGCAGGATCATGCGCTCGACCGGGACGCCAATGATGCGCGCCACCGTCGGATTCTGCGCCGCCGCCTGCATCTGGTGACCGAGCGAAGTGCGGTTGAGAAGGCTCGTCAGGCCGAAGACGGCAAGAATGGCGAGGGCGAGGACGCCGATGCTTTGCAGCGATACGGCATGTCCGAGAATGGAGATATCACCGGTCGGCACGATCGAGGGGAAGGACGAGGCCTCCGCGCTGAAGAACTGCTTCACGGCCTCCTTGATGCCGATCGCGAGCGCCATCGTCGCGATCGCCAGCGGCAGCACGCCATGGCGCATCATCGGATCGACCAGCAGCATCTTGAAAGCGAGGCCCAGCAGGATCATCGACAGCAGGATGCCGAGGATGATCGCGAGCCAGAACGGCGCGCCGGCATGCATCGCCGCCAGCATCAGGAACGCCGGCAGCATCACGAACTCGCCTTGCGCAAAATTGATGGTCTGCGAGGTCTGCCACAGCAGCGTGAAGCCGACCGCGACCAGCGCATAGATCGCACCGGTGGCAAGTCCCGCGACCAGAAGATCGAACAGATTGGACATTTTCCCCTCTCGTGTCCCTCGCCCAGCTCTGTCGTCTCCCTCGCCCCGTTCTTACGGGGAGAGGGCGGGGTGAGGGGCTCTATCCGCGAGCCCATCTCTCACCGTCCTGCAGAAGAACCCTCACCCCACCCCTCTCCCCGCGAAGAGCGGGGAGAGGGAGAGGAGAGATCTCTCGCCGCATCCGCCTTCGCTGAAGCTTCGGCGGGACGGGCGCGGGGAGAGGCGAAGACCGTCACTTCACCTTCGGCAGCACCTGCTTCACCACCTGCTTGCCTTCGACTACCTCGACCAGAAAGCTCTGCCGGTCGATGTCGCCGGTCTCGCTGAAGGTGACGTCCATCAGGATGCCCGGCTCGTCCGCGGCCTTGACGGTCAGGCCATGCAGCGTGTCGGCGAATGCCTTGCTGTCGACCTTGCCCATCTTCTCGGTGGTGGCCTTCACCATGTAGACGGCGAGATAGCCCTTCAGGCCGTTATGGTCGGGCACGTAATTGTACTTCTTGGAAAACTTGTCGCGGAACGCCTTGATCAGGTCGACCGGTGCGTCGGTGGTGAGGCCGACATGGCCGCGCGCACCGTTGGCGGCATCGCCGGCGAGCTCGATCACCTTCTGGCCGATCAGCGTGGTCTCGCCCATCAGCGGCGCGGTGACGCCCTGGCGCTTCAGCTCTTTCAGGATGCGCGCGCTCTCTTCTTCATTCAGGTAGACGAACACCGCATCGGGGTTGGCGGCCTTGATCTTGCCGACGTCGGCGGCGAAGTCGGCTTGTCCCGCTTCGGTCGAGAGATCGGCGACCACCTTGGAGCCGAGCCGGTCGAGTTCCTTCACGACGACGTCGCGACCGCCGCGGCCGAAGTCGTTGTTGACCCAGACCACCGCGACCGTCTTCGCCTTCATGTCGTCGTGGATGTATTTTGCGACCTTCGGCATCGACGATTGCTGGCCGAACGAGGTGCGGAACAGGAACTTGTTGCCGGCTTGCGTCAGCTCGGCGGCTTCGCCACCCATGATCTGCGCGATGCCGGCTTCGGCCGCGAGCGGCGCCGTCACCTTGACCGAGCCGGAATAGCCGGGCCCGAGCAGCACATAGGGCTCGGCGTCGAGCGCCTTCTGCACCTGGGCGCGGGCAACGCCGGGGTTGGACTGCGAATCGGCGTGGCTGACCTCCAGCTTGCGGCCGAGCACGCCGCCCTTGGCGTTGATCTCTTCGATCGCGAGGTCGATGCCATTCTTCCAGTTGGTGCCGACGGTGGCGCCGCCGCCCGAGAGCTCGGCGACGTCGGCGAGCTTGATCGCCTGCGCGTGGACGCTGGTTGCAGTCGCGAAGGCAAGCAAGGCGCCTGCCACTAGGGTCGATTTCATGGTCACTCCTCCCATTTTTCGTTGATGTTGTCCGCGGCCTTGTGTCCGGCCGCTTCGGTTACGCGGCGTGATAGGCCGCGCTTCGTGCCGCCATCACCTCGTCAAATGCCTCTCCCATGACCTCGGTCGATGGGGCAAGGCCGGTGAACAATTCGAAGGCGTCAGCGGCCTGGTAGATCGCGAGCTCCCGCCCGGTCATGATCCGCGCGCCCTTGGCCTGTGCCGCTGCCAGCAGCGGCGTGATCAGCGGCGAGTAGACGGCGTCCGCGACCCACATTTTCTCGTGCAGCAAGGCCGCCGGAACCGGCATGCCCCGGTTCGGCAGCATGCCGACCGGCGTGCCGTTGACGAGGCCGGTTGCGCCATCGAGCGCGTCCTCGACGCTTTTCGCCACCGTGGCGCCGCCGTGCCTGGCAAGCAATGAAGCGAGCTTTTCGGCGCGCGCCGTCTCGCTGTCGAAGATGCGGAGGCCGGAGACCTTCAGGCTCGCCAGCGCAAAGGCGATCGCCTTGCCGACGCCGCCCGTGCCGATCACGGCGACTGCATTTCCGGACGGTGCCAGCAGCGGCGCGACCGCGCGCGCAAACCCGGTCGTGTCGGTGTTGTGGCCGATCAGCCGGCCGTCCTTGGCGACGACGGTGTTGACCGCGCCCATGGCGGCCGCGCCCGGCGCCAGTTCGTCGAGAAGCGGGACCACCGCTTCCTTGTAAGGGTAAGTCACGTTGACGCCGGCAAAGCCGAGCCGCCGTACGCCCTCGAGCATCATGCGGAGCCCGGCCGCATCGGCGCCGGCGACCTCGATGAGCTGGTAGTGACCGCGCAGGCCAAGCGCCTCGGCGGCCCGCTCGTGCATGGCAGGGGAGGCGGAATGCGCGATCGGCGCCCCGATCAGGCCGGTGAGAAGCTTCTTGCTGGCGGCGTATCCGCGCTTGGACATGGTTGGCTATCGTCTCGTTGGGAGCGTTGGGTCCTGGCCATTAGCGGGGAAATCCGCACAATTCCAAGGGGGCTTCCAGTTGCGACGATAGCCTTTCCCGTGCCTAACACAATTACCCATTTATTGGGCAAACCTAACATAATGTTATTTCTTCCGCCCGCGTGCCGGGGCCGCCATGCCCTCGGTGCGGGACGGCTCCACCGCGCGCATCTCGGCGCGCAGGGACTCGATGAAATACTCGACATGGAGCGACAGCGGCGCGCCGCGCTTCACCGCGATATAGGTCTCGAACCGCGTCGGCTCGGTGATCTTCAACAGCTCGATTCCCGGATAGCCGCCATGGGCCACCGTGAACTGGTCGATGATGGCGATGCCGAGCCCGGCCTTCACCAGCGCACACACCGTGGTGCCGAAGCGCGCGCGGATCGTGATGTTGTAGTCGAGCCGGTGGCGCGCAAAGATCCCGGCCATGATCCGGCCGTAGGGATCGTTGGGATCGATGCCGATCAGCGGATAGCGGGTGATCTCGGCCGCCGAGACCTGCTTGCGGCCGGCAAGCTCGTGACCCGGCGGCACGATGCAATAGAGCTCACCCGAGGCGAGCGGCATGAAGTCGAGCCCGGAATGGTCGAGCCGATAGCTCATCGCCACACATTCGCCGCGGCCGAGCAGGAGGTAGTCGATGGCCTCCTCGAGCTTGAGGATGTTGATGTCAATGCCGAGATCGGGGTAGCGGCGCCGGACGCGCTCGATCGCGCGCGGCACCATCACCTGGGAGATGCTCGGCACCGAGCCGATGCGCAATTCCGACAAACCGCCGCGGCCGATCTTGGAGATGAGCTCGGAGAGGTCGTCGACCTTCTTGTAGACGCCGTTGATCTGCTCAAAGATGTTCTCGGCTTCCGGCGTCGGGAAATAGCGCCCGTTCTGGCGCTGGAAGAAGCGGATGCCGAGCGTGCGCTCGGTGTATTTGACCAGCCGGCTGATCCCCGGCGCCGACACGTTGAGCAGCTTCGCTGCGCCGCCGATGGTACCCGTCACCATCACGGCACGGATCACTTCAACCTGGCGCAGCGTCATCATGTCGTGGGCATCCCAAAGAGGATCGTGGTGGCGATCATCTCACGAGAGCCGTGATGTCATCCAGCGGCAAGTGTGATGTGGGCGGAGCGGGCGGCGCTTCACCCTCCCCCTCCAGGGGAGGGTAAGAGCGCAGCTCGCTCACCGGCAACAATTGCTGATTAACTTCGCAGTCAGAATGTTTCGGCCAAAATCGGCACGTTCGAATGGAAGGGCGCCGCTCGCGCAGAACGTACGCCTCACCTGATAACCGCGTTCTAGCTCGCCGGGCTCTCGGGCGACGCGCTGCCGGGCCGCTCCGCGCGTTCGCGCTGCAGCACTTCGCGCGCGTACTCGATGATCTTCTGCTTGTTTGCCGTTTCGCGGACGGCGAAAAACACGCGGTTGAGTTCCAGGCCGAGCACGCTGTTGAGGGCGATGTCCTCGTCTTCCATCGTGATTTTCCCGCTTCAGACGCCATAGGTGTAACTTGACGTCACTTCCTCCACAAGTAGATTAAATCTCGGGTGCAGACGAGGGCCGGTAAACTACGGAAGCAGCGAATTGAGGCAGCTCCCAAATACGTGCTATACCTACGGCGAGGCTCAGGAAACGTACCGATGTCCGCCGTAGACGCCGTAGATTATGGCCGGGAAGCGCTCGACTTCATCGAAGGCCTGGGGACCTATCGCAAGGTACCGGACGCCATGAATGCGCTTGAGGCGGCGTTCGGTCGCTTCGGCTTCGAGACCATCATCGTGACGGGGTTGCCGAATCCCGATCAGCGGTTCGCGCAGATGGTGCTCGCCAAGCGCTGGCCGGCAGGATGGTTCAATCTCTACACCCAGAACAATTACGACCGCGTCGACCCCGTGGTGCGGCTGTGCCGGCAATCGGTCAATCCGTTCGAGTGGTCGGAAGCGCCCTATGATGCCGAGCTCGAGCCGAGCGCGGCCGAGGTGATGAACCGCGCCGGCGATTTTCGCATGTCGCGCGGCTTCATCGTGCCGATCCACGGGCTCACCGGCTACGAGGCGGCGGTGTCGCTCGGCGGCGTCCATCTCGACCTCAATCCCCGCAGCAAGCCGGCACTGCACCTGATGGCAATGTATGGCTTCGACCATATTCGCCGCCTGCTGGATCCGGCGCCGCATATGTCGACGCGTCTCACCCCGCGCGAGCGCGAGGTGATCGCCTGGGCCTCGCAGGGCAAGTCGGCCTGGGAGATCGGCGAGATCCTGCACATCACGCAGCGCACCGCAGAAGAGCATCTTGCAACCGCCGCGCGCAAGCTCGGTGCCGTCAACCGTACGCATGCGGTTGCACTGGCGATTCGCAACAAGCTGATCAATCCCTAAGCGACGTACTGGGAAATTTCCCAATATCGAACCTGCCTCTTTTCGCAGAGGCTGCCCCTCATTCCGGCTGAATGGGGGTTTTCATGATTCACGCAATTTCTTCGGTCAATCGCCACCTTTACGAAGACGTACTCGAGCAGCACTTCCGACTACGCCACGACATCTTCGTCGAGGAGCGGCACTGGGAGACGCTGCGCCGGCCTGATTGCCGCGAGGTCGATTCCTACGACGACGAGGACACTGTCTATCTGCTTGCGCTGGAAGGCCGGCGCGTCGTCGGCGGTCACCGGCTCTACCCCACCACCAAACCCTCGATGATGAGCGAGGTCTTCCCGCATCTGGCATCGGTTCGCGGCTGCCCTGCGAATCCGCTGGTCTGGGAATGGTCGCGCTACTTTGTCGTGCGCGATCGCCGCGACGGCACTCTCAACCTGCAACTGATGGCAGCGGTGCAGGAGTTCTGCCTCGATCAGGGAATCGCGCAGGTCAGCGCGATCATGGAGACCTGGTGGCTGCCGCGCTTCCATGAGGCCGGCTTCGTCGTGACGCCGCTTGGTCTGCCCGAGCTGGTGGAGAACGCCTGGACCATGGCGGCGACCATCGACATTCGCCGCGAGACCCTCGATGCCCTGCATGATCGCATCGGCATGGATTCGATCGTACAACAAGACGGCCCGCGTCTGGACGCCGTCGCCCGTGCCAACCTCTGCGGCCTTGCTGCCGCGCAACGAAAGAGCGCCTGAAATGTCGAACATGATGCGGGACAGCCAGATCATGGCGCAGACCAAGGACGAGAATCTCGGCTACATGTCCGACATGGCGCTCGAGCTGGCGCAGATGGCGGAAGACACCGGATTGGCAACGCTCGCCTATCTGTTCCGGATGGCGGCGCTGGAAGCCTCGACGGCCAACAGCGTGCTGGCCGAGCCGGATGATCTCCCCCGGCAGATGACGTCGCACTAGACGCCTTCTCCTACTCCGTCGACCTTCGCGCCCTCTCCCAGGCACGCCTGGGGGAGGGCGATCGTTTGGGTGCGGCAGGTTGACCCATGCTGCGCGGCAGCCTTCTTGCAAGGCCAATTTCGATCGCATGCACCGGCATGCAACAAAGTGCATGTCTGGTGTTGAATCGCTCTTGCCTCGGAACGATACTGCCATTACCCATTTTTCCGCCTTGAAGAGGCAGGGGGAGCTCTTTCACTGATGGCGACCGTGTTCGAACATCGGCGCGACACCGCGTGCGCCTGAAAGAGTTTTGATGCTGCTCGTCGTCGAACAGTTCTTGAACGGATTGCAGTTCGGCCTGCTCCTGTTCCTGCTCGCCGCCGGCCTGACGCTGGTGTTCGGGATCATGGATCTCGTCAACCTCGCGCACGGCTCGCTCTACATGATGGGCGCCTATTTCGCCGCGACCTTTGCGGCCTGGACCGGCAGCTTCCTGCTCGGTGCGCTGCTGGCGCTCGGCGCGACTCTGGTGCTCGGCATCGTGCTGGAGATGTCGGCGCTGCGGCATCTCTACGGGCGCGACCATCTCGACCATGTGCTCGCGACCTTCGGCCTGATCCTGTTTTTCAATGAAGCCGTGCGGCTGATCTGGGGTCCGGCCGGGCTTGCGCTGCCGCTGCCGGGCTGGCTCACGGTGCCGGTGCCGATCCTGCCCGGCATCCACTATCCCGCTTATCGTCTCGCCATCATCGTGGTGGCGCTGCTGGTCGCGCTGCTGCTCTATCTCGGCGTGATGCGCACCCGCATCGGCATGCTGATCCGCGCCGGCGCCTCCAACCGCGAGATGATCGGCGCGCTCGGCATCAACATCAAGCTGCTCTACACGCTGGTGTTCGGCCTGGGCGCCGCGCTCGCCGGCCTCGCCGGCCTGATGCAGGCGCCGATCCTCACCGTGCAGATCGGCATGGGCGAGAACATCCTGATCCTCGCCTTCGTCATCATCGTGATCGGCGGCATCGGCTCGATCCGCGGCGCGTTCCTCGCCGCGATCTTCGTCGGCATGATCGACACGCTCGGCCGCGCCTTCCTGCCCAACCTGTTGCGGCAGGTGCTGAGCGGAGCCGCCGCCTCCACCGCCGCGCCCGCTCTGTCGTCCATGCTGATCTATCTGCTGATGGCGATCGTGCTGGTGGTGCGCCCGGAGGGGCTGTTTCCGGCCAACCGTCGATGAAGGCTTTCACTGTGAGCAAGGCCGTCACGGCCCTGATGCTGGCGGGCCTTGTGCTGCTGCCGCTCTATTCGCAGCTGTCCGGCAACATCTTCATCCTAACGCTGTTCACCCGCATCGTCATCCTGGCGCTGGCGGCCGCGAGCCTCAACCTCATCATGGGTTTCGGCGGCATGATGAGCTTCGGCCACGCCGCCTATCTCGGCATCGGCGGCTACGCGGTCGGCATGCTCGCGCAAGAAGGCGTCGGCTCCGGCTTCATCCAGTTCCCGGTCGCGCTCGCAGCTTCCGCGATCTATGCACTGGTGATCGGCGCGCTCTCGCTTCGCACGCGTGGCGTCTACTTCATCATGATCACGCTGGCGTTTGCGCAGATGGCCTATTACGTCGCCTCGGGCCTCGCGCGTTACGGCGGCGATGACGGTCTCACCGTCTACAAGCGCAGCGACTTCTCCGGCCTGATCAACCTGTCGAACCGCACGCAGTTCTATTATCTCTGCCTCGCCTGCCTGTTCGCCGTGATCGTCCTGATCTGGCGCATCGCCAATTCGCGCTTCGGCCTCGTCCTGCAGGGCCTGCGCTCGAACGAGCAGCGGATGCAGGCGATCGGCTTTCCGGCAAAACGCTACCAGCTGGTCTGCTTCGTCATCTCCGGTATGATGTGCGGCCTTGCCGGCGCACTGCTCGCCAACAACACCGATTTCATCAGCCCGGCCGTGATGTACTGGACCCGCTCCGGCGACCTCATGGTGATGGTGATCCTGGGGGGCATGGGCACGCTGTTCGGCCCGGTGATGGGCGCGGTGGTGTTCTTGCTGCTGGAAGAATTCCTGTCGCAGATCACCGAATACTGGGCGCTGATCATGGGCCCGCTCTTGCTGCTGATCGTGCTGTTCGGCCGCGGCGGCATCATGGGCCTGCTCGGGAGGCTCAATCGTGGCTGAACCGCTGCTCCGCGTCGAAAAGCTGGTGCGCCGCTTCGGCGGCATCGTTGCGACGGACAACGTCTCGCTCGACGTCGCGGCCGGCGAGCTGCACGCCATCATCGGCCCGAACGGTGCCGGCAAGACCACGCTGATCAGCCAGCTCACCGGGCACCTCGAACCGCATTCCGGTAGCGTCTCGCTCGGCGGCCGCGACATCACCTATCTGCCGGCCTATCGCCGCTGCGCGCTGGGGCTGGCACGCTCGTTCCAGATCACCTCGCTGCTGCTCGACTTCACCGCCGCCGACAATGTCGCGCTGGCGGCGCAGGCGCATGCAGGCCACTCGTTCCGCTTCTTCGCCAATGCGCGCAAGGAGAAGGGCCTGCGCGATGCCGCCCATGCCGCGCTCGACCGCGTCGGGCTCGGCCATCGCGCCGATGTCCTGGTGTCCAGGCTCAGCCATGGCGAGCGCCGCCAGATCGAACTCGCGGTCGCGCTCGCGAGCAAGCCGAAGCTGCTGCTGCTGGACGAGCCGATGGCGGGTCTTGGCGTCACCGAATCCCAGCGCATGGTGCAACTGCTTCAGGAGCTGCGGAAGGAAGTCTCGATCGTGCTGGTCGAGCACGATATGCCGGCGGTGTTCGCGCTGGCCGACCGCATCTCGGTGCTGGTCTATGGCCGCGTCATCGCCTCCGGTGATCCAGCCGCGATCCGCGCCAACGAGGACGTCAAGCGCGCCTATCTCGGCGACCAGCACGTGGTGACGCACCATGTCTGAAAAGGCGATGGCTGACACGCTGCTCGACGTCGACGGCATCGAGACCTGCTACGGCCTCTCCCAGGTGCTGTTCGGCCTGTCGCTGTCGATCAAGCCGGGCGAGATGGTCTCGCTGATGGGCCGCAACGGCATGGGCAAGACGACCACCATCCGCTCCATCATGGGCCTGACACCGGCGCGCGCCGGAACGATCCGCTTCGCCGGCGCAGAAGTGCGGCAGCTTCCATCCTACAGAATTGCAAAACTCGGCGTCGGTCTCGTTCCTGAGGGGCGCCAGATCTTCCCGAACCTCACCGTGCGCGAAAACCTGGTGGCGGCCGCGGCCGATCGCTTCGGCAGCAGCAATCCCTGGACGCTCGCCGCGATCTACGTGATGTTTCCGCGCCTCGCCGAGCGTGCCTCCAACATGGGCAACCAGCTCTCCGGCGGCGAGCAGCAGATGCTCGCGATCGGCCGCGCGCTGATGACGAATCCGAAACTGCTGATCCTGGACGAAGCGACCGAAGGCCTTGCGCCGCTGATCCGCGAAGAGATCTGGAATTGCCTGTCGCTGCTGAAGAGCCGGGGACAGTCGATCCTAGTCGTCGACAAGAACGTCGACCACCTCGCCCGCATCTGCGACCGCCACTACATCATCGAGCGCGGCAAGACGGTGTGGAGCGGCACGTCCGTCGAGCTGATGGCGGAGCCGGATCTCCAGCACAAATATCTGGGCATCTGACGCGCTCCTGGATCTGACTGCCGTGCAGATCGCCGCGCGCGCAGGCGTCAGTTTCGAAGCTCTCCAAACTGCGCGCAGAGGTCTTGAGTGCGCCGCCGCCAGCCGCCAATGTCGCGGCGTAGCGGATTCGATGCAGGACTTTTACAATCAAATTGCCGGACGGCCTGACGACGACATCATCGGCTCCGCACAGCGAGGCGCTTCGACAGCGCCTCAATGGCTGGATTTCCCGGGCTGTGTGTTCATCAGAGGTGAGTTTCGCGCCGATCCCGATCGGCCGGCGATCGTAGCGCCGGGCTTGTTCATCTCTGTCGCACTCGATGAAGGCGCAGGCCGCGGCATTCTGACGCGCACAACGGGTGCAGGGCAGATGACGGCGATTGCCGTGCGCGAATCCCTCGCCGTGGGAGGCTCGGTTCGCTGCGGCGAACGTCCTGCGATCGGCCTGGCGCTTCCCCAAGCCTCCATCGACGGGCTTGGACTCGGCGACGAGGTTCGGGCGCTGTTCAAGACCGACGCGTTGGGCACGGCCATCGTCTCTCTCACGGCGTCTCCGCGTGTGCAGGCCCTCGCGGCAGAAATGTTCTCGCCACCGGTGGCCGGAAACGCGACGCAATTGCTGCTGTCGGCGCATGCCGCCGAGATCGTGGTCCACGCCTTGTTCGGAGAGCGCGGGATCGCGCTCGATCCTGCAGCCGACCTCCAGCGGGTGCGGTTGCAATCGGTCAAGGCGCGAATGGATGCCGATCTCGCTTATCCCTGGAGCATCGACGAACTGGCGCGGAATGCGGGGCTGAGCCGCCGGTCCTTCAACCAGAAATTCCAGATGGCGTATGGCGAGAGCGCGATCGACTATCTGCGGGCCCGCCGGCTCGATGCCGCACGTGACCTTCTGATTCATCAACGGTTGTCGGTCACCGAGGCGGCCTTTCGCGTCGGCTATGCCCATCCGGCCAATTTCGCGACGGCGTTCCGCAGGCACTTCGGCTATTCGCCGAGCCGCTGTCAGTGAACTTGAACGCCTCCACGAGCGATCAAAGGTGATTTGCGCGCGCGCAAAAGCGGTGTGCGCCTCGATCTGGTTACTCCCGGGTTGTTCGAACACGGAACTCGGGGAAGACAATGACGCGCAACGACGGGCGGACGCTCGGCTGGGAACGGATGGCGAGAACTGGTCTGGGAGCGGCCGGCCTGGGAATAGTCCTGCATGCAGCGCCGTCGGTCGCACAGACCTCCGGGACCAATTCGACGTCGACGGCGGCGACATTGCCCCCCGTCACGGTGGAGGCACCGATCCAGGCGCGTCCGCGCACCCAGCCCGCACAGCGAGCTTTGCAGTCGTCGCGCGGTCGCGTCGCGACGCAACGCAATGCCGGGCCCGCGCCGGCCGGAAATTCGGGCATGCGCGAGGCCGGTGCCGGTCGCGCCAACGCGTCGAGCGAGAGCAGCTATGTTGCAGACAGCAGCTCGGCGGGTACCAAGACCAACACGCCGTTGCTCGAGACGCCGCAGTCGATCTCGGTCGTGACGCGCAAGGAACTCAACGACCGCGCCGTCCAGACGCTGACGGAGGCGGTTGGCTATGAACCTGGCGTCCGCATCGATGCCTCCGGCTACGATCCGCGTTTCGACGCGATCGCGATCCGCGGCTTCGACATCACTTATAACGGCGTTTATCTCGACGGCTTGCGGCTCGTCGGAGCCGGTCTCAGCGTGTTCAAGACCGAGCCTTATGGGGTCGACAGCATCACCGTGGTCCGTGGGCCGAGCTCGGCACTCTACGGGCTCGGCTCGCCCGGCGGACTGATCGACCTGTCGAGCAAGCTGCCGACCAGCCAGCCGTTTCACGAGGTACAGACGGTGTTCGGCGACCGCGATCGCATTCAGGGCAATTTCGACCTGTCGGGCCCGGTCGATGCCAACGGTCAGTTTTCGTATCGGCTGACCGGCGTGATGCGTGACGCGAACGTGTTCGTGCCCGGCGGCAAGGATAACAGGACCTACATCGCGCCCGCCGTCACCTGGAAGCCGGATCAATCGACGACCCTGACGATTCTCGGTTCCTATCAGAAATCCAAGACGCCCGGGTCCATGTTCACCTATTCCACGGGCACCGGCACCGCCACGGACATCTTCACGGGCAGTCCGTCCTACAATTCGCTCGACCAGGAGCAGGGACGCGTGGGCTACCTGTTCGAGCACGCGTTCAACAACGACGTAACCGTCCGCCAGAAATTCCGTTACGTCGATGTCGACGCGGTCACCCGCTATGTGGGCTTTCTCGGCGCGCCGGTGGGCAATGTCGTCTCGCGCTACACCGGCTACGTCCACGACACGCTGCAATCTGCCATCATGGACAATCAGGTCGAGGCCAGGCTATCGACCGGACCCGTGCAGCACACACTCCTGGTCGGCACCGACTACACCTCGTCGAAGTTCAACGACAAGCAGGGATTCGGCTTCGGCGTCTCCGATCTCAACCTGGCCGCGCCGGTCTACGCGCCGGAATCCATTCCCGATCCCGCGATCTCGTCCTCGACGGCCCAGCGGCAGACCCAGTCCGGCGTGTACATCCAGGACCAGGCCAAGCTCGACCACTGGATCCTGACATTGAGCGGCCGCAGCGACTGGGTCAGCACCACGGGTGAGGATCTGTTCGCGCTGACCCGGCAGACCCAGTCCGATCAGGCCTATAGCGGGCGGGCCGGGTTGACCTATGTGTTCGATTCCGGTGTTGCGCCTTACGTTGCCTATTCGACCTCGTTCTTTCCCAATCTCGGCGTCGATCCGTCGGGCGCCTTCTTCAAGCCGACCACCGGCAAGCAGACCGAAGTCGGTGTGAAGTACCAGCCGCAGGGGACGAGGAGCTTCATTACCGCGGCGGTGTTCGATCTCACCCAGGACGGCGGCCTGGTCACGACGGGGACAGGCGTAACGGTCCAGCGTGGCGAGATTCAAAGCCGCGGCTTCGAATTGCAGGCGCTTGCTAGCCTGGGCGGTGGTTTCGACATCACCTCGTCGTACACCTATCTCGACATGGTGACCAAGCAGGCCGCGGACAGCTCGCTGATAGGCAAGTTTCCCTCGGGCAATCCTCCGCATACGGCGACGTTGTGGGCGAACTATGCTCTGCCGCTGGCCGGACCGTTTGCAGGATTGAGCGTCGGTGGCGGCGCGCGTTACATGTCCTGGAGCTACGGCGATGATGCGAACACGTTC
Organism: Tuber microsphaerosporum; assembly: GCA_003521225.1. NCBI lineage: Eukaryota > Fungi > Ascomycota > Pezizomycetes > Pezizales > Tuberaceae > Tuber > Tuber microsphaerosporum. The sequence continues at coordinate 632,107 of QOVD01002360.1, forward strand.
AAGAACAGCCCGGTAACCCTGATCGACGCGGCGCTGAAATATGATTTTGGCCAGGCGGCAAAGGAGCTGAAGGGCCTTCAGTTCCAGGTCAATGCCAAGAACCTGTTCAATCTGCACTACACCACGTGCCAGGTCGGTTACTGCTACCGCGGCACGCCGCTGACCGTCATCGCAACGCTCGGGTATCGCTGGTGAAGCAGCTTACGCATGAGAACCCCGGTTATCCGGTCAATATGCCTTACCCAAATCGCACACGCCGGCGACTAACGCGCAAGGTGATGGGTGCCGATTTCAACCAAGGTGGTCCGGCAGGACAGGTGGTAGATCAGGCTGAACAATTGAACCCACATGATCGAACTCCACTGTTGATCACATGCAGGGATATTAGGCCCCCAGTCTTTCCGGCCGTTTTCGAGGGGCAGGGAAAATGGCTTCGTCGGCGAGCGCCGTGATGTCGTCGGAACAGACCGGACGAAGTCGCCTCACGCGGGCGTGAGACGTATCTCCATCAAAACACCTCGAAATATTCGCGGTGCTCCCAGTCGGTCACCTCTGACAGGAAGCGGTCGATCTCGGCATTCTTGATGTGGGTGTAGTAGTCGACGAACTCAGGCCCGAACTTCTCGCGGAAGAACGGATCGTCCTTCAGCGCGGCGACCGCATCGCGCAAGCTCTTCGGCAACGCCGGCGCCTTGGTCTCGTAGGGCGTGTCGGCGGACGGGCCGGGGTCGAGCTTGCGGTCGACGCCGTCGAGGCCCGACAAAATTTGCGAGGCCATGTAGAGATAGGGATTGGCGGCGGGCTCGCCGATGCGGTTCTCCAGGCGCGTTGCGGCATCATTGGCGCCGCCGAGCACGCGGATCATCACGCCGCGATTGTCGCGGCCCCAGATCGCGCGGTCCGGCGCCAGCGAATAGGAGCGGTAGCGCTTGTAGCCGTTGATGGTCGGGGTGGTGAACACGGTCGAGGCGCGGGCGTGGTCGAGCAGGCCGGCAAGGTACGCCCGGCCGAACGCGCTGAGCGGCTCGCTGCCGTCTTTCGCCATGAACTGATTTTCGCCGGTCGTGCGCGAGACGATCGACTGATGCAAGTGCCAGCCGCTCGCGAACACATTCGGCAGTTTCGGCCGGCACATGAAGGTGGCGTGATAGCCGTGGCGGCGCGCGATCTGCTTCACCGCAGAGCGGAACAGCACCATGTTGTCGGCGGGCTCCAGCCCCTTCCTCGGCGCGAAGGTGAATTCGCACTGGCTCGGCCCGAACTCGACCTCGACCGAGCGCAAGGGCAGTCCGAGCGCGACGATATCGCGGCGCAGGACCTCCAGCACCGGCTCCATCTGATCGAAGCGCTGCTCGGTGAGGTATTGATAGCCGTGGCTGAGCAGGCTCACCGACGGCGGCGTGCCGGGCTGGCCGGCATCTTCGGGCCGCATATGCGCGTCGTCGAGCTTGAAGATGTGGAATTCAACCTCGAGGCCGGCGACGAAATCGTGGCCGCGGCCGCTGAGATCATCGAGCACCTTGCGATAGAGGCCGCGGGTCGCGAACGGCACGGGACGGCCGTCGCCAAAATAGAGATCGCAGAGCACCCAGCCCGTCGCGGGCGCCCATGGCAGCACGCGGAACGTGGTTGGGTCGGCGACCATCAACACGTCGGCCGCGCCCTCCATCTCCTTCATGCCGAACCCGCCGCCTGACGTGAACACCGGAAACACCGTGCGGTGCGAGGTATCCTTGGCGAGCATGGTCGTGGTGATGGAGCAGCCGCTCTCCAGCGAGGCGATCGCCTCGGCGGCGATGATGGTCTTGCCGCGCAAAATGCCGTGCTGGTCCGGGAAAGCGAGGCGGATGACCTCGAGGTTCTTTTCCTCGACGATGCGGCGCAGGCGCGCTGCGGCGTCCCTCTGCTCATCCGACCACAGCGCATGACGCGCGACGAAAGTCACTCGGTTGCTCCTTCAGTCCGCGCTGTCATCGCCCGCGAAGGCGGGCGATCCAGTATTCCAGAGACGGCGACGTGTCCACGAGAGGCCGCGGCGTACTGGATGCCCCGCCTTCGCGGGGCATGACAGTGGAGTATGCGGCGCACGTCGCTGATTGATGGCATTATCACTCCGCCGCCGTCAGCCGGTGTACGTTGTCCGCGATCTCCTTCGGCACCGGCGCGGCCCAAGGTGCGCCGCGGCGGCGCTTGACGTCGACCTCCATCCAGTAGAGCTCCCAACCCTGGGTCGGCCCGATGCCGTCCATGGTGGCCGGTCCCTGGATGCTGCGCGCCCTGCTCTCGTCCAGGAACAGCATCGGCTTTTCGCCGCCGCCGACCTTTTCGATCTCAGCCCGCAGCAGGCGGCGGTACTGCACGATCGCCTTGTCGCTCGAGCCGAGATGCTCCTTGGTGCGGTCCTGGATCGCGCCCATCGATTCCACCGCCCACTGGTCGTGCACGTTGATGTCGTTGCCCATGCCGGTATAGGTCGCGGTCGCCTGCTCGTGCGGATCGAAGCCGTAATCGTTGCCGCGGTTCTTGCGCGATTTGTAGTCGGGCAGCTCATAGAGCTCGAGCCGCTGGTCGCGCATCTTCTGCTTGTCGACCGCGTTGGTGTAGCTGGTGAAGATCGCGTACCAGTAGCAGTTCTCGTCGTCGACCGGCACGTGCCACTGCGTGATCGTCATTTCCGTGCTCATGGGGATGACGAAGCCGTGCGGGAAGAGCTGGTTGGTGACGCGCACATGGGTGCGCTCCTCGTCGATCTCGCGCAGCGCGATCAGCCGCAGGCCATATTCGGTGTGCTCGACATTGATGATCGGCCGGTCGTACTCGCGCAGGATCTTTGTCATCGGCAGATCAGAGCCGGCGGAGGCGCCGCGGAACTGCTTGCCGTAAGCCGTCGACGTATCCTCGTCCTCGAAGAAGCGGTGCAGATAGGAGGCGTGCGCGGGATCGATGCCGACCTCGAGGGCCTGAAGCCAGTTGCAGGCCATGTGGCCCTTGAACGCAAAAGTATGTGTGCCGGGTGCGACAAAGCAGTCGAGCTCCGGAAATGCCGGCGGCTCACCCTCGCCGAGATAAGCCCAGAGGATGCCGCTCTTCTCGACCACGGGATAGGAGCGCTGGCGAATGTTCTGGCAGAGTTTTGAGTCCTTCGGCTCGGCCGGCGTCTCGATGCACTGGCCGGTGGCGTCGAACAGCCAGCCATGGAAGGCGCAGCGCAGGCCGCCATGTTCGAGACGTCCGAAGGCGAGGTCGGCGCCGCGATGGGCGCAGTGACGGTCGATCAGGCCGTAGCGTCCGCTCTCGTCGCGGAACAGCACCAGGTTCTCGCCGAGCAGTTTGACGGGACGGATCGGGCGCGCGCCCTCCAGCTCGTCGACCAGCGCCGCCGGCTGCCAATAGCTCCGCATCAGCTTGCCGCAGGGGTCCTTCGGACCGGTACGCGTGATCAGGTCGTTCTGCTCCTGGCTCATCATGGCGGGCGTCCTTTGTCGGAGAGGCGTTTGTTCGCCTATTGAACGAATGGGCGAATTATGTCATGCCTTGGTCCGGCGGCAAGCAATATTTTGCAGGATGTTCCCGGACCTATGCCCAAGCTGAAGCGCAGCGAAAACGACGAGCGCGCGACGGATTTCGTCGAGAGCCTCGATCGCGGCCTGCGCCTGCTGCAATGTTTCGGCGCGACCACCGGCCCGATGACGCTGAGCGATCTCGCCCGGGCCGCGGAGCTGCCGCGCGCCACTGCGCGGCGCATGCTGTTCACGCTTCAGCGCGGCGGCTTCGTCGCCGGCGACGGCAAGCTGTTCTCGCTGACGCCGCACGTGCTGACGCTCGCGGCGTCCTACCTGCGCTCCAGCCAGCTCGTCGCCGTGCTTCAGCCGGTGCTCGATCGCGTCGCCACGGCAGCGCAGGAAATCTCCTCGCTCGCGGTGCTCGACGGCGACGACGTCGTGTTTGTCGCGCGCAGCAGCCCGGCGCGGATGTTCTCGGGTGGGCTCGAGATCGGCTACCGGCTGCCGGCGTTCTGCACCTCGGTCGGCCGCGCCATGCTCGGGCAGTTTGATGATGCAGCGCTTGCCGCACGCCTGAAGACAATGAAGCGCGAGATGTTGACGCCGCAGACGGTGACGGATCCCAGGGCGTTGCTGGCCAGCATCACAGCCGATCGCGACCAAGGCTATTCGCTGGTCGATCGCGAGGCAGAGCCGCATTTCCGCTCGATCTCGGTTCCGGTGCGCCGCTACGACGGCGTGATCGTCGCCGCCATCAACATGGGGGCCCATGTCGACCGCGTGCCGGCAGAGGAGCTGGTCGACCGGTTGCTCCCGCTGCTCCGCGAAGGCGCGGAGTCCGTGCGGTCGCAGCTGCTCTAGCAACGATCGTTGGCGCCGCCCGTCCGCGGGCCTATAATCTCGTCACGCAAGACAACAGGGAGGACGCCATGAAACACACCATGGTTCCCAGTGATCGCGTGGAGCACGTCGGCGTCTACGGGCGCGACGGCGCGAAGCTCGGCTCGATCGAGCGGCTGATGCTCGACAAGGTGACCGGCACGGTCGCCTACGCCGTGATCAAGACTGGCGGGCTGCTCGGCACGCACCACCATTATCCTGTGCAGTGGGGCGCGCTGAAATACGATCCCGCGCGGCAGGCTTTTCGTGTCGAGGTGACGCAGGACGAACTCGCCAGCGGACCGTGCGAGTTCGATGGCGACGAATTCGACTGGGGCGATCGTTCGCAGCCCTACGCGCACCCAAATTATTGGTCGATCTGACGGCGCGATTGCCGCAGGCGTCGCGCGCTGAGCCGCCTCACTTGGTCGCGGTGCGCCGGCGCGCGCGCTGTGTCAAAAGGCAAAAATGCCGCATGACACACCTCTCATCGCCACCATCGTCGTCGGACTTGGACTCGCTTTCGTATTTGGAACTATAGCGCAGCGGTTCCGCATTCCGCCGCTTGTCGGCTACCTGCTCGCTGGCGTTGCCGTCGGCCCGTTCACACCAGGCTTCGTCGCCGACCAGGCACTTGCGACCGAGCTCGCCGAGCTCGGCATTATCTTGCTGATGTTCGGCGTCGGCCTGCATTTTTCGCTCCAGGATCTGCTGAGCGTCCGGCACATCGCCGTTCCGGGCGCCGTCGTGCAGATTGCGGTCGCCACACTGATGGGGCTCGGCCTTTCTTGGCTGATGGGCTGGAGCGTCGGTGCGGGACTCGTGTTCGGACTGGCGTTGTCGGTCGCGAGCACGGTGGTCCTGCTTCGCGCGATGCAGGAGCGGCGCCTGATGGAGACCGATCGCGGCCGCATCGCGGTCGGCTGGCTCATCGTCGAGGACCTCGCGATGGTGCTCGTGCTGGTGCTGTTCCCGGCGATCGCAAGCCTTCAGGGCGGCGGCGACAAGCCAGCCTTCGAGCCGCTGGCCGCGCAGGCCGGCTTCGGGCTTGCCGGCATCGTGATGCTGACCCTGGCCAAGATCATCGTGTTCATCGGGCTGATGCTGGTGGTGGGGCGCCGGGTGATTCCCTGGATCCTGCACTATATCGCGCATACCGGCTCGCGCGAATTGTTCCGTCTGGGCGTGCTTGCGATCGCGCTGTGCATCGCGTTCGGGGCGACGAAGCTGTTCGACGTCTCGCTGGCGCTGGGCGCCTTCTTCGCCGGCATGATGCTGCGGGAATCGCCGCTCAGCGCGCGCGCCGCGCAGGAATCGCTGCCGCTGCGCGATGCCTTCGCCGTGCTGTTCTTCGTCTCGGTCGGCATGATGTTCGATCCGATGAGCGTGGTCCGCGAGCCCTGGCCGCTGCTGGCGACGCTGGCGATCATCATGCTCGGCAAATCACTCGCGGCGTTCCTGATCGTGGTGCTGTTTCGGCATCCGGTTGCGACCGCGCTGACGATCTCGGCGAGCCTGTCGCAGATCGGCGAGTTCTCCTTCATCCTGGCCGAGCTCGGCGTCGCCTCGCAGATCCTGCCCAGTGACGGCCGCGACTTGATCATGGCCGGCGCGATTCTCTCCATCATGCTCAACCCGCTGATGTTCGCGGCCGCCACCTGGCTCGCGCCACGTCTCGACCCGCGCCGGGATTCACCGCAGGCCGCGGCCGCCGTGCCCGAACCGATCCGCACCACGGACCTGACCGACCATACGATCGTGATCGGCTATGGCCGCGTCGGCGCGCTCGTCGGCGACGCCCTGAAGCAGCGGCAATTGCCGTTCCTTGTCGCCGAGGTCGGCGAGAGTGCGCTGGCGAAGCTGAAGCAGGGCGGCATCGAGACCGTCATGGGCAATGCCGCGCAGCCCGAAATTCTCGGCGCCACCAACCCGTCACGGGCGCGGCATCTCGTGATCGCGATCCCCGAGGCGTTCGAGGCGGGGCAGATCGTGCAGCAGGCGCGCGCGGCCAATCCGGATATCCGCATCATCGCGCGGGCGCACGCGGATGCCGAGGTCGATCATTTGAAGGGGCTGGGGGCGGATGTCGTCATCATGGGCGAGCGGGAGATCGCGCGCGGCATGATCGAGGAGCTGGAGAGGAGAGTTCCAGATGCTGCCCAGCAAGATCCCCGTGCGCTCGCGGTCGGTTCGATCGTTTGACCTGATCACGCCGCAGGGCCGGACCTACCGCTTCCCGCCGCCGACATTGTTGCAGCGGCTGTTGCGGTGGGGGCTCGCGCATGCGGAGACAATGGCGATCTCCGCGGCGATCCTGGCGTTGATCTATGTGGCGGGCTTTGCCGCCGAAGCACTCGACCGTTCGGTGTTCGATGCGTGCAACGATCGGGCTGGGGTGCGCAGGGTCGGTTAGCCTGCAACTGCGCGAAGCGCAGTCCGCTGGCGTAACCCACCGCGTCCCCGCCTCGCGCTCTGTGTCACTGTCGGTTGCGCATCCAGTCGGCAAGACCGGACAGCGCCTTGTCGAGGTCTTGCCGCGCGGCAGCGTCCGTGACCGTCTCGTCCAGCGCGCCGCGCATGCAGAGCAGCCACGCATCGCGCTCGGCGTCGCCGATGGCAAAGCCGATATGCCGCTGCCGCAGCCGCGGATGGCCCTTCTCGACGGAATAGAGTTTTGGGCCGCCGGTCCATTCGGCGAGGTAGCGCTTCAGCACGTCCCTGATCAGTCCGAGGTCATCCGGGTGCATCGCGCGGATGATTTTTGCCTCCGGCAGCGTGTCCATGTGGTCGTAGAAGCGGTCGACCAGAAGGTCGATCGTGGCGCTGCCGCCGATCCGCTCGAACATGGAGGTGGTGACGTCGCTGGAGGTCATCGTGAGTCCTGTCTGGTGCAAGGCTCTTCATATCGTCTCCCTTTGCGAAACGAAAAGGGGACGCATGGCGTAGCTGCGCGCTCAGCTCTGCTCCCTCCCCCCTTGCGGGGGAGGGCAGGGGACAGGGGTCGCCCAGGAAATGATGTTGGTTGTCGCGAAGAAGGAGCGCGTTGCGATGGAGTCCCCGTGTGGACCCCCTCTCCCTAACCCTCCCCCGCAAGGGGGGGGAGGGAACGCAGCGAGCGTGCCGTGAGAGATCGCCCTACAGCGCCACACTCCGCAGGCCGAAACTCCGCGCTTCGTTCTGCAGCACCGGCCGCACCGCATCGATGAGGCGCGCGGCGGCGGCATCGACGCTGAGCCCCGCCGTATCCACCACCGCCGTCGCGCGCGAATAAAGCGGTTCGCGGCTCAGCAGGATGTTGCGCAGCTCGGCCATTGCGGAGCGATCGTCCGCCATCGGCCGCAGGTCGCCCTGGCGGCGAACGCGGGCCATATGCTCCTCGGGCTCGGCCTTCAGCCAGATCGTGTAGAACGACGACAGGATCTGGTCGAAGGTCAACGGCTCCGACACGATGCCGCCGCCGGTCGCCAGCACCATCAGCTCGTTGCGCGCGAGCAGCTGTTGCAGCGCGGCCTGCTCCATGCGGCGAAAGCCTTCCTGGCCGTAGAGCGCGATGATCTCGGCGACCGAGAGCCCGTTCTGCTGCTCGACCTCCTTGTTGAGCTCGACGAAACTCCAGCCGACCTTCTTCGCCAGCATCCGCCCAAGCGTCGATTTGCCGGCGCCGCGCAGGCCGATCAGCGCGATGCCGCAGAACGGCGCGCGCCGCGGGGCCGACGCGCTGCCGCCGGCGAGAACGTCCTTGGCCTGAGCGATTTGCGCCGGCGTCGCCTTGCGCAGCAGGTCGCGAAACATCTGCCAGTCCGGCGTCGGGTCGGCCGAGGGAAGCAAATCTTCCAGATGCGCGCCCATCGCGTCGGAGACGCGGCGCAGCAGCACGATGGAGACGTTGCCCTTGCCGCTCTCGAGCTGCGCGATGTAGCGCTCCGAAATCCCTGATACCTTGGCGAGCACCTTGCGCGACATGCCGCGCAGCGCGCGCATGGTGCGCACGCGCTGGCCGAGCTGTTCGAGAAATCGGGATTCGGCGTCGGGACTGTCGGTCATGGACTGCAGATCATGGGCCTTCTTTAGTTGATGCCCTGCGGCGCGTTTTAATGAAACATAGTGCCTGCCAGCATTGACAGCAAGCCGCCGCGGTGTCTTTCTATGAATTATAATTCTAAATTCGGGGGAGAAGTCCGTGAGCGAGGGATCCTATAACGCGGTGACCTGGCTGCTCGACCGCAACGTCGAGGACGGCAGGGGAGGCAAGCTCGTCTTCGACGACACCGTCTCGCGGCTCACCTATGGCGAGCTCCAGCGTGAGACCCGGCGCGCCGCCAACATGCTGCGCCGGCTCGGGGTCCGCCGCGAGGAGCGCGTGGCGATGATCATGCTTGATACGATCGATTTCCCGATCGTGTTTCTGGGCGCGATCCGCGCCGGCATCGTGCCGGTGCCGCTGAACACGCTGCTGACCGCGGACCAATACGCCTACATCCTCGCCGATTGCCGCGCGCGCGTGCTGTTCGTGTCCGAAGCGCTCTATCCCGTTATCAAGGACGTCGTCGGCCGCATGCCGGATCTCGAGCACGTCGTGGTCTCCGGCGCCAAGATGAACGGCCACAGGCAGCTCGCGGAAGAGATCGCCGGCGAGAGCGACCAGTTCACCACCGCCGCGACGCATCCGGACGAGCCGGCGTTCTGGCTCTATTCGTCGGGCTCGACCGGCATGCCCAAGGGCGTGCGCCACATCCATTCGAATTTGCAGGCGACCGCGGACACCTATGCGAGCCAGGTGCTCGGCATCCGCGAGAACGACGTCTGCCTCTCCGCGGCAAAGCTGTTCTTCGCCTATGGCCTCGGCAATGCGCTGACGTTTCCGATGTCGGTCGGCGCCACCGTGGTGTTGAACAGCGAGCGCCCGACGCCGGCGCGCATGTTCGACCTGATGAACAGGTACAATCCCTCGATCTTCTTCGGCGTGCCGACATTGTTCGCGGCGATGCTCAACGACGAGACGATGAAGGCCGAGCGCGGCGGCAAGTCGCTGCGCATCTGCACCTCGGCCGGCGAGGCGCTGCCGGAATCCGTCGGCAACAGCTGGAAGGCGCGCTTCGGCGTCGACATCCTCGACGGCGTCGGCTCGACCGAGCTCTTGCACATCTTCCTGTCGAACGCGCCCGGCGACATCAAATACGGCTCGTCCGGCAAGCCGGTGCCGGGCTATGCGGTGCGGCTCGTCAACGAGGCCGGCCAGGATGTCGCCGACGGCGAGGTCGGCGAGCTCCTGGTCGATGCGCCCTCCGCCGGGGAGGGCTACTGGAACCAGCGCCACAAGAGCCGCCGCACCTTTGAAGGTCCGTGGACCCGCACCGGCGACAAATATGTCCGCGATGGTGAAGGCCGCTACACCTTCTGCGGCCGCGCCGACGACATGTTCAAGGTCTCAGGCATCTGGGTCTCGCCGTTCGAGGTTGAGAGCGCGCTGATCACGCATCCCGCCGTGCTCGAAGCCGCCGTCGTGCCCGAAGCAGATCCGGAAGGCCTGCTGAAGCCGAAGGCCTTCGTCGTGCTGCGCCCGGGCGCGGCGACGGCGGACTTGCAGGAGATGCTGAAGGAGCACGTCAAGCAGAAGATCGGCCCGTGGAAATACCCGCGCTGGATCGACGTGGTGGAGTCACTGCCGAAGACGGCGACGGGGAAGATCCAGCGGTTCAAATTGCGCGAGGGCGCAAACTAGCAATCGGTCGTCATGGCCGGGCTTGACCCGGCCATCCATGTGCATCCGCGATTGAGGAAAGGCGTGGATGCCCGGGTCAAGTCCGGGCATGACGACGGAGAAAGAAGAGCGAAGAAATGACCAACCTCTCCCTCACCGGCTTCCTGACCATCGGCAGCGCCAGCCTCGAATACAAATGGCTCGCGCCGCAATCGGCGGACGCCCCCACCATCGTCCTGCTGCACGAAGGCCTCGGCTCCGTCGGCCTGTGGGGCGACTTGCCCGAGAATCTCCAGCAAGCCACCGGCGCCGGCATCTTCGTCTATTCGCGTGCAGGCTACGGCCAGTCGAGCCCGGTCACGCTGCCGCGGCCGCTCGATTACATGCAGCGCGAGGCGCTGGATGTGCTGCCGAAGATCCTCGATGCGATTTCCTTCAAGCGCGGCCTCCTGCTCGGCCATTCCGACGGTGCCTCGATCGCGACGATCTATGCCGGTGCGCATCAGGATCACCGCTTGAACGGCCTCGTGCTGATGGCGCCGCATTTCATCGTCGAGGATATCTCGGTGAAATCCATCGCAGCGATCAAGACGACCTTCGAGACCACCGACCTCAAGGCGAAGCTGGCGCGCTGGCACAAGGATGTCGACAACGCCTTCTACGGCTGGAACGGCGCCTGGCTCGATCCGAAATTCCGCGACTGGGACATCTCGGAATACCTCGCCTACATCCGCGTTCCCATCCTGGTCGTGCAGGGCAAGGACGACCAATATGGGACACTGCGACAGGTCGATATTGCGCAGGAAGAGTGTTATTGTCCGGTAGATTTGAAAATTATTTCAGACGCGGGACATTCCCCGCATCGTGAAGCGCCGGGGGCGACGCTTGACGCGATTGAGCAATTTGCAAGAGCGGCCCTGCGCGACGATCAGGGACTTCAAGGACGCGCCGCATGATCCTGCGGAGGCACATCCATGAATGTGCCTTCGGATGCGAGCGGCCCGTTGCCGTGGCCGCGATGGGCCTATGTGCCGGGCGAGACCGACGGGGTTGACGCGGATTACGAGACGCTTGATTTGGCCAAGGCGCTGGTGCCCCCGGCGTTCCGCGGCTACGTGCCGGCGCGCCATCCGGCGCTGCGCTACGGGCTCGCGCTCAACGACCGCGGCTATTTCTGGGAATCGCAGGAGGTGCTGGAAGCGGTCTGGGCCGCAGCCCCGCAAGGCGGTCGCGAGCGCATTCTGCTGCGCGCCTGCATTCACATCGCCCATGCCAATTTGCGACTGCGCATGCAACGCCTGCATTCGGCCGCGCGCCTGTTCGGCGACGCGCAGGCAGAGTTGCGGGCGCTGAACTCGCGCAAGGCGGCCGCGGGCGGCGACGGCTTTGTCGAGAGCTTCCCCATTCCGGCGCTGACGGCTCTGCTCCAGGCCAAGCTGGGCCGTTCCGAACTCACGAAGGCGGACTGGATCACCCTCGGCGCCATTGTGCGGTCTCAATAGGTCTCATGAAACAAAGTGCATGCGACGGCCGTTAAGGGCTAGACGCTTTCGAAAAGATGCACTATTGTGCATCTAACGCTACAGCCAAAACGCATAATCAAGCTCAAGGGTGGCCCATGGCCGGGGAAGATCGGCGCCTCGCAGGCGGCGCGACATTCATCGATTTCCAGACCGAACCGTCCCGCTACAAGCACTGGAAGCTCGCGGTCGATGGCGACGTCGCCACCCTGACCATGGACGTCGACGAGAACGGCGGCCTGTTCGAGGGCTATCTGCTCAAGCTCAATTCCTACGATCTCGGCGTCGACATCGAACTGGCGGACGTCGTCCAGCGCCTGCGCTTCGAACACCCCGAGGTGAAGGTCGTCGTGATGCGCTCAGCCAAGAACCGCGTGTTCTGCGCTGGCGCCAACATCCGCATGCTCGCCGGCTCGACGCATGCCCACAAGGTGAACTTCTGCAAATTCACCAACGAGACCCGCAACGGCATGGAAGATTCGTCGGAGAATTCCGGCCAGCGCTTCATCACGGTGGTGAGCGGCTCGGCCGCCGGCGGCGGCTATGAGCTGGCGCTCGCGACCGACCACATCATCCTCGCCGATGACGGCTCGTCGGCCGTTGCGCTGCCCGAAGTGCCGCTACTCGCGGTGCTGCCGGGCACCGGCGGCCTCACCCGCGTCGTCGACAAGCGCAAGGTGCGCCGCGACCACGCCGATTTCTTCTGCACCATCGAGGAAGGCGTGAAGGGCAAGCGCGCCGTGCAGTGGCGTCTCGTCGACGAGATCGCGCCGAACTCGAAGCTCGAGGCCAAGATCGCCGAGCGCGCCAAGGAGTTCGCAGGTCAGTCGAAGCGCAAGGGCAGCGGCAAGGGTATTGCGCTAACACCGCTCAGGCGCGTCATCGACGAGACCAGCATCCGCTACGGTTTTGTCAGCGTCGACATCGATCGCACGGCGCGCATCGCCACCATCTCGATCAAGGCGCCGGAGACCGCGCCGCCGGCCGACATCGACGGCATGATGGCGCAGGGATCTTCGTTCTGGCCGCTCCAGGTCGCGCGCGAGCTCGACGACGCCATCCTGCATCTGCGCATCAACGAGCTCGAGATTGCGATGCTCGTCTTCAAGAGCCATGGCGACCGCGCCCATGTGCTGTCATCCGACGCCTTCCTCGAAGCCAACAAGGCGCACTGGCTGGTCAACGAAATCAGGCACTATTGGAAGCGCGTGCTGAAGCGCATCGACGTCACCTCGCGCACGCTGGTGACGCTGGTCGAGCCCGGCTCCTGCTTTGCCGGCACGCTCGCCGAGCTCGTCTTCGCCGCCGACCGCTCCTACATGCTGATCGGCACGCGCCAGGGCGACAACCGTCCGCCGCCGTCGATCGAATTGTCGGCCATGAACTTCGGTCCGTATCCGATGAGCCACGGCCTGACCCGGCTGGAATCGCGCTTCCAGGCCGATCCGTCCGACGTCGAGCGTGCGGAAGCCACCATGGGCACCGCGCTCGACGCCGAGCAGGCGGAAGAGCTCGGCCTCGTCACCTTCGCGCTCGACGACATCGACTGGGACGACGAGGTGCGCGTGTTCCTCGAGGAGCGCGCCAGCTTCTCGCCCGACAGCCTCACCGGCATGGAAGCCAGCCTGCGCTTCGTCGGCCCCGAGACGATGGAATCAAAAATCTTCGCGCGCCTCACCGCGTGGCAGAACTGGATCTTCCAGCGCCCCAATGCGGTCGGCGAGGAAGGCGCACTGCGCCGCTACGGCAGCGGCCAAAAGCCGAAATTCGATATGACGAGAGTTTAGCGAGTAGGGAGTGGTGAATGGCGAATAGGGATTTCCATTCGCTACTCACCATTCGCCATTCGCAAGCTCACGGTTCGATGCCAATCGTTGAATGAATCAGTCCCCCACGGGAGGTCCACCATGAACATCATGAACGTCGACTACTCGACCAAGATTCCGAACAACGTGAATCTCGCCGAAGACCGCCAGGTGCTGAAGGCGCTGGAAGGCTGGCATCCCGGCTATATGGACTGGTGGAGCGACATGGGGCCGGAAGGCTTTCAGGAGTCGCTGGTGTACCTTCGCACCGCCTACTCCGTCGATCCGCGCGGCTGGGCCAAGTTCGACTATGTCCGCATGCCCGATTATCGCTGGGGCATCCTGCTTGCTCCGCAGGAGGAAAATCGCGTCGTTCCGTTCGGCGAGCATTTCGGCGAGCCTGCGTGGCAGGAAGTCCCGGGCGAGTATCGCGCCATGCTGCGCCGCCTGATCGTGATCCAGGGCGACACCGAGCCGGCTTCCGTCGAGCAGCAGCGCCACCTCGGCAAGACCGCGCCCTCGCTCTACGACATGCGCAATTTGTTCCAGGTCAATGTCGAGGAAGGCCGCCATCTCTGGGCGATGGTCTATCTGCTCCAGAAGTACTTTGGCCGCGACGGCCGCGAGGAAGCGGATGACTTGCTGCGCCGTCGCTCGGGCGATGCCGATGCGCCGCGCATGCTCGGTGCCTTCAACGAGGCGACGCCGGACTGGCTGTCCTTTTTCATGTTCACCTACTTCACCGACCGCGACGGCAAGATGCAGCTGCACTCGCTCGCGCAGTCGGGCTTCGATCCCTTGTCGCGCACCTGCCGTTTCATGCTGACGGAAGAAGCGCACCATATGTTCGTCGGCGAGACCGGCATCACCCGCGTCGTGCAGCGCACGTGTGACGCGATGCGCGAAGCCGGCATCACCGATCCCACCGACATCGCAAAGGTTCGCGCGCTCGGCGTGATCGACCTGCCGACGATCCAGAAGAAGCTGAACCTGCACTACACGCTGTCGCTCGACCTGTTCGGCTCGGAGGTCTCGACCAACGCGGCCAACGCCTTCAACACCGGCATCAAGGGCCGTTATCACGAGACCCAGATCGACGACGATCACCAGCTCAAGAACGCCACCTATCCGGTGCTCAAGTTCATCAACGGCGAGATCAAGCTGGTCGACGAGCCGGCGCTGACCGCGCTCAACATGCGCCTGCGCGACGATTACAGCCAGGATTGCGTCAAGGGCATGCTGCGCTGGAACAAGGTGATCTCGACCGCGGGCTATAACTTCCAGCTCAAACTGCCCAACGTCGCTTTCCATCGCCATATCGGCGAGTTCAAGGGCATCCATGCGACGCCGGATGGTCTTTTGATCGACGACGCCATTTGGGCCAGGCGTAAGGACGAATGGCTGCCCTCGACCGCCGATGGCGACTTCATCACCTCGCTGATGCAGCCCGTCACCGAGACCGGCCAGTTCGCCTCCTGGATCTCGCCGCCGAAGGTCGGCATCGACAACAAGCCTGGCGATTTCGAGTACGTGAAGATCGAGTCGTAAGAGTCAGGGTTCGACCCTCGCACAACGCAAATGGTGTCATCACCCGCCTTGTGCGCGATTGCGCACTGGAGCGGGTGATCCAGTATTCCAGAGACGGCTGTGCTTTAGCCGAGAAGCCGCGGCTTACTGGATGCCCCGGTCAAGCCGGGGCATGACTGCGGAGTGTGACGCGCGCTCTGTGCTGAGACGCCCCGCCTACCCCGCGATCTCCAGCCCGGCATTCGCGTACACCACGCCGCCATCGACGGCGATGGTGTTGCCGACCACATAATCACCCGCGCGCGAGGCGAGATAGATCGCGACGCCCGCCATGTCCTCATCGGTTCCGATACGCCGCGCCGGAATGCGCTTGGCGACGTCGTCCGCGTGGTCGCGCGCGGCGCGGTTCATGTCGGACTTGAACGCGCCCGGCGCGATCGCGGTGACGTTGATGTTGTCCTTGATCAGTTTCGTCGCCATGCGCCGCGTCAGATGGATCACGGCGGCCTTGCTGGCGGCGTAGGAATAGGTCTCGCTCGGATTGACGAAGATGCCGTCGACCGAGGCGATGTTGATGACCTTGGCGGGCCGCTCATGCGACGCCGCCGCGCGCAGCGGCTTTGCCAGCGCCTTGGTCAGGAAGAACAGCGACTTGACGTTGAGGTCCATCACCTTGTCCCAGCCGCTCTCCGGGAATTCGTCGAACTCCGCGCCCCACGCAGCTCCCGCATTGTTGACGAGGATGTCGAGCTTCGGCTCCAGCTTGATGATCTCGGAGGCGAGCTTGTCGCAGCCTTCGATGGTCGAGATGTCGATCGGCAGCGCGATGCATTCGCCGTCATATTGGGCGGAGAGTTCTTTCGCCGTGGCCTCGCACGGCCCGGCCTTGCGCGCGGTGATGTAGACCTTCGCCGCGCCTTGCGCGAGGAAGCCCGCCGCGATCATCTTGCCGATGCCGCGCGAGCCGCCGGTCACGAGCGCGACGCGGCCTTTGAGCGAAAACAGATCGTTGAACATGGTGCCTCCCTTGTTGACGCCGTTTTGAGCGCGGCGGAGAGGGGAGTCAAGGAAGGCGCGAGAGTGGCGCGGCTGCGGTCCAACTCACTCGGTGTCGTCCCGGCGAACGCCGGGACCCATAACCACAGGGAGTAGTTTGGCGAAGACTCGTCGTTCGGTACTTCTACCAAATGCAATCGATGGATTCCGCGGTATGGGTCCCGGCGTTCGCCGGGACGACAGCGTGGCTACGCCGCCGCAATCCGGCGAAAGCCGTTCCACATCGCGGTCGCGGCGCCTGAGGTGAGCACCGGCAGAATTCGCGCGTCCTGGTAATTTCCGTTGAGCGAGACGCGCGGCAGCGCGGTCATGTGGCCGGCATTTTCTGCGAACAGCATGCCGGGCCGGGTCGTCACCGCGGTCTTGAAGCCGGCCGATGCAGCGAGAGCGAATTCGCGCTCCCCCGCGGCTTCGCGGTCGCCATAGGGGTAGGCGAAGTGCAGCACGGTACGGCCGAGCGCCTGCTCGATCCGCGCCCGGCTTACCGCCATCTCCTGTGCGGCGATCCCCTCGCTCTGCCGGGCGAGATTGCAATGGCTGATGGTGTGCGCGCCGATCGTGACCAGCGGATCGGCGGCAAATGCCTTCACCTCGTCCCAGGACAGGCACAGGCTGCGGCACAGCGCGGCCATGTCGACGTCGTATCTGGCGCAGAGCGCCTCGATCTCGCGCTTGAGATCATGTTCGCCCGGCAGCGCGCGCAGCCAATCGTGCAGGCGGTCGAACGCCATTTGTTTTGCGGCAGGGGTCGTTGCGTCCAGCCGCAGCGCGGAATTTCCGATCTGGATGTCGATCTGTTCGGCCTTGGCGATCACGGTTTCCAGCGCGGTCCACCACAGGCGTCCGGTGCCCTCGGCAAATTCGCTCGCGACATAGACGGCCAAGGGCGCGTCAAATTCGCGCAGAACCGGCAGCGCGAATTCGAGATTGTCGCGGTAACCGTCGTCGAGGGTGAAGGCAGCGAAGGGGCGGGTGAACCGGCCCTGCACCAGCCGCTCATGCAGCTCGTCCATGCTGACGATGTCGATCCCGCGCGAGCGCAAATGGCTCAGCGTGGCGCGCAGGAAATCGGGGGTGACTTCGAGGTGCCGGTTCGGCTGGAACGCGGCCTCGCGGGCCGGCCGCACATGGTGCAGCATGAAAATGGCGCCGACGCCCGACAAGAGCGGGCGCAACAGGTGGTGCGCCCCGCTGAAATAGAGTGCCCCCAGCCCGGCGCGGATGACGTTGTTTCGGAGTTGTTTCATGACCGGCTGGCGAACTCTGGCATTCCACTTTCAACTTACGGAAGAACCCTTGAAGAAAAAGTTATTCCAATTGTCGACGCATGGCCTTCGGAAGGGCATCATTTCCGGTTTGACAGCCCGCCAAGGGTTTGTTTTGTCTCCGGTTCCAGAGTTCGGGTCGTTGAATGCAGAAGCTTTTCAGGTGGGCCAGCAAATGGTGGCCAGGGCTGATCCCCCTGGCCGTCATGTGGGGATTTGCGGCCTGGAATAATACCTTGCCGGTCGAGGCGGACTTGTCCGCCCGCAGCTCGGCCGCGCTCAAGGAGACCGTTCTGGACAAGACCCGGATCGCGGTCGACGGCCGGGACGTCGGCCTGGCCGCGGACGCCTTTTCCGAGGAGGGGCGCCGCGATGCCGTGATGGCGGTCGAGCTCGTCCCGGGCGTGCGCCTGGTCGACGACCGGACCCGCCTTGTTCCCGAAGCAACGCCCTTCGTCTGGAATGCCGAGCGTGACGTGGTGCGGGTGACGCTGTCCGGCTCCGCGCCCCTGCCGTCGATGAAGGCGCGCCTGACCGAGGCCGCGCGCAAGGAGGTCAACGGGACCGAGGTCGCCGATCAGATGGGCCTGGCGCGCGGCGCGCCGCCGCGGTTCGAGGCGGCCGCGATGCTGCTGCTCGACCAGATCGGCAAGCTCAAGGACGGCAAGATCACGATCACCGACACCAAGGTTAATCTGTCGGGCATGGCGCGCGACCTCGGCGGCCGTGAGGCGATCGCGGCCGCGCTCAAGAACCTGCCGGAGGGCTTTTCGGTCGCCGCCAACGATGTCAAGGCGCCGCCCTACATCTTCCAGGCCTACAAGGACCCGGTCGCCGCGACCGTGACGCTGACGGGCTACGTGCCTGACAACAACGTGCACGCGGCCATTGCAACGAGTGCCTCGCGAAAGTTCTTCACCGAAAAGGTCGTCGACAATCTCAAGGCCAGCGTCGGCGCACCCGGCTCCTTCAATACTGCCGTGGTCGCAGCGCTCGGCGGGCTGTCGCGGCTGTCGACCGGTACGCTCGTGGTGTCCGATCGCGAGGTGAAGCTGTCGGGCGATGCGCTCTATGAAGGGGCCGCCAACGACATCCGCGCAGGCCTCGGCAAGGACTTCCCGAAGAACTGGCAGTACAAGCCGGAGATTACGGTGAAGCCCGCCGCGGGTCCGGTCGACGGCACGGTCTGCCAGCAATTGTTCACGGAGCTCCTGAACAAGGGCAAGATCCGCTTCGCAACGAAACGCGCCGACATCGACCCGGATTCCGCCGGCATTCTCGACCACCTGATCGAGACGGCGCTGCGCTGCCCCACCACCAATATCGAGGTGGCCGGGCACACCGATGCCGACGGTGAGGACTCCTTCAATCAGGCTCTCTCGGAGAAGCGCGCGCAGGCCGTGATCGACTATCTGGTCAAGGCCGGGCTGCCGGCCACCCGCTTCACTCCGGTCGGCTATGGCGCCACGCAACCCCTCGCCGGCAATGACACCGACGAAGGCAAGGCGCAGAACCGCCGCATCGAATTTCTGGTGAGGTGATGATGCCCTATCTCGTCTCGTTCCATATGGGCTGGCTGATCGGCTCGCTGCTGCTGGGCTTTTGCATGGGCTGGATCTCGGTGGTCCAGCGCGGCAACGGCACTTCGAAGGTGACCGCGCGGTGGCTCGCCGTGCTTGCCGCGGCCCTGGTTGCAGCCTCCTTCGCACATGTGGTGCCCGGCCGCTTCGGCTATTGGCTCGATCTCGGGCTGGTCATGTTCGCCTGCTACCTCGTCGGCTGCACCATCGGCGCCTGGCTGCGCGACAGGGTGGTCTCGCGGAGCCAGCCTGCGGCCTGAGTCCTTGGGCTCGCTCGGGGGCGGGCCTCTATCCAACATTACGATAACGGCTTGATCGGCAAGCAAATTGCTGAACAATCAGAATGCGCTTGACATTAATACGTACGTACGTATTAATTCCCTCATGCCAAAGCCCTCACTCAAAGACGCCATCCTCGATGCCGGCCTGAAGGTCATGTTCCGGACCGGCTATCACGGCACCAGCGTGCGCGACGTCACCGCTGCGGCAGGCGCGCCGCAGGGGTCCTTCACCAACCATTTTCGCTCCAAAGAGATATTCGCCTCCGAGGTGCTCGACCGCTACTTCGACACCACGAGGGGACTGGTCGCGGAGGCGCTCGACGACACCTCGCTGACGCCGCGCGCGCGGCTGCGGCGCTATCTCGACATCGTCACCGGCCGGCTCGAGGTCGACGGCTATGGCCGCGGCTGCCTGATCGGTGATCTCAGCCTGGAGGCATCAGCCAGCAGCGAAATGTTGCGCGCGCGTCTCGCCGAAATCTTCGCCGAGTGGCGCGCGCCGTTCGCCGCCTGCATCAGGGACGCCCAGACGTGCCGCGAGATCGCATCCGATTTCGAGCCCGAAGAGCTTGCCGATTTCCTGCTCGCGTCCTGGCAGGGCGCGATCCTGCGCATGAAGGTCGACCGCAATCCCAACGCCCTCGAACGTTTCAAGACCATCGCCTTTCAAACCGTCTTCAGGGAGCTGACATGAGCAAGCCAACTGAAATCGAGATTCTCAAAGCGTCCGTGCTGGGAAGCACGATGGCCTATCGCGAGGCGGGAGATCGCGATGCGCCCGTTGCCCTGTTCCTGCACGGCAACCCGACGTCGTCACATATCTGGCGCAACATACTGCCGCTTGTATCGCCGGTCGCACATTGCATCGCGCCCGATCTCGTCGGCTTCGGCCAATCCGGCAAGCCCGACATCGGCTATCGCTTCGTCGACCACGTCCGCTATCTCGATGCATTCATCGAACAGCGCGGCATCAAATCGGCCTATCTCATAGCGCAGGACTGGGGCACCGCGCTCGCGTTCCATCTCGCCGCGCGCCGGCCGGATTTCGTGCGCGGCCTTGCCTTCATGGAGTTCATCCGCCCGATGCCGACCTGGCAGGACTTTCACCACACCGAGGTCGCGGAGGAGCAGGACCACGCCGAGGCGGCGAGGGCGGCGTTCCGCAAATTCAGGACGTCGGGCGAGGGCGAAGCGATGATCCTCGAGGCGAACGCGTTCGTCGAACGCGTGCTGCCCGGTGGCATCGTCCGCAAGCTCGGCGAGGACGAGATGGAGCCTTACCGTGCGCCATTCCCCACGCCGGAGAGCCGCCAGCCCGTTCTCGCCTTCCCCCGCGAACTGCCGATCGCGGGCGATCCCGCCGACGTCTACGAGACGCTCCAATCCGCGCATGCGGCGCTGGCTGCATCGTCCTATCCGAAGCTGTTGTTCTCGGGCACGCCCGGCGCGCTCGTCGCGCCCGAATTCGCCGAGCGGTTCGCAGCCTCGCTGAAGCACTGCGCATTGGTCCGCCTCGGACCCGGGCTGCACTTTCTCCAGGAGGATCACCCCGAGGCGATCGGCCGCTCCGTCGCCGGCTGGATCGCCGGCATCGAAGCCGTGCGCCAGCAGCGTGCTGCCTGAAGGCGGGCGAGATGGCTGATGTGACCATCATCTATTGCCGTCCCTGCGGCTACGAGAAGCGCGCCAAGGACGCCGCTGCTGCGCTGCGGCAGCATCTGGCGCTGGAGGCGGCTCTTGTGCCCGCCAAGGGTGGGATCTTCCAGGTCAGGGTCGGCGACAGCATTGTCGCCAGCCGCAGCAAGGGCCACTTTCCCGGTACCGACGAAATCGTGGCCGCCGTCACTTCCGCGTGGCACTGATCCGGGGCGGATTCCGATCGCTTCCTGAGGCCGCCACCGTCGCCGCGGCCTTTCGGCCCACCTGAAATCCCTGAACAACAGCGCCGGCCACCCCCTCTTTCGCCAGGCGGGGGCGGCCCATAGATTGACGTCGGCTTAAGTCGTGACGGAACATTGTGCGGTCGAAATCATCAAAACTTCATGGCGCCTGCGCAGGATTGCCATGGAGATTCGCGTCAGTCTTGCCGCCGAAAGCGCCAATCCGTGCATCAGGAGCCCGCAACCCTGCCTAAAATATTGAAGGCACGAGTTTTTGTTCGAATTGCTGAATTCCACTCCGCCCCAAAACGCGCTAGTGGAAGGGCATGGGGCATGCGCGATGCCGGAGCCGGCGGCAAGGGTTCGTTGAATGCCTGTGCGTCGTCCGCCTGTCCGCCGGCCACCCCGGCCGCTGAAGCGTTGTTCGAGGTCTAGATGCTGGAAGCCATACGCAGGGCGATGACGTTTCTGCGCCAGAAGCAAGTCCTGCATAAGCTTGGAGTTGTGATCAGCGTCGCGGTCATCGGCATCGCTTGCTATGTGCTCTACCACATGCTGCGGGGAATCGACGTCAACGAGGTCCTCGAAGCGATCAAGAGCACCGAGCCGAGCCAGATTGCGATGGCGGCGCTGTTCGTGGCCGCGGGCTATTTCACCCTGACCTTCTACGATCTGTTCGCCGTGCGCGCGATCGGTCACGCCCATGTGCCCTACCGCATCAATGCGCTCGCCGCCTTCACCAGCTATTCGATCGGCCACAATGTCGGCGCCAGCGTCTTCACCGGCGGCGCGGTGCGCTACCGCATCTATTCTGCCTATGGCCTGAACGCGATCGACGTCGCAAAGATCTGCTTCCTCGCCGGCCTGACCTTCTGGCTCGGCAATGCCGCGGTGCTCGGCCTCGGCATCTCCTACCATCCGGAAGCCGCTGCCGCGATCGACCAGCTTCCGCCCTGGCTGAACCGGATGCTGGCGATGATGATCATCGCGGGGCTGGTCGCCTATGTGGTCTGGGTCTGGACCCAGCCGCGGGTGGTCGGCCGCGGGCCCTGGACCGTGGTGCTGCCGGGCGGCCCGCTGACGCTGCTCCAGATCGCCATTGGCATCATCGATCTCGGCTTCTGTGCGCTGGCGATGTACGTGCTGGTCCCGGACGAGCCCAATCTCGGCTTCGTCGTGGTGGCGGTGATCTTCGTCTCGGCGACGCTGCTCGGTTTTGCCAGCCACTCGCCGGGAGGGCTCGGCGTGTTCGATGCCGCCATGCTGGTCGGCCTCTGGCAGATGGACCGCGAGGAACTGCTGGGTGGCATGCTCCTGTTCCGCGTCCTCTATTATCTCTCCCCCTTCGTCATATCTGTAATCTTGCTGACGTTTCGCGAGGTTATAATCGGCGCTCGATCGAAGCGCTTGCAGCAGGCGGCGCTCAAGCTCGACCCCGGCCCGGCGCGTGAAGCCGCCTATGTGAGAGAGCGCAGCGACACCGGCGCCTGACCGGCGCATCCCCTTTAGGAGAAGCCCGCCCCGATGGCGATCGACGCACCATCTTCTCCCTCCGCGCAGCCCTGGTCCGACCGGCTGCGGCACTCGACCGTCATCCTGATCGCCGCGGCGCTGGCGCTGTCGGTGGTGGTCTCGCTCGGCGAATTGTCGGTGATGCGGGCGGCGACGGTGTTCCTCTGCATCGCGGCCGCGGCGCTGATCCCTTGGAGGCTGCACGACAATGCCGCCTCGCGCGACGACACCCGCCGCGTCAACCCGGTCGAGAGCGCGGCGGTGGCCGCGGTCGTCGCCGGCATGCCGGATCCGGCGGTGCTGCTCGACCGCGCCGGGCGTGTCATCCATCTCAATGCTGCCGCCGCCCAGCTGGCGCCGGCGCTGCGCAAGAACGAGCTCGCCCAGTTCGCGCTGCGCTCGCCGGAGATCATCACGGCGCTGCGGGAGTCGATTGCGACCACCGAGCCGCGGCGCACGACCTATCTCGACCATGTGCCGGTCGACCGCTGGATGGAGCTGACCATTACGCCTGTGCCGGTGCCGACCTCCTTCGGCGGCGCCGACAAATGCATGCTGATGACCTTCCACGACCAGACGCCGCTGCGACGGGTCGAGGAGATGCGCGCAGACTTCGTCGCCAATGCCAGCCACGAACTGCGCACGCCGCTCGCCGCGCTGTCGGGCTTCATCGACACGCTCCAGGGCCAGGCCAAGGACGATCCCAAGGCACGCGAGCGGTTCCTCGGCATCATGCACAACCAGGCGACCCGGATGGCGCGCCTGATCGACGATCTGCTCTCGCTCTCGCGGGTCGAGCTGTCGGCCCATGTGCGGCCCGACACCCTGGTCGACCTGCTGCCGATCATCTTCCAGGTCGCCGACGGGCTCGAGCCGCTGGCGCGGGAGCGCCAGGTCGAGGTCGAAACCCATCTGCCTGAGACCCCGGTGATGATCGCGGGCGACCGCGAGGAATTGCTCCGCCTGTTCGAGAACCTGATCGAGAACGCGCTCAAATACGGGGCGTCGGGCGGACGTGTCATCGTGTCGCTGGCCGCCGCGGCAGCCACTGATGGAACTCAGGAAATCCGGGTCCTGGTCCGCGATTTCGGACCCGGCATCGCGCCCGAGCATCTGCCGCGACTGACCGAGCGGTTCTACCGGGTCGACGTCGGCGACAGCCGCTCGCAGGGCGGGACGGGGCTCGGATTATCGCTGGTGAAACATATTCTTAACCGCCATCGCGGCCGGCTTTTGATCGAGAGCGTGCCCAAGCAGGGCGCCGTTTTCACGGCTTGTTTTCCCCAGGCGAAGACCGCGGCTTCAACCTGATATTCAAGCGATTTCAATCGCTTGGCCGTGTCATCCAGCTGTCACGAAACCTTCGTAAAAGCACAGCCGACCGCTCCTAAAGGGGCGGCACGGGGAGCGCGATCGGGCGCGGATGGCGCTTCGCTCCCCTGTATGGAGACCACCATGAATTTCATCAAAACTATCGTCGCTGCCGGCTTGGTCGCCGCATCGGCGACGGCGGCGTTTGCTGCCGACATCACGGGTGCCGGTGCGACGTTCCCGTTCCCGATCTATTCCAAGTGGGCTGACGCCTACAAGAAGGAGACCGGCAACGGTCTGAACTACCAGTCGATCGGCTCCGGCGGCGGCATCAAGCAGATCCAGGCCAAGACCGTGACCTTCGGCGCCAGCGACGCGCCGCTCAAGGCCGAGCAGCTCGAGAAGGACGGCCTCGTCCAGTGGCCGATGGTGATGGGCGCCATCGTTCCGGTCGTCAACATCGAGGGCGTGAAGCCCGGCGAGCTGGTGTTCGACGGCGAGACCCTGGCCAGCATCTATCTCGGCAAGATCACCAAGTGGGACGACGCCGCGATCAAGAAGCTCAATCCGAACGTGAAGCTGCCGTCGGACGCGATCACCGTGGTCCGCCGCTCGGATGGTTCGGGCACCACCTTCAACTTCACCAACTATCTCGCCAAGGCCAGCGCGGACTGGAAGAGCAAGGTCGGTGAGGGCACCGCGGTCGAGTGGCCGGTCGGCGTCGGCGCCAAGGGCAACGAAGGCGTGTCGGGCAACATCAGCCAGACCAAGAACTCGATCGGCTACGTCGAGTACGCCTATGCCAAGCAGAACAAGCTGACCTACACCGGCCTCGTCAACAAGGCCGGCAAACCGGTGCAGCCGACGGTCGAAGCCTTCCAGGCGGCCGCTTCCAACGCCGACTGGGCCAAGGCTCCCGGCTACTACGTCATCCTGACCGACCAGCCCGGCGACAAGTCCTGGCCGATCACGGCGGCGACCTTCATCCTCATGCACAAGGATGCCACCGACAAGGCAGCCTCGCAGGAAGCCATCAAGTTCTTCCGCTGGGCCTTCAAGAGCGGCGGCAGGGCGGCTGAAGAGCTCGACTACATCCCGATGCCGGACCCGGTCGTCCAGCTGATCGAGAAGACCTGGGCTGCCGAGATCAAGAGCTAAGCGCTCTGTGTCCCGGACTGGGCGCCGGGATCTCACAAGACCTCCGCTCCGGATCGGCCTCGCGCCGCATCCGGAGCGCAAGACCAACAACAAGACCGACAACAAGCGTATATCAAACGGGCACAGGGGATCGGCGTGGCAGAGATGGCCGTTCAGAGCGATGTAATCGACGACGCCGGACCGTATGACCGCGCCAAGGCCTTGGGCGCCTTCAAGCTCGGCGACCTCACCTTCTACTGGATCACGCGGCTGTCCGCGATCTCGGTGCTCCTCATCCTCGGTGGCATCATCATCTCGCTGATCGTCGGCGCGTTCCCGGCGATGAAGGAATACGGCTTCGCCTTCCTGTGGACGCAGCGCTGGGCGCCGTCGGCAGATCCGCCCGTGCTCGGCGCGCTCGGCCCGATTTACGGCACGCTCATCACCTCCTTCATCGCGATGGCGATCGCCATTCCGGTCGGTCTCGGCATTGCGATCTTTCTGACCGAGCTCTGCCCGCAATGGGCGCGCCGCCCGATCGGCATGGCGATCGAGCTGCTCGCCGGCATTCCCTCGATCATCTACGGCATGTGGGGCTTCTTCGTGCTCGGCCCGTTCCTGGCCAACACGTTCCAGCCCTTCATGATCAAGATCTTCGACGGCGTCCCGGTGCTGGGCGCGATCTTCGCAGGCCCGCCGTCCTATCTCAGCCTGTTCAACGCGGCGCTGATCCTCGCCATCATGGTGCTGCCCTTCATCACCTCGATCTCGGTCGACGTGTTCAAGACGGTGCCGCCGGTGCTCAAGGAAGCCGCCTACGGCGTCGGCTGCACCACCTGGGAAGTCGTGCGCAGCGTGGTGATCCCCTACACCCGCGTCGGCGTCATCGGCGGTGTCATGCTGGCGCTCGGCCGCGCGCTCGGCGAGACCATGGCGGTGACCTTCATCATCGGCAACTCGTTCCGCATCTCGTCGTCGATCTTCGCCCCGGGCACCACGATCTCGGCGGCGATCGCATCGGAGTTCGCCGAGAGCGACGGCCTGCACCAGTCCGGCCTGATCTTGCTCGGCCTGCTGCTGTTCGTGCTGACATTCTTCGTGCTCGCGGCTGCACGGTTGATGCTGATGCGTCTTGAAAAGAAGGCGGGGAAGTAACATGAACCCGATCTACGCACGCCGCCGCCGCATGGACATCGTCATCCGTGTGCTCTGCCTGGCTGCCGCTGCCTTCGGCGTCACATGGCTCGCGCTGATCCTGATGACGCTGCTCTACAACGGCATTGCCGGCCTGAACCTGGAGCTCTTCGTTGCGGACACGCCGCCTCCGGGCTCGACCGAGGGCGGCCTGCGCAACGCCATCGTGGGTTCGATCATCATGACCGTGCTCGGCGTCGGCATCGGCGCGCCGCTCGGTCTGTTCGCCGGCACCTATCTCGCCGAGTACGGCCGCAACGACCGCCTGACCTCGGTGATCCGCTTCATCAACGACATCCTGCTCTCGGCGCCCTCGATCATCATCGGCCTGTTCATCTATGGTGCGGTGGTGGTGCCAATGCGCGGCTTCTCGGCGATTGCCGGCGCACTCGCACTCGCGGTCATCGTCATCCCGGTGGTGCTGCGTACCACCGAGGACATGCTGCTGCTGGTGCCGAACGCACTGCGTGAGGCGGCCTCGGCGCTCGGCCTGCCGCGCTCGCTGGTGATCAAGCGCATCGCCTATCGCGCGGCGCGCTCGGGCCTCATCACCGGCGTGATGCTGGCCACCGCCCGCGTCGCCGGCGAGACCGCGCCGCTGCTCTTCACCGCGCTGTCGAACCAGTTCTTCAGCCTGGGTCTGAACAAGACGATGGCGAACCTGCCGGTCACCATCAACAATTTCGTGCAGAGCCCCTACGCCTACTGGAAGCAGCTCGCCTGGAGCGGCGCGCTGCTCATCACCCTGACCGTTCTTGCCCTGAATATTGGCGCGCGCATTCTGAGCGCCGAGAGGACCGCAAAATGAGTGATCTTTCCGTATCGATGAGCGCGGCCGGTGGTTTGCCCCAGGCGCCGGTGCTGCCCGAAGCTCCGGCCAAGGTGACGGTGCGCAACCTCAATTTCTATTACGGCGAGCACCACGCGCTGAAGAACATCAATCTGGCGCTCGGCACCAACCGCGTCACGGCGTTCATCGGCCCGTCGGGCTGCGGCAAGTCGACCCTGCTGCGCATCTTCAATCGGATGTACGACCTCTATCCGGGCCAGCGCGTCACCGGTCAGCTCATGCTCGACCAGACCAACGTCCTCGACCCCAAGCTGGACCTCAATTTGCTGCGCGCCCGCGTCGGCATGGTGTTCCAGAAGCCGACGCCGTTCCCGATGACGATCTACGAGAACATCGCCTTCGGCATCCGCCTTTACGAGAAGATCTCGAAGTCCGAGATGGACGACCGCGTCGAGAAGGCGCTGCGCGGCGGCGCGCTGTGGAACGAGGTCAAGGACAAGCTCAACGCCTCCGGCCTGTCGCTCTCCGGCGGCCAGCAGCAGCGCCTCTGCATCGCCCGCACGGTCGCGGTGCGGCCCGAGGTGATCTTGTTCGACGAGCCCTGCTCGGCGCTCGACCCGATCTCGACCGCCAAGGTCGAGGAGCTGATCCAGGAGCTGTCCGAGAACTACACGATCGCGATCGTCACCCACAACATGCAGCAGGCGGCGCGCGTCTCCGACAAGACCGCCTTCATGTATCTCGGCGAGCTGATCGAGTTCGACGACACCAGCAAGATCTTCACGTCGCCGACCGACCGGCGCACGCAGGATTACATCACCGGCCGGTTCGGCTGAGGAGACGGAACATGGGTTCTGAACATACCGCAAAGGCCTTCGACACCGACCTCCAGGAGCTCACGCGCCTGGTCGCTGAGATGGGCGGCATCGCCGAGCGCATGATCGTCGATTCCGTCGACGCGCTGATCCGCCGCGACGTCGCGCTCGGCCAGCGCGTCGTCACCATCGACGCCGAGCTCGACGCGCTTCAGAAGAAGATCGAGGAGCGCGCCGTGCTCACCATCGCGCGCCGCCAGCCGATGGCGGTGGATCTGCGCGAGATCGTCGGCGCCATGCGCGTCGCGACCGATCTCGAGCGGATCGGCGACCTCGCCAAGAACATGGGCAAGCGCGTCGCGGCGCTGGAGACGGATTTCCATCCGCTCAAGCTGTTCCGCGGCCTGGAGCACATGACCGACCTCGTGCAGCAGCAGGTCAAGTCGGTGCTGGACGCCTATGCCGCGCACGATCTGCCGGCGGCGATGGCGGTGTGGAAGGGCGACGAGGAAGTCGACGCCATCTGCACCTCGCTGTTCCGCGAGCTCCTCACCTACATGATGGAGGATCCGCGCAACATCTCGTTCTGCATCCATCTGATGTTCTGCGCCAAGAACATCGAGCGCATCGGCGACCACGCCACCAACATCGCCGAGACCGTGTTCTACATGATCGAGGGCCAGGCGATCACCGACAAGCGGCCGAAGGGCGACATGACGACCTTCGCCACGACGGTCCCGAACACTTAAGGAGCGACGAACACCATGGGCGCACGCATTATGGTGGTTGAGGACGAGGAAGCTCTCACCGAGCTTCTCCGCTACAACCTCGAAGGCGACGGCTATGACGTCGAGACGGTGATGCGCGGCGACGATGCCGACACCCGCCTCAAGGAGCATATCCCCGATTTGATCGTGCTCGACTGGATGCTGCCGGGCCTCTCCGGCATCGAGCTGTGCCGGCGGCTGCGCACCCGGCCCGAGACCAAGCAGCTCCCGATCATCATGCTCACCGCGCGCGGCGAGGAGAGCGAGCGGGTGCGGGGCCTTGCGACCGGCGCCGACGACTACATCGTCAAGCCGTTCTCGGTGCCGGAGCTGCTGGCACGCGTGAAGGGCCTGCTCAGGCGCGCCAGCCCCGAGCGGCTTGCCACGGTGCTCGCCTATGGCGACATCGAGCTTGACCGCGACAAGCGTCGCGTGGCGCGTTCGGGCCGGCCGATCGATCTCGGTCCGACCGAGTATCGCCTGCTGGAGTTCTTCCTGGAGCATCCCGGCCGCGTGTTCTCGCGCGAGCAGCTGCTCGACAGCGTCTGGGGCCGTGACATCTACATCGACGAGCGCACCGTCGACGTCCATATCGGCCGCCTGCGCAAGCTGCTCAATCTCGGCCGCGAGCAGGACCCGATCCGCACCGTCCGCGGCGCGGGCTACGCACTGGACGATCGCTTTGCGAAGGCGGAGCAGGCGTAAGGGGTTGCTGTGGCAGACGTGATTTAGCGGGCTGCCACCGCATCCTCGATGTCGTCCCTGCGAACGCAGGGACCCATACCCACAGGGAGTGGTTTGGCGACGACTCGGAGTGATCATCCCGCGCAATAACTACGCGCCGGGATTATGGGTCCCTGCGTTCGCAGGGACGACACCGAGTGAGTTGAGCCGTCATCGCGTGACGGCGCCGTCTTCGTAGTCAGCTAATCCGATACCTCAGCGCGGACCCGGCTTCGCCGGCGCGCGCCGGCGATCGGCCGCGGGCTGATACGCCACGCGCGAGTGCTGGGCGCAGTAGGGCAGGCCGGAGAGCGCCTTGCCGCCGCAGAAGAAGAAATCCGGGCTCGAGGGATCGCCGACCGGCCAGTGGCAGGTCGCCTCGTTCAGCTCCAGCAGCGACAGCCGCTGGCTCATCGGCACGACGTTGTCGTAGGTGACCGGTTCGGCCTCGACCTCGACTTCGAAGGCTTGCGCCAGCGCGGTGTTGCCGCGTGCGATCGGGCGGGTCACCCGCATCATGTGCTGCGCCGGACGCGCCTTGCGCGGCCGCGGCGCTGCCGATGAAGGGCTCTTGGCGCGGCCCGACAGGCCGAGCCGGTGCACTTTGCCGATTACGGCATTGCGGGTCACATTGCCGAGTTCAGCGGCGATCTGGCTGGCCGAAAGTCCGGCCTCCCAGAGCTTTTTCAGCTGCTCGACGCGATCATCCGACCAGGTCAAAACGGTCATTGCACCCTTTCCTTCGCCGGCGCCTGCCATCCTGGCGGCCGCACGGCGAATGCCTAAGCTTCGAAAAACCCGTGCCGCCAGAATCCCTTAAGGCTCGCCGGGCGCACCAGATGCGCCCGAACGCTTACGCCGGTACATGAGGACTTAGAGGATCAGAACTGCTGCACGAGATGTCGTATCTGACAAGCCAAACGCTACAATATGGCGTGACTCACGCGCAAGAGTCCGCCGACTCGCTTCCACATGTTCCGTGGCGGAAATACGCAAAATCGCCACCGCAAGACTACGGATTCTGCGTTTCGCGAGGCTTTCCGGGCGGCATTGACACCGGTTTCACCAGGCATAAGATAGTCATACGTGCCGCCCTTAAAAGGCGGCACGTTTCGTTTTCCGGGCCGGTCAATGGTGCGTTGCGCAATGCACGCTCACACCGTCCGCAACATTCAAGTGATCGTCATGACTAACAGCGCAGCGCCGCATTTGCTCCCCGTTTTCGCGAGGTCCGACCTCGGTTTCGAGCGCGGTGAAGGCTGCTGGCTGATTGCGACCAATGGCGATCGCTATCTCGATTTCACCTCGGGCGTGGCGGTGAATGCGCTCGGCCATGCTCATCCTGCGTTGGTCAAGGCGTTGCAGGAGCAGGCCACCAAACTCTGGCACATGTCGAACCTGTTCCAGAGCCCGGACGGCGAGAAGCTCGCCGCGCGTCTGTGCAACGAAAGCTTCGCGGACTTCGTGTTCTTCTGCAATTCCGGCGCCGAAGCGCTGGAAGGTGTGATCAAGCTCGTCCGCCATCATCACTTCTCCAAGGGCCATCCGGAGCGTTACCGCATCATCACCTTCGAAGGCGCCTTCCACGGCCGCACGCTGGCAACGCTCGCCGCGACCGGTTCGGCAAAATATCTCGAAGGGTTTGGCCCGCCGATGGACGGCTTCGACCAGGTCCCGCATGGCGACATCGAAGCCGTCAAGAAGGCGATCGGTCCGCAGACCGCCGGCATCCTGATCGAGCCGATCCAGGGCGAGGGTGGCGTGCGTTCGGCAACGCCCGCCTTCCTGAGGGCGTTGCGCCAGCTCTGCGACGAGAAGGGCCTGCTGCTCGCGTTCGACGAGGTGCAGACCGGCATGGGCCGCACCGGCGATCTGTTCGCGCATCGCCGCACCGGCGTCACGCCTGACGTGATGTCGCTGGCCAAAGCGCTCGGTGGCGGCTTCCCGATCGGCGCGGTGCTGGCGACCGCGGACGCGGCTGCCGGCATGGGGCCCGGCTCGCACGGCTCGACCTTCGGCGGCAATCCGCTCGCGATCTCGGCTGCCAACGCCGTGCTCGACGTCATGCTCAAGCCCGGCTTCTTCGATCACGTGCAGAAGATGTCGCTGCTGCTCAAGCAGAAGCTCGCCTCCGTGATCGATCGTTATCCTGACATCGTTAGCGAAGTGCGCGGCGAAGGCCTTCTGATCGGCATCAAGGCCGTGGTGCCGTCAGGCGATCTCGGCGCGGCATTGCGCAACGAAAAATTGCTCACGGTCGGCGCCGGCGACAATGTCGTGCGCTTCCTGCCGCCCTTGATCGTCACCGAAGCCGAGATCGAGGACAGCGTCGGGCGGCTCGAACGCGCCTGCGCCGCGATCTCGTCCAGTCAGACCAATCGGGCGGCAAGCTGATGAGCAAGTCCCCGAAGCACTTTCTGGATATCAACGAGCTCCCGTTGTCGGAGCTCAAGAGCATGCTCGCGGCCTCCTCCGCCATGAAGGCGAAGCAGAAAGCGCACCAGCCGGTGAAGCCGCTGGAAGGCAAGACGCTGGCGATGATCTTCGAGCGTCCCTCCACGCGCACCCGCGTCTCGTTCGACGTCGCCATGCGCCAGCTCGGCGGCGAGCCGATCATGCTGACCGGCGCCGAGATGCAGCTCGGCCGCGGCGAGACCATCGCCGACACGGCGCGCGTGCTGTCGCGCTATGTCGACGCCATCATGATCCGCATCCTCAATCACGAGGCCCTGCTGGAGCTGGCGGAATATGCGACGGTGCCCGTCATCAACGGCCTGACGCGGCGCTCGCACCCTTGCCAGGTGATGGCCGACCTCATGACCTACGAAGAGCATCGCGGCCCGATCGAGGGCAGGACGGTGGCCTGGACCGGCGACGACAACAACGTGCTGGCGTCCTGGGCGCATGCCGCCGAGCGCTTCAAGTTCAAGCTCAATGTCGCGACGCCGCCGGAGCTTGCGCCGAAAAAGGTGATGCGGGACTTCATCAAGGCCACCGGCGCGCCGATCGTGCTCGGCACCGATCCCGAGGCCGCCGTGAAGGGCGCCGACTGCGTCGTCACCGACACCTGGGTGTCGATGGGTGACAAGGAAGGCGAGCACCGTCACAACGTGCTCAAGCCCTATCAGGTCAATTCGAAGCTGATGTCGCTGGCCAAGCCCGATGCGCTGTTCATGCATTGCCTGCCCGCCCATCGCGGCGAGGAAGTCACGGACGAAGTGATCGACGGCCCGCAATCGGTCGTGTTCGACGAGGCCGAAAACCGCCTGCATGCGCAGAAGGGCATTCTGGCCTGGTGCTTTGACGCGGTGAAGTAATCTCACTTGTAGCCCGGATGGAGCGCAGCGAAATCCGGGTTTGTGTCCGCAGTTGGAGTGGTCCCGGATTGCGCTACGCTCCATCCGGGCTACGCGGGCTATCGCGTAATCCTGTGGCTATGGGTCCCGTATCAGCGCTTTGCGCGCCCCGGGACGACATCGAATTTGCAGGATCCTGTGCGATCATAAGTGCATCCGGAACACACCACCCTTGAGCCCTCTTCCATTTTCCTCCATCGACCCCAGATAAAGCGCCATGGTTTCCCAATCCCCTGACATGAATACCGGGCCTGAAGGCCCGGTTCGCGCACCATCAGCGGTTCCCATCGATGACGCCGTGCTGCCGTACGAGGTCGACGCACTCGACGTGCGCGGCCGCCTCGTGCGGCTCGGTCCCGCGCTCGACGAGATCCTGACCAAGCACGATTATCCCGCTGCCGTGGGCAAGCTGCTCGGCGAGGCCATCGTGCTGACGACGCTGCTCGGCTCGGCGCTGAAGTTCGAGGGCCGCTTCATCCTCCAGGCCCAGACCGACGGTCCGGTGTCGTTCCTGGTCGTCGACTACATGGCGCCGGATCGCCTGCGCGCCTATGCGCGCTACGATGCCGAGCGCCTCGGCGAGACAAAGGATTCCGGCGCGCTCCTCGGTAACGGTCATCTCGCCATGACCATCGACCAGGGTCCCGACATGAGCCGCTACCAGGGTCTGGTCGCGCTCGACGGCGGCAGCCTGGAAGATGCCGCCCACGAATATTTCCTGCGCTCCGAGCAGATCCCGACGCGTGTGCGTCTCGCGGTCGGTGAGGAGTGGCGCTCGAACGACGGTGGCAAGCATCGCTGGCGCGCCGGCGGCATGCTGATGCAGTTCCTGCCGAAGGCGCCCGAGCGCGCGCGTCAGGCCGATTTGCATCCCGGCGATGCGCCCGAAGGCGCGGAGGTGCATGCTGTCGCCGAAGACGACGCCTGGGTCGAGGCGCGTTCGCTGGTCGAGACCGTCGAGGACGTCGAGCTGATCGACCCAGAACTCTCTGGCGAGCGGCTGCTGTTCCGCCTGTTCCACGAGCGCGGCGTGCGCGTGTTCAATCCGCTGGTGCTGAAGGCGCAATGCTCCTGCTCGCGCGACGCGGTTGGTGCGATGCTGAAGAGCTTCTCGCCCGACGACCGCGCCGCGATGGTCAAGGACGACAAGGTCGTCGTGACCTGCGAGTTCTGCTCGTCGGTGTACCAGTTCACGCCGCACGAGGCCGGCGTGGAAGACGCGTAGGCGTCGCATCCTCCGTCGTTGCGCGCGCAGCGAAGCAGTCCAGTCGTAGGGTGGGCAAAGGGCAGCGTGCCCACCATCTTATGCGCCACGTTTGGAATGGTGGGCACGGCGCTTTGCGCCTTTGCCCACCCTATGGCGCCGCGCTAGT
The DNA here is from genome assembly GCA_003521225.1 of Tuber microsphaerosporum. NCBI lineage: Eukaryota > Fungi > Ascomycota > Pezizomycetes > Pezizales > Tuberaceae > Tuber > Tuber microsphaerosporum. Next base: position 666,082 of record QOVD01002360.1, read on the forward strand.
TCAACACCCGCTTGTTGTCCGGGCTGTCCAGCGAGAATGTCGGCACGTCGATCTCGAAGCGTTCGCCGCTTTCGCTGACCATCTGGTAGCGGCCGGTCATGAAGCCCGAGGCGGTCGCGAGCGGCACGCCGGAGGTGTATTCGAAGCGCTCGCCGGGAGCCAGGGTCGGCTGCTCGCCGACGACGCCCTCGCCCCTGACCTCCTGCTGGCGGCCGGTGGCGTCGGTGATGATCCAGTGCCGCGTCTTCAGCTGCACGGTTTCGTCGCCGGAATTGGTGATGACGATGGTGTAGGACCAGAAATAGCGGGAACGGTCAGCCGACGACTGCTCCGGAACAAAGTTCGGCTCGACGGTCACTTCGATCTGGCGGGTCACGGCGCGATACATGGCGGCCATCATAACGAAAACCCGGCCGGGAACCAACGCCTGCAGGCGGTTTTGGTGACATCGTGCCGCCAGAATTGCCGAGGAAGTAGACCCCAATGTGATCCGGCCGCTTTGCGAGACGAGGGCCGGACCTGTACACTCCTTGACACGTCGCGATTTGCGGAAGGGTTTCGAACCCCCGATGACCATTGCCGACCAAGTGACGGGATCGACGATCGCGGGAACCGGCAAGCCTGCGGAGGCCAGACCTGCGGAGGCGAAGCCGCGCTCCGCCGCGCCGGCCATCACGCTGCCCGCCATCGGCGAGCGCGAGCTCCGGCTCGACCTGTTCCGCGGGCTCGCGCTGTGGCTGATCTTCGTCGACCATCTGCCGCCGAGCCTTTTGACCTGGTTCACGATCCGCAATTACGGCTTCAGTGACGCCACCGAGATCTTCATCTTCATCTCCGGCTATACCGCGGCGTTCGTCTACGGTCGTGCCATGCTCGAAAGCGGCTTCGTCGTCGCCACCGCGCGCATCCTGCGGCGCGTCTGGCAGATCTATGTCGCCCACGTCTTTCTGTTCACGATCTTCCTCGCCGAAATCTCCTACGTTGCGACCAGGTTCGAGAACCCGCTCTACACCGAAGAGATGGGCATCATGGATTTCCTCAAGCAGCCCGACGTCACGATCGTGCAGGCGCTGCTGCTGCGCTTTCGTCCGGTCAACATGGACGTGCTGCCGCTCTATATCGTGCTGATGCTGGCGCTGCCCTTGATCTTGTGGCTGATGAAATGGCGGCCCGACGTGACGCTCGGCCTCTCGGTTCTGCTCTACGCGGTGACCTGGGAATACGACCTGTATCTGTCGGCCTATCCGAACGGCTTCTGGGCGTTCAATCCCTTCGCCTGGCAATTGCTTTTCGTATTCGGCGCATGGTGTGCGCTCGGAGGTGCGCGACGCATGTCGCGCATCCTGGCGTCCCGCGTCACGATGTGGATATCGATCGCCTATCTGGTCGCGGCGTTCTACGTGACCCTGACCTGGTATGTGCCGCAGCTCTCCCACTTCATGCCGAGGCGGCTCGAGCAGTGGATGTATCCGATCGACAAGGCCGATCTTGACGTGCTGCGTTTCACGCATTTCCTGGCGTTCGCCGCGCTCACCGTTCGCTTCCTGCCCCGGGAATGGCCGGGCCTGAAATCGCCCTGGCTGCGGCCGCTGATCCTCTGCGGCCAGCATTCCCTGGAGATCTTTTGTCTCGGCGTCTTCCTCGCCTTCGCCGGCCATTTCATCCTGGCCGAAGTCTCCGGCGGCGCAGCCATGCATGCGCTGATTAGTCTCTCCGGAATCCTGATCATGTGGGGCGTTGCCTGGGTGATTTCATGGTACAAGCGCGTGGCTGACAAGAGCGGTGCGAAAACCAAAAACGCCGTCGGCAACGCCGATCTGGCGGGAGGGGGCTGATGAAGGCGAAGGTTCTCCTGAGCCTGGTCCTGCTGTGCGGTAGCCTCGCCGCGCCCCTGGCGCGCGCGGGCGATGCCGTGCCGGCTGCTCCGGCCGCGCCCCCGGCCTGCGAATTGCCATCCTATCTGCTCACCACTGAAAGCCAGCTTCCGAGGGTCGCCGATGCCATCAAGGCCGGCAAACCGCTCGAAATCCTGGTCATCGGCAGCCGTTCGACCACGATTCCGGCCTCGGAGGACAGCTCCTATCCGGCGCGCATGCAGGCCATCCTGCAGGACAGGCTGCTGCCGTCGGAGACCGTGCACGTCTCCGTAGAAATACAGAGCAAGAAGACGGCCGAGGAGGCGGCCGCCACCTTCGTTAAGCTGATGGAAGCAAAAAGGCCTACTTTGGTCATCTGGCAGACCGGGACTGTGGATGCTATCCGAGCGATTGATCCCGATGATTTTCGCGGGGCGGTGACCGAAGGGGTTTCCGCGCTGCAAAAAGCAGGGGCTGACGTCGTGTTGATGAACTTGCAGTACAGCCCGCGTACCGAAACCATGATCTCGGTGCCGCCCTATCTCGACAATATGCGGGTGGTGGCGCAGGAGCATGACATCCCGCTGTTCGACCGTTTCGCGATCATGCGGCAGTGGAATGATCAGGGTCAATTCGACCTGTTCAGCCCGTCCCGCGGGCCAGAGCTGGCGAAACAGGTCCATGACTGCCTTGGCCGGGCGTTGGCACAGTTTGTGATCGACGCAGCCCATCTGGGGCCGGCCCAGCAGCAAAATTGAGGTCTAGCGTTAATGAGTTCTCTCCGCCCTTTTTGGTTGACGGCATGGCTGGCTGCGCCCGCGGCGGCTCTGCTGATGCTGACGCCGGTGTCGCTGGCACCAGTGCAGGCGCAGGCCACGCAGGCAACGCCCGCGCCGCAGCAGGCCGCTAGTCCGGCTTCCGCTTCGCCCTCCCAGACCACCGTCGCCGCGACGTCCCACGAGCAGCGCGGCGTGACCGCCCGCGCCATCGACAAGGTGAAGCAGGTGGCGAAATCCGCCGGGGACATTTTCAGCCGCGTGCCCTGCCTCACGCCGAAGGGTGGCTCGAAGGCGATGGGCTCGCTACCGCATGTCGCGGGCAAGCTCGTCGCCGGCAAACCCGTCGTGATCGTTGCGTTCGGCTCGTCGTCGACGGCAGGCTATGGCGCGAGCTCGCCCGATTTCAACTATCCGAACCGTCTCGCCGCGCAGCTCCGCCGGCAATATCCGACCGCCGACATCACAGTCATCAACGCCGGCGTCGGCGGCGAGGACGCGCCCGAGATGATGAAGCGCCTCCAGAAGGAGGTGATCGACGTGCATCCGGATCTCGTGATCTGGCAGGTCGGCACCAATGCGGTGCTGCGCAATCTCGATCCCGGTGACACCGCCAAGATGGTCGAGGACGGCATCTCCCGCATCCAGGCCGCTGGCGGCGCCGACATCGTGCTGGTCGACCCGCAATATTCGCCAGCCGTCAACCAGCGCAAGGAGAGCGCCGGCAAGATGGTGCACCTGCTCGGCAAGGTCGCCGAGCTCCGTCACGTCGGCATCTTCCCCCGCTTCGAGGTGATGCGCGACTGGCACGAGAATCAATCGATCCCGGTCGAGAGTTTCGTGATCGCCGACGGCCTGCACATGAACGATTGGGGCTATGCCTGCTTCGCGCAGATCCTCGGCGACGACATCATCCGCTCCGTCGGCCAGATCAAGCTCGGCGTCAACGTGCCCGCCGACGTGCGGACGTATCGGCCGATGTAGGTTTTCGCTTCACCCTCCCCCTCCAGGGGAGGGTAAGAGCCTCACGCCTTCTCCAGCGCCGCGGTCAGATCCTCGATCAGATCATCCACATGCTCGAGCCCCGCCGAGAAGCGGATGAAGCCCTCGCTGATGCCGAGCGCGGCACGATCCTCCGGCTTGAGGCGCTGATGCGTCGTGGTCGCCGGATGCGTGACGAGGCTCTTGGCATCGCCGAGATTGTTCGAGATTTTTGCAAGCTTGAGCTCGTTGAGCACGCGGAACGCACCCTGCTTGCCGCCCTTCACCTCGAAGCCGACGAGGGTCGAGCCGCCGCGCATCTGCTTCTTCACGAGAGCTGCCTGCGGATGATCGGCGCGGCCGGGATAGACCAGGCGTGAAATCTTCGGATGGCTCGCCAGCACGTCGGCGATGCGTCCCGCCGTCTCGGTCTGCGCGCGCACGCGCACGCCGAGCGTTTCCAGGCCCTTGAGCAGGACCCAGGCGTTGAACGGCGAGATCGACGGGCCGGTCTGGCGCATGAAATTGTGGATGTGCTCGGCGATGAACGCTTCCGACGACAGGATGATGCCGCCGAGACAACGGCCCTGGCCGTCGATGTGCTTGGTCGCGGAATAGACCACGACGTCTGCCCCTAGCGCGAGCGGGCTCTGCCAGATCGGCGTCGCGAACACGTTGTCGACGACGAGCCGCGCGCCGCCGCTGTGCGCGATCTCGGCGATCCCTGGAATGTCGAGCACGTCGAGCGTCGGGTTGGTCGGGCTCTCCAGGAAAAACGTCTTGGTGTTCGGCCTCAAGGCGCGCTGCCACTGGTCGAGATCGAGACCGTCGACCAGCGTGGTCTCGATGCCGTAGCGCGGCAACAGATCCTGGATGACGTAGAGACAGGAGCCGAACAGGGCGCGCGAGGCCACCACGTGATCGCCGGCCTTCAGCGGCGCCAGGATCGCGGTCGTCACCGCGGCCATGCCGGTCGCGGCCGAGCGGGCGGATTCGGCGCCTTCGAGCTCGATCATGCGGCGCTCGAACATCGAGATGGTCGGGTTGGAATAGCGCGAATAGATGAAGCCGGGGTCCTCGCCCTTGAACCTCGCCTCGCATTCCTCGGCGCTGTTGTAGACGTAGCCCTGGGTCAAAAACAGCGCCTCCGACGTCTCGCCATATTGCGAGCGCAGGGTGCCGGAATGGACCAGGCGGGTTTCGGGACGGTATTGCGTGGTGGACGCCGGGGACTTCGACATAGGACCTCCTCTGCGTGACCATCGAAAATGGTCACAAAAAAACCGGCCTGGATAACTTCCACGGGCCGGGATCACAGAGGTCCCCGGCCTGTTTAGCGACTTATTTAACGTGGCTGCAAGCCGGCCGGCTCAAATCACCACGGGATAAGTGATGCTCATATTCCGCAATGGCCTTTCCGTCAAGGCGTCCATCGGATAGCCGTAAAAGGCTGCTATTTCCCGCATGTCCGGATGCATTTGACCCCTGACGAGGACCCCCGGTTGAGCTTCACGGTTGCCGCCGACGCCAATGGTATCCTGCCCGACCGCATGATCGCGGCGATGGCGAAGGCGGGCCTCATCCTGCCCGCTTATGACTTCGTCGAAAGCCAGATCCAGCCGGCGAGTCTCGACCTTCGCCTCGGCGACATCGCCTATCGCGTTCGCGCCAGCTTCCTGCCGGGTCCCGGCGCGACCGTCGCCGAGCGCATCGACGAGTTAAAGCTGCACGAGTTCAGCCTCGCCGATGGCGCGGTGCTGGAGACCAACTGCGTCTACATCGTGCCGCTCCTGGAAAGCCTGGCGCTGCCGCCGGAGATCGTCGCCGCCGCCAACCCGAAAAGCTCGACCGGCCGGCTCGATGTCTTCACCCGTGTCATCGCCGACGGCACCCGCCGCTTCGACATGATCGGCGCCGGCTATCACGGCCCGCTCTACGCCGAGATCAGCCCGAAGACGTTTCCGGTGCTGGTCAGCGAGGGCTCGCGCCTGAGCCAGGTGCGCTTCCGCACCGGAGATGCCATCCTCAACATCGACGAGCTCGAGGCGCTGCACGCGACCGAGCGTCTCGTCGATCTCGACGATGCCGATCTCACCGGCGGCGTTGCCGTCTCCGTCGATCTCTCCGGCGAGAAGGCCAACGGCTTCGTCGGCTATCGCGCCAAGCGCCACACCGGCGTCGTCGACGTCGACCGCCGCTCCGGCTATGCGGTGGAGGATTTCTGGGAGCCGATCTCGGCGCGTCCCGACGGCAGCCTGATCCTCGACCCCGGTGAGTTCTACATCCTCGCCTCCAAGGAAGCCGTGCAGGTGCCGCCCGATTACGCCGCGGAGATGGTGCCGTTCGATCCCCTGGTCGGCGAGTTCCGCGTGCACTATGCCGGCTTCTTCGATCCCGGCTTCGGCTATGCCGGCGCCGGCGGGCAGGGATCGCGCGCCGTGCTCGAAGTGCGCTCGCGCGAGGTGCCGTTCATCCTCGAGCACGGCCAGATCGTCGGCCGCCTCGTCTACGAGAAGATGCTGGCGCGCCCCGACGCGATGTACGGCCAGCGCATCGGCTCGAACTACCAGGCGCAGGGCCTCAAACTATCGAAGCATTTTCGGGTGTAGCTCCACACCCTACTGTCATGCCCCGGCTTGACCGGGGCATCCAGTACACCGCAGCCTCTCGATTTAATCACTGCCGCCTCGGAATCCTGGATCGCCCGATCAACTCAGGCGATGACACCGAATGTGTGGCAGGATGCGAAGCAAGTTCCGGCTACGTGCGAGGCTTCCCGATGACCAATTCATCCGAACTCGACGCAAGGATCCTCGACGACGTCGCGGACGCGCTGATCTATTCGGATCGCTCTGGCACCATCACACGCTGGAATCGCGCATCAACCACGCTGTTCGGCTTCTCCGCCGCCGACGCGCTCGGCCAGAACCTCGACCTGATCATTCCCGAACATCTGCGTGCCGCGCACTGGAAGGGCTTCGAAGCTGCGCTTGCCACCGGGGCGATGAAGCTTGCGGGCAAGCCGACGCTGACCCGCGCGCTGCACAAGAGCGGACGCAAGCTCTACATCGAGATGACCTTCGCGCTGGTGTGCGATGCCGGTGGTGCCGTGGTCGGATCGGTCGCGATGGCGCGCGACGTCACCGAACGCGTCGAGCGCGAGCGCGCGGCCAGGCTTGCGCAAAATTCGTGATGCGGAATTGACGGGCTGGCGTGCAGGGCGCTCTGCCTGAGCGTCAGGTTGCCTCGCACCGGTCGCGGTGACACACTCGATCAAAACAACGATCGGGAGCGAACATGACCGCCGCATCAGACGCAGCACAGGAAGCGCAATGGAAGCGCTGGCGTGCGGTCGCCGACCTCTATCACGCCTACTTCACCGGACTCATCCTCACCGTCGTCACACGGCGCGGTACGGCGGATGCTGCCGAATTCGTCTTCCGCGTGTTTCGCCGCCAGCAGCAGGAGCGCTTCCTGCCAGGGCTCGAAAAGCTCGGTCTCAATCATCTGCCGCCGGCGGTGGCCGCCGCGCAATATCACTATCTCTCCAACTGGATCGGCGGCGTGCATGTCGAATACATGTATGAGAGCGACACCAAAGCCTGGATCCGCTATCCGCCGCCGCGCTGGATCTGGAAGGGCACCGCGATCTGCGGCGTGCCGGGCGAGGTCTCGCGCGCGATGCTGCTCGGCTGGCACGCCAACAATGGCGTCGCGCTCGGCGATCTCAGGCTCGGCTTCGTCTGCACCAAGCAGAGCGTCGACGGTCAGGACGGGCTCGAAGGCTATTATCATCAGTACGACCACCAGCTCGAGCTGGATCAGCGCCTGGTGTTCGCGCGCCATCTGGAAGCGCCGTTGTTCGACGCCAAGACCGCGCCTGCCTTGCCCGTCGCGAGCTGGCCGAAGCCGCGGCTTGAAAAAGCCTACCGCAACTACGCGATGGAATATGTGCGCACCGCCGCGCCCGTGATGGTGCAATTGTTCGGCCCGGAAGACGCCGGCTATCTCCTGCACCTCACCGGCAAGCTGATCGGGATGCAGTATTTTGACGAAGTCGCGGCGGCGCTGTCTATGCGCCGCGGTGGCGCACGCGAGTTCGCAGCGTTTCTGAATGCGCTGTTTGCCGCGCAGGATGACTCTGCCGAGACGACGGTATCAGAAGGCGCGTTTGAATTTCGCCAGCAGAGCTGGAAGCTGATGGATGACGTCGCCGACTATCATCGCGCCTGCACCAAGGTGCTGGAAGGGTTGTTCGAGGGGCTCGCTGCCGGATGCGGGCGGCACATCGGCGTGCACCTGCGCCCGACAGCGGGCGGTCGGCCGCCGCTGGTGTGGACCATTGAGTAATTCCACCACTTGAAATGCGCTGCCGCAGGGCACGCCTGCATCCGGCGCAGGAGGAATCGGCAATTGCCGTGCTAAGCCTGTCGCCGCGCCTTCCGCGCGAAGAAATTTATTGGCACACCTACGCATTGCCGCGCCGCGAATGGCCTGCGCCCGGGAGAGGACATGTCCGACATCGCCGAAATCCCGGTCGATGAACAAGAGCGTCCGTTGCCGCCGCCTCCGCGGCCGGTACGAAGCGCGCTGATGGACGGGCCGATTCTGCGCACGCTGCTCGGCCTCGCCTGGCCGAACGTGGTCGCGCTGTCGGCCGGCACCTGTGTGGTGATCGCGGAGACCTCCTATATCGGCCGGCTCGGCGTCGAAGCGCTGGCGGCAATGGCGCTGGTGTTTCCGACAGTGATCCTGACCATGACGATGTCCGGCGGGGCCATGGGCGGCGCCGTGGCGTCGGCCATCGCGCGGGCGCTCGGCGCAGGCGATCGCGAGCGCGCCGGCACGCTCGCCGCGCATGCGCTCTTGATCGGCATCACCTTCGGCCTCGTCTTCATGCTGGGCATGCTGATCTTCGGGCCCAAGGTGCTGGAGATGCTCGGCGGACGCGGGGATGTGCTGACGCATGCGGTCGCCTACACACAGGTGTTTTTTGGCGGGGCCGTGCTGCCGTGGCTGCTCAACACCATGGCCGGCGTGTTGCGCGGCACTGGCAACATGAAGCTGCCCTCGCTGTTGATGCTGAATTCCGCGGTCATGCAGGTCGTGCTTGGCGGCACGCTGGGCCTCGGGCTCGGGCCCGTGCCGCAGTTCGGCATGCGCGGCGTCGCGGCCGGCTCGCTGATCGCCTATTCCGTGAATATCTGCGTGATGGGCTGGTACCTGTTCTCCGGCCGCGCCCGAATCGTACCGAAACTGCGCGGGCTGCGCGTTCAATGGGCGATGTTCTTCGATATCCTGAAGGTCGGCGCCATCGCCTGCTTCTCGCCGCTGCAATCGGTGCTGACGATCTCGATCTTCACCCACATGCTGGCAAAGTTCGGCACTGCGATCCTCGCCGGCTACGGCATCGGCGCGCGGCTGGAATTTTTGCTGACCTCGATCGCGTTCTCGTTCGGCATCGCTTCGGTGCCGATGATCGGCATGGCGATCGGCGCGGTGCGCATCGCGCGCGCCCGGCGCATCGCCTGGATCGCCGGTGCGAGCGCGTTCGTCGCCGTCGGCGCGCCGGCGTGCCTCGTCGCGCTGTTCCCAGATCTCTGGGTCAACATCTTCACCGACAGCGCCACCGTGCGCGCGACCAGCCATGAATATCTGTCGACGGTGGCGCCGTTCTACGCCTTCATCGGGCTCGCCTCGACAATGTATTTCTCGTCGCAGGGCGCGGCCAAGGTGATCGGGCCGGTGCTGGCGCAGACCGCGCGCCTGATCTACATCGCGGCGATCGGCTGGTGGCTGTCGACGCATGATGCCACCGCGCAGAGCTTCTTCTGGCTGGCCGCGAGCTCGATGGTCGTGCTCGGCCTGCTCTCGTGCTCCAGCGTGGTGCTGACACGCTGGGGGCCGCGCGAGACGAAACCTGCGATCAGGCCTGCGCTTTCGGGCGTTGCAGACTAGCGGTGTCTGTGGCGGCGATGGCCGCCACCGCCGCCGACATTGGCGAGCCGCATCAATTGCGGGATCATCGCCATCATGTCGCCGCCGCCGGAGCCGCCGAGCATGCCCATGATGTCGCCGCCGCCCATGCCGCCCATTCCGGTCGGTATGTAGCCGCCACCGCCCATCGGCGTGTAGCCGCCGTAGTTGGGCGCGCCGAAGCCACCGCCGAAATTGCCGCCGCCGCCCCCCATCATGCCGCCGAGCCCGCCGCCGCCGTTCTCCATCATGCGGCTCATCATCGGACCCATGGTCTGCATCAGCATGGCGAAGCGGCGCTTGCCCATCTTCGCCTTCATCATCTCCAGCATCGGCGCCATCTGGGTCATCATGTCCTCGCCGCCGGCGCCTCCGCCGCCGAGGAACTGCGCCTTTGCCGGCGCGCTCGAGATCGAAAACAGCAGCAGCACGGCGGCTGCCTGGCAGATCACTTTATCCGCACCTCTCATGGCCTGCTCCTCGCGTGCGTGGCTCCGCCGGGAGAGCGGAGCCAACCGGACGCACGCGGCCATCGTTAGGGCCGGCGAGGGCAGGGCTCTGTGAGAAAGATCACGCAGCCACGGCTGGGAACGCTCGGTGTATCGCGGCGACGGCGTCCCTGGTCTGCCCCTGGACGTAAGCCGCAAGCTCGTTCGGCAGCATGTCGATGATCCAGACAAGGCGGCAGCTCGCCTCGCCCTCGGCGATCACCTGCACCGAGGCGCTGTAATGCCTGAGCCGCTCGTTGTTGATGGCGTAGACCAGCCGCCGCCGCGCATCGTCGCAATCGACCAGCACCTCGCGCGCCACTGATCCATTGGCGAAGGTGACGATGCGTGCATCGCCGTCGAGCGTGCAGGCGGTGACGAAGCCCGGCGCCAGCCGCTGAGGTAGCGCGCCGAAATCGCGTACGGCGTCCCAGACGTCGCGGGCCGGGACGGGGAGGGAAATGTCGTTGTGGATGGAGGCCATGGTAGATTCCTATAATTTGGAGAAACAAGCGAGCCATCATCTCAGGTGTCATCGCCCGACTTGGTCGGGCGATCCAGTATTCCAGAGGCCGCTGTGATTGAATCGAGAAGCCGCGGCGTACTGGATGCCCCGGTCAAACCGGGGCATGACAGCGTGTGAGGCGATGGCGGCCGACGCTCACACGCAAACCGCCTCGACATTGTTGCCATCGGGATCAATGAGGAACGCCGCGTAGTAGGTCGGGCTATAGTCCTTGCGCGGGCCGGCGCCGCCATTGTCACGGCCGCCGCTCTTCAAGCCTTCGCTGTGGAATGCCTTGACCGCATCATGGTCCTTGGCGCGAAACGCGATATGCGCGCCGTCGGCCTTGCGTCCCTTGTTCAGGTGCAGCCAGAGCGCCGGCTCGCCCTTCGGCCCGAAGCCCGCATAGCCGTCGCCGCTGGAGCACAGGGCGTAGCCGAGCGGCGCCAGCACCGCGGTGTAGAAGCGCGTGGCGGCGTCGAGGTCGGCAACACGCAGTCCGATGTGGTCGTACATGATCGTCTCCATTGCAAAGCGCGCCGCAACTGGCGCGCGCCGGAGACGACCCTATTCAGTTGAGGGTCGCGCGCTCTTGGAGAATCTTGCGCTCGCCCTTCGACGCCTGCCGGAACTTCGTCGGCGACACGCCGGCGGCGCGATGGAAGGTGCGGACGAAATTGGAGAGATCGCCGAAGCCGACGTCATAGGCGATGTCGGTGACCGCGATGTCATCGTCTGTCAGCAGACGCGCCGCATGGCGTAGCCGCGAGCGCACCAGATATTGATGCGGGGTGACGCCGAGCACGGCCGAGAACAGCCGCAGGAAATGGAACGGGCTGAGGCCCGCCTGCCGCGCCGCCTGTTCGAGGTCGACCTCGGCATGCGAGTTGGCGTCGATCCACAGCGCGGCTTCGACTGCGCGGCGGCGGTCGCGTGCGGTGGGCGTGGCCGGCTTGCGCGCCTTGCCCGAGACGACATCGATGAAGCGGCCGGCGAGAATCTGACCGACCTCGTCGAGACCGAGGTCGCTGTTGCCATCTGCCGCCGTCTGGGCGAGCTCGCCCAGCACCATCAGCTCCGGCAGCGGCGGTGTCGCGCCGACCTGCCAGATCTCGCGTCGTCCCCCGAGGGCATCGACCAGGTCTTCGCTGAAGAAGAAACCCAGGCAGACGTCGCCGCTGACATGCTCATGCGTGCAGGTGTATTCCTCGCGGGGAGCGCCGACCAGCATCGAGCCCGCCACCAGCTCGAAGAAGCCGGCGCGGCACTGGCAGCCGAAGCTGCCCGAGCGAACATACGCAATGGAATGCCCGGTGCGGCACTCCGCGAACGGCTTGTCGTCTGGTCCCGCATCGCAGCGAAACTCGGAGACCGTGATCGATTGCGTGGTCAGCAGCGTGGTCGCATCCATGCCACCTATCTAGGCATGATCCGTACAAGTGTGTAGCGGTTGTCCGACAAGATCATGCCCAAAAAACAAAGCTAAGGTGCGATTGCGATCGCGCCTTAGCTGGGTCTCGGTGGGGCAACGGGCAGCAACACCTCGAACAGCGTCTTGCTCGCGACCGGATGGGCGCCCTCGAGCGCCAGCAGCCGCCGCTTGGAGATCACCCCGCCGTAAGGCGAGAGCCGGTCGGCGTAATTGCCGGCCTCCAGCACCCGGTGGCAGGGCACGATCAGCATGTAGGGATTCTTGGCGATCGCCTGCGCCACCGAATGCGCGGCGCCGGAGGCGCCCAGCGCCTTGGCGATCTCGTGATAGGTGCGGGTCTCCCCGCGCGGAATGGCGCAGGCGGCTTCATAAACGCGCCGGTGGAAGCCGGGGACGCCGCCGGCGTCCAGGCTGACGTCGGAAAAATCAGGGTCGCCGCCCTGCAGCAGGCCCACGATGCCCTCGATCGCAAGCTCGGCATTCAGCGGAGGCTGCTGCTCGCGCGCTTCGGGATGGACCGCGAAAATCCGGCGGCGGGTGTCGATCTCCCGCGCCTCCGGCAATTGCACGGCGACCACGCCGGTGCTGCTCCAGACGATGCCGCAGCGCCCTATGGCCGTGTTGAATATCGTGTAGCCACGCCCCAGCATGCACACGCCCCACTCAGTGCACGTCTCTCCCCAGACGCGCGATCATAACACCGCCACAATCCGGCGCACCTGGAATCTTACTGAAACGTTAAGAAGCGTCCGGCCGGGTGCGCCAAACCGCTTGGCGGGAGGCGCCGTCTCGGCTAATCAGAGCGGGCGCTGCATGCGCATAAGCGGGCGTAGTTCAATGGTAGAACGGCAGCTTCCCAAGCTGCATACGAGGGTTCGATTCCCTTCGCCCGCTCCATTCAAAAATTGATGGCCGCTGATTTGGCGTGTTGGATGTATCTCCGACCCCTGGCCACGTTCATCTTGGCGTATCCGGAAGCATGAAGGGGCCGAAGATCCGCCAAATGGCGTCGGTCTCCCCAGCGTCGATTCTGGTGGCCAATTTTTGGCGATGGCAATTCTTGGCGATGTAACGGATCACCGCTCGCGCTGCATTTCAGAATGGAGCGGCTTATTCATCCCGACGACACGAGATCACCCTGAGGGATGCTATGCGCTCTCGCAGTTCGGCGCGGCTGCGTATCGTGAAAGACTGCTGGCGCAGTTTTGATTGCCTGTCGTGCAGCGGCGCAGCCAACGACGCTCAATCTGATCCTTCATCTGATCCTTCGCGGCTGCATCAAGCGTTCGTCATCTAGGGGCACTAAACTTGCCTTGGACAGCAGGGACTCATTGGTGCCGCGTTTCTGTTTCTGATTGTCGTGCAAAACATTCGGACCCGGCCTGTTGCCGGGCAAACGGAGGCATTGATGACGAATTCAGCACCTGTTTTCACCGCTGGCGGTGGCAGCGACGATGCGTTCACGCGCGTGTCGACCAGCGCAACCGGGGCGCAGGCGGATGGCGCGAGTGTCCAGGCAGCGTTCTCGCCCGACGGCACGAAAGTGGCGTTCGCATCCTATGCCGACAATCTGGTGCCCGGCGATACCAACGGTGCACCCGACGTCTTCGTGAAGGACCTTTCGACCGGGGCGATCACGCTCGTGTCGACCGATGCCAGCGGGGTTCAGCTGGGTGGCTACCAGCCGATTTTTTCGCCCGATGGCACCAAGTTGGCGTTCGCAACGGGCGCCGACATCTTCGTGAAGGACCTGGCCACCGGTGCCCTCACGCGCGTATCGACGAGTGCCAGTGGGGAACAGGCGGACGGCTTATCGACCACCAACCCGATATTCTCGCCTGATGGCACCAAGGTTGCGTTCTATTCCGATGCCGACAATCTCGTGCCTGATGATACCGACCACGTGCGCGACATCTTCGTGAAGGACCTGACCACTGGCGCTATAACGCTCGTGGCGCCCAGTCCATACAACGGAGGACCCGGCGGCGGCGGGCTTGAGAATGGCTTTACCTTCCCCCCCTCGTTCTCGCCCGATGGCACCAAAATCGTGTTCGGGTCGGCCACAGTGCGCGGCGACACCACCGAGATCTACATCAAGGACCTTTCCACCGGGGCCACCACACTGGTGTCGGAGAGCGCCAGCGGCGCTCGTGGGGATCGCGGCAGCTTCGACCCGGTGTTCTCGCCAGATGGCACCAAGGTGGCGTTCTATACCTTTGCCGACAATCTTGTGCCGGGTAGTTCCAACAACCTAATCGGCAACATCGTCATTAAGGATCTGACCACAGGCGCGGTCACGCTGGTATCGACCGATGCCGACGGAGTCCCGCAGAACAACGGCGAAGCCCAGAAACCCGTGTTCTCGCCTGATGGCACCAAGATTGCGTTCTATTCCAGTGCCACCAATCTCGTGCCGGGTGTCAATGCCGATCAGGTCGTCTATGTGAAGGACCTGGCCACGGGTGCCATCACGGCCGTCTCGACCAATGGGGGCAGGCCGTGGGAATTCGGAGGCGGCAGCCGGCTTCCCGTGTTCTCGCCTGATGGCACCAAGGTGGCATTCGAGTCTTTATCCAGCATTCTGGTGCCGGGCGATACCAACCATACCTACGACATCTTTGTAAGAGATCTTACTACGCCTTCCTTCACCGCAGCGAAGCTGACGGACAATGGCGCTGCCCATGTTTCGACATCGCAGGCGGGTTTCTTTGCCGGTGCCCACACGGTCGCGGTGGCACCGCAAGACGGGAATCTCGGCACACTCACGGCCACCATCGACGTTGCCGATGGCAAGGTGACGTGGAGCTATGATGTCTCTCATGCCAACATCGCTCCGCTCGCGGCCGGACAGACCCATACCGACATCTTCATCTTGGTCCTCGACGGCTTCTACGGGACACAGGGCATCACCGTGACGCTGACGGGAATCGATGATGCGCCCGTGATCAGCTCGGGCACGACGGCAAGCTTCGCGGAGAATGGCTCTGGCGTCGCCTACCACGTCGCGGCGACCGATGTGGACAGTCCCGCGCTGACCTATTCGCTGTCCGGCACTGACGCGGCTCTGTTCGACGTGTCGGCGACGGGCGATGTGACGTTCAAGTCCGCGCCCGACTTCGAGGCGCCGAAAGACGCGAACCACGACAACGTCTACGACGTCACCGTCGCGGTCAGCGACGGGACAGAGATCGCGACAAAGAACGTCGCGATCACGGTCACTGACGTGAATGACACCAGCGGCGGCGGTGGCGTTCTGACGGTCACCGGCTCGACCGGCTTCACGTCGATTGACCGGGCCACGATCAATATCAGCGTGACCGGCAATTTGCACGAGACCGCCAGCGCCGGTGTGATCAGCAACAGCACGATCAACAATCTCGGTTCACTGAGCGAAACCCAGGCGATGCTCGCGTTCGTGAACGATACGATCTTCGGCGGTTCCCTCGGTGCGATCGTCGCCAATGGCAGCACCATCACCTTCGACAACGTGCATCTGGACGGGACGTTGCTGGATGCGACATCAGGCGGACTCATCGAATCCGTTGCAGGCAGCGCCAACAGCTTCAACAACGTGACGCTCAAGGCCGGCGCCGTGTTTGACGACAGTGCCGGAAGCGTTCTGAATGTCAGCGGCACGCTGAACAACGGCGGCAAGATCGAGCTCTTCAATTTCGCGAAAGTCATCCTGACCGGCGACGCCACGGTCATCGGCAATGGCGAGATCAAGCTCGATCCGGGCTCCTCGATCCTGAACAGCGGTGGGCATCACACGCTCGACCTTGAAGGCGGCACGATCGACGGCGCCGGCACCATCGGAAACGGAGATCACAGCCTCACTTTGGATATCGGCTTCTCCGGCACGCTCGAGGCGAACGGGTCCCAGCCGCTTGCGGTGAACACCGGCAATTCCGTCACCAGCAGCGGCCTGATCGAAGCCGTGCATGCCTCGCTCAATTTCGACGACGCCGTTCTCAACACCTTTGGAACGATCACCGCCGATCAGGGCGGCACGATCGACTTCACGAGTGGCCTGACCAATGGCGGCATCGTCAATGTGCACGCCGGCAGTGAGGTGGATGTCTCGGGCAACCTCGTCAACAACGCCACTGTCCTGGATAATGGCGTGCTCAAGGTCGACAATTTGAGCGGGACCGGAACGGTCAACGTCAACAACGGGACATTGGTGGTCACCGGTAATTTGAGCAGCAATGTCGTTCTGACGGGTACGGACACGTTTGTTTTCGGGCCCGACGCCCGGCAAACATCCGGTGTCATCTCAAACTATACGCCAGGCACGACGCTGGTGCTGGATGGCTTCGACGCCAAGGTGAACGCGGCCTTCGACACTCAGACCAATATTTTGACGCTGACCGATGCGGATCATCATGCGATGACGCTTCACCTCGCGCCTGGATCCTTGATCCCGCAAGCCCATGGCGCGGCGCCGGATTTTCTTGTCTAGCGAATTTCCACGGAAAGCCCGGTCGAACCCGCCATTTCCCGGCGCCTGTGGCAAGGCGCCGGAGAATTTGCCGCGCAAAGATTCTAATATATTAGCTCCTCGCTCCCGGCACGCGCGCCCCGCCCGGCCTAAGCTTCGCTCGCCCTGATGGGTGCGGTCCTCGTGTCGGGCAATGTTCGGATGAAGACCAGGACCTGCAAAGAGATGGACCAGCAGAAACTCGACCGTGCGATCGGTCGTCGCTTGAAGACGTTGAGGACGCAGGCGGGCATCACGTTGAACGAACTCGCGACGCGCTCCGGTGTCAGCCGGGCCATGATCGGGCGGGTGGAGCGGGCGCAGAGCAGCGCTACCGCTGCGCTGCTCAACAAGCTCTGCGCGGCGCTCGATGTCACCCTCAGCGACGTCGTCGCGCTTGCGGAGAAGCCGCCGGAGCGGCTGATGCGGCTTGCCGACCAGCCGCTTTGGCGTGATCCCGACAGCGGTTACCGTCGGCGGCACGCCTCGCCGCCGGATGCGGCGAGCGGCATCGAGATCATCGTCGTCGATCTGCCGGCCGGCGCGCGTGTTTCCTACAGCCCCTGGGGCCGCAACGCGTTCACCCAGCAACTGCTGATGCTGGAGGGGGCGGTCTGCGTGCATATCGACGCCAAGACCGTGCGGCTGCGCGACGGCGATTGTCTCGATTTCGACGTGATGCGGGCGGTGACCTTCGAGAACGAAACCAAACAGGATGCGCGCTACGTCATCATCACGCGGCGCGGCACATCGTACGGGAAAATGTGATGTCGCTGATCGTGCGGGACGCCACGCTGGAGGATGCCGAAGATATTTTGGCCATCTACAATTACGCCGCGATCAACACCACGGCGGTGTGGACCGACGGACCGGCTGATCTGGATTCGCGGCGCGAGTGGATGCGCGCACGGCAAGCGGCCGGCTATCCCGTGCTGGTCGCGATGAAGGGCAGGGACGTCGTCGGCTTCGCATCGTTCGGCGATTTCCGTCCCTGGCCCGGCTATCGCCACACTGTGGAGAATTCGGTCTATGTCGGCGAGCAACATCATCGGCTCGGCGTCGGCCGCAGCCTGATGGCCGCGCTGATCGAGCGCGCTATCGCGCTCAACAAGCACACGATGGTCGCCGCGATCGAGGCTTCGAATTCCGCCTCGACCGGGCTGCACGCGTCGTTCGGCTTTGCCGAGGTTGGCCGTATGCCTGAGGTCGGCTGCAAGTTCGGCCGCTGGCTCGATATGGTCCTCATGCAGAAGCGGCTTTCAAGTGAGGTGAGGCCGTGACGATGCAGATCCGCACCGGCGATACCTTCGATCCGCGCGTCATTGCGCTGCTCGACCATCACGTCACGGCTGCGCGAGCGCAGACCGCGCCAGGCAGCGCGCATGCGCTCGATCTCGCTGGGCTGCGCGCGAGCGACGTCGCGTTCTGGACCGGCTGGGACGGCGAGACGCTGGTCGCCACCGGCGCGCTGAAGATGCTCTCGGCCGACCATGGCGAGGTGAAGTCGATGCACACGGTGCAAACCACGCGGAGGCGCGGCTTCGGCGGCCGGATGCTCCGCCACATCATCGCTGAGGCCTGCGCGCGTGGCTTGAAGCGGCTCAGCCTCGAGACCGGCTCGTGGGACTATTTCAAACCGGCGCATGCGCTCTACCAGGCGCACGGCTTTGTGCTCTGCGGTCCGTTCGAGGGCTATGTCGAGGATCCCAACAGCCTGTTCCTGACGCGTGACCTGACCGGCGGCTGAGGCCGCGCGGTGTAACCGGGGCCCGAAAACATCACCGTGCGCCTCAAAATGAGTTGCGTACCTCAAAACACCTCGATAACCTTCAGCCATGGCCGATACTCTCACCGCGACCGCGCTGACGCTGAAGGACATCGCCCGCGAGGCGGGCGTCAGCCTCGCGACCGTCGACCGCGTCCTGCACAACCGCCCGGGCGTGCGGCCCGATACGGTCCGGCGGGTCAAGGCGGCGATCGAGCGCAACGCCTTCCAGCCGCACGTCGCGGCCGCGGAGCTCGCCCGCAGCCGTGCCCGCCGCTTTGCCTTCGTGATGCCGGCGGGGTCGAACCCCTTCATGCAGCAGATCGAGGCCTATCTCGGCGAGATGTCGGCCTGGCTCTCAGCCCGCCGCCTCGGCGTCGAGGTGGTCGCCACGGATGTGTTCGACCCGTCCGTGCTCGCGGCCTCGCTGGAGGCGCTGTCCGGCGATTACGACGGCGTCGCCGTGGTGGCGCTGGACCATCCCGGGGTCCGCGCCGCGATCAACGATCTCGTCGACGCCGGGACCAGGGTCGTGACGCTGGTCTCGGACGTGCCGTCCTCGCGTCGCCACCATTATGTTGGCATCGACAACATTGCGGCGGGACGCACCGCCGGCGCGCTGGTCGGTCGGCTGGTCGGCCAACGGTCCGGCAAGGTCGCGATCGTCGCGGGCTCGCAGGGCCTGCGCGACCATTCCGAACGCATCTTCGGCTTCAGCCAGGTGATGGCGTCGGAATTCCCCGATCTCAGCGTGCTGCCGGTGCTGGAAGGGCGCGACGAAGACGGCCGTTCGGAACAGGTTCTGGCGCAGCTGCTCGGCAGGCATGCTGACATTGTCGGCCTTTATAACGTCGGCGCAGGCACGCAAGGCGTCGCCACAGCGTTGAGCGATGCCGGCCGCGGCAAGCAGGTGGTATTCGTCGGACACGACGTCACCGTACTGACGCGCCGGCTGCTGTTGCAGGGCGTGATGGATGCCGCGATCTCGCAGAACCCCGGGCATGAAGCGCGCGCCGCCGTGCGCGTGCTGCTCGCGCTTGCGCGCGGCGAGCCGATCTTGCGCGAACAGGAGAAGATCAGGATCGACATCGTGATGCGGGACAATTTGCCCTAGGGGCGGGTGGATTTCGAAACGGTCCGTTGCGGAAAGGGCGACTTCAAGAGCGCGCACCGCAACAGGCGAAAGGGAGGACGGCGTGTATCTCGGTATCGACATCGGCACATCCGGTGTGAAAGCGGTGCTCGTGAGCGAAACCGGCGCGATTGTCGCGACGGCCGCGCGCGAGCTTGCGCTGTTGCATCCCGCGCCGCTGTGGTCCGAGCAGGATCCCGACGCCTGGGTCGATGCGGCGGTTGGCGCCGTCGACGATCTCGCCGCCCGCCATCCGCCCGAGGTCGCGCAGGTGCGCGGCATCGGGCTGTCTGGCCAGATGCATGGCGCGACGCTGCTGGACGAGGATGGACGGCCGCTGCGCCCCGCTATTCTGTGGAACGACGGCCGCTCGCACGCCGAATGCGTCGCGCTCGAGCGGCGCTGCCCGTCGCTGCACACGATCGCCGGCAATCTGGCGATGCCCGGCTTCACCGCGCCAAAGCTGCTCTGGGTCGCGCGGCACGAGCCGCAGATCTTCGAGCGCGTGGCAAAGGTGCTGCTGCCGAAGGCCTATGTGCGTTATCGCCTCACCGGCGAGATGGTCGAGGACATGTCCGACGCCGCCGGCACGCTGTGGCTCGATGTCGGTCTGCGCCGCTGGTCGGCGCTGCTGCTACATGCCGTCGGGCTCGATCTCCACCACATGCCGCGCCTCGTCGAGGGCAGCGAGGTCAGTGCAGTGCTCGCGCCGGAATTCGCGCGGCGCTGGGGCATGGCGAATGATGTCGTGATCGCCGGCGGTGCCGGCGACAATGCCGCGAGCGCCATCGGGCTCGGCGCGATCGCGCCGGGCGATGCGTTCCTGTCGCTCGGCACCTCCGGCGTGGTGTTCCGCGTCACCGACCGGTTTGCACCGGCACCGGCGTCGGCGGTGCATGCGTTCTGCCATGCGCTGCCCGGCCTCTGGCATCAGATGGGCGTAATGCTGTCGGCCGCGGCTTCGCTGGCCTGGCTCGCGGGCGTGATGGAGACGCCGGCCGCCGCGCTCCTGGCGCCGCTCGGCGAGCGTGTCGACGGACCGAGCTCCATAAAATTCCTGCCCTATCTCGATGGCGAGCGCACGCCGCACAACGATGCCGCCGCCAGCGGCGCCTTCGTCGGCCTGCGCGGTGCGACCGGGCGCAGCCAGATCGTGCAGGCCGTGCTGGAAGGCGTCGCCTTCGCCGCGCGCGACAACCTCGCGGCGCTGAGCGCGGCCAGCGGGCCAATCGCGGAGGTCGATCTCGTCGGCGGCGGCTCGCGCTCGCCGCTGTGGGCGCAGATCTGCGCCGACGTGCTCGGCATTCCCGTCCACCGCGTCGAGGAGGGCGAGGTCGGGGCGGCGCTCGGCGCCGCACGGCTCGGCCGGCTTGCCGCCACCGGCGAAGATCCCGCGGAAGTGTGCAAGCGCCCGCGGCGGCTCGCGAGCTTTGCGCCCCGCGCATCCGTCACTGCGGCCTATGATGAGGCCTATCGGCAGTGGCGCGAGATTTATCCTGCGTTGAAGGAGAGCCTTAAGTGAACGCATCAGCCAAATTCTTCGATGCAAGCGCCCCTGTCGCCTTCGGCGGCAAGGATGCGGGAACCACGCCCGCCTTCCGCTGGTACGACAAGGACCGCCTCGTCCATGGCCGCAGGCTCGAGGATCATCTGCGCTTTGCGGTCTGCTACTGGCATTCGTTCTGCTGGCCGGGCGGCGATCCCTTCGGCGGCGAGACGTTTCTGCGCCCCTGGCATCAAGGTGCTGATGCGATGGCGCAGGCACGCGCCAAGGCCGATGTCGCCTTCGAGCTGTTCCGCCTGCTGGACGCGCCCTTCTTCACCTTCCACGACGTCGATGCGGCGCCGGAAGGCACCTCGCTCAGCGAGTCCGTCGCCAATCTCAACGCGGTCGCCGATCTGTTCGAAGCGAAGATGGCCTCCGCAAAAGTCCGCTTGCTCTGGGGCACGGCCAATTTGTTCACGCATCGCCGCTACATGGCGGGTGCCGCGACCAATCCGGACCCCGAGATCTTCACCTATGCCGCCGGCCAGGTCCGCGCCGCGCTGGAGGTGACGCACCGACTCGGCGGCCAGAACTATGTGCTGTGGGGCGGGCGCGAGGGCTACGAGACGCTGCTCAACACCGATCTCAAGCGCGAGCTCGACCAGCTCGGCCGCTTCATCTCGCTGGTCGTCGAGCACAAGCACAAGATCGGCTTCAAGGGCCCGATCCTGATCGAGCCGAAGCCGAAGGAGCCGACCAAGCATCAGTATGATTTCGACGTCGCCACCTGCTACGGCTTCCTGGAACGCTACGACCTCCTGAACGACGTCAAGCTCAACATCGAGCAGAACCACGCCATCCTTGCCGGCCACTCCTTTCATCACGAGGTCGCGCTCGCCGAGGCGCTCGGAATCTTCGGCTCGCTCGACGTCAATCGCGGCGACGATCTGCTCGGCTGGGACACCGACCAGTTCGCGATGAACGTGCCGGAGCTGGCCCTGGTGTTCCACGAGATCCTGAATCGCGGCGGCTTCACCTCGGGCGGGCTCAATTTCGACGCCAAGATCAGGCGGCAGTCGATCGACCCCGACGATCTGATCCATGCCCATGTCGGCTCGATGGATGCCTGCGCGCGCGCGTTCCTCGCCGCCGCCGACATGCTCGATGCCGGCGCCCTCACCGCACCGCTCGCGCAGCGCTACGAGGGATGGGCGGCACCCGAAGGCCGGGCCATTCTCGGCGGCCAGCGCTCGCTCGCCGAACTTGCCGACCGTGCGCTCAGCCCCGGCTTCGACCCGCGGCCGCGCTCGGGACGGCAGGAATATCTGGAATCCCTGGTAAACCGCTACGTCTGAGGAAGGCCGCTGATGACAAAGGCTGAAGCGACACCGGTCCTCGAGCTGACCGGCATCGGCAAGGAGTTCGGCGCAATCCGCGCGCTGCACGGCGTCGACCTGCAGGTCCAGCCCGGCGAGGTCGTCGGCCTGATGGGCGACAACGGCGCGGGCAAGTCCACGCTGGTCAAGATCATCGCCGGCAATTTCCGTCCCAGCCATGGCGAGATCCGCTTTGCCGGCAACGCGGTCCATTTCAACCGGCCCGTCGATGCCCGCGGCGTCGGCATCGAGGTCGTCTACCAGGACCTCGCGCTTGCCGACAATCTGACGGCTGCTGCCAACGTCTTCCTCGGCCGCGAGCTGAAGCGCAGGTTCGGCCCGCTCGCACTGCTCGACCACAAGGCGATGGCGGCGCGTGCGCTGGAGCTGTTCGGCGAATTGCGCTCGGAGACGCGCCCCGACGATCTCGTCAAGCAGATGTCTGGCGGCCAGCGCCAGGCGGTTGCGATCGCGCGGACGCGGCTGTCCAACGCGCGGCTGGTCATGATGGACGAGCCGACCGCCGCGATCTCGGTACGCCAGGTCGAGCAGGTGCTCGGCCTGATCCACCGGCTGAAGGAGCAGGGCGTCGCCGTCATGCTGATCTCGCACCGCATGCCCGACGTGTTCGCGGTGTGCGATCGCGTGATCGTCATGCGCCGCGGTGAGAAACGGGCCGACAAGCCGATCCACCAGACGTCGCCCGAGGAAGTCACCGCCCTGATCACCGGCGCGAAGGAGGCGGCGTGATGGCCATGCCCTTGGAATCTCCGATCAGCTTCACCAATGTCGGCCGGATCAGATGGTGGCAGCGCGGCATCTTCGCCTCCCAGACCGGCTATGTCCTGCTCGCGCTGGCGATGCTGCTGGTGGTGATGCATTTCGCCAGCCCTTATTTCTTCACCGAAGGCAACATGCAGAATGTGGCGAAGAATTTCTCCTTCATCGCCATCGCCACCCTCGGCGTCACCTTCGTGATCATCACCGGCGGCATCGATCTGTCGGTCGGCTCGATGATGTGCTTCTCCGCCATGATCACGTCGATGGTCATGACCGAGCTGTCGGCGCCCGGCTCGCCCGCAGGCTCGCTGTTCGTGCATATGGCCGCTGACGGCAAGACCGTGCTGGCCAACGTGCCGGGTCTGATCCTGCTGATCTCGATCCTCGCGGGGCTCGGCGTCGCGCTGATCGCGGGCCTCGTCAACGGCTTCTGTATCGCCGTGCTCGGCCTGTCGCCCTTCGTCACCACGCTCGGCATGCTCTCGATCGTGCGTGGGCTCGGCTACGTCGTCTCCAACGGCCGCGGCAGTTTTCCGGGCGGGCCGGACGCTGACTACTTCTACGCGCTCACCTCGGGCGACGTGCTCGGCGTGCCCGTGCCCTTCATCTACCTCGTGATCCTCGCGCTTGCGATGGCTGTGGTCCTTCACCACAGCTCGTTCGGCCGCCACGTGTTCGCGCTCGGGGGCAACGAGAAGGCCGCCGAGCTCACGGGCATACCGGTCGTGCGGGTGAAGATCGAGGTCTATGTGATCTGCGCGCTTGCCGCAGGGCTGCAAGGCATCATCATCTCCGGTTGGCTCGGATCGGCGCCCGCCAACATGGCGACGTCCTACGAGCTCAACGTGATCGCAGCGGCCGTCATCGGCGGTGCCAACCTCGCCGGCGGCATCGGCGGTCCGTTAGGGGCCATCGTCGGCTGCGTGCTGCTGGAAGTGATCCGCAACGGCCTCGTGCTGGCACAGGTCAGCTCCTACTGGCAGCAGACGCTGGTCGGCGTGATCATCATCCTGGCCGTGCTGGTCGACCGCATCCGCTCGCGGATGATCTGAAATGACGTCGTTCCGGGAGGGCAACGAAAACATCGCCTGTCCGCTCCCCCGGACGATCTTAAGAGGATGGGCGCCAGAGAAGGGTGGAGGAAACAATGAGGAAACTTCTTCTTGCCGGCATCGCCGTCGCGATGATGGCGACGCCGGCGTTTGCCGCGAACTACCGTTTCGTGATCGTGCCCAAGGCGATGAACAATCCGTTCTTCGACTTCGCGCGCGACGGCTGCCTGAAGCGTGCCAAGGAGCTCGGTAACATCGAGTGCATCTACAAGGGGCCGGTGGAGCATGAGCCGGCGACGCAGGCGCAGATCATCCAGGACTTCGTCACCCAGAAGGTCGACGGCCTCGCCATCTCGGTCGCCGACGTTGCGGCCATGACTAAGTCGATCGAGGCGGCGACCGCGGCCGGCATCCCCGTCATCACCTTCGATGCCGATGCGCCTGGCTCCAAGCGGATCGCCTATATCGGCACCAACAACAAGGAGTTCGGCGTCGCGCTCGGCAAGGAGCTCTTGAAGCTGCGGCCCGATGGCGGCAAATACGCGATGGTCTCGGGCGGTCCGGGCGCCAAGAATCTCGCCGAGCGCGTCGACGGCGTCCGCGAGGCGCTGAAGGGCTCGAAATGGACCGAGGTCGCGGGCTCGCCGACCTTCTGTAACGACGATCCGGCGCTGGCGGTCCAGCAGATGACGGATATGCGCACCGCAACGCCCGACCTCGCCTCGATCGTTCCCATCGGCGGCTGGCCGATGTTCGCCCCCGAAGGCTTCAAGGCCTTCGCCTCCAGGAACAAGAAGGATATCGACTCCGGCAAGTTCACGCTGGTTGTCGCCGATACGCTGAAGATGCAGCTCGAACTGCTGCGCGACGGCTATGCCAATGCGCTGGTCGGCCAGCGTCCGTTCGAGATGGGCGAGAAGGCGATGGATACGCTGCTCGCCATCAAGAAGGGCGAGAAGGTGCCCGAGATCGTCTATACCGGCCTCGATCTCGTGACCAAGGACAACGTTGCGCAGATGTTGAAGTAGGAGCGTCGCCAGCCCCGTGCTCCCGCGAACCTCTCCCGCTTGCGGTTTCCGCAAGCGGGAGAGATGATTGGACGGTTGGAAGGAAGACTTTTGGAAGGCAATGGGAATGAAACGGTCGCGGCTCGGCTCCCTCGACGTCACCTCAATCGGTCTCGGTTCGGCCCCGCTCGGCGGATTGTTCACCGCCGTCAGCGATACCGATGCGTTCGCCACGATCGAGCGCGCCTGGTCGGCCGGCATCCGCTTCTACGACACCGCGCCGCTCTACGGCTTTGGCCTCGCCGAACGGCGGCTGGGCGCTTTTCTGCGGCAGCAGCCGCGCGACTCCTACGTCATCTCGACCAAGGTCGGTCGTCTGCTGCGCGCGCCTGATGGCGCGGCCGCCGAGGACGCGCACTACAAGGGTACGTCGCGCGAGCGGCCGGTGTTCGACTTCTCCTATGATGGCGTGATGCATTCGGTGGAGGAGAGCCTGACGCGCCTTGGGCTCGACCGCATCGATGTCCTGCTCGTGCATGATCCCGACGATCACTATGACGACGCCGTGGCCGGCGCCTTTCGCGCGCTCCAGCGCCTGCGCGCCGACGGCACGGTCAAGGCGATCGGTGCCGGTATGAACCAGTCGGAAATGTTGGTCCGTTTTGCCCAGGCCGTTCCGGTCGACTGCTTCCTGCTCGCCGGCCGCTACACGCTGCTCGACCAGGGCGCGCTGGATGCGCTGTTTCCAGTCTGCCGCGAGAAGAACATCGGCATCCTGCTCGGCGGCATCTACAACAGCGGCATTCTGGCCAATCCGCATCCTGGCGCAAAGTTCAACTATCAGGACGCCGACGCGGCGCTGATCGCGCGTGCGCTCGAGCTCGACGAGCTCTGCCGCAAGCACGGGACCGAGCTGAAGGCCGCCGCGCTCCAGTTCTGCATGGCCCATCCGGCGGTCACAATTGCCGTGCTGGGCGCGCGCAACGCCGGGGAAGTTTCCGACAACATCGCGATGTCGGAGAAGGCGGTGCCACAAGCCTTCTGGCAGGAGCTGCGTGCGCGCAATCTCGTCGACGCACGCGCGCCGTTGCCGGGCGGAGCGTGAGGCATGATCGTCGACGGCCATCAGCATTTCTGGGATCCGTCGCGCGCCGACTATCCCTGGATGGACGCGCCGGAATTGGCCTCGATCCGCCGCGCCTTCGGCCCCGCCGATCTCGCGCCGCTGTTGAAAGCAAACGGCATCGACGCGAGCATATTGGTGCAGTGCCGCTCCGCGCTGGAGGAGACCGAGGAATTCTTGCGGATCGCGCATGCGACGCCCTCGGTGATTGGCGTCGTCGGCTGGGCTGATCTGACGGACGGTGCGCTTGGCGACACGCTCGACCGCTTGCGCGCTTCGCCCGGCGGCGACAAGCTGGTCGGCATTCGTCACCAGGTGCATGACGAGGCCGATTCGGACTGGTTGTTGCGCGAGGACGTTCAACGCGGCCTCACTGCAACGTTCGCCCGCGATCTCGCCTACGATTTCCTCGTCCGCACTCGCGAATTGCCCGCCGCGATCGCAACTGCACAGGCCTTTCCGCAAGCGCGTTTCGTGCTCGACCACTCCGCAAAACCGCCGATCGCCGACGGCGGAAGCGCCGAATGGGCCGATCGCATCAAAGCTCTCGCGGCCTGCGGCAATGTCTGGTGCAAGATTTCGGGCCTCGCGACGGAAGCGGTGTGGAGTGACTGGGATGCGGAGCGGCTGTTTCCGTTCGTCGAACATGCCGTAACATGTTTTGGCGAGGATCGCCTGATCTTCGGCTCGGACTGGCCGGTGTGTCTGCTTGCCGGGAGTTATGGCGAGATCAAGGGGGCGCTGGAAGCGTGCCTGGCGAAGCTTGGGCCGAATGTTCGAGAGAAGGCATTTGGTGTGAATGCGAAGCGAGCCTATCGGCTGGCAACTGCAAGCTAAGGGCCGGGCTCTTGCTTACCCTCCCCTGGAGGGGGAGGGTCGATCGCGCGGAGCGCGAGCGGGGTGGGGTGATCTCTCCGCTCGGGCACCGCATCGGTGGAGAGACTGTCACCCCACCCCGTCTCACATTTCGCTGCGCTCAATGTGAGCCGACCCTCCCCCTCCAGGGGAGGGTAAGAGACGTCACGCGCCCGCGGGCACCTGGTCCAGAAATCCCGTGATGCTCCTGATGCGGCCGTCCTTCAGCACGGCGAAGTCGGTGCCCTTGATCGGGCTGTCGACACCGTCGGGACCGAGGCCCCACGAAAAGCGGACATGCTCGCCGTAGCCGTTGGGCTCGCCGATCAGCGTGAACTTGAAGTCGGGGAAACGCTGCTGCACGCCCGCGATCAGCGCGTCGATGCCGTCCCGGCCGTCGCCCTTCATCAGGGGATCGACATAGCTCGCATCCGCCGTCCAGTTTTCGCTGAGCAGTTCGCGACGGCGGCCTGCGGTGCGCTCGTTCCAGAGCTCGATGTAGCGGCGGGCGATGGTGACGGGGTCGGTCATGGTGTTCTCCTTCGATGGCGCCGTGTTCGGCTGTCTCGACTATCGAAGGTTCGCACGCGCAGATCGATTACCTCGGAGGTCATGCGCACGCAGAAAAGAAGCGCGATGATGCTCTCATCGCGCTTCGGACGTTCGCAACAATGTCAGCGCGAATTTACTTCGCCGCGGTGACCATGATCTCGACGGTGTACTGAGCAGCCGCGAGCTTGGCCTCGACGGTGGCGCGAGCCGGGGTGTTGCCGGGCGAGACCCAGGCGTCCCACACCGCGTTCATCTCGGCAAAGGTCTTCATGTCGGTGATGTAGATCGTGGCCGAGAGCAGCTTCGACTTGTCGGTGCCGGCCTTGGCGAGATGGCTGTCGATGGTCGCCAGGATGTCCTGGGTCTGCTTCGTGACGCTTTCACCGGCGGCCTTGTTGGCGACGACGCCGGCGAGATAGACGGTGTTGCCGTGCACGACGACCTGGCTCATGCGCGGGCCGGTTTCGAAACGCTGGATGCTCATTGGGGGATCTCCTGGTGGGAATGGCGGCCCTGTCTAACCCAGCGCCCCCTGCTCTGCCACCCCAGGCACGCATGCGTTGCCAGGCACGCATGCGTTGCCAGGCACGCATGCGTTGCCAGGCACGCATGCGTCGTTCACGGAAACTGACTGAAGAACGACCAGATCGTCTCGGCGCCGTCGATGTCGCGGTTCTGCGGCCCGAGCAGGCTGGTTGCGACCTTCGGGAAGCGGGCATCCGGAGCGAAGCCGGGCATGCGGTGGCCGCCATGGTTGATGCGATAGAGCACGACGTCGTGCCCTTTGGGACAGCGTGAGGAGATCCGTGTGACCGTGGACTGGTCCGCGGGCGCCTTCTCGGGCAAATCGGTCACCTCGGCGTCGTCGGTCTCGCAGCCATTGAGCGTGCGCCAGAAGGCCAGCGTCTCTTCGGTGGACCAGAACCCGTCTGCGGCATAATAGCCCGATCCGCGTCCGCCCTCGTAGGGGACCAGCGGGTCGGCCGTTCCGTTGATGAGCAGCATCGGCAGCGGCCGCGATGGATGACAGGTGACTGCGGCCTCATCCGTGAGGTTCATGATCACGCTCGCGCCCGCCGCAAACAGATCGGCGCGCGCGCAAACCAGCGTCATCGCCATGGCGCCGCCATTGGAGATGCCGGCGACATAGACACGCTTCGGGTCCGCCGTGCCGTTCGTCACCAGCGTCTCGACCAGCTTTGCGATGAAGGCGATGTCGTCGGTGCCCTCGGGCGGGCCACGCAGCGCTGGTCCAGCCTTGGTCCTTGCATCGGCCCAGGCATGGTTGAGGCCATCGGGAAAGACCACGGCAAAACCTTCGCGCTTCGCGACCTGTGGCCACGCCGTTCGCGCGACCATGTCGGCGCCGCGCTGGGTCTTGCCGTGCAGCACGACCACGAGCGGCACCAGCCGCTTCGCCGGCAGTTGCGCGGTGTAGGATCGCTTCACGCCGTTGACGTCGATCGTATCGGCGGATGCGGCCGAGGCTGCGGCCGATGCCGCAAGAAGCGCCCCGATCTGCATCCACCTCCGCATGATCTAGCCCACGGCCTTCGCCGCGGCGCGGCCGGCATTGCGGCCCGAGAACAGGCAGCCACCGAGGAAGGTGCCTTCCAGCGAGCGATAGCCGTGCACGCCGCCGCCGCCGAAGCCTGCGGCTTCGCCGACCGCATAGAGGCCGGGAATGACGCTCCCCTCGCTGCCGAACACGCGCGAGTCGAGATCGGTCTCGAAACCGCCCAACGTCTTGCGGGTGAGGATGTTGAGCTTGACCGCGATCAGCGGTCCCTGCGTGGGATCGAGGATGCGGTGCGGAGAGGCGGTGCGGATCAGCTTGTCGCCGATATAGCGCCGCGCATTGTGGATGTTCATCACCTGCGCATCCTTGACGTAGGGATTGGCGATCTCGCGGTCGCGCGCCTCGATCTGCATCCTGACGTGCTCGAGCTTGAGGAGGTCGCTGCCGGCGAGCTTGTTCATGGCCGCGACGAGATCCTCGATCTTGTCGCGTACGATGAAGTCGACACCATGGCTTTTGAATGCCTCCACCGGCGCCGGCGCGCCCTTGTTGGTGGCGCGGCGCAGGGTCATCCGCCAGCTCTTGCCTGTCAGATCGGGATTCTGCTCTGAGCCCGACAGCGCAAATTCCTTCTTGATGATGCTCTGGGTCAGGATGAACCAGGAATAATCATAGCCCGTGGACATGATGTACTGGAGTTGGCCGAGCGTGTCGGAGCCGGGAAACAACGGCGCCGGCAGCCGCGTGCCTGTTGCGTCGAACCACATCGAGGAGGGGCCGGGCAGGATGCGGATGCCGTGGCGCGGCCAGATCGGATTCCAGTTCTGGATGCCTTCGACATAATGCCACATGCGGTCGCGGTTGATCAGCCGCGCGCCCGATTTCTCGGTGATGCCGATCATGCGGCCGTCGACATGCTCCGGCACGCCGGAGATCATGAACTTCGGCGGCTCGCCAAGCCGCTTCGGCCAGTTCTGCCGCACCAGCTCGTGATTGCCGCCGATGCCGCCGGACGCCACGATCACGGCCTGCGCCTTCAGCGCGAACTCGCCGACCACGTTGCGCGACGAGCTCTTGCCACGCTCGACATTGTCAGGCGCGAGCACGGCGCCGCTGATGCCGTCCACCGTGCCGTTGGTGATGGAGAGCGCATCGACGCGATGGCGGAACCTGAAGGTCAGCCGGCCGCTCTTCATGGCCTCGCGCGCGCGGCGCTCGAACGGCTCGACGATGCCGGGGCCGGTTCCCCAGGTGACGTGGAAGCGCGGCACCGAATTGCCGTGGCCCATCGCGTCATAGCCGCCGCGCTCGGCCCAGCCGACCACCGGGAAGATGCGATGCCCCATCGCGCGCAGCCAGTCGCGTTTCTCGCCCGCCGCAAACGCCACATAGGCCTCGGCCCATTGGCGCGGCCAGAAATCCTCGTCGCGGTCGAAGCCGGCGGTGCCGAGCCAGTCCTGCATTGCGAGATCGAAGGAATCCTTGATGCCGAGCCGGCGCTGCTCGGGAGAGTTGACCAGGAACAGGCCGCCGAACGACCAGAACGCCTGGCCGCCGAGCGACTGCTCGCCTTCCTGGTCGACCACGATCACCCGCTTGCCGGCGTCGGCGATCTCGGTTGCGGCCACCAGTCCCGATAGTCCCGCGCCGACGACGATGACGTCTGTCTCTTCCGCCATAGGTTCCCCCCTGTAGTTGTCCGGATTGAAGCCAGCCGTTGCAACTGAGATCAAGGGCTTGGCGCGTAAGACATCGTTAACTTGTTCCGGTTTGGGACCGAGTCGGACCTGGTGCAGCGCGGGCGCAACACTGGATTTGAATTTGTTTTGAGCCAGCCGGCGTGCCTAGACAAAACCACGGTTACGACGGACGCTAGCAACGCATCACCACCTGACACGCAGATTCGAATTCGACTGGGGCGGGGGACAATGAAGTTTCTGACGGGGTTGCTCGCGGCGGTTCTCCTGATCGCGGGCATGGGGGCTTCTCACGCAGTGGTTCGGATTGCGGATGACCGCGGTGGCCGGATCGGAACCTACGTCGACAGATACCAGGACCTGCGCCAGTCAGGCGACACCGTCATCATCGACGGCCTCTGTGCCTCGGCCTGCACCATCGTCCTCGGTGCCATCCCGCGCGACCGCATCTGTGTGACCTCGCACGCGACGCTCGGCTTCCACGCCGCCTGGGATTTCGGCACCAACGGCCGCGCCGTCACCAATCCCGAAGCGACCCAGATGCTCTATGCGATGTATCCCTCGCAGGTGAAGCGCTGGATCAACCAGCGCGGCGGCCTCACCCCGCACATGCTCTTCCTGAGGGGCAAGCAGCTCCAGGCCATGTACAAGCCCTGCTACCTCGACGCGCAGGCCTCGACCAACCGACCCCTGCGCCGGGCTCTCCCGCAAGCGGAAGAGCTGGAGTCCGCTCGGGGCCAGCTGCTTCGCTGACGTCATCGGCGCGATCTGATTCCGGGAAGCACTCCTTGGAACACCCGCGGCGCTTGCCCGGGCCCGGGCCAACGCCTATTTGAATGGCAAGGGAACCGGGGCCTTCGCCCCGATCGTTGTCATGGCTCAACCACTGCACCCGGCCCAACCGCTACAGGACAATTCGCCCACTGCCGGCCGGCTGCCGTTCGTGCTGCTGTTGGCTGGCACGGGGATCGGCGGTCTGGTCGTGCTCGGCGCGCTGGCGCTCTGGTTCCACTACGGCAGCCAGGTGTTCTTCGAAATGATCAGGACCGGCTTTGCCGCCTGCTTCTGACCTGCGACAGGAAGTTTTCCGCTCATGAGCTCCACCGCCCGTCCGCTGGTGATCGCGACCGCCTTCGCTGCAAGCCTCGTCGTCGGACTGCTGATCGTGTTCTGGGCGATGGGCGGGGTCAGCAAAGTGGCGCAGCCGGCCGCGATCGGCGGCCCGTTCCAGCTCACCGACCAGCACGGCAAGGCCGTCACCGACAAGAACCTGAAGGGCAAGCCGACCCTGATCTTCTTCGGCTACACCCATTGCCCCGACGTCTGCCCGACCTCGTTGTTCGAGATCTCGGAAGTGCTGCGCGCGATGGGCAAGGATGCCGACAAGGTCAATGCCGTCTTCATCTCGGTCGATCCCGAGCGCGATACGCCGGCGACGATGAAGGACTATCTGTCGAGCTTCGACCCGCACCTCGAAGGGCTCAGCGGCGACCCCGCCGAGACCGCCAAGGTGATCACCTCCTACCGGGTCTATGCCAAGAAGGTCCCGACCAAGGACGGCGACTACACCATGGACCACACCGCGCTGATCTACCTGATGGACCGCGACGGGCGGTTCGTATCGCCGTTCAACATGAAGCGGACGCCGGAAGAGGCCGCGGCCGATTTGAAGCGGTATCTCTGAGGGCTTCGTCCGGCGCAGTTGCCCCCACATCGTCATGGCCGGCTTGTCCCGGCCATCCACGTTCTTGGGTGGGCTAGAAAATCGCGTGGATGCCCGGGACAAGCCCGGGCATGACGGCTGAGAGACCTTTACCCATCCCGCAATCGGCGCTCGCGTTCCCGGCGGGATGGTCTATAACGCCTTCCGATCCCAACGAAATTCGTTCATTTCCCGCCGATGGC
This sequence comes from Tuber microsphaerosporum, assembly GCA_003521225.1. Classification (NCBI taxonomy): domain Eukaryota; kingdom Fungi; phylum Ascomycota; class Pezizomycetes; order Pezizales; family Tuberaceae; genus Tuber; species Tuber microsphaerosporum. The sequence continues at coordinate 698,825 of QOVD01002360.1, forward strand.
CCCGTCGCGACAGGCAAAATCGTCCAAAACCGTGCGCCGCGTCCTGACCGGGCTGGTCGCCTGCGCATGTCTGCTCGCAGGCCTGCCCTCCGCAAAGGCCCAGGCCCCGGCCCCGGCCAAGCAGCCTCCGGCAGCGCCCCAGGCCACGCCGCAAACCGCGCCCCAGGCGGCCCCGCAGGCCGTGCCCGGCTTCTGGGACCCGCGCCGGCGGCCGGAGCGGCCCGACCTGTCGCGCCTGACCGTGATCCGCTTCCTGACCGAGACCGACTATCCGCCGTTCAACTACACCGGTGCTGACGGCAATCCGGCCGGCTTCAACGTCGATCTCGCCCGCGCGCTGTGCGAGGAGATCAAGGTCACCTGCACGGTGCAGATGCGCCGCTTCGAGACCCTGGTCGACGCGCTCTCCTCCAACCGGGGCGATGCCATCATCGCCTCGATGGCGGTGAGTCCGCAGCTCCGCGTCCGCGTCGATTTCACCGACCCCTATTATCGCGTGCCGGCGCGCTTCGCCTCGCGCAAGGACGCGGTGATGCCAGAGATCCGGCCCGAATATCTCGAAGGCAAGAAAGTCGGCGTCATCGCCGGCTCCGCTCACGAAGCGTACCTCAAGGCGATGTTCACCGACGCCGAGCTGCACCCCTATCCCAACGACGATGCGATGCGCGCCGCCTTGCGCAAGGGCGAGGTCGACTTCATCTTCGGCGACGCCATCTCGCTGGCGTTCTGGATCAACGGCACGGATTCCGGCGATTGCTGCGCCTTCTCCGGCGGCCCCTTCGTCGAGAGCCGCTTCTTCGGCGAGGGCATCGGCATCGCCGTCCGCAAGGGCAACGACGTGCTGCGCCAGGCCCTGAACTGGGCCCTGTTCCGCGTCTGGGAGAAAGGCCGCTACACCGATCTGTGGCTGCGGTATTTTTCGGTGAGCCCGTTTTAGTGCCGTAGGGTGGGCAAAGGCGCGCTAGCGCCGTGCCCACCGTCTTTGGCAGTGGTGGGCACGCTTCGCTTTGCCCACCCTACGATTCCACGATAAAGGCGCTGCTACTTTTGCATTCTGCCCGGAAATCGCTATTTTCCGCGGCCCGGAGGCCCCTGAATGTCTGTCATCGATCTTGCCGCGAACCCGAGCGACCTGCGTGCGCTCGCCGAACAATCCAACGCCTGGCCGTTCGAGCAGGCGAAGGCCATTGTCGCGCGGCTGAAGAAAAGCCCGAAGGACGAGGTGCTGTTCGAGACCGGCTATGGTCCCTCGGGCCTGCCGCATATCGGCACGTTCGGCGAGGTCGCGCGCACCTCGATGGTGCGCCATGCCTTCCGCGTGCTGACCGAGGACAAGATCAAGACGCGCCTGCTGGCGTTCTCCGACGACATGGACGGGTTTCGGAAAGTGCCCGACAACGTCCCCAACAAGGAGATGCTGGCCGCGCATCTTGGCAAGCCGCTGACGCGGGTGCCCGATCCGTTCTCCAACGAGTATCCGTCGTTCGGACACCATAACAACGCGCGTCTGCGCGCCTTTCTCGATCATTTCGGCTTCGACTACGAGTTCGCGAGCTCGACCGACTATTACACGACCGGCCGCTTCGACGCGACGTTGCTGAAGATGTTAGCTGCCTACGACAAGGTGATGGCGATCATCCTGCCGACGCTCGGCCCCGATCGCCGCGCGACCTATTCGCCGTTCCTGCCGATCAGCAAGACCACCGGTGTCGTGTTGCAAGTGCCGATGATCCGCCGCGACGTCGCGGCCGGCACGGTGACCTATGTCGATCCGGACACGAACCAGGAAGTCGAGACGCCGGTGACGGGTGGCAACGTCAAGTGCCAGTGGAAGGCCGACTGGGCGATGCGCTGGGTCGCGCTCGGCGTCGACTACGAGATGGCCGGCAAGGACCTGATCGACTCCGTGAAGCTGTCAGGCGCGATCGCCAAGGCGCTCGGCGCCACGCCGCCCGAAGGCTTCAACTACGAGCTTTTCCTCGACGACAAGGGCCAGAAGATCTCGAAGTCGAAGGGCAACGGCCTCACCATCGACGAATGGCTGCGCTACGCCTCGCCGGAATCGCTGTCGCTGTTCATGTATCGCGAGCCGAAGGCGGCCAAGCGGCTGTATTTCGATGTCATCCCGCGCAATGTCGACGACTACCAGCAGTTCATCGATGGCTTTGCGAAGCAGGATGGCAAGCAGCAGCTCGGCAATCCGGTCTGGCACATCCACAACGGCCGTCCGCCGAAGGGCGACATGCCCGTCACGTTCCAGCTCCTCTTGACGCTGGTGTCGTCGTCGAACGCGGAAAATGCCGAGACGCTGTGGGGCTTCATCGGCCGCTATCGTCCCGGCGTCAGCCCGCAGACGCATCCGAAGCTCGATGCGATGGTCGGCTATGCCATCAACTATTATCGTGACTTCGTGGCGCCGACGAAGCAGTTCCGCGAGCCGACCGAGGTTGAGCGCGCCGCGTTGCAGGATCTGCGCGATGCGCTGTCGCAGCTTCCGCAGGAATCCTCGGCCGAGGACATCCAGAACGTCGTCTACGAGATCGGCCGCCGCGAGCCGTTCCTCGACCAGGTCAAGAAGGGCAAGGACGGCCGTCCGGGCGTGACGCTCGACTGGTTCAACATGCTCTACCAGGTGCTGCTCGGCCAGGAGAAGGGCCCGCGCTTCGGCTCCTTCGTTGCGGTCTACGGCGTGCAGAACGCGGTGAACATGATCGACGGCGCGCTGGCGCGAAGCGCGTAGTAGATGCCGTACGTAGCCCGGATGTCGCTACGCTCATCCGGGCTACAGATTTGAAGCGCGCCTCAGATCGAGCGCAGCACGAAGCGCCGGTTGTCCTTCTGCACTGGGCGCGCGTTCATCGGATAGAGCTTTGCGAACGCGGCGACGTCGGTGGCTGACACCTGGATCGGGTCGGTCAGCAGCAGCCATTCGACCACCTCCGAACAGGGCGGGGTCGTCAGCGAGCCGGAGTAGCGGAAGTAGCTCAGCCTGTGCGGCAGCATGGCGTGAGGATCGATGGACGCATCGGCCTTCACCGCGGGGCCTTCCGCCGCCGGCATGGTCTTGACGATCTTGCCGAAGGCCGTGTTCGGTTTGCCTTCCGCCATCAGCACGCCGACCACGGCGAGCCCGCCGGCATCGTTGCGATGCACGAAGTGCGCTTCCATCGGAAAGTTCTTGCCGCCGATCATGTGCTCGCTCGGCCGGTGGAAATGCACCTGGAGCAGCTTGTATTTGACGTCGCCGAGCGTGAGCGTGCTGCCTTCGGCGAAGTTGAGCTGGATCGTGTGCCCGTTGTTGACGATGGTGTCGGCGCTCTTGCCCCAGTTCAGCTTCAGAACAGGCAATTGCGACTTGATCGTCCCCTCGATGTCGATCGGCGATTGCTGCAGGCCGACCGCGCAGGCCTTGTTGGCTGCGTCGAGATCGCCCCATTTGGCCGGGCCGCCGGCGCCCTCGTAGCTCCAATGCGTGCCTTCGGCGGCAAAGGCCGGCTTGCACAGCGGACAAAGCGCGAGACCCGCCAGGGCCTTCAATGCGTGACGGCGATTCATCATATCCCCCTGCGATGAATTTGATCGGCAAAATCGGACGCAACCTATGCGAGAGGGGTGGTGAGTCGCAAGGTCGCCGGGGCGAGAAGCGGCGCGGCCGGCGTCATGGTCCGGTCACGACGCAATCACTGGCTCGCCCACACGATTCGCGCGATCCAGCCGACGTCGCTCGGCGCCATCGTGTGCTCCGCCTGCGATGCATCGAGCGGCTGCAATTCCAGTGCCTTTGCCGTGCGGCGCTTCAGCGTCGCGACCGTCACCTCGCCCGCCTTGGTCTTCACCACCACGCGATCGCCTCTGCGGATCGGCGCGCGGGGCGAGATCAGGATGACGTCGCCGTCGCGATAGGCCGGGGCAAGCGCATCGCCGGAAATCTCCAGCGCAAAAGCGCGACTGTCCTCGGCGGTGGGAAGCGCAAGTTCGGTCCAGCCCTTGCCGGATGGAAAGCCGGACTCGTCGAAAGCTCCGCTCGCGCCGGCTAGTGCGAGGCCGAGCAGCGGCACCGATCGGCCGTCGCTGGCGTCGTCACCGGTCAACCCGGCAAAGGTGTCCATCGAGGAGCCAGCCGCCGCCAGCGCTTTCGCGATCGATTCGGTGGATGGCCAGCGCTCGCGCCCGTCGGGGGTGACACGCTTGGACTTGTTGAAGGTGGTGGGATCGAGCCCGGCCCGCTTGGCGAGGCCGGACGGCGACAGGCCGGCACGCTCCGCCAGCCGATCCAGCGCTCCCCAGATCTGGTCGTGAGTCAGTATCCTCTGCGCTTTGGCCTGTCTGACCATGGAAGGTCCAGCCCGTCGCAACTCAGGAAAACTGTCCTTAAATCAACCGGTTTTCCGTTTTTCGCGCAAGGGGTGGCGGGGGAAGCATTTTCAAGCGAAGCGGATACCGGTTCGCGTCAAGAAAACGCGTCAAAACAAGAATTTAAAGCCCCGTTCCGATTTCATCGGAACGGAAATGGCTCTAAGCCTTGAGTTCGGAGGGGGCGGCCATTACGGTCGCGCCCGGGTTTTGAGGACCCGCACGAGACGAAAAAACCCAAAAGACTCAAAGAGCAAACAGGGCTGCGTGAGCGGTGGTCAAGATCTACAAAATCTGTCCGGCCTCGGCCTGGCGCGAGGCGGAACGGCAGGGTGTCTACCGGGGCAGCGCGGACGATTCGCGCGACGGTTTCATCCATTTCTCGACCGCGCCCCAGGTTCCCGAGACCTTGCGCAAGCACTATTTCGGGCAGCGCGCGCTGTTCCTGGTCGAGGTCGACGGCGACGCGCTCGGCAGCGCATTGCGCTGGGAGCGCTCGCGCAATGAGGAGCTGTTTCCGCACCTCTATGGCGAGCTCGATTTCGGCGCGGTGCTGTCGGTGATGAACCTCAACATGCGTTCCGATGGCGGCCACGACGTTCCGGAGCTTATCCCGTGATCCGCGCCTTCGACGCCTTTTCGCTGCCGGTGCTGCGCTGGCTCGATCCGGAGGATGCGCATCGCCTCGCGATCCAGGGCCTGCGCTTCCTGCCGCCGGTCAAGCCGCGGCCTGACGATCCCAAGCTCGCCGTGCGTGCCTTCGGGCTCAACTTCCCCAATCCGATCGGCATGGCCGCGGGCTTCGACAAGAGCGCCGAGGTGCCGGATGCGTTGCTGCGGCTCGGCTTCGGCTTCGTCGAGATCGGTTCGGTGACGCCGAAGCCGCAAAGCGGCAATCCGCGGCCGCGGCTATTTCGTCTGGAGCGCGACGAGGCCGTGATCAACCGCATGGGCTTCAACAATGACGGCGCGGAAGTCGCGCTGCGCAGGCTCGCGGCGCGCGCGCAGCACGGCGGCATCGTCGGGGTCAATGTCGGTGCCAACAAGGATTCGCCGGATCGCGTTGGCGATTACGTCAAGCTGATCGAGACTTTTGCGCCGGTCGCGAGCTATTTCACCGTCAACGTCTCCTCGCCGAACACGCCGGGTCTGCGCAATTTGCAGGAAGGTGCGCTGCTGGACGATCTCCTCGCCAGGGTGATCGACGCGCGCGAGCGGGTGCGCCAGAAGGCCGGCGACACGCCGGTGCTGCTCAAGATCGCGCCTGATTTGAGCCTCGCCCAGCTCGACGACGTCGTGCAGGTGGCGCGCTCGCGCCGGGTCGACGGCATGATCGTGGCGAACACGACGATCGCGCGGCCGAGCACGCTGCGCGAGGAAATGCGCGCCAAGGAGCAGGGTGGTCTGTCCGGCCGGCCGCTGTTCCGCCTGTCGACGCGCATGGTCGCGGAGACCTATGTGCGCGTCGAGGGCGCGTTCCCCTTGATCGGCGTCGGCGGCGTGGATTCCGGCGGCGCCGCGCTGACGAAGATCCGCGCCGGCGCGAGCCTGATCCAGCTCTATTCGTCGCTGGTCTACAAGGGCCTCGGCCTCGTCGACGAGATCAAACGCGATCTCACCTCGACGCTGCTGCGGACAGGGCGGGATTCGCTGTCCGAAATCGTCGGCGCCGACGCGGCGACACTCACGGCGGAAGACTGGCCGGGGATGTAGCCACCGTCCAGTAGCCCGGATGGAGCGCAGCGCAATCCGGGAATCTTTCCGCGAGCACGAAGACCCCGGATTTCGCTGCGCTCCATCCGGGCTACGAATCTACGATTTCGGAAACGTCACCCGATACAGCGCCGGATAGCGCGCGCCCTGCAATCCGCCGCGGGCGACGTAGAAGGCGATCAGCGCGCTCCACAGCCCGGCATTGCCGAACGATTGCAGCGCCCACCAGGCGCCGATAAAGATCGTGAACGATAACAGCATCAGATTGCGCATCTCGCGCGCCCAGGTCGCGCCGACATAGATGCCGTCGAAGCCGAAGGCGAACACGCCGGGGATCGGCGCAAGCACGATGAACGGCAGGAATTCGCGCGCGGCGCGGCGGACGTCCTCGCTCGCTGTCATGACATTGATCAGGTTCGGCCCGAACAGCGCGAACAGCACCGCGACGACCAGTGCGAAGCCGAGGCCCCACAGCAGCACCAGCCGGGTCGAGTCCGCAAAGCCCCTGGCATCGCGCGCGCCAAAAGTGCGGCCGCAGAGCTGCTGGGCTGCGTTCGCAAGACCGTCGAGGAAGAAGGCGCTGACCAGCAGGAAATTGTTCAGCACGGAATTCGCCGCCAGCGTGACGTCACCGGCGCGCGCGCCCTTGGCGGTGAAGAACAGGAACACGGCGATCAGCGCCGCGGTGCGGATCATGATGTCGGAGTTCACCGCCAGCAGCCGCATCAGTTTTGCCCGGTCGAGCAGCGTGGCAAGGGGCACCGCAAAGCCGCCATCCGCATAGCGCCGGCAGACGATCACGCCGAGCACGAAGCCAATCGTCTCCGAGAGCAGTGCTGCGATCGCCGCGCCCGCGATGCCGGTGTCGTAGACCAGCACCAGCAAGATCGTCGCCGCCATGTTGATGAGGTTGATGACGACCTGCAGCAGCAGCGCCGGATTGGCGCGCGCCTGTCCCACCAGCCAACCGAGAATGACGTAGTTGGCGAAGGCGAACGGCGACGACCAGATCCGGATCATGAAATAGGTCTTTGCCGCGCGCGTGACGCCTTCGCTGCCGCCCATCAGGTCGAACAGCCCGGCGGCCAGCGGCAGTTGCAGCACGATCAGCGCGGCGCCGATCAGGCCCGCGACGATGAAGCCGCGCACCAGGATCACGGTCTGCTCGCGCGTTTCGCCCGCGCCCAGCGCCTGCGCCGTGAAGGCGAGCGTGCTCATGCGCAGGAAGCCGAACAGCCAGAACAGGCAGTCGAAGATGACGGAGGCCATCGCGACACCGCCAAGCAGCGCGGCATCGTCGAGCCGCCCGATCGCGGTGGTCGAGACTACGCCGATCAGCGGCGTGGTGAGGTTCGCGACCATCGCGGGACCGGCGATGGTGAAGACCTGGCGAGAGCCGATCCTGGGATGAACGGGCGCGTGCATGTCAGAACACGACCACCATGCCGTCTTCGGCGGCGAGATGCGGGACGTCGTCCAGGCGCGACAGCACGTCGTCGCTCATATGGGTGAGGACAAGCCGCTTGGCGCCGATGGCGGGGAGGTGCTGTTCCAAGGTCTTCAGGCTGAGATGGTTCTTGACCACCTTCTCGTACATATAGGCTTCAGCAATGAAAAGGTCCGCGCCATGCGCCAGCGGAATGAGCGCCTCCGTCCATTCGGTGTCGGCGCTGTAGGCGAGCGTGCGATCTTCAACCTCGACGCGGTAGGCCAGATGCGGCCCGCCGGATTCGCCGTGCACCACCCGGTAGGGCGTCACATTCACCCCGCCAAAGGTTTGGCTTCGCCCGGGGGCGAGTTCGATGAGGTTCAGCTCGAAGCGCTGCTTGGTCTTCGAGGAGTGCTCGAACAGCGCCTCCATCACTTGGGCGAGCCGCGTCTCGAGGCCTTGCGGGCCCGCGATCGTCAGCGGCCGGGTCCGCCGCGAGAATTGCGCATCGAGCAGGACAAACGGCAGCCCGGCAAAATGGTCGCCGTGGAAATGCGTGATGAGAATGAGGTCGATCTCGTTGCGGTCGATCTCGAGTCGCTTCAACGCCGGCAGAGCCGACGCGCCGCAATCGATCAGGAAGTTGGCCGCGCGCCCCGAGATGTGGAAGCAGGTGTTGAGCCTGCCGCCCGAGCCGAAGGCGTCGCCGCAGCCGACAAAGCGCAATTGCATCGGCTGCGGGCTCCCAAATCCTTACCTGTTGCGCGGCGCGCCGAATACGCGCGACAGCAGCCAGATCGGAACCACGATGACGGCGCCGAGCAGGAAGTAGCGCCACAGCCAGTTCACCGCGTCGAAGCCGAGATCCCAGAGACGCTGGAACAGCAAGCGGATGCTGTAGATGATGTTCCAGGGATCGAAGCCGATCGCGGCGAGCACGACGCCGACCAGGATCGAGAGCAGGACCAGGCGAAACGCGACCGCCAGCGGCGAGCCGCCGAGAAAGCGGTTCAGCCCATCGCTGCGGCCGGCCGGCAAATCTCTGACGTCTTGGACCATCTCAAGCTCCTCGCGGGGATTCGACCCCATTATAGGTCACGGCGGGGCACATGGGGAACCCGCATTCCCTCGTCAATGGCTGTCGGCGGAAGCCGCAACCTTAATTGTTGGTAGGGATTCGTCAGCCTTCAGCATCTTTTCCAGCGTTTCCAGCCGATCGGCCTCGCGCGGCGGCTTGTCCCAGCGCAGCCGGCTGATGCGGGGAAAGCGCATGGCGACGCCGGATTTGTGCCGCGGGGAACGCTGCAGCCCCTCGAACGCCACCTCCAGCACGAGGCCCTTGTCGGGCTCATGCACGACGTGGCGCACGGGGCCGAATTTCTCGGTGGTGTTGCGGCGGACGAAACGGTCGATCTGCAAGAGCTCCTCGTCGGTGAAGCCGAAATAGGCTTTTCCGACCGGCACCAGCTCATCGCCGGCTTCGCCCTCGGTCCAGACGCCGAAGGTGTAGTCGGAGTAGTAGGATGAGCGTTTGCCGTGGCCGCGCTGCGCATACATCAGCACGGCATCGATGATGTGCGGATCGCGCTTCCACTTCCACCACTGGCCTTTTGGCCGCCCCGGCAGGTAAGGCGCATCGCGCCGCTTCAGCATGACGCCTTCGACGGCGTCGGCATCTTCGCCCGCGCCGGCACTCGCGGGATCGGCGCGCGCCGCGGTGAGCGCCTGCCAGCTTGCGAAGGGCACGGTGGGCGACAGATCGATGCGGGGATCGTCGAGCTTGCCGATGAACGTCTCCAGCCGTTCGCGCCGCTCCGCGAAGGGCAGCTCGCGCAGATCGTTCTCGTCGTCGCCGAGCAGATCATAGGCGCGCAAATGGATCGGAAACTCCTTGATCAGCTTCGGCGAAACGACCTTGCGGTTGAGGCGCTGTTGCAGAACATTGAAACTCTGCACGCGGCCTTCGCGCAGGATCAGAAGCTCGCCGTCGATTGCGCCTGCGAGCCGCAGCGACGGTACGAGGTCCGGAAAGCTCCCCGTGATGTCCTCGCCGGTGCGCGAATAGAGCCGCGCCGTGATCTGCCCGCGCTCATCGCGGCCCGCCACCGCCTGCACGCGGATGCCGTCCCACTTCCATTCGGCGATGTAGTCGGCGGGATCGAGCGCGGCGAAATCCGTGTCCTCGATCGCGTGCGCGAGCATCACGGGCCGGAACGGCGCGGGATCGCGATTGACCGGCCTTTCGCCGCGGCCTTCGAGCCAGGCGAACAGGTCGAGATAGGGAGGGCTGAGCCCCGGCCAGATCAGCTCGACCTCATGCGGGTCCTTGTCGCCAAGCGCAGCGGCCGCGGTCTTCGCCAGCCGCGCGGAGATGCCGATGCGCAGTGCGCCGGTGACGAGCTTCAGCAGCGCCCAGCGGCCGGTCTCGTCGAGCTCGTCGAGCCAGCGCTCGAGCTGCTTTGGCAGCTCGGTCTTGCCGAGCGTGCGCAGCGTGGTGACGACGTCCGTGAGGGTTGGGGGCGGCGGGTTGTTGTGGTTGCTTGGGTGGGGCGCATCGCTGGCATCTCGCCCGCGGTACCCCTCTCCCTGCCCCTCCCCCGCAAGGGGGGAGGGAAGGGAGAGAGTGGTGCCTCCATCACTCGCTGAATCACTGTCAGTCGTAATGCTCACCGGCCGCCGCGCGCCCCGCTGCGCTCCCTCCCCCCTTGCGGGGGAGGGCGGGGGAGAGGGGGGGCCCGGAAAAGACTTTCCGTTGCCGGGCACCCGCCGCGGCCACATCAGCGCCACCGTCTCCGAGAGATCGCCAACGTAATCGTAGGACAACCCGAACAGCACCTCATCCGTGCGCGCTGCGATCAGATCGCGGATCAGCGCGGGCTTGGCATGCTTGAAGCTCAGCGCGCCGGTCAGCGCGGCCAGGGCGTAGCCGCGGTCGGGATCGCCGACCTCGCGGAAATAACCGGTGATCAGCCGCAGCTTGTTGTTGCGGCCGGGCTCGTAGGCGAGGCGATCCAGCAGTTCGGCGAAGCGGTTCATGCTTCGGCCTCATCTTGAAGCGGCGTCTCGCTCTCCTCCTCGTCGCCATAGCCGACGAGATCGAGCGGCTGCGCGCGAAGACCTTGCGACTTGCACCAATGCACCAGCGCGTCTTCCTGGCCGTGCGTCACCCAGATCTCGCCGGCACCGGTCGCCGCGATCGTGGCGGTGAGGCCGTCCCAATCGGCGTGGTCGGAGATCACCAGCGGCAGCTCGATGCCGCGCTGCCGTGCGCGGGCACGCACCCGCATCCACCCCGAGGCAAAGGCGGTGACGGGATCGGGAAAGCGCCGCGTCCAGAGGTCCGAGGTGGCCGACGGCGGTGCCAGCGTGATGGTGCCGGCGAGCGCCGCCTTCTTTACGCCCATCACCGGCTTGAGCTCGCCGAGATTGATCCCGCGGCTCTGATAGTACTCGGTGATCTTCTCCATCGCGCCATGCAGGTAGATCGGTGCGTCATAGCCGGCCTGTCGCAACAGCGCGATCACGCGCTGCGCCTTGCCGAGCGAATAGGCGCCGACGAGATGTGCGCGTTCGGGAAACAATGCAACGGAGGCCAGCAGCTTCCTCACCTCGCCGGCGGCATCGCCATGGCGAAACACCGGCAGGCCGAAGGTGGCTTCAGTGATGAAGACGTCGCAGGGCACGAGTTCGAACGGCGTGCAGGTCGGGTCGGGCGCATCCTTGTAGTCGCCGGAGGCGACGATGCAGGTGTCCTTGCAGGTCACAGCGATCTGCGCCGAGCCCAGCACATGACCGGCCGGGTGAAACGTCACACGGACGTCGCCGAGCCCGATCTCCTCGCCATAGCGGATCGCTTGCGTCGAGCCGGCAAAGTTCTCGCCATAGCGCAGCCGCATCATGTCCAGCGTTTCCTGCGTCGCCAGCACCGCGCCATGGCCGGCGCGGGCATGGTCGGAATGGCCGTGGGTGATCACGGCCCGCTCGACCGGGCGGACAGGGTCGATGTGGAAGTTGCCAGGCTTGCAGCACAGGCCGTCAGCAGTTGGCAGCAGGATGTCTTGCGGACGCATGTTCGTCATATAGGGAGCGGCCGCCCCAAATGAACCCGTCATTCGCGGGCTTGACCCGCGCCTCCATCCTCTTAAACAGTTCCCTTTTTGATGGATTGCCGGGTCGAGCCCGGCAATGACGAGCCGAGTTCCTATGCCCCTGCGCCTGTTCCACTCCTCCGGCGATCTCATGGCCGACCGCCGTTTCGAGTTCGCGCGCGACCTCCAGCTCAAGGGCGATCTGCCCGCCGCCGCCGACCTCATCGAGCAGGCGATCGAGCTCGCGCCTGACTTCACTTCGGCCTGGTTCACGCTCGGCGAGATCCGCCAGCAGCTCGGCGAGCGCGACAAGGCGATTGCGGCGTTCCGGAAAGCACGCGACTGCGACCCTGAGGACCAGCACGGCTCCGGCCTGCATCTGATGCGGCTCGGCGACGCGCAGATGGCGGAGATGCCCAAGGCCTATGTGCAGGCCCTCTTCGATCAATATGCGCCGCGCTTCGAGCACACGCTGATCAACGATCTCGACTATCGCGCACCGTCGCTGATCTTCAAGGCGGTGGTGGCCGCGCGCGTCGTCGCCAAGAAGCCGGCCTTGTTCAAGCGCGCCATCGATCTTGGTTGCGGCACCGGGCTCGCCGCCGCCGCCTTCGCCAAGCAGGTCGATCATTTCATCGGCATCGATCTGTCGACCGGCATGATCAAGGAGGCGCGCGCCACCGAGCTCTATGCCGAGCTCGAGGTCGCCGACATGATCGAAGGCCTGCGCACCAAGGGCGATACGAGCGCGAACCTCGTCGTCGCCGCAGATGCGTTCGTCTATCTCTCCGATCTCGCGCCGGTGCTCACGGAAGCGCAGCGCGTGCTCGTATCCGGCGGCGTGCTCGCTTTCACGCTGGAGACGCATGACGGCAGCGGCATCGTGCTCGGCGAAGGCCTGCGCTATGCCCATTCGGCGGAATATGTGCGTGACGCGATGGCGAAGGCCGGGCTCAAGCTGCTGACATTGGAGCCGGCATCGCCACGCATCGAGAACAACGAGCCGGTGCGCGGCCTCGTCGTCGTCGCCGAGAAAACTTGAGTTTAGGCGCTAAAAACCCCGCGATTTAAGCGTCATTGCGTCGCAAAGCGGCGTCTTCCTACTTGCGAGCCGTGCTGCGTTGCCAGCACAATGCGCGCACTAGGGAGAAACAAATAATGACCAAGAATCCATCGCGGCGCGATTTCAGCGCCGGCGCGCTCGCCACCGTCGCTGCATCCACCTTGCCTGCGCCGTATGTCTGGGCCGCGGAGAAGAAATACGATGCGGGCGCCAGCGACACCGAGATCAAGATCGGACAGACCGTGCCGCATTCCGGTCCCGGCTCGCTCTATGGGGTGTTGGGGCGCATCGGCGAGGCCTATTTCCAGATGCTGAACGAGAAGGGCGGCATCAACGGACGCAAGGTCAAGTTCCTTACCATGGACGACGCCTACAGCGCGCCGAAATGCGTCGAGGCGACGCGGCGCCTGGTCGAGCAGGAAGAGGTGCTGGCGCTCTATGGCTCGCTCGGCACCGCGCCGCAGACCTCCGTGCACAAATATCTCAATTCCAAGGGCGTGCCGCAACTGCTGCTCAACACCGGCGCGTCCAAGTGGAACAATCCAAAAGAGTTCAAATGGACGATGGCGGGCCTGCCGCTCTATCCGACCGAAGCGCGCATCCTGGCGCGGCACGTCCTCAGCGTGAAGCCGAATGCCAAGGTCGGCATCCTCTACCAGAACGACGATTTCGGCCGCGACTTCCTCGGTCCGTTCAAGAAGGTGCTGGCGGATGCCGGGGGCACCGCGCAGGTGATCATGGAGCAGACCTACGATCTGACCGATCCGACCGTCGATTCCCAGCTCATCAATCTCTCGAAATCGGGCGCCGACGTCTTCTACAACATTTCCACCGGCAAGGCGTCGTCGCAGTCGATCCGCAAAGTGGCCGAGCTCGGCTGGAAGCCGCTGCAATTGTTGTCAGCCGGTTCGACCGGTCGTTCGATCCTCAACGCAGCAGGCCTCGAGAACGCCACCGGCATCGTCGCCATCCGCTACAACAAGGAGGTCGGCCTGCCCAAATGGGAGAAGGACCCCGACGTGATGGCGTTCGAGGAGCTGCGCAAGAAGTACACGCCGGCGATCGATCAAGACAACACCATCGCGTTTGCCGGCTACGGCCAGGCCGTCACCATGGGCGAGATCCTGCGCCGCTGCGGCGACGATCTCACCCGCGCCAACGTGCTGAAGCAGGCGTCCACGCTCGCAGGCTTCCACTCGCCCTATTTCCTCGACGGCGTCACCTACAGCTACACGCCGGAGGACTACACGCCGATGAAGACGCTCTTCATCTCCACCTTCAGCGGCAAGGACTGGGACATCTCAGACAAGCCGATGTCGGAGTAGGCCGCGCTTTCTTCCTTCTCCCCTTGTGGGAGAAGGTGGCGCGAAGCGCCGGATGAGGGGTCTTTCTCCACGTACGCGAAAGAGAATGACGCGCGGAGAGATACCCCTCACCCGTCTCGCCGCTGTCGCGGCGAGCCACCCTCTCCCGCAAGGGGAGAGGGAAAAGCGGCGCCCCGCTATTCACATCTCCGCCCCTCGACGAACCCACCGCCACGGCTTACCTGTGATGCCGTGCCGCCCCGCATCCTCAAAATCCCGGCCGAGCCGGCCACGCTGCTGCCCGACCGCTTCCAGGCGTGGTTCGCGGCCCGCGGCTGGTCGCCGCGTGAGCATCAGCTCGCGCTGCTGGACAAGGCGCGCGAGGATCGTTCCGCACTGCTGGTCGCGCCCACCGGCGCGGGCAAGACGCTGGCGGGATTTCTGCCGACGCTGGTGGAGCTCTCGACGCAGCCGGTCGGACGGGACGCAGGCGCGAAGCAAAGCCTCGTCTCCACCGGCCGCGATGTTCGCCGCAGCGATGGCCTGCACACGCTCTACATCTCGCCGCTGAAAGCGCTCGCCGTCGATATCGCCCGCAATCTCGAGCGGCCGATTGCGGAGATGGGGCTGCCGATCAAGGTCGAGACCCGCACCGGCGACACGCCGGTGTCGCGGCGGCAGCGCCAGCGGCGCTATCCGCCCGATATCCTGCTGACGACGCCTGAGCAGGTCGCACTGCTGCTCTCCTCCGACGACGCGCCGTTCCTGTTCTCCTCCTTGAAGCGCATCGTGCTCGACGAGCTCCACGCGCTGGTGACGTCCAAGCGCGGCGATCTGCTTTCGCTGGGTCTGGCGCGGCTCTGGCGGCTGGCGCCGCAGCTGCGCGCGATCGGCCTGTCGGCGACCGTGGCCGAGCCGGACCAGCTTGCGCGCTTCCTGGTGCCGCAGCCCGGCGGGAAGGAGGCGGCCGCCGACATTGTCGTCGCCGGCGGTGCCGCGCCGCCGCTGGTCGAGATGCTGGATACCCGCGAACGCCTGCCCTGGGCAGGCCACAGCGCGCGCCACGCGCTTCCCGAAATCTACGAGCTGATCAAGGCGAACAAGACCACGCTCGTCTTCGTCAACACCCGCAGCCAGGCCGAGATGCTGTTCCAGAATCTCTGGAGCATGAACGACGACAACCTCGCGATCGCGCTGCATCACGGCTCGCTCGACGTCGCCCAGCGCCGCAAGGTCGAGGACGCGATGTCGGCGGGCAGACTGCGCGGCGTGGTCTGCACCTCTTCGCTCGACCTCGGCGTCGATTGGGGCGATGTCGATCTCGTCGTCAATATCGGTGCGCCAAAAGGCTCTTCGCGTCTGATGCAGCGGATCGGCCGCGCCAATCACCGCCTTGATGAAGCCTCGCGCGCGGTGCTGGTGCCGGCGAACCGGTTCGAGGTGCTGGAGTGCCGCGCCGCGATCGATGCGATCGCCGAGAATGCGCAGGATACGCCACCCTTGCGCACCGGCGCACTCGACGTGCTGGCCCAGCACGTGCTCGGCCGCGCCTGCGGCGAGCCGTTTCTGAGCGATGATCTCTACGGCGAGGTGCTCACGGCCGCGCCTTACTCAGATCTCGCCCGGCAGGATTTCGACGACGTCGTCGATTTCGTCGCCTCCGGTGGCTACGCGCTGAAGACCTATGAGCGCTTCGCCCGCATCAAGCAGGACAAGCAGGGGCGCTGGCGCGTCGCCAATCCAAAGGTGCGGCAGAGCTATCGTCTCAATGTCGGCACCATCGTCGAGGAGCCGATGCTGAAGGTGCGGCTCGTTCGTGGGCGCTCCACCGGCAGCGGCTCGACCGGCGTCATCGCGCGCGGCGGCCGCGTGCTCGGCGAAATCGAGGAATATTTTATCGAGGGCTTGATTGCCGGCGACACCTTTGTGTTCGGCGGCGAAGTTGTGCGCTATGAGGCGTTGGCCGAGGATCAGGTCTATGTCTCCCGCGCCAACGACAAGGACCCGAAAGTGCCGTCCTATATGGGCGGCAAATTTCCGCTCTCGACCTATCTTGCCGAGCGCGTGCGGCGCCTGCTCGACGACCGCCGTGCATGGAACGGTCTGCCTGAGCAGGTGCGCGACTGGCTGTCGTTGCAGAAAGACGTCTCACGTGTGCCCGGCGTGCGCGAGCTGCTGGTCGAGACCTTTCCACGCGGCAACAAGCATTATCTCATTTGCTATCCCTTCGAGGGCCGGCTCGCGCACCAGACGCTGGGCATGCTGCTGACGCGGCGGCTGGAGCGGATGCGCGCCCGGCCGCTCGGCTTCGTCGCCAATGAATATGCGGTGGCGATCTGGGGGCTTGGCGATGCATCCTTCATGATCCGCAACGGCGAGCTTAATCTCGACGCGCTGTTCAACCCGGACATGCTCGGGGACGATCTCGAAGCCTGGCTCGCGGAATCCGCGCTGATGAAGCGCACCTTCCGCAATTGCGCGCTGATTTCCGGCCTGATCGAGCGGCGCTTCACCAGCGAGGACAAGAGCCGCCGCCAGGTGCTGTTCTCGACCGATCTCGTCTACGACGTCCTGCGCAAGCACCAGGCCGATCACGTGTTGCTGCGCGCCGCCCGTGCTGATGCCGCTACCGGCCTGCTCGACCTGCGCCGTCTCGGCGCCATGCTTGCCCGCATCCAGGGCCGTATCACGCATCGGGAACTCGATCACGTCTCGCCGCTCGCCGTCCCCGTGATGCTGGAAATCGGCCGCGAGTCAGTCTATGGCGAAGCTGGCGACGAGCTCCTGGCGGAAGCCGCCGACGAGCTGGTCAAAGAGGCGATGTCGTAGAGAATCTTACCAGTGGTGCGCGCAACTCCATCCACATCGTCATGCCCGGGCTTGACCCGGGCATCCACGTCTTTGCTTCCGCGGCAAGAACGTGGATGGTCGGGACGAGCCCGGCCATGACGGAGCAAGTGGCGCTATCGATCTCATCGACACGCACTTTGGATGTGGCTGGCATCGCGCTCCACGCCGATCTCTCCGGTGCGCTGTTCTGGGAGGAGCAGCGCCTGCTCGTCGTCTCCGATCTGCATCTGGAAAAAGGGTCCAGCTTCGCCACGCGCGGTGTGCTGCTGCCGCCTTACGATACGTTGGCAACGCTGAGCCGTCTCGCTGCTGTCATCTCCCGCCATAATCCCCGAACGGTCATCGCGCTCGGCGACAGTTTTCACGACCGAACCGCGCATGAGCGGTTGTCGTCCGACGATCGCGATGCTGTTGCCGCACTCCAGACCGGCCGCGACTGGATCTGGATCTCGGGCAATCACGATCCCATGCTGCCGCGCGATCTCGGCGGGACCATCGCCGACGAAGTCGCGATCGGCCCGATCACCTTCCGTCATGAGCCAACAGGTGCGCGCGGCGAGATCGCCGGCCATCTGCATCCGAAGGCGCGCGTCTCCGCACGCGGCCGCTCGATGGAACGCCGCTGCTTCGCCAGTGACGGGATGCGCGCCGTGATGCCTGCCTTCGGCGCCTATGCTGGCGGTCTCAGCATCCGCGATGCCGCGTTCGCAAAGATCTTTCCCAGCAATGGCTTTGTCGCCCATCTGCTCGGAGACCGCCGCGTCCACGCCATTGCGGCCTCGCGCTGTTGTTGAGATCCCGGCCTCGTGCCAACCGGATCCATCGGGCCCGCCAACGGAAAATAGGACAGGACTACGTCCAGTACTTATCCGGAATCGCCTAAGTTGATAGGTACCTCTAACTTGCCAATTGCCGGGGCTGGATTTCATCCCGAACACGATTGCAACCGGCAAAGGGGTCGCTGCGAGGCGGCCCCTTTCGATTCCGCCAGTCGGACTTTGTCCCCTGTTCCGGAACAAATTAAGAACACTTTAGCAAGTCTTTGATATATCATTGTGATTCGGCGCGTTGCCGACACAATATCTAGCGTCCGTCAGACTTTGCGAGGACTACATGTCCACCATCGCCTTCGATCAATTTGCCCTCACCCGGATCGCCGATTTCGCGCGCTCGCTGTCGCGGCTGCATCAGGCCGCGCGGCGCTACGCGGTCGATGACGACCAGTTCGACCGCGAGTTCAACGCGGTGTGCCAGTCGATCTGGGGCTACACCATCGACGACGTCAGCGACGATCTGTTCTCGACCGAGGATCATCTGTTCCTCGACACGCTGGACGAAGCGCATGCGCGCATCTTCGCAGCCGAGCAGGGTTACGATCTCATCGGCGAGGCGGGCATGCTCACCGACTGGTGGGGCTTCTGCTGGATGATCCTGGCCGAGAAGCGCGGCCTGCTGACTCAGGAAAACCGCGCCGCCGCGCGCGCGGCGATCGAGGAAAAATATCTGGCGGCGCCGAACGTGATCGGGGTGATCATCGGGAGATGACGCAGCACTCTCCGTCACTGCGAGCGTAGCGAAGCAATCCATAATCTGTTCGCGGTGACAGACTGGATTGCTTCGCTGCGCTCGCAATGACGACTTTGATTCAGTTGGGGCTTAGTCCAGCCCCGCCCGCTTCGCCGGCTTCTGTGCAGGGGTCTTCGGCACCGTCACGTCAGGCAGCGTCTCGCGCACGATCTCGACTGAGGCCGGCGCATCTGCCGCGACCGTCTCTGCGCGCACCGGGGCCACCTTCATCTCGCCGAGCCGCGCGCGGACCTGCGCGGTGAGTCCGGGATAGGAAGCAACCGGCGTGAAGTCCGCAGCTTGGTCATTGCCGACGCGGATGCCGGTATAGGCGACGAGGCCGTCGCTGGTTGCGATCACGTCGCCGGCTTTCAGCGAGGAATCCAGCGCGAGATCGACCGGGGCGAGGCCGACCGGCTCGCGGCCGTTGCAGGTGCAGTCGGCACGCAGCGCCTTGCGATAGGCGAACGCGTTTTCGCTATCGGCGTAGCGCTCGCCGGTCTGCGAAGCGGCGCCGTCGATCGAAGAGCCGAAATAGACCTTTGTCGTGGTGGCAGGACAGAACGCCTGACACATCTGGGCGGGCGAGGCGAGGCCGCGCATCAGCGGAAAATATTTGCCGTCGCAGGTGCGCACGCAGAAGGCTGGGCCCGAGCCGCCGGCCGCCGCCGCGCGTGTCGGTGGCACATATTGCGGGTTTGCGGGATTCTGCTGGCTGGCGAAGGGATCGGCAAAGGAGTTCGACTGCTGCGGAACCTCACGCTGCGGCCGCGGCCGCTGCATTCCGCCGAAGAAGAAGTCGAACAGGCCCTCGGCCGAAGCCGGTGCTGGAGCCGCAAGCAGCGGGGCCGCCAGGCTGGCGGCCACAAGCATCGCGCGACGCGCATGGGACAAGGCTGTACGCAATGCTCACTCCGACGCTACTGAACCGGCCGGAACCTTCCGAGGTCTCGGCACATGATTCACCATAGTGCTGGATGGTAAATGAGCAGTTGAGCGGAGGCGATTTCAAGTCGAGGCCGTGACCTCTTCAAGGCCAGGCACAGCTTCCGGCGGATGGTTGCTTCCGGGCAACGCCCGGGCATAGACGGATTGTCTCGCGGCCTTAAGCCTTCAGGAACTCCGACGCCTTGTACAGCGAGCGGAACGGCAGGCCGGCCGCGCCAAACGTATCGGTGGCGCCTTCCTCGCGGTCGACCATGGTCAGCACCAGCACCACCTCGGCGCCGGTCTCTCGTACGGATTCCACCGCCTTCATCGCCGAGCCGCCGGTGGTGGTGACGTCCTCGACGATCACGACGCGCTTGCCTTCGAGCGTCTCGCCCTTGGGCAGGCCTTCGATCGCGAGCTTCGCGCCGTGCTCCTTCGGCTTCTTGCGTACGAAGAACGCCGCGATCGGATGGCCCTTGATCCAGGAGATCTGCGCCAGCGCGCCGGCCAGTGGCACCGCGCCCATCTCGAGCCCTCCGATGAAGTCGAGCTGGTCGTCCTTCAGCGCCTCATAAGTCAGCTCGGCGAGCAGGGTCGCGCCCTCGGGGTCGAGCATGGTCGGCTTGAGGTTGAAGTAGAAATCGCTCTTGCGGCCCGACGCGAGCGTGACGTCACCCCGGCCGAAGGAGCGCCGGCGGATGATTTCGAACAGGCGGGCGCGGGAGGCAGATTTCGACACGGCGGTCCCTCGGGGCTTTTTGGAGGTGGCGGAATTTATCCGCGACGGCCGCGACATTCCAGAGGGGACCGGTCGAGTCAACAGGGATCGGCCATCCCGGTCCGCCAGTTGTGGGGGTGCAACCTTCTGGAGTAGTTGGATGCCAGATATCTCGGGGAAGGAAATGCCTGAATGACCATCGAGCTGCACACCTGGAACACGCCGAACGGCCGCAAGATCTCGGTCGCATTGGAGGAAATGGGGCTGCCTTACAAGGTGGTGCCGGTGAACATCACCAAGGGCGAGCAGATGGCGCCGGGCTTCCTGAAGCTCAGCCCCAACAACAAGATCCCCGCGATCGTCGACCCCGAGGGGCCGGACGGCAAGCCCGTCAGCATCTTCGAGTCCGGTGCGATCCTGCTCTATCTCGGCGAAAAGACCGGCAAATTCCTGCCGAAATCGCTCTCGGGGCGCATCCCCGTCTATGAATGGCTGATGTGGCAGATGGGCGGCTTCGGCCCGATGCCCGGCCAGGTGCACCATTTCATCGCGCTCGAGAACGAGCAGGATCGCGCCTATGGCCTGAAGCGCTACATGGCGGAGACGCGCCGGCTCTACGGCGTGCTGGACCGCCGGTTGGAGGCCCACGACTTCGTCGCCGGCGATCTCTCGGTTGCCGATTTTGCCATCCTGGGCTGGGCCTGGCGCCACCCTCGCCACAAGGTTGAGCTGGCCGATTTTCCCAACGTCAAGCGCTGGTATGAGGCGCTGATGGCGCGTCCCGCGGTGAAGCGGGGCATGGACGCGAAGCTGGATTGAGGGGCCCTTTTCCCTCCCCCCTTGTGGGGGAGGGTGGCTCGCCGCGTAGCGGCGAGACGGGTGAGGGGTCTGTCTCCGCGAGTCCAACTGTCTTCGAATGCGCGGAGAGAGACCCCTCATCCGGCGCTTCGCGCCACCTTCTCCCACAAGGGGAGAAGGAAGAAAAATAATCACACCTTCTTCGCTTCCACCGCCATCCGCACCGCAAGCCCAGCCAGCACCGTGCCCATCAGCCAGCGCTGCACCAGCATCCAGCTCGGCCGGCTCGCCAGGAACAGTGCGATCGACCCTGCGGCAAGTGCGATCATCGCGTTGACGCTGACGCTGATCGCGATCTGGATCCCCCCCAACACCACCGACTGTGTCAGCACGCTGCCGGCGGTGGGATCGATGAACTGCGGCAGCAGTGCCAGATACAGCATCGCGATCTTCGGATTGAGCAGATTGGTGACAAAACCCATCGCGAACAATTTGCGCGGGCTGTCGATCGCAAGCTGCTTCACCTGGAACGCCGAACGACCGCCCGGCTTCACCGCCTGCCACGCGAGCCAGAGCAGATAGCCCGCGCCGGCGAAACGCAGCGCGTCATAGGCAAAGGGAATGGCGAGCAAGAGCGCGGTGATGCCGAACGCCGCGCATAGCATGTAGAACACGAAGCCGAGTGCCACCCCGCCGAGCGAGACGATGCCCGCCGCCGGCCCCTGCGTGATCGAGCGCGAGATCAGATAGATCATGTTCGGCCCCGGCGTGAGCACGAGACCAAGGCAGACGAGGGCGAAGCCGAGCAGGGCGGAAGTATGGGGCATGCGTGAACCGGCGTGGGAGACGGCACGGTTCTAATATGCGCGCGACGGCGGAGCCATCGCGCAATTGCACGGAGGACAATTCGAGTCCCGCATCTCACCCCAACGTCGTCCCCGCGAAAGCGGGGACCCATACCCCCAGGGAGGAGTTTGAGGCTGGATCGTCATGGGCAATCTTCGCCTAACTCGATCCTGTGGTTATGGGTCCCGGCGTTCGCCGGGACGACACCGTGCTGGTGGAGACATCAGTGCGCCTCGTCCCAATTCTTCGCCGCGCGCGCATCGACATGCAGCGGCACCGACAGGTTCACGGCCGGGAACGGCGCGTCCTGCATCACGTGCTGCACCACCGGCAGCGTCGCCGCGACCTCGGCGTCAGGCACCTCAAAAATCAGTTCGTCGTGCACCTGGAGCAGCATCTGTGCCGACAGCTTCTTCTGGGCCAGGGCATCCTCCATCCGCGTCATGGCGCGGCGGATGATGTCGGCGGCGGTGCCCTGGAGCCGCGCGTTGATCGCGGCGCGCTCGTTGAAGGCGCGCACCGAGGCGTTCGAAGCTTTGATGTCGGGATAGTACATCTTCCGGCCGAACAGCGTGGTGACATAGCCATTGCTCCGGCAGAAGTCGCGCGTCTCGTCCATGTAGGCGCGGATACCGGGGAAGCGCTCGAAATACTTCTTGATGTAGGCGGAGGCCTCCTCGCGCGCGATACCGAGCTGGTTGGCGAGACCGAAGGCCGAGATGCCGTAAATGATGCCGAAATTGATCGCCTTGGCGCGGCGCCGGATTTCGCTCGGCATGCCCTCGATCGGCACGCCGAACATTTCGGAGGCCGTCATCGCGTGAATGTCGAGCCCGTCCTTGAATGCCTGCTTGAGGACGGGAATGTCGGCGATCTCGGCGAGCAGCCGCAGCTCGATCTGCGAATAGTCGGCGGAGACAAGCTTGTGCCCGGGCGTCGCGATGAAGGCACGGCGGATCTTTCGCCCGTCCTCGGTGCGCACCGGGATGTTCTGCAGATTCGGCTCGTTCGACGACAGTCGGCCCGTCGTGGTCGCGGCCAGCGCGTAGGTGGTGTGGACGCGATGGGTCTGCGGGTTGACGTAGGTCGGCAGCGCGTCGGTGTAGGTCGATTTCAGTTTCGAAACCTGGCGCCACTCCAGGATCTTCTTCGGGAAGTCATGGCCCTGCTCGGCGAGCTCGTCGAGCACTTGCGCGGTCGTCGACCACGCGCCGGTCTTGGTCTTGGTGCCGCCGGACAGTCCCATCTTGCCGAACAGGATGTCGCCGATCTGCTTGGGGCTGCCGACATTGACGGGCTCGCCCGCGATCTCCTGGATCTCGGCTTCGACGCGCGCCGCGGTCTGGGCGAAGTCGCCTGATAGCCGCGACAGGACCTGGCGGTCGATCGAGATGCCGCGCCGCTCCATGCGCGCGAGCACCGACACCAGCGGCCGCTCCAGCGTCTCGTAGACGGCGGTCATGTGCTCGGCGACGAGGCGCGGCTTCAGCACGCGCCACACGCGCAAGGCCATGTCGGCGCCTTCCGCCGACAGCGGCGCGGCCTTGTCGATCGGCACCTGGTCGAACGTGATCTTGCCCTTGCCGCTGCCGAGCAGCTCGCTCTCCTTCAGCATGGCGTGGCCGAACCAGCGCTCCGCGAGCGCTTCGATCGCGTGCGAGCCGC
Organism: Tuber microsphaerosporum; assembly: GCA_003521225.1. Lineage (NCBI taxonomy): Eukaryota > Fungi > Ascomycota > Pezizomycetes > Pezizales > Tuberaceae > Tuber > Tuber microsphaerosporum. The sequence goes on from QOVD01002360.1 coordinate 722,148, forward strand.
GGCCGGCATCGAGCACATAGGAGATCAGCTGCGCATCGTCGGCGTTGCGTAGCGTGATGCCGTGCTGCGCCAGCATCACGGCGGTGAACTTGACGTCGAAGCCGATCTTGAGAATGCCCGCCGATTCCAGCACCGGACGAAGCGCTTCGATCGCGTCGGCATGCTTGACCTGGTCCGGCGCAAGACCCGCGTCGAACAGGCCGGCGCCGCCACCGGACTGCTTGTGCGCGAGCGGCACGTAGCAGGCCTCGTTCGGCGCCAGCGCCAGCGCGATGCCGCACAGATCGGCCTGCATCGGATCGATGGAGCTGGCTCTCGTCTCGATCGCGACATAGCCGGCGTCATGGATGCGCGCGACGAAGGCGTCGAGCTCCATGAGCGTCTTGATCGCCTGGTATTTGCCGCGGTCGACCGGCAGCTTGCGCAGCGCCTCTTCGCGCGCGGCGGCCAGTGAAATCGGCGAGCCCTTGAGACCGGCCGACTTATCGCCCTTGTCGCCGCCCGTTGCGGTCGCGGCTGGAGCGGCGAAAAGATCGCCGGAGGTCTCTGACGTTCTTGCCTTGGCTGCGTCGCCGCCGGCCCTGGCGCCGCTGCTGTTCGACGCATCGGCATCGACATTGGCGGGATCGATCTGCGAATAGTCGGCGACGCGGCGCGTCAGCGTGGTGAATTCCATCGCCTTCAGGAAGGCAATCAGCTTGCGCGCGTCGGGCTCGTGCACCGCGAGGTCGTCCAGCGGCACCTCGAGTTCGACCTTGTCGTCCAGCAGCACTAGCTGGCGCGAAATCCGCGCCTTCTCGGCATTCTCGATCAGCGCCTCGCGGCGCTTCGGCTGCTTGATCTCGGTAGCGCGGAACAGAAGCTGTTCGAGGTCGCCATATTCGACGATCAGCTGCGCGGCGGTCTTGATGCCGATGCCGGGGACACCAGGAACGTTGTCGGTGGAATCGCCGGCCAGCGCCTGCACTTCGACGACTTTCTCCGGCGGCACGCCGAACTTCTCGATCACCTCGGGGATTCCGATACGCCGCTCCTTCATGGTGTCGTACATCATGATCTTGTCGTTCACGAGCTGCATCAAATCCTTGTCGGAGGATACGATGGTCGTGTGGGCGCCGCGGTCGCTGGCCTGCCGCGCATAGGTCGCAATGAGATCGTCGGCCTCGAAGCCGCCCTGTTCCAGGCAAGGCAAATCGAAGGCGCGCACGGCTTCGCGGATCAGCGCGAATTGCGGGATCAGATCATCGGGTGCGGGCGGCCGGTGCGCCTTGTACTCGGGATAGATCTTGTTGCGGAAGGTGACTTCCGACTTGTCGAACACGATCGCCAGATGCGTCGGGCGGTTGTCCGCGGGCATGTCGCGCAACAGCTTCCACAGCATGTTGCAGAAACCGAGCACGGCGTTGACCTGCAAGCCATCGGACTTGCGGTTCAGTGGCGGCAGCGCGTGATAGGCGCGGAAGATGTAGCCGGAACCGTCGACCAGGAAGATGTGGTCGCCCTTGCCGACCACCTTCGCCGCGACCGGTTTGGCAGCAGGCTTGTCAGCAGCGGGTTTGGTGTCGGCTTTGGCGGCGGTCTTCGGGGATGTTTTGGGCATGGCCGCAATGTATGAATTTTTGCGGGCTTTGACAGCCTTGAGAGGGGGATTTTTGGGCCGCTGGTGCCGCTATCCCCACCGTCGTTCCCCACATCCCCGCTGTCATTCCCCGCGAAGGCGGGGAAACCAGTACGCCGCGGCTTCTCGGCTCGATCACTGGCGTCTCGGCGTACTGGGTCGCCCGGTCGAGCCGGGCGACGACACCGAGAGGGCGGCTACTCCGCCGCCTGCAACACCGGCCCGGCCTTCTTCGGCGCGATCCAGAACGTCTGCGGCCGTTCGAACAGGAAGCGGGCATTGAGCCGCAATGCGACGTACCAGATCGCGAGCGATCCGATCACGCCGACGATGGTGACGATCAGCGACACCGTGCCGATGTCGGCAATGATGTGGGTGCGCAGCAGCAGCGTTCGTGTCGCCGCCATCGGCAGGAAGAAGGCGAGGTAGATCACGATCGAATGCTCGCCGCAGAAGCGGAAGAAGTTCAACCACTGTGCGCGCGCGAGCAGCGTGCCCATCGTGATGATGGCGCAGGCGCCGGCGAAGCCGAGCGCGAGCGAGACGATCTTCCATTCGCTGGCGCCGAGCGCGACGAGGCCCGCATTGACCAGCGCCCAGGTCGCAAGCGCCGCCAGCGCGAGTGCGGGATGGTTGCGCGCGCGATCGGACAGCGCGAACACGTAAGGCGCGAACAGATATCCCGAATAGAAATAGACGAAGCGCGCGCAGAATTCGTCGATCGCGGTCCAGCCGGTCGAGATGCGCGCCGTCTCCAGCGCGGCAGCGATGAGCCAGATCGCCAGCGGCGGGACTCGCCGTGTCAATTTTGTGACGACGAAGAAGATCGGCAGCAGGTAGATGAACCAGAGCGTGCCGAACGGTTCGACGAAGGATTCCAGATACAGCAGGCCGGCCTCGCGCCAGCTCGTCTCCGCGGCGAATGCCGGCGCCTTGAAGCCGAACTGGATTGTCACCCAGACGACATAGAAATAGGCGAAATGCACCACCTTGCGGTCGAGATAGGTTCGCCAGTCCCGATCGATCACCAATGGCAGGAACAGGCCCGAAATCAGGAAGAAGTCCGGCATCCGGAACGGCTTTGCGAAGGCCACGGCGACATGCATGAAACCGGTCTGGCCGGCCGCGATCTCCACCCCCAGCACCGAGTGCATCATCACGACCATGACGATGCAGATGCCCTTGGCATAGTCGACCCAGTCGACACGTGCGGGCGAGGGGGCCTTGGAAAGCCCGCTCGCGGCGATTGTGCCTGATAATGCCATGGTGTCCCGTTTCGAGGCGCGGTCCGCCCGGCTCTGTGCGGACGTGGCGCAGTGTGAAGCTTTGCGGTTTAAGGTTTCTTTACCGGTACAATTCGCGTGCCGGTTTTTGCATCCGGGCTGTTCTCTCCCCTCAGGAAAATGCTAAACCGCTCGAGTTGGGGTTTCGTTAACCAAGCTGGAACAGGGTTTTTCATGCGCATCGCGATGATCGGAACGGGCTATGTGGGACTGGTGTCCGGAGCCTGCTTTGCGGATTTCGGTCACGACGTCACCTGCGTCGACAAGGACGAGAAGAAGATCGCGGCGCTTCATCGCGGCGAGATTCCGATCTACGAGCCCGGCCTCGACGAGCTGGTCGCGACCAATGTGAAGGCCAAGCGGCTCGACTTCACCACCGATTTGTCGAAGCCGGTCGCGGACGCCGATGCCGTCTTCATCGCGGTCGGCACGCCCTCGCGCCGCGGCGACGGTCACGCCGATCTGTCCTATGTCTACGCCGCCGCGCGCGAGATCGCGCAGTCGCTGTCGGGCTTCACCGTCGTCGTGACCAAGTCCACCGTCCCGGTCGGCACCGGCGACGAGGTCGAGCGTATCATCCGCGAGACCAACCCTTCGGCCGACGTCGTCGTCGCCTCCAACCCCGAATTCCTGCGCGAGGGCGCGGCGATCCGCGACTTCAAGTATCCCGACCGCGTCGTCGTCGGCACCTCCGACGAGCGCGGCCGCAAGGTGATGGGCGACGTCTATCGCCCGCTGTCGCTGAACCAGGCCCCGCTGATGTTCACGGCGCGCCGCACCGCCGAGATGATCAAATACGCCGCGAACGCGTTCCTCGCGACCAAGATCACCTTCATCAACGAGATCGCCGATCTCTCGGAAAAGGTCGGCGCCAACGTGCAGGAAGTCGCGCGCGGCATCGGCCTCGACAACCGCATCGGCACCAAGTTCCTGCACGCGGGGCCCGGCTTCGGCGGCTCCTGCTTCCCGAAGGACACCAAGGCGCTGATCAAGATCGCGCAGGACTATGACGTGAGCCTGCGCATCGTCGAAGCCGTGCTGGCCGTCAACGAGAACCGCAAGCGCGCGATGGCGCGCAAGGTCAGCCAGGCGCTCGGCGGTAGCTTGCGCGGCAAGACCATCGCCGTGCTCGGCCTCACCTTCAAGCCCGACACCGACGACATGCGCGATGCGCCGTCGATCCCGCTCGTCACCGGCCTGATCGACATGGGCGCGACGGTCAAGGCCTTCGATCCCGTCGGCATGGAGCAGGCCAAGGGCGAGCTGCCGAACATCACCTATTGCGAGGACGCCTATTCTTGCGCGCAAGGCGCCGATGCGCTCGTCATCGTCACCGAATGGGTGCAGTTCCGCGCGCTCGATCTCGGCCGGCTGAAGGCGGCCATGACCCAGCCCGTCGTCGTCGATCTCCGCAACATCTATCCGCCCGAAGAGATGCAAGCCGCCGGCTTCACCTACGAGAGCATCGGCCGTCCGCCGGTGCAGGGCTGACGGTCCACTGCCGCAACGATTTCGTCATGGCCGGGCTTGTCCCGGCCATCCACGTCTGTTTCTAGTCGAAGACGTGGATGCCCGGCACAAGGCCGGGCATGACGAATGGATAGGCCTTGCCCCGCAGCTTCGACACGCCCCTCCCGATCGACGCCGTGCTCGACGACCTCTCGCGCACGCTGGAGGCGCATAGCGCCGCCGTGCTGGTGGCGCCGCCCGGCGCAGGCAAGACCACGCGGGTGCCGCTGGCGCTGCTGGATGCGCCCTGGGCCGCCGGCAAGAAGATCATCGTGCTGGAGCCGCGGCGTATCGCTGCCCGGGCGAGCGCCGAGCGCATGGCCAAGTCGCTTGGCGAGCGGGCAGGCGAAACCGTCGGATACCGCGTCCGCTTCGGCTCGAAGATCTCGCGCACGACGCGCATCGAGGTGGTGACCGAGGGTATCTTCACCCGCCAGATCCTCGACGATCCCGAGCTCTCCGGCATCGCGGCCGTCCTGTTCGACGAATTCCACGAGCGCTCGCTCGATGCCGACATGGGCCTCGCGCTGGCGCGCGATGCGCAAACCGGCCTGCGCGAAGATCTGCGCATCCTCGTGATGTCGGCAACGCTCGACGGCGCGCGCGTGGCAAAGCTGCTCGGGGGAGCGCCCGTTGTCGAGAGCGAGGGCCGCGCCTTTCCGGTCGAGACGCGCTATCTCGGCCGCAAGGCGGATGCGCCGGTCGAGCGGCAGATGGCGGATGCGATCGCGTCCGCGCTGCGCGCCGACAGCGGTTCGGTGCTGGCATTCCTGCCCGGCGCCGCCGAAATCCGCCGCACCCAGAATTTTCTCAGCGAGCGCGTCGAGGATGCCTCCATCGAGATCGTGCCGCTGTTCGGTGCGCTCGACGCCGCCGTGCAGGACCGCGCGATCGCGCCCGCGCCGAAGGGCACGCGCAAAGTGGTGCTGGCGACCTCGATCGCGGAGACATCGCTCACCATCGAGGGCGTGCGCATCGTGGTCGATTCCGGCCTCGCCCGCGTGCCGCGCTACGAGCCCGACATCGGCCTGACGCGGCTCGAGACCGTGCGCGCTGCTCGTGCGGCGGTGGACCAGCGCCGCGGCCGCGCCGGCCGCACCGAGCCCGGCGTCTGCTACCGGCTCTGGGATGAGCCGCAGACGGCCTCGCTCGCGCTCTACACCCAGCCGGAGATCCTCAGCGCCGACCTCTCCTCGCTGGTGCTCGACCTCGCGCAATGGGGCGTCGCCGATCCGTCGGCGCTGTCATTCCTCGATCCGCCGCCGCTGCCGGCCTGGAAAGAGGCGAAAAGCCTTCTCTCCGAGCTCAACGCGCTCGATGGCGACGGCCGCATCACCGCCGAAGGCAAAAGCCTGCGCGCGCTGGCGCTGCCGCCGCGGCTGGCGCGCATGATCGTGGATTCGCATCGCGTGGGCAGCGGCGAAGCCGCCGCCGAGATCGCGGCCATCATCACCGAGCGCGGGCTCGGCGGCGACAGCGTCGATCTCGAGTACCGGCGCGACCAGTTCCGCCGCGATCGCTCGCCGCGCGCCGCGAGCGCGCGCGATCTCGCGCGGCGCTGGGCTTCGCAGGTGGCGGCGTCGGAGAAGGCCGTAACCGGACAGGATGATCTCTCGACCGGCCTGATGCTCGCCTACGCCTTCCCGGACCGCGTCGCGCGCAATCGCGGCAATGGCACCTTCGTGCTCGCCAATGGTCGCGGCGCCGCGGTGGAGCAGACCTCGTCGCTCGCCCGCGCACCCTACATCGCGATCGGCGAGATGACGGGCACGGCGGCGAGCGGCCGCGTTCTGCTGGCAGCGCCGATCAGCGAGGACGACATCGAGCGGCATTTCGCCGAGCATATCGAGACCGTCGACGAGATCTCGTTCGATCGTGGCGCGATGGCGCTGCGCGCGCGGCGCAAGCGCGCGCTGCATGCGATCACGCTGTCCGAGGCAACACTCGCGGTGTCGCCTTCGGAGGAGACCGCGCGCATCTTCGCCGATGGGCTGATTGCCGCAGGTCTCGACCGGTTGCCCTGGTCGAAGGCCGCAAAGCAGTGGCGCGACCGCGTGATGTTTCTGCGCAAGGCCGAGGGCGACAGCTGGCCCGATTTGTCCGACGACGGACTGATCGCGCGGCGCGACGACTGGCTGGTGCCGGCGCTCTACGACAAGATCGCACTGAGGGACGTCTCGGCCGGCGATCTCTCCGACGCGCTGATGGCGCTGTTGCCCTGGGAGATGCGCGCAAGGCTCGATCGCGAGGCGCCGACGCATTTCGAGGCGCCGACCGGCAGCGTGCTCGCGATCGACTACGAGGCCGAGCAGGGGCCGACCATTGCGGTGCGGCTCCAGGAGTTGTTCGGGCTCAACACCCATCCGTCGATCGCGGCCGGCAAGGTGCCGCTGGTGCTGGAATTACTGTCGCCGGCGCAGCGCCCGGTGCAGGTGACGCGCGATCTCCCCGGTTTCTGGCGCGGCAGTTACGCCGCCGTGCGCTCCGACCTGCGCGGCCGCTACCCGCGCCATCCCTGGCCGGAGGATCCGGCGAGTGCGCTGCCGACCCGGCGGGTCAAGCCGCGCGGTACGTGAACCGCAAGTAGACCCTCATGGTGAGGAGCGCGGAACGCGCGTCTCGAACCATGCAGGCCCAGCTTTCGCCCGCGGCCATCCTTCGAGACGCCCGCCGTTGGCGGGCTCCTCAGGATGAGGATCTGTCGTACTGGCGACACTGCGCCATTAACCCTCCGCTCATCCTTTTCGTCAAAATAGCGGCGCTCTGACCGCAGCGTCGCTCGCGGCCAGACGTGTCGCGTGGTGAAATCGAGCTTTCCGGCTCGGAAGTGGTGTGATGCGTAACATAATGATCCTCGCGGCCATCATGATCGGCCTCGGCACGTTCATGGCGCAGATGGCGGACAGGATGAGTTCCGCCTCCGCGACGTCAGCGCCGCGCGCGACGATTGCGGTTGCTGCGACGGCGCTGGCCGGTGGGCGCAGCCTCGCCATCTCCCGCGATGGCCGTGGCCATTTTCAGGCCGAAGGCCGCATCGACGGCCAGCGGATCGGCTTCATGATCGACACCGGCGCCTCCGTGGTCGCGCTGAACGAGAGCTCGGCCGCTCGCTTTGGCCTGCGTCCCTCGCGCGGCGAGTACAACGCCGCCGTCTCGACCGCCAACGGCACCATCAAGGCGGCGCGCACGCGCATCGCCATGCTCGAGGTCGGCGGCCTCGTCGTGCGCGACGTCGACGCCATGGTGCTGCCGGACGAGGCTCTGTCGGAGAACCTGCTCGGTCTCTCCTTCCTGTCCCGCCTGAAGCGCTTCGAATACGCCAACGGTCAGATGGTGCTGGAGCAGTAAGCCGCCTCAAAGGCGCTCACCGCGCCGACGAACGGTCGTTCGCACGGATTTTTTCAGGACGGCGTTGGCGGAAGTCTCGCGCCGGGCCGCGTTTTCCCGTTACCAAACTGCCGCAATTATAAGCCATAAGCTGCCATTCCCGCCTTCCGCTGCGGCCCGGCATTCGCTAAGGCTGCATCAATTCCCGCCATTTTCACGAGACCGTCTCAATGTTCCCCAAGCCGAAATCCGTCTTGTTGCCCAACACCTATGCCTTCGAATCCGAGCCGATGGTGAAGGCCACGGGTTTTCGCGAATACGACGCGCGCTGGTTGTTCCAGAAGGAAATCAACCTGATGGGGATCCAGGCGCTCGGCATGGGGCTGGGCGCGCTGATTGCGGAGCTCGGCGTCAAGCAGGAGATCGTCACCGGCCATGATTTCCGCGGCTATTCGGCCTCGATCAAATATGCGCTGATTTCCGGCCTGATGGCTGCGGGCTGCAAGGTGCACGACATCGGGCTCGCGGTGACGCCGATGGCCTATTTCGCGCAGTTCGACCTCGACGTGCCCTGCTGCGCCATGGTCACGGCCTCGCACAACGACAATGGCTGGACCGGCGTGAAGATGGGCGCCAACCGCCCGCTGACCTTCGGCCCCGACGAGATGACGCGGCTGAAGGAGATCGTGCTCAACGCCGATTTCAAGAACAAGGTCGGCGGCTCCTACCAGTTCCACGAGAATTATCCGGCGCGCTACATCGCGGACCTCACCGGCCGTCCGAAGCTGACCCGCAAGCTCAAGGTCGTCGCCGCCTGCGGCAACGGCACGGCCGGCGCGTTCGCGCCGCAGGTGCTGGAGGCGATCGGCTGCGAGGTGATCCCGCTCGACACCGAGCTCGACCACACCTTCCCGAAATACAATCCGAATCCGGAAGACATGGAAATGCTGCACGCGATCCGCGACGCGGTGCTGCATCACAAGGCCGATGTCGGTCTCGGCTTCGACGGTGACGGCGATCGCTGCGGCGTCGTCGACAACACCGGCGAGGAAATCTTCGCCGACAAGGTCGGCGTGATGCTGGCCCGCGACATGTCGGCGATCCACAAGGACGCGCATTTCATCGTCGACGTGAAGTCGACCGGCCTGTTCGTCACCGATCCCGTGCTGCAGAAGCAGGGCGCCAAGGTCGCCTATTGGAAGACCGGCCATTCCTACATGAAGCGCCGCACCCACGAGACGGGTGCGCTCGCGGGCTTCGAGAAGTCCGGCCACTTCTTCTTCAACAAGCCGTATGGACGCGGCTATGACGACGGCCTGGTGTCGGCGCTCGCGATCTGCGACATGCTCGACCGCGCGCCGGGCAAGTCGATGGCCGATCTGAAGAACGCGCTGCCGAAAACCTGGTCGTCGCCGACCATGTCGCCGCATTGCGCCGACGAGACCAAGTACGGCGTCATCGACCAGGTGGTGAAGCATTTTGAAGGCCTGCAGGCCAAGGGCGCCAAGATCGGCGGCCAGGCGATCCGCGATCTCGTCACCGTCAACGGCGTACGCGTCACGGTCGAGGACGGCAGCTGGGGCCTGGTGCGCGCGTCCTCGAACAAGCCCGAGCTCGTCGTCGTGGTCGAGAGCCCGGTCTCCGAGCAGCGCATGCACGACATGTTCGAGATGGTGAACAGCGTGCTCCGCACGCATCCCGAAGTCGGCGCGTACAATCAGACTATTTGAGGGGCATCAGGGAGCACAACCCGCGCCGCAAATCTCCGCTGTCATGCCCCGGCTTGACCGGGGCATCCAGTACGCCGCAGTTTCTCCGTATCCAATCGCCGCCTCTGGGATACTGGATCGCCCGGTCAAGGCCGGGCGATGACAGCTTCCTTGTGGTGAGACCTGAGAACTAAGCCTCTAAGCCGCCACCACCGCCGGGATCGGTAGCGCGGTGACCGACTTGATCTTCTCCATAGCGAAGCGCGAGGTGACGTTCTTCAGCGGCACGGCGCTGATCAGCTTCTTGTAGAACACGTCATAGGCCTGCATGTCGGCGACCACGACGCGCAGCATGTAGTCGACGTCGCCGGCCATGCGGTAAAACTCCATCACCTCGGGCATGGCGCTCACGGCCTCGGCGAACTTCTTCAGCCAGGCGTCCGAATGGTCGGCGCTCTCGACTGACACGAACACGGAGATGCCGAGCCCGATCTTGTTCTGGTCGACCAGGGCGACCCGCTTCAGGATCACGCCGTCGGCCTCGAGGCGCTGGATGCGCTTCCAGCAGGGGGTCGAGGACAGCCCGACGCGGTCGCCGATCTCGGCGACGGAGAGGGAGGCATCCTCCTGGAGCACCATCAGAATCTTGCGGTCGATGGCATCGAGGCGGCGGCTGGTCTCGGGGAGTTGCACGGCGACGTCAGTCATTTGAAGAACTTTGTTCCATTTCATGGGCTGATTTCCCTGATATAGAGAAAATCTTTCCACGGCAAGCCTATAATCTCGGCGTAACAGTGGAACTTCTCTAGAGCCTGCCTCGCAAAAGCTCTTCAACTTCAACGCGTTGTGGGGCGGCCATGCCGCCACCATGGCGGGTGCATTTCAGCGCTGCGGCGGCCGCGGCGAATCGCAGCGCCTCGCGCACCTCCGCGCCCTCGGCGAGGCCAAGCGTGAAGGCGCCATGGAAGACGTCGCCGGCCCCGAGCGTATCGACTGCCTGAACCGGGAAGGCCGGGGTCTCCTCCAGCTCGCCCGCCTCGTTCAGCCAGATCGTGCCATGCGGGCCGCGCGTGGCGGCGAGGAAGGCCGGCGTCAGCCTGGCCAGGCGCTTCAATGCGCCACCGTCGTCGGCGACACCGGCCGTCTCCTGCGCCTGGTCGCTGGCGAACAGCAGGTGCGAGGCGGCCGTGAGCAGGCCGTCCTGCAACGACATCGCGCGATCGACGCCGACAATGACGGGAATGCTGCGCCGTCGCGCCTCGGCGCAGAGATCGATGCAAAGGGCGCCGCAGCGGCTCTCGACGAGGACCGCCCGGCAATCGGCGAGCAGGGCGTTACCGTCCGGCAGCTTCACGCTCCACAGGCCGGGATCGCGATAGATCGTCAGCGTCCGTTCGCCCGAGGGCTCGATCAGGATCGCCGAGACCGGCGTGGTCAGGCCGGGCATGCGCACGACGTGCGTCGTGTCGATGCCTTCACTGGCCATCTGTTCGAGAATGAAGCCGCTCGACGCTTCCCGTGCATCGCCCATCGGTCCTGCGAAGGAGACCCGGCCACCGAGCCGCGCGATGGCGATCGCAGCATTGAGCGCGTTGCCGCCGCAGATCTCGGCGAGATGCGTGGCGTTGGCCTTGCTGCCGCGCGCGGGCACGGCCTCGACGCGAAAGGTGAGGTCGCGCACGGGAATGCCGATGCAGAGGATGCGCGGCGCGGTCCCTGATGTGGCCACCGGCGGCCCCAGCTTACGCGCCGGTCTTGTCGTGCACCCAGCGGCCGAGCAAATGGTGGGCGATCGCGAACGGATGCGGGCCGGCGAGCCCGTCCGGATGCGTCCGCGTCAGCATCAGCGCGGCCTCCTCGCGGGTGAACCAGCGCGCGTCCTCCAGCTCGGAATGATCGACGACGACGTCCTCGTTGAGCGCCCGCGCGCTGCAGCCGATCATCAGCGACGATGGATAGGGCCAGGGCTGCGTCATGTAATACTGCACGTCGGTGCAGCGGATTCCGGATTCTTCGAGGATTTCCCGGCGTACCGCGTCCTCGATGGTCTCGGCGACCTCGACGAAGCCGGCGAGGCAGGAATACATTCCCGGCGGAAACTGCTTCTGGCGGCCGAGCAGGCACTTCTCGCCCGAGGCGACCAGCATGATCACGACGGGATCGGTGCGCGGAAAATGCTCGGCCTTGCAAGCAGGGCATTCGCGCTTCCAGCCGCCTTCCTTCATCGCGCTCCGCGTGCCGCAATTGGCGCAATAGCCGTGGCGCTGATGCCAGCTCACCATCGACTTCGCCATCGCGATCGCCGAGAGCTCGCCGGGCGGAATCGCGCCCTGCATCGCCATGCCGCGCAGCTCGGTGACGGTGTAGTCCTCGCGGCCGATCAGCTTCTCGGCCGCCGCCTGCGACATCCCCATGCCGAACACCGCGGCGCCGTCGCGCAACCCCAAGAAGATCGTGCCGGGGTTGGCGCCGCATTTCAGCGCCTCGTCTACTCCCAGCAGCGCGCGCGCCTTGTCGCCCTCGCGCTTCACCAGCAGCGAGTCGCGGTAGACGACATAGGCGCGCGATGATGGCTTCTGCTCCATCGCGAACAGTTTTTCGTCGTCGCGGCGCAGATGCGCGGCGCGATCGAGGACGTGAGTGACAAAGGCCGGCTGTCCCAGCGGAAACGAGTCGAATGCTGACATTTCTTGTTCTCAACCCAACCAGATCTTGCGGCGAAGCGCGCTGATGAAAGTCTGCACCTCGGTAGCGTCATGCGCCAAGGGCTTCATCACGCCCCAGACCGGCCGCGGCCATGCAGCGTCGCTGGTCCGGCGTGCGATGATGTGGACGTGAAGCTGCGGCACGAGGTTGCCGAGCGCGGCGACATTGAGCTTGTCGCATTTGGTGATCTCTTTCAGCGCGCGCGAGACGCGGGAGATCTCCGTCATCAGTTGCGCCTGCTCCACCTCATCGAGATCGATGATCTCGACCGCATCGGGCCGCCGCGGCACCAGCAGCAGCCAGGGATAATGCGCGTCCTTGATGACCAGGACCTTCGACAGCGGCAGGTCGCCGATGTCGATGGTGTCCTCTTTCAGGCGGGAGTGCAGCGACCAGGCGGGATCAGACATATGCGTTTCCGGATGGCCCGATGGGGGCGGGCGTGTTTGGCCGGACCATACGATAGGGAGTCCCTGAGGGGAAGGTTAGGGGCCGCGGGGGCGGCATGCTCCGCTGTCGTCCCGGGGCGCGCAAAGCGCGAGCCCGGGACCCATAACCACAGAGAGAAGTTTGGCGAAGATGCGTGGTGACCAGCTCGCGCGAAAACCACTCCCTGTGGTTATGGATTCCGGGCTCGCGCTGCGCGCGCCCCGGAATGACGGAATTACGCCTCCGCAAGCACCCGCGCATTGGCGCGGACGGAGGCCTCGCTGACGCGGATGCCGAGGCCCGGGCCGTCGGGCACCACGACATGGCCGGCGCGGTTGGCAACGCGCTCTTCCAGCACGTCCTCGGTCAGCACGTGATGCGGCATGTAAAATTCGCAACCGAGCGAGATGCCCGGCGTTGCCGCGATCAGCTGCGTCCCGGCGGCAAGCCCGATGCCGCCCTCCCACAGCGTGCCGCCATAGCCGGGCAGGCCGGCGATGTCGGCGATTGCCATGATCGCCTGCGCCTCGAACAGGCCGCCGGCCTTCATCAGCTTGATCGAGACGGCGTCGGCCGCCTCGCGGCGCACCACCTCCATCATGTCGCGGCGGTCGAAGCAGCTTTCGTCGGCGAGAACGGGTGTTTCCAGCGCCGCGGTGAGCTGCGCCATCACGTCGAGATATTTGCGCGGCACCGGCTGCTCGATGAAGGTCGGCGCGAATTCCTCGACGTCGCGCAAAATCTTGATCGCGCCGAACGGCGCCAGCGCCTGGTTGTAATCGACGCGCAGGTCGACCTTGTCGCCGAATTCCTTGCGGATCGCTTCGAGATGATCGAGATCCTCGCGATGCGGCTTCACGCCGGTCTTGACCTTGTAGATGACGTTGCCGTCCGGAACCATTTTTCGCATGCGTTCGAGATCGGCGGCGAAATCGGGATCGGCGATGGAGAAGGAGAGGGGAATCGTGTCGCGCACGCGGCCGCCGAGCAGGTCGGCGACCGACAATCCTGACGACTTGCCGACGATGTCGAGCAGCGCCATCTCAATTCCGACCTTGGCCTCGGCATGACCGACCAGCGTACGGTCGAGCTCGGCCATCAGCGCGCGGATACGGCGCACGGGTTTGCCGAGCACGATCGGTCGCAGATAGATGTCGAGCGCGGCGAAGGCCGCTTCCGGCGTTCCCGTGAACACTTCCCACGGTGCCGCCTCGCCCCAGCCGATCACGCCGTCGCTCGCGGAGAGCTCGATCAGCACGCGCTTCACCGTGCCCTTGACGTTGCCGACGCTTTGGAGGCGCGCCATCTTGATCGGGCTCTCGATCAGGAACAGCCTGATGCGTTCGACGGTTGCTTCGGTCATGTCAGGCCTCCATTGACGTGCCAGACTTGGCCGGTGACGTAAGACGCTTTCGGTGATGCCAGGAAGGCAATGATCTCGGCCACTTCCTCCGGCCGTCCGCGACGGCGCATCGGGATCAGCGCCTCGGTGGTGGCGATCTGCTCGGGCGAGAGCCGGCTCTCGCTCGGCTTGTCCTTGACGATGAGGCCGGGTGACACCGCATTGACGGTGATGCCGTCTTTTGCGAGCTCGATCGCGGTGAGACGCACGAGCGCTTCGAGCGCGGAGCGGCTTGCCGCCGTTGCGGCAAACGGTGCGAATTCCGGCCGTATCGCATGCGCGACGAAAGAAGAGACCGCCACGATCCGCGCATCGCGCCCGTCACGCAGCAGCGGCAGCGCGGCGTCGACCAGCCGCGTGAACGCCAGCGCGGATTCGTCCATCGCCTGCCGGAACTGATCCGCCGGTGTGCCGATCGCGCTGCCGCGGCGGGCATGACCGCCGACCAGGATCAATCCGTCGAGCCGTCCGAACGCGCGTTGCGCGGTGGCGACGGCGTCGGCGACGGCTGCTTCCTCGGCGAGATCGCCGAGGCACTTTGCGACGGCGGCGCCTTTCGCTTCGGCTTCGGCCGCGGTGGCATCGAGACCTTCTGCGTTCGAGCGGGTGTGGAGCAGCAGCGCGGTGCCGGGGGCCGCGAGCAGTTTTGCGGTGGCGCGGCCGATGCCGCTGGCGGCGCCGGTGACGAGGTAAACACGGTTGATATCAGGCATCACGTTGTTGCGTTGGCCGGCGGCAACGCGCCGGTGCGGTGGAAATGGCTGAGGAAGGCGCGCGTCGCGGCCTCCTGCGGATTGTCGATCACCTGCCGCGCCGGACCTTCCTCGACCACGACGCCATCGCGCATGAAGATGAGGCGGTCGGCGACCTCGCGGGCGAAGGCGATCTCATGGGTCACGATCACCATGGTCATGCCTTCCGAGGCCAGCCGCTGCATGACGGCGAGCACCTCGCCGACGAGCTCGGGATCGAGCGCCGAGGTGGCCTCGTCGAACAGCATGACATCCGGCTCCATCGCGAGCGCACGCGCGATCGCGACGCGCTGCTTCTGCCCGCCGGACAGCGTCGCCGGATATTGGTCGGCCTTCTCCGCAAGGCCCACCTTGGCCAGCTGCGCGCGCGCGAGCTTCTCGGCATCCGCCTTGGCCATGCGGCGCACCGTGACGGGCCCCTCCATGACATTCTGAAGCGTCGTCATGTGCGGGAACAGATTAAAATGCTGGAACACCATGCCGGTGGTGGTGCGGAATTTGGCGAGTGTCTTCACGTCCGGAAGCTTCGCGCCTTCGCCGAATTGGAAGCTTGTGTCGCCGACGCGGACGCTGCCGCCGTCGGGCACGACCAGCAGATTGATGCAGCGGAGCAGTGTCGACTTGCCGGAGCCGGATGGGCCGATCAGCGCCACCACGCCCCCCTTGGCCACGTCGAGGCTGATGTTCTTCAGAACCTCGTTGCTACCAAAGCTCTTGCGAAGGCTGCGGATCTCGATCTTCGAAGTGTTCCTGGATGGCTCGCTCATTCGCTGACCGCCAGTCGCTTCTCGCCGCGGCGGACGATGATGGTCAGAGGAATCAGGATCGCCGCATAGGCGACCGCGACCGCGGTGTAGGTCTCGAGCGGCCGGTAGCTGTCATGGGCGGCG
Source organism: Tuber microsphaerosporum (assembly GCA_003521225.1). Classification (NCBI taxonomy): domain Eukaryota; kingdom Fungi; phylum Ascomycota; class Pezizomycetes; order Pezizales; family Tuberaceae; genus Tuber; species Tuber microsphaerosporum. Next base: position 737,773 of record QOVD01002360.1, read on the forward strand.
ACCTGGCTCTGGTAGACGAGGTCGGGCACGGCTAGCACCGAAACCAGCGAGGTGTTCTTGAACTGGATGATCGACTGGTTCATCAGCGCCGGGATCATGCGCTTGATCGCCTGCGGCAGCACGATGCGCCGCATGCTCTGCCCCGGTGTCATGCCGAGCGCGGCGCCGGCTTCCGACTGTCCGCGGTCGATCGAGATGATGCCGCCGCGGATGATCTCGGAATAGAACGAGCCGCCATAGAGCGAGAGCGCCAGGGCTGAGGCCGTGATCGGCGTCATCTCGACCCCGGCCAGGATCGGCAGCGCGTAATAGAACCAGATCAGCTGCACCAGGATCGGCGTGCAGCGAAACGCCTCGATGAAGGTGAGGGCGAGGAGACGCACCGCCTTGAAGCGCGACAGGCTGCCGAAGGCACCAAACAGGCCGAAGACGAGACCGAGCACGACGATGACCACGGTGAAGCCGACGGTGACGCCAAGCCCGTTGAGAAAGAGCCAGCGATAGCTCCAGAGGATGCCGAAGTCCCACTGATACATGCGTGTTCTTACTCGTACCCGATGTCGCCCAGAAATTCGTCGTCATGCCTGGGCTTAGCCGTCCGAAGGACGGCGTCGCTTCCGCTCGCCTATGTCCCGGGCATCCACGTTCTCGGTGCCGGGTGTAAGGCGTGGATGGCCGGGACCAGCCCGGCCATGACGGTGTGGATACTTCAGGCGCTCATCACCTACAGCGAAACGCCCGGCGGAATGTCCGCTTCGGTCACGCCCACCAGCTCCATGTTGGTGATGATCGCGTTGCGGATGAAGCCGAGGCCCTTGTTGAAGTCGATCCAGGTGTTGACGTAGTCGCGGAAGGTCTTGTCGTTCTCGCGGCGGAAGCCGGCATTCGACGTCGTCGCGAAGATCGGCGTCGGCAGCACGAACTGGCCGAGCGAGGGATTCTTCTTCAGCACGGTCAGCGACAGCATGGTGATCAGGCACTGCGCGTCGACGCGGCCGGTTTGCAGCGCGGCGGTGGCATCGTCGGCGGTCTTCAGTCGCGAGATCTGCGCCTTCGGCGTCAGGCGGCTGACGACCTGGTCGTGCGACGAGCCCTGGTCGACGGCGATCTTGACGTCGGACGAGTTCAGCTCGGCCCAGCTCTTCGGCTTGAAGTCCTTCTTGCAGAGGATGCCGAAGGCGTTGTTGAAGACCGGCACCGAGAAGTCAACCACCAGCGCGCGCTTCGGGGTCGGGTTGAGGCCGAAGAAGATGTCGATCTTGTTGGACTGCAGATCGAGCACCGAATTGCCCCAGGTGGTCTCGGTGATCTCGAGCTCGGCCTCCATGTCGTCGGCGAGCCCCTTGGCGATGTCGATGTAGAAGCCCTTCCACTGGCCGCTGGCGAGGTCCTTCATGTAATAGGGCGCGCCGCCGCCGACCGCGCCGATCCGCATCTTCTTGGTGCGGCGAATGCGGGCAAAGGTCGATTCGTTGGAATCCGCTGCGGTCTGCGCCACGGCCGGTGAGGCCAGCGTGGCCGCAGCCATCGCGCCAAGTCCGGCAATCGATGCGACATCACGACGTGTAACCATTTTGAGGAATCGCTTTTCTGGTTGGATGAAGGTGTGTGGTTGAGCTCGCGCAAAAAATTCGCCCATCAATCGGCGTCAGCCGGCTGAAAAATGCTCTGGATCGGATTTTCGCGCACCCTTTGTTTCGGTTCCGGCAGGATTTCATAGAAAGGCGCTGCCGGGCGAGCCCTGTCAAGACTCGATTGCCTCAGGGATGTGCGGGGCCTCGAAGATAGGCAGGGAGCCCATCGGCCATGACGCTTTCCGAGGCGAACGTCCGCATCTGCACTTCGCGACGATGCGCGAGGGAAGGCCCGGCGAGCGCGTCGGCTCGAGCTATTTTCGCGAGAAAATTGAGAGGCTTCGGCGGTTCGCTTTAAAAATGCGAACGGCGCCCTGTCGGCGCCGTTCGCCGAAGACGGCGAGAGGTCGGTGCGGATCGACCGACCCTATTCTGCGGCCTTTTCCGTTCCCTTGGCACGAACGGTCGCGAGGCGCGTCAGCGCGTCGCGCACGCCCGCGCCATAGGCGGGATCGGCCTTGGCGCAGTTGGCGATGTGCCGTTCCTGGATCGGGATGGCAGCGGCGCCGACAGCACGCGCCGTGTTGTCGAACAAGGCCTGCCGCTGGGCTGCGTTCATCTTGCGAAAGAGGTCGCCGGGCTGCCGATAGTGATCGTCGTCGATGCGGTGATCCCAATGTGCGGCTGCACCATCGATCTCGAGCGGCGGCTCGTTGAGATCGGGCTGGTCCGTCCACTCGCCGCGGCTGTTCGGGAAATAGGTCGGCGTCCTCCCGAGATTGCCGTCGGTCCGCATTGCGCCATCGCGATGGTAGCTGTGATACGGGCATTTCGGCGCGTTGACCGGGATCAGATGATGGTTGACGCCGAGGCGATAGCGCGCCGCGTCCCCGTAGGAGAACAGCCTCGCCTGCAGCATCTTGTCGGGCGAGAAGCCGATGCCCGGAACGACATGGGCCGGCGAGAAGGAGGCCTGTTCGACCTCGGCGAAGACGTTTTCCGGATTGCGGTTCAGCTCGAAAGTGCCGACCTCGATCAGCGGGAAGTCCGCCTTCGGCCAGACCTTGGTCAGGTCGAACGGGTTGAAGGCAAACGCCTTGGCCTGATCGTCGGTCATGATCTGCACGAACATGGCCCAGCGCGGGAAATCGCCGCGTTCGATGCTCTCGAAAAGGTCGCGCTGGTGAGTCTCGCGGTCCTTGCCGATGAGGGCTTCGGCCTCGCCGTCGGTCAGGTTTTCGATGCCCTGCTGCGTTCGGAAGTGAAACTTCACCCAGGTCCGCTCGTTGGCGGCATTGATGAAGCTGTAGGTATGGCTGCCGAAGCCATGCATGTGCCTGAAGCTTCTGGGAAGGCCGCGCTCGCTCATCACGATGGTGACCTGGTGCAGAGCCTCCGGCAACAACGTCCAGAAATCCCAATTGTTGTCGGCGCTGCGCATTCCGGTTCGGGGATCGCGCTTGATCGCATGATTGAGGTCGGGAAAGCGCAAGGGATCGCGAAAGAAGAACACGGGCGTGTTGTTGCCCACCATGTCCCAATTGCCTTCCTCGGTGTAGAACTTCAGCGCAAAGCCGCGGATGTCGCGTTCGGCGTCGGCTGCGCCGCGCTCGCCGGCCACCGTCGAGAAGCGTGCGAACATCGGCGTCTGCTTGCCGACTTCCGAGAAGATCTTCGCTTTGGTGTATCGGGTGATGTCATTGGTCACGGTGAAGGTGCCGAAGGCGCCGGAACCCTTGGCATGCATCCGTCGCTCCGGGATCACTTCGCGATCGAAATGTGCTAGCTTCTCGATCAGCCAGACGTCTTGCAGCAGCGCGGGCCCGCGGCGGCCCGCGGTCATGATGTTGAGGTTATCGCTGACGGGCGCGCCCGTCGCATGGGTCAAACGTTTCGGCTCATCGGCCATGGGATGCTCCTGAATATGGGGTCATTGGCTATTGCTGCCCGCATGCGAAATCTCAGGCTCGCATGGGTCCACAGCAGTCGATTTCGAGATCGCACTGTCCTTGCGCGAACGCCGGTCAACCGTGCCAATGCGAGTTGCGGATGACGCTGCAGAAATTGCCGCGATGGAAATGCGGCTCCTTGTCGGCGATCACGTCGGCCTTGACGTTGCCGAACGTCGTGTCAGGCCGATGCTTGATGCCGTCGTAGAAGGCCTGGATGATGTCTTCCTTGAAGTGCGGCGTGCGCGGAAAGGCCTTCACGACCGCCTCGCGCTCCGCGTCGGAATATTCGTCGTAAGTGAGCCCGAGCACGTCCATCTCGACGCCTGCGGTCACCAGCGCGACGACGGGGTGCATGTGCTGGGGGACGCCCGGCGTCGTGTGCAGGGCGATCGCGGTCCACACCGTGTAGGCGTCGGCTTCCGAAATGCCGTGGCTGCGCAGGAAATCGCGCGCGGCATGCGCGCCGTCGACCTCGAACCGCTCGTGCTGGCTGCCATGGCCCGGCATCAGGCCGATGTCGTGAAACATCGCGCCGGCGTAAAGCAGCTCGCGATCGAACGTCAGCCCACGGCGGACCCCCGCCATCGCGCCGAACTGGTAGACGCGGCTGGAATGGTTGAAGAGCAGGTCCGTTTCGGTATCGCGGATGTATTCGGTGATGGCGCGCGCCAGCTTGCTGTCGGGAATGACGGCGGCCTCGGTGATTTCTGACATGAGCAGCTCCTGAAATTTTGGATCGCGTTCACTGTAAATCCGGGCTACGTTGTCTTAAATCGACGTGATACGTCAAAAACGGACAAATCCGGATCGAGGCGGACATGGGTGCAAAGCCGAAACCAAGGACGGTTGTGATCGTGGCGCTGCCAGGCGTGCAACTGCTCGATGTCGCAGGGCCGCTCGATGTGTTCGCCGAGGCGAACGTGCAGGCCGGCTATCCCGCCTATGCCTTGTTCGTGGCGGGCGCGGAGCCGGGAGCGATCCGCAGTTCCTCAGGCGTCCAGCTGATGCCCGACCGAATCGTCGACCGCGACTTCCAGGAGCCGATCGACACCTTGCTGGTGGCGGGATGCCCGAACGCGGCCGAAGTCCCGGCGGACGGGAGCGTGATCGACTGGCTGCGGCGGCGGGCTTCGCGGACCCGCAGATTCGGCTCGGTGTGCAGCGGGGCCTTCTTCCTTGCCGCCGCCGGTCTTCTTGATGGCAGGCGGGTCACGACGCATTGGGCGGTCGCAGACATGCTGGCCAGCAAATTCCCGTCGGTCACCGTGGACAAGGATGCCATCTACGTCACCGACGGCAAGCTCCGCACGGCCGCCGGCGTGACCGCAGGGCTCGATCTGGCGCTGGCCCTGGTCGAGGAAGATCTCGGGCGCGATACGGCCATGAAGGTCGCAAGCCAGCTCGTGATGTTCTTCAAGCGTCCGGGTGGGCAGATGCAGTTCACCCGCAAGGGCGAGGCTGTTCCCGCCGGCCGCGCCGCGCTGCAGGAGCTGCAGCGCTGGGTCGCCGCCAATCCCGGGCTCGACCACAGCGTTGCCAGCCTGGCGACGCGCATGGAGCTCAGCCCGAGGCACTTTGCACGCCTGTTCCGCGCCGAGGTCGGAGTCACGCCTGCGACCTGGGTCGAGGAAGCCCGCGTCAATGCGGCGAGGCGGCTGCTCGAGTTTGGCAATGAAGCCCCGAAGCAGGTGGCGCTCCATTGTGGATTCGCCGATGCCGATACGCTGCGTCGCGCGTTCAATCGTCACGTCGGCGTGACGCCCGCCGAGTATCGCAAGCGGTTTGCGCGAATCACGGAGGTTCCAGCTCGCCAACACTGAGCCGGCTTCCGCGTCCAAATGGGCCGGCGGGGGCCGTCCAGCGGGGTGTGCGGGACCCACGGATACCCGCTTGCTTTCCCGACCTTTTGGCCCCAAATAGGGACCGGGAGATTGGCGGTGGACGAGCCACTCGCCAACCGGGTCAGGTCCGGAAGGAAGCAGCCCTAACGAGGTCCGGATCGGGTCGCTCGTCAGTCTCCTACCTGTTTTTCCGAGCGAATTGCGCCGGCGGGCTTCCCGCCAGCGCGCTCCTTTCCGCAAAAGCCGGGCGAAAGACATTCCATTGCGGATCGACCGATGACCGACGCTGGCGCCCCTCCCAACCCCGACAGCGCCGGCCAGGCCAGCACGCCCTACCGGGTGCTGGCGCGCAAATACCGGCCCTCCAGCTTCGACGACCTGATCGGCCAGGAGGCCGTGGTCCGCACCGTCTCGAACGCGTTCGAGACCGGGCGCATTCCGCAGGCCTGGATCCTCACCGGCGTCCGCGGCGTCGGCAAGACCACCACCGCGCGTATTCTGGCCCGTGCGCTCAACTACGAGATGCCGGACGGATCGGTGAAGGGCCCGACCATCCACATGCCGACCCTGGGCGTGCATTGCCAGGCGATCATGGAAAGCCGGCACATGGACGTGCTGGAGATGGACGCGGCGTCGCATACCGGCGTCGACGACGTCCGCCAGATCAACGACAGCGTGCGCTACGCGCCGGCCAGCGCCCGCTACAAGGTCTACATCATCGACGAAGTCCACATGCTGTCGACGGCGGCGTTCAACGCCTTCCTGAAGACGCTGGAGGAACCGCCGGAGCACGCCAAATTCGTGTTTGCGACCACCGAGATCCGCAAGGTCCCGGTCACCGTGCTGTCGCGCTGCCAGCGCTTCGACCTGCGCCGGGTCGAGGCCGACGTGCTGATGAAGCACCTCGCCAATATCTCCGCGAAGGAGAACGTCGAGATCGAGCCCGAGGCGCTCGGCATCATCGCGCGCGCCGCGGAAGGCTCGGTGCGCGACTCTCTGTCGCTGCTCGACCAGGCGATCGCGCACGCGGCAGGCACCGTGAAGGCGGATGCGGTCAGGCAGATGCTGGGGCTCGCCGACCGCACTCGCGTCATCGACCTGTTCGATTCGCTGGCGCGTGGCGACATCGCGAGCGCCTTCAGGGAGTTCCGCGACCAGTACGACGTCGGTGCCGATCCGATCGTCGTGCTGTCGGATCTTGCCGAGTTCGTCAATTTCGTCACCCGCGTGAAGATCGTGCCGGCGACCGCCGACAACGTCGCCTATGGCGAGACCGAGCGCGTGCGCGCGCGGGATTTTGCCTCGAAGATCTCGATGCGCGTACTGTCGCGGATGTGGCAGATGCTGCTCAAGGGCATCACCGAGGTGCAGGCCGCGACGCGCCCCGCAGCGGCTGCCGAGATGGTGCTGGTGCGCATCGCCTATGTTGCCGACCTGCCGACGCCGGACGAAGCGATCAAGATGCTGGAGCAGAACGGCGGCGGCTCG